>OZ014507.1:57106620-58349361 GCA_963966075.1 Aphodius sticticus
CCCTCCCCTCTTCTTCGTCTCTTCCGCGCTCTCCTCGGTAATGTATTAACGGAATAGCCCCCGCTATCGATCCGACTAATGTAGGACTGCTTAGCGCGCGGGGCCTTGCCTCTGACACGAGAAGGAAAAGCACGTAGAGAAAGAACACTTCGGGTTCGTTTATACGCACGAATGTACCGAGCGTACGTGCGACAAAGGGGTTTTAAGTTTAATTTTAGGCCCACTTTGATTCAACAACGAACCCTGAGGTTTTTCTCCCCACGTTTTAAGCGTATGGAAATAATTAGTAGTTTGTTGTGATCACAGCTTGCTATTTTCCGAGGCGCTCTACCGCTTGGTATAATGGTGGTAAATTATATGTTGTGCAAGTTAACGACAACTGCGTTTGATGTTATCTAGATGTTGGTTTGATGTGATTGACGTAAATATGACGTAAGGGGTAGGTAATATAGGGAAAATGATTTGCACGAAAAAGTTTTAATTTTAGAATTACGTAGTAGACATTCTGTTGCCGATGTACATATAGGTACGGGGTGTCTCACCGGAACTGGTACATTAGAAGTTTCTCATGTTCTACTATTTCTGGAAACTTGAAATTTTGGAGCTCTTCAGCTAAAATATTCTCAAGTTAACTGTCACGTCCGGTCACCGGAAGTCGGTATCAACTTTGTTATTTTAAATAGAATGATATAATTTTAACTTAATTTTTTGTTTCTGCGTATGAAAATACATCATTTTTAATAAGGTTTCCTATATCTACATATCACAATTTTTGAGTTTTTTTGATTTTACTAATTTTTGGGGATTTTCGCGGTTACGTTTAAAATTGAATATCTCAAAATTTACACCCTGTATACCGATACGCCATTCGATAGGAAATCTTATTCCCTTACAATCAATATTAGTGTTCCCTATATGTAACTTTAATAGTTTTTGAGATATTGTTACTTTTTCTTTAAATCCATTTTGAATACTCCCATTTAATAATGGGGGACGAAATTAGATACGAAATTTACAACGAAAATTTAAATAGTGATAGATATTTAGAAATTTTGCGTGGATGTATGTACAATTTTTGCGCGCTCTTCCCCTCAATATTTTACGCGACTGCTTTTATTAAATGGACGGTGCACCGGCACATTCTTCGCATGTGGTATCCATTCAACTTAATCAGATGTTTGACGATAGGTGGTTCGGAAATAGGGGGACCCTGGCGGTGGCCACCAAGCTCACCAGATTTAACACCATTAGACTTTTATTTCTGGGGTCATGTGAAAAGTCAGGTCTATTCCACACTAATTAAATTTATTTATTGATTTGGTTATTTATGTACTAATGCCATAGTGTGATGGGGCGGACACCCTTCTCAATATTTACTATTATACTTTAATCAACTCTAAACTGAAGGGGGGTAACTCGCCTCAAGCGACGCTTGGTCCGCCATTTTCAACCACAGGTACTAACTGATTTAAACAAACTAATCTTACGGTAGCGTGAATTAATTATCTCTCTTACGGAGGCATCAAAGAGTTCTTTCTCTGAGACTTTGTCAGAGACGTTTGAACTCACTAATTATTAATCACTATATGCAGGGCTAAATACTTTACCATAAAAGGGACAGGTTTATATTATTCTAAAATGAATATGCCCAAGAAAACCACAATAAAATCTATTAACAAAAATATATACAACAATGCAGAACTGCTTACATGGAATTTGAATACGTTAATCCTAAACAAAAATATTCTTTGGCAGAGATGGACAAATCAGCAAGTACAGACAACAAATAAATACCTTAATATTTCGGTGAGCACAAGAAACACGAGACAGCACAGTTTCTATAACTTGGCCCCCATTGGGGCCCTACGCCTCGGCGCGCGTTTTGACGCACGACCGTCTACCTTCAAAGCCCGATGCAAAAGAGGCTGTTTGCTTGTCTCTTTACCAGTTCCTCAAGCTTTTCGCGCCAAAAGCTTGCGTGGTAACCCTGACGCGACTGCAGCGCCACTCCGAGCGTCTATTAAATGCCAACTCAACACAAAACATGGATGTTTGAATTCAAACATCCATCCAAACCCGCGCGCAAAACCTCGACTTATCACATGCCTTCCACGTTAAGATAAATAATTATTTGACCAATTATTTATCCCTAAACAAAACTAAATAAACAAATTGCTGACTGTACCATCTCCCCTTACAAAACAATTCTCTTAATTGCTAATTACAATGTTTGACATGCAAGTTTTTCTTCTTGTACATTTTTTTATTTCCTGAAATAAAAACACAGATATGACCCAATAAAAACCCCAAAAGAATTCGGCCTTGGTCCAGGAGTCCGGCGGTGTTGATTTGACTTCGCTTCTCCAAACCAAGCGAATGTCCTCATTCCCGGGCCATTGGTCATATGAAACAAAAGAAAAACAACATTGAAGCAGTATCATAGCAGTCCGATTACATCATAACTTACATTATCTTTTATCCATCTTCAAATACAGCCGCAATCGTGAAATGACTCTCCTCCACATCTCGCCTCGTTTTTTCTCCGTCCATCTTCCCTCCTAGCGTCATCGGCGGTCCTTTAATCTCCAGCGACGTCCAACGTTCCTCGAAAGCTATCGTATACCTCGTAGATGACCTACACGACGTGTGGATGTTGTCCAGCGACACTTAGGCCCTGGTAAAACATCCCTTTGCGTTGTCCGTGTAGTCATTTTTCTTCTAACACCATCGACGTACAAAGTACAGGAATTCTGTCAACTGTCACTTTGTAGTTTTTTTTTGACCCTACGTCTCTCTGGACGCTTTTTTATGGTCACACCATTTTTTGAAGCGCACTGGGCTTCGCTTGCTGTAGATTACAACCCTTTGTAAATCTACCGGCACTAATTTCGACGTACAAAGTGCAGTATATTTGCCTGCAAATTTGTAATTTTTCCTTGCCCCTTTTGCGACACGCGCGGGCTGCGTTTTCCATCACTAGACGATTTTCGATTCCGGGAACGGGACGATAGCTGGCTTCACATGTAGACCACTTTGCTTGACATTGGGGACTTCTTAGGAATTCCGAGTACCTGAGCTTCTGGTCTCCATTTCAGACTGCCTGCCGGATACTTGGGACACCCGTCACTTCGGAATTTCTGCTACCTGTTTCGCCGTTGCATTTCCCTTACAAAACAATACTCTGCAACTTCCCTTAATGACTGCTTTATTTTAACTTATAAATACAGTTGCAAGAGTATACCCCTTAACTTTAATTAATTATTAATTAATTACCGCGTGTGTGTGTGTTTCGTGCTTCTTCGCTCAGAGCCACCATTTTCAAAAATGCTTACATAAAAACTCACTTGTTTCAATCTTTCGATTAAATTTCTCAAAAATTTACCAAACAAAGTACTCGGGCTTTGTTTCTATCCTATCCTTACTTTCACTAAATCGACCTGTGACGGTTCGATTTTTTTCTGTTTATTGTTTACTGTTGCCATCTCTACCTGCCATCTTTCTTTTACTCAATAAAAAAAAAATTCCTCAGAATTCAATTTCAAACTACCTGTTCTGCATGTCGCCATAAATCATAACTCAAGCCCTATCTAACACAATCTGGTTCAAACTTTCTCCAACGAACGGTCTCGAGAATTAAGACATTTCTTTCAAAAACAATACCAACACTCAAAAGAAATTATACTGCAAATATTTAATTATTATGCTGCCACCAGCAGTACATTTCCTACTCAAATTCACGACTATATATCGACATTTATCACACAAAATGTCCACCTCAAAAGCAACAAACAAAATTCCTGGAATGCCACGCGCAATATCCACAAGGGCGCCTAAGCTTGCCCTTACACCACTTTCTCTAAAGGGTCGTTTGCCTAACTTTGCTTTTAACCATAGTCTACAATGCATTCCTTAAAATGCGTCACACAATTTTCTTCTAAAATTCACAAACAAATCTAACTAGAGTGCTTTCTTCATAATCTACTCGAATAATCACTTGAAATGTCTTAAATTATCCCAACCGCTAGCCAACAAAAATGTGATGGGGCGGACACCCTTCTCAATATTTACTATTATACTTTAATCAACTCTAAACTGAAGGGGGGTAACTCGCCTCAAGCGACGCTTGGTCCGCCATTTTCAACCACAGGTACTAACTGATTTAAACAAACTAATCTTACGGTAGCGTGAATTAATTATCTCTCTTACGGAGGCATCAAAGAGTTCTTTCTCTGAGACTTTGTCAGAGACGTTTGAACTCACTAATTATTAATCACTATATGCAGGGCTAAATACTTTACCATAAAAGGGACAGGTTTATATTATTCTAAAATGAATATGCCCAAGAAAACCACAATAAAATCTATTAACAAAAATATATACAACAATGCAGAACTGCTTACATGGAATTTGAATACGTTAATCCTAAACAAAAATATTCTTTGGCAGAGATGGACAAATCAGCAAGTACAGACAACAAATAAATACCTTAATATTTCGGTGAGCACAAGAAACACGAGACAGCACAGTTTCTATAACTTGGCCCCCATTGGGGCCCTACGCCTCGGCGCGCGTTTTGACGCACGACCGTCTACCTTCAAAGCCCGATGCAAAAGAGGCTGTTTGCTTGTCTCTTTACCAGTTCCTCAAGCTTTTCGCGCCAAAAGCTTGCGTGGTAACCCTGACGCGACTGCAGCGCCACTCCGAGCGTCTATTAAATGCCAACTCAACACAAAACATGGATGTTTGAATTCAAACATCCATCCAAACCCGCGCGCAAAACCTCGACTTATCACAATAGTAGTTCACGTGCGTGCCTACAACATACCTGATAAAAATGGTAAACACATGGTTAAAATACCGAGCATTCATAAACAATATTGCTGATAATCACAAAAGGAAATTAGGGATTACTAACAAATTCAAGAAATAACTCACCATACCACCCAAGTAACTAAACACGGTCTTTACATTCAATTACATGTACGGAAACTATTACTATTGTTTTCTAACGAACGTACCGACTAGTTAAAATTGTTATCTTTTATAAATGCAAGTGAAATAGAAAGCTATCCAATTTTCTGGAAAGACACGAGATTCCACATTGTGTGCAAATTACTCTAGTTTATGTTCTATAGCGAACAGTAAAACTCTGAAGCCAGTTGAACAATACTTACAACGAATCCATGAAGCAGTAAAACCGTATTCTGACCTTGAACTTATGAAAAGTATTGTAAAGTCATGGAGCATGAATACAAGATTATTTAGATGTATAGGAAGCGAAATTAAACGTTAGATCATGTTTTTTTTTCGGCTACTATAATTATTGCGACAGCATACGATTATTGTACTAAAGATTTTTTTTTACTACTTACCATGTAAATGATTTTCGGCCAGTGAAGAAATAACTGCGATACACATATCTGTAGACATATGCCTTACAACGTTGTGTTTCCCGCAGTTCATTCTCTGAACTACTCAAAGAAAATAGCAATTAACTTTAAAATACCGGGTTTAATGCTATGATTTTCCTGAGCAAAAAAGAACGAAAGCATCTATAAATGAGAACAATAGATCAAAATATCGCGGACATAACAAACAATGGGGTATGCATTTTATGACGCATTGTGTGCACAATATTCCCAAAGTATGCGCTGTGATTCACTGAATAAGTGCAACACACTGAAATGAAGTGAGATGCACCGAGCGACGCTGCGACTATTTGTTAGATTTGGGTCAATTGATGATAGGTACCTACTTGTGCTGAAATTTGCTGAATTTGGTGGTACTAATTTGTGTTGCGTTGTGTTTCTAATAATGTTTAAATTATCATTTAATTATAAAGCGCTATTAGCTTTAAACCGTGCTATTGATATTGTAATTCTTGTATTCAATCATAAAAACTATGATCAAACAATAGGGTTATAATTTCTTTGTTCCTATGAACGCCATGAAAAAGACAACCAAATCACAGTTGTAGACATTTAAACAATAGAGTAGGTACATAAATTACCACGAAGTTGCATTTATTGTTAGCAAGGTTGGCCGGTTGTCTATGACCTTGAACTGATCATAAATTTACATTATTATGAATGTAATGCAATATCTACTTTCTTTAAGAAAATTTAGTAAGCTTTATTTATGTATGCTTATTATTATTATGTATGCACGAATTTGGTGAGTTTTATAAGATGTTGGACACGTTGTAACAATCTGGTGAACCTTTTTTTGTTCATTTTATTTGAACCTTTATTTTGACATTTTAACCTTAACTTTTTTAACCTTACATGATAGGAAACTTTTAAGTCCAGGTTTGTGTTAACTAAATAAATCTATCCACTTCCTATATAAAAAACACGCCCCTAATGTTTTCAATTCTCTTTTTTTTGAAAATTTTCTTATGGAAGGCCATACGAGTTGAATATTATTGAATTCAGAAATAAATCCACTTGAAAATCAAAAGTAAAACAAAGGGGCTAAGAGGTGTAAATTTTTTTGGATACTTTATTTATTGTCTCATATAGTTCTCAAAAAAATAAACTGTTTAAAGAAAATTATTAATTCCATAATTAATAATTGTATATTCCGAACTTCGGATCTCAGGGCGATAAAATATCCCTTTGCGTTTACTTTTGATTCACAACAATGGGATGATAAACAACTACGTGATGGACTGTTCGTTTTGTTTTTATACAGCCTAATATTATTTGTGTATCTGGTATATGAGAAGTCAGAAGGTGGCTTGAATAACACTGCAAGGTGATATTAGATAATATAATTAGGGCCAATGGGCAATCTGCCTTAAATGTTATAACGTATATGTACCATGCAGTTGGTTAAACCAATGTTTATACCCCTCACATACTGTGGTAGGGTATATTCACTTTGTCACAACATTTGTAACACCCTTAAGGAACCGTGGTAGGTATAGATTTGATCAGCATTGAAAGCGGAAGCGATTTAGCTATGTCCGTCTGTCTGTGTACACCATAACTGCCGTAATTTTGAAGTAATTGATCTGAAATTTGGTATAAAAGCTTATCTCTTAAAAATTAAGGACAAGTTCGTGAATGGGAAAAATCGGTTAACTCATTTCCTTTTTTTTTTTTAAATTCCACGCCAAAAATATTTGACTGTGGGGAGTATTTTAACTTCGGCCCGGCTGAAGATAATTTTCTTACTAGTTTTATATTAAAATTACCCAACAGTTTAAATTTACTAAGAGAAATTAAGTTGATATTATTACGCATTATAGGAAGCCAGATTATAGAAATTTATATTTTAAAAGATATTCACGCGTATTTACTGTAACTGATTATGTACTATCAAAAACGTATATTCGCATTCCAGTTCGTAATCTCACAATTTTTGCTCTTTTTCTAAATATTTCAAAATGAGCAGTTAACGAATATTTTGCAATACAATACAATACAATACAAATCCTTTATTCAAGCAACCTTAAGTTTTATACAGTTTCATGTAATATATATATGCCTAATCAATTAACAACATACAAGCTGCTCAAAAGAAAGGAAACCGCTGAATGTGGGCGGCAACACCACATAGCACGAAGTGCTGTGCGTGGCAAAACTTTAAATGGTATAAGAATGGGCGTTGATTGCTAGTTTTGAATTTTTTGCCTATGTCTAGTAAACAATCAAAAGTATTCACTGAGAAAAAAAAGGAAAAAAAAACATACACACATACACATACATATATATATATTTCAGTTTGAAAATAGCAGGTTAACATCCTGATATGAAATGGATTTCAACCATTTCTGGTTGCAATGCTAAATAAAAAATGTTAAGAAAAGAAAAGCTGTTTTACATTTTAGAAATTACAGAAAATAACGTTAATCATTTGAAAAGGAAATCATAATAAAATGAAGCTTACAAAGACAATTAAATTAGATATTAAGATTTGTACTTTGATAATTAAAAATCGGCGTCTTCGACGTATATTCGTTAGTATAAGTACCAGGTTATTCCACAAGAACAATATCTTATCATCCCACATTGCATAGCATGCGATTACAAGCAACAGGTTAGATTACATTCTTAGAATCTGTCACTTGATGTGGGTTAAGTTGAGGAAAGCAACAATAGATTTGGTTCGCAAGTCTGCACAAAGCTGGTTTGAATGTACATTATTATAGTGAACCAGATCTAAAACTTTAACTAAAATTAATATTTAGTTTTAATACATAGTTTAATAGTACTGTTTAACTCCTTCGGTCCTATAAAACAAATTTCGAGTAATAATTAATTAACAGAGCAAGGCTAAAAAAGTAAACAACAAAAGTACGTCAACAGAAGAAAAAAGTTATAAATACAAATCCGGGTCTGATAAAGCTGGAAGAATAATTGGCCTAATGGGTATTTTTATAAGCATAGGTATGTGGTGCGAGTAATAGCGTTGAGATGGCGCTTATTATCTCTAATAACTAGAATGATCGGGAGCGGGCTCAACCTCATGAATCCAATTCACTTTAGCGATAGTAAAGAAAAATAGTACCTACTTAACAATCCAAATTTATTAAATAAAAACCACCTTACGATAACAATCAATAACGTATTTTAGGAGATATTTCCAGAAGTAAACTTTATTACAGAACTGATTCTTGCGTAACAATTCTCCATCGTTTCTCGTGCGTCTCCTGGAAACAATACAAAACACGCATACATACAACATGCCACCTACTTATACGTGGATGAAATTAACAGAAATTGCCAGTAATTAACGTTCGTCATTCGCGTAACAATACCGCGATGACATCAATAATATCGCCTTTCGTTCGAATATAACTGCTCGAAGCGAAAAACATTTCTGCTGAAAGTAGTTGAGTCGTATAATTATAATAGATGAAGACCGAGGTCAATGAAAAGGTTGAATCGGATCTCCAGGTTTCCCACACACAAACGCGGGTATTTAAAATAAAACCTCACCACGCCACCATACACGTTGTTACTGAAGCACATTAAGACGTGGTCACATTCTCAGCGCGTGCTATTTTTCGACAATTTTAGGTGCATTGACTCATCGCGCGTACATACTTTGTTGCCGTTCTTGGCGCAATTGGCGGTTATTCCATTTCGCATCGGTTGCTCGCTTGTTTGCTTTTGCTTTGGCATCAGTGATTGTATTTGTTGACGACTACTACTGAAGGATATAATGTCTGCTAATACGGGTATTATAGGCGATGCGCTCGATTTCGATTCTTTTGTTTACTGATAAAATTAAAGATTGATTGCAGATTGCAAAGTCATACCTGAATTCGGCTGGTTATACGGCAAGTTTAGGTATATTCTAGAAAAGAGTTGACCTAACTATGGTGTGTTACTACAACTCTTATGCCCGGTCTCCACTGCAAGCGGAACTAGGTGAGCGGAGCGGTGCGAGTAATGAGCGGAAAATGAAAATTATCTTGGTACATGTCCACTGAAAACGGTGTGTACGGACTCTTGTGAATATTGTAAGTGGTGGGGGCTGGGGACACAGGCAAAGTGTTCGCGCAAATTGTAATCAGTGTTTTACAAGATGAGTATGCACCGATTCTTGTTCTGATGCCGATTTAGAATCGACACATCGCAGAGAACAAATGATTGCATATCGCAAGCAGTTAAAAAAAGATACTGGCTTAGTCATCATATCAAGCAGAGATTATTTACTGGGGTGGTATGGTGTTTATTTGGGGGGGGGGGGTTAAAACTGGGTGTAACATATATTATTGCGTTTTCCAAAAATGTCCTATACAAAGTTGTAGATTATAAAAAACTACAACATTCGTAAGGGTGGCTTTTTACTATGACCATGGGCGCCGTTTGAAAATGTTCCAGGGGGGGCAAAATTTTTTTAGTGTTAAAAAATGGTGACGTAATATTAAGGACGATGCCATTAACTGTTTTGCAGCATTTTCGTCTTGTGTTATTTTGCATACACTCTGAAAAGTCTCTATCGCTGGTAGTGAAAAGCTTTTGTTCACATTTTTGTATGTTAATAGCCATCCATGGTCGTGATATTCATTGAATTTCAAGTCATTTTGACGTCTTTCTATCGTTTATTACTGTGGGATTAACATTTTTAGTTAATAATTGTTTGTAAATATATTGTGTTTCTGAATCATTGAACTCTTATTCGAGAATTTAAGATTTTGTATGATTTTCAACCAATATTGTAGCCTTTTTATTACTTTTTAATACGCTTGGAGAAATTGTTGTTAATTTCCTATAATAATTTCTAGCTCGTGATCATCGAGCATCTGATACAATATCTTAATAACAAATTGATAAACAATAAAAAGGCAACAATATTAGTTTCAAATTTATCCCGTTAAAGAGAAATAATGACTAAATGTAGAGAAAAATGGATTAATTTGAAAATTCTGTGTTAAGCATAATCGCCGACGAAATAATATTTTTTTTATTTTATTATTATAGTTGAACACTTGTAAGGCGACAATGTTAGGTCAACTACTAACTTTTGAACGAACTCATGTACTGAAATGTATTGTGTCAACGCTGGAGAGTCAGAAAATGGTACCAATATTACAAACAGCATAAAGAATCTATTGTCATGTATCATAGGATGACCCTTTTAATGCCAAACAACTTTTGTCCCTTTTTTTTTATTATTTAACGTTTTTGAAACTCCCTTTTCATTAACCGAAGTTTTGTAATTTTAGTACCAATTGAGGCCAATAATGGGTTATCTTTAAATCTTTTTAAATTATTTGATTTTAAAATTAAAAAAAATAATACTTTACAATATTCCGGCTCTCTGCAGTTCCTAAACGGCGTCTATATGGACATGAGTTCGTTATCAAAAATTGGTCTACTATCAAAAGTTGACTGTTGTACCTTGTCTATATATTCTACGCTTATTAACACCCAGTAAAATTAAGATAAACTGCTCAGCAGTGCCAAAAGTTGCGAAGTAATACAATCTAATAAGTACGATCAAATAAAAGTGCATACAAAAAAACTTATTTTGGACTACAGCGCAAAATTTAGATACCGTATCCTGTCATCTTGTGGCTCTTTCGCGACTGTTACGAGAGGGCAATATCGCAATTCTAATACAACTGACGTTTTTACAATAGCCGATAATAATCGGAATAGTCATCATTTATCAAGTAATTTTTTTCATCCTTCACTATACGAAAATGTCATTTTTGCAACTTTGTGGGGACACGAAAGGTGCTAATTGCCCGCGGTCGTTTAGTTAATAACTTTCAAGCCTAGCCGCAAAAATATTTTACACAGGCCGGGCGGCGACCGACCTGTCTGTCCAATAAATGCATAGGTTTCAATTCGGTTTGGCATTTGCGAGATCGATCTGATCAAAAAGATCAACCTGATCTATGATCAAAAGATCCATCTGATATGATAATAACCAATTTATCGATCAGATCTATTTATCGGTCTTCAATTGTAATCAAAGATCGATCACAAATTTCTCGCCCACCCCTATCCCTTTCGTTTTTCGCGTAGCGGTAGTTGGGTTCGAAATCCAGGATCCCCTGGATTTCGAACCCAACTACCGCTACAATGTAACCAACTACCGCCCAACTACCTGCCCATATGTAACGGCGCCCCTGACTATGACCTCAAAATTTCCGAGCAAAATGCGAATACAAATGCAAAAACGATTGTTCTGCTTTTTATATTTCATTACCGCAAAAATAATTTTGATGAAATTTTGTGAAAGCATGCATGAAAGCACTAGGCTTTATATGTCTTAAATAAGCATACATTTTTTTTATATACCTACAAAAAAACAAAAAGTGTGAGATATTTAGTTTTTTCAGTAAAAAACAGTTCTCTTTCAAAAATAAATTCTGTGGTGAAAAATCATCGTACAGTTCTTCTGAGCTATTTTTTTCATTTTACATGTACTTATGGATGCAATAGTAAAACTAAGTCACTATTTAACAACATACACAAAAAATTTAAAAAACTCAGAAATCACTATAAATTGTTCAGTCATTGTTCATAATTTGTTTAAATTTTTAAGAAAATTGAAAAGCTCGATTACACCATTCAATTGTATGTACTGGAAATAATACAAAAGAAACTGCCACGGGTAGTCTATAGTGGGAGAAGGAGCCCGGTCGCAACTAGTAAGAACCTTTTCAGACGGGCACGGCTTCCGTGCGGTTTCGACCGTCCACGGTCGTTGTGTAGCTTTTCACACACACGGATTTCAAACGGCACGGCACGGTACGTGTGTAAGAGCCTTTTCAGACGAGGCACCGCGTCGGTACGGTTTTCGCCGTCCACGGGTCGAAGTGTATGAGATTAAATGGAGCCTTTCACGCGTACCGTGCAGTGCCATTTGAAATCCGTGTGTGTGAAAAGCTACACAACGACCGCGGACGGTCGAAACCGCACCGACGCCGTGCCCGTCTGAAAAGGCTCTTAGGTTCCATTTAATCTCATACACTTCCACCCGTGGACGGGGAAAACCGTACGCACGCCGCGCCGTGCCCCGTCTGAAAAGGCTCTAACTGGGGTGTAACGTGGCGGACTCGTTGCGGGCTCGCTCAACTCGTTGGCCTCTAACCGGTCGCCTCTTTTTCACTGGAGACGGGTTATGTGCGTTTTCATACAGAATTTTGGTTAAGAGCTACGCGGACTCATTAATATGTCCGTTCCGATCGCAGTGGAGACCGGGCATTAGAATGGTCACAAAATCTTGGGAATATGTTTTGTATATTCCTTGCAGGCTTCATCGGAAGCATCTGTTTTTCTTTGGGTCCATTTTATAATAAGTTTCTGTAGGTTGAAAGATATTCTATCAAGAGAAAACTCGGCTGGAGAGGACTGAAGAGGAATAAAGCGAAAAAGAGAGGTTATTAATGCTAGTCATGAACTGAACCAGGAGTTAAACCATTTTGTGAAAATTGGGCATTTTTAATCAAATTGTACGATTAATATCTCTAATTTGATCACTGTAGTGGATGGTGTATCACTACCCGCTTGTCATCAACTCGACTTTTAAATGGTGGTGCAGCTGTGGAAATTTATTTCTGCTCAGACAACAGATACTTCATAGTGTTCAATCGAAGTCAGTTGTATTAGAGAGTGATAGCTGCACCGTTAGATGTCAAAATCTTACCAGCTAATTGAAAAGTCCATCGGCTGACATTTATTTAGCAAACTAGAAGAATTGAACGTGACCATAAAAAACACTTGCGTCACAGGCTCGTACCTTTCTCTACACACAGAAAAGTGATTATTTGGAACGAGAAAATATAATTTCTTGAATTTATTTCTAGATTCAAATGCATATTTACTTGGATGTAGAAACTTAGGTATATACAAGAAATGCCACATACTCAATATAAGTAAAATAATTTCTCAGACAAATGCTGTCAACAAATAAATTCTCTCTTTATAAGAACCAATATTGTATTGAAAGAAGTAATTGAATTTTTCGTCCCAAACATGTTAATTTCTCAAACGAAGTAATAGTAAATCCATCCAAGTGCGTAGTTACTTGATCCAAGAAAATATGACATTTAATATAAGTAAGTATTGTTTACTGAATAAAAACCCACCAATTATTTAACTGATGTGATTCTCACTTCTTTCAAGTAATCCCTTTCTCTGGCATAAATATGCGCACCGTGATTTTGTCAAGGCTCGCGCGCCCGCGCGTGGTGCTGGCGCCGAGGAGCCTAACCTAGTACGCAAAACAACAACGAAATACCCGTAGGGGATGTGCCTTGTGATTTATTGGGGATGTGTATTGCGATTTATAGTGTACAATTAACGTTTCAACACGGAATAGTTTGATGTAACGCACGCAACAGTTTAGAACGAGTAAGTAAATATAACATACCTATCTTGTTAATTAGCAATAGAAAACGTATTTGTGCCAAATCTTTAAAATTCTTACATTAAGTAGCTAAAAATATTTACCGGGAATAAAAATATACACTTCATTGAAGACTGTTTACTTACTTCACCAGAGTAACCACTTTCTTAAATCTAGTAATTATTCCAAGAAATAAAATTTCTTTGTTGAAGTCAATAATCGCTCGCGTATATACCAACCTACCAACTACTTTAGCCAAGTAATTCTCTCTTCGTTCGAGAGATCACTTTTCTGTGTGTATAATGTAATATACTGATGCTGGGTTATTGGGTTGACTTTGACGTTCTATATAAAGCTAAAATTGCAAAGTTTCACTTGTAACGATGTATCCTTTACGAACAATCACATATTGAGGTAAATCAAAAAAACACAATTAAGAAGCTACAAAAGTTTCTTGATTGCTCCACAAGTGTCACGAACTTAGACCACCAAAAGAGCATGTTGGTTCTCCGGCATAATATGCTTGCAGCTTCTTTTTGTAGTTGCAGAAACGTGATCATTTTGATTTTCCTGACAATACAATGAAATAATCATCAAAATCGGTGCATCAAAAGATTACAAAAGAAATCGCATCCAAATTTTAGTTGGTTTGTTTTTGTTTCTATTATAAAGAAAAGTTGTCTCTCAAATCTCAAAACTAACATAAAAAATCACAGTTTTCCGCAATATTAAAAATTGTGGATTTAATTGGGCGTAAATTAACACTCAACCTCGGTAAACACTATTAGAAATTTTTAAGCTGCGGTTATAACGCTTAAAACTGCTTCCGATTTACTCTATAATTTAGAACTGCTTTCGTTACACTCTTCAAATATGGTTATGTTATGCTTTTTTTTACCTAAACGTCTATGACGTGATATAACCGAGAAAAAAATTCTGCTGGCGATGGTCTTGTTACACCCTGCACATAATAAGGTAATTATAAATAATGTATTATTATAATGTAATAAACAAAACAATGGTGATAATATTATTTGGAATTCCTTTATTTAACGTGAGAGAATGTTTAATACCGAAAATACACAGACAAGTAATATCTAAAACTCTAGAATCGTGTTTAGTTTATCGGAGCTGGCAATAAATAATTCTTAATAGCAAATTGATTAATAAGCAATACAAAAGCCGATAAATATTAGCTGAAATGTTTGATATTTTGGATGTTTACTTTATATAGGAGTTATTCTTGCTTATAATTTCTTCAAATATTCTGTCTTCAACAAAAAGTAAAATAATTGACAAAATCAAAATCAACAAAATGAATTCAATAAATTAATTCGAGAGATTCCTGGACAAATAAAAATAATGAATAACTGCTAAAATGGCAAAACTCTTTCCGAAAAATAGGCGCAATAAAAACGCCTATTTTACGCAATAGGGTTTACTTTGACATTTACATTGATTTTTGATTTTTAATATTGAGAATATTTAGGGAAGGCTCCGGGAGGAAGTTTTCATTGTTTATCACTGTGACCACAAGTAACATTTCAACTTCAAATCATTGGGTAATCTTGCCTTGGTGTTTAGTTTTACTATAAAAGTGATGAGGGGTGATATTGGCCCTGAGCATACCCCCTGGAAGGGAGATGAGAATCGATCTAGGCGCCCGTAGTGGAGAAAGGGAGAAATACTGTTGCCTACACTATGTGCAGTAGTGGCGCATTATGTTTTCTTGCTTATCTGTCATAAGTTCACAGATCGTTCGTCGATATCGTCAATATCATCGTAATGGGGACACACAAGTGTCAATCCAAGGAATATAAAAGGGTTCTTAAAGTTCACTACTAACAGCTATTCGCCAAAAAACAATATAATAATACAAATTTGATTGGACCACTACGACACTACAGATAACTGTAACATATAGTTGCAAACTGCTCCATTTACGCCTTGTGGATATAGTACCCGCCTAGCCCGGTAGAGGCGCTTTTATCGCGCACCCAGCCAATACAGGTACGAATGAAAAAGCTAGTTAACAGAGGGAAACAAATGTGCATCCATCTACATACTTAAAAGACCACACATGCAATTATTAATCTACAATGTAAACAATCTCATACAATTAAGACTCCAATCTAGATAAGACCATCACAGATGTCCATTTTCGTACATTCTGTTATACAACATCACATTGTAAGAATCATCTTCGATAAGAGTCACGTGCACACAGTAATATAGTCACGGATATACTTCTATTTATAGTGAATGCTACGTTAAACATAAATGTATTTGCCATACTAGATGTAAGCACTGGAATAAGACGTACTAATTAAGGTTTAAGCGATTAACAACATAGTTTAGTTTCAAGCATTTCCAGGAATTTCGTAGACAGGCGCATAGAAATTATTGTCAGTTGTCCTGCTGGAAATTACACATTAAATTGTGGGCATAGTTATGTATTTATACGATTCTATTTTTGACACGAATGCTGTTTGCTGATTCATGTGCGTCGTCCGTAGGTGCAGTGAGGTATTTACTATATAATTCCAATAAAATAAGCAATTCATAATTTCGAAATCGAAATAAATCTTGTCAATATGTCGGGTGTTAATAATCATGATTTACAGTCATGCCATCTCGAACTCGTCGAACATAATTAGGAAAGAAATTTAATAATTAAGTTGTAATTAAATTGATTTCTCGTTTTATTTATTTTTTAGAAATGCATTTTATAACCGACGTTAAGCAATATAGGTATGTCCAGGTTTTACCCAAATCGTTTTTTTATTGCTGTACACGGAACTGAGTGTGAGAAGAGTATATTGAGTTTAACATATACTGTTTCTACTTTGCGTTCGATATAAACTCATAACGAAACCGCTTTCGGTGTCGTTATGAAAACAGTAGAGCAGTAGTTTTCAGTAACTTTTAGTTTTCAATGACGATACTGACGTCGTGTCAAATAAGGCTAACAACTCAATCGCTACTGGCTCGCCTCAATCGTATTTGTTAATTTTACCAACTGTTGAAGATAAAACTACTCAAGATTGTGTGATGACAACCTCAATTCTCGAAATTTATGTAAAACATTTATGTATTTTATGTAAAACGACACGTGCGCCATTTTTTTTTCTTATAAAACTTGTATTATAATATACTATTGTGAAACGGAATTTAGCTGTGGACATACAATTAAAAAAACAAAATCTAGCGGGGCATGTCCAACTGCACTATTATTCAGAATTGTTTTCTAGTTACAAAAAAGAAGTTTAGAAAAAAACGAAAGCAATGTAGTGTAAAATAACCTTAATGTTGTTTCTTTATTCATTGTGATGTTCTTATATCTCTTAACTTCGACAGCAGTATAGGTATAGTTAGGACCATCTGCGGAGACACTGTCTATAGGACAAGACAATTATTCATTTTTGAGTTGATTCCCTAATGTCTAATGTCTATCTGTCTATTTCCGAGTACACTAATCAATTTCATTTTAATAGATTAACAAATCCACTGACAACGTTATATGGACGAAAAAATAGCTTAATAATCTATTCACTCAACCGGGAACTTGATTTTTACGTTGAGTTTTGCCCACGCCTAAAATCGGTCCCTTCACTGCAGATATCGCACTCGCTAATTATGGGGGACTTTGAATGCGAACTCTTGGAATTGAAAAGGAGAAAGATGGTCGATGGATGGGCCACTGACAGTGGTGTGCAGATGCTAGACGAGCAGGCGATTTTATACATCTGCATTCCTTCCTTGTACGACGAGGGGAAACGGGCAGTTTTATTGCATTACGTCAGTATACCCATTTGAGACGTTTACCTACGTCCCGTCAAATTCTGCTACCCTTCATGCTTTCATGCTTTTAGTCATCTTGGGGTTAGGTATTTCAACTTCTGTATTCGTAGAAACCCTCTGTGTCGGTGTATTTTTGATAATTAAATTCAACTATTCAGTGCTACAACAGACATCCTAACGTTGCATTTTGAACAAGAAAAAGTGCAAGGGTCACTATGGAGGTGCCATTTTATTTATTTATTAAGATTAGGTAATTAAATAACCCCTAAAATACAATTAACAAGCGACAAAGCAATATATTCAATTAAATAATAATTGAAGTTACAATTATCTTTTTTTCGGAATTTGTTATGAAACCTATGCCAATTTATAGGATGTTCAAGTATTATACGCTAGAATTTTTAGCGAAAAACGGTTGGGGCGACAATATGAGAGCACCTTTTGTCTCTATTAATAATTGCAAAATTCCTACAGCCCATACAATTTTCCATCCAGTAGTCAAATGCATGCAACATTTTTCCATAACTTTCTTAGGTATGTGAAATTATTGTTAATTAAATGAAGTATTTATACTTGAACGATCAGAGTTTTGCCCGATAGTGCACCTCTCCAAAAGGACGATATTGGCCGCCCACCACCCAGTATACAGGCTTCAGCACTGGTTCAGCATTATATTTACAACTTTTACTACAATAGTTGCATAACTTTCTATCAAACCTCTAATTGTGGGTAATTAAAAGAGTTAAGGTGCGTTTTCATTAGTGGTAATGGCAGTGGTAGTAGACGCCATTATAGTATTTCTAATAGACAACTTCTAGTGACTCATGTTTATGTACACGCAAACTAATATGTGTCACTATCACGTCTGGTGAGAAATACTATAATTTCGTCTGCTACCACCACCATTACCACCAATCGGAACTCACCTTTAGTCTGTACGAAACCGAGCGGACTGTCAAAGATATCGGTCGGTTGCAGCAGAAGAATATTTAAACTTTCACAAAAATTATGGCATGATTAATTGTGGGTAATTAAAAGTGCTAGTAGCTCTTTGTTGCTATTTTTTGCCGATGATCAACAACCCCTAAATGACGATACTGTCTCAGATATGGCAAAATGTTAACATTTTGTAAATCTGTCGTCGTCAACTTGAAATTCCGAAATTGTGTTCAACTAAAAAAACTCAATAAAATCACGTAGTAGAGATATTTTTTTTCTTATATTATGTGAAACGCACATTATTTATAACATATTATACCGCCCATATGCTGCCTCGCACATTTTAACGTTTACATTGTGTACGTACTTTTCTTCTTGACACATCATAAACCTAATTTATAGCCTATGTGAGAATATACATTATCGGTGCTCTATAGCGGCACACATACTGCTACATCGCATCATAAAACTAAAAGTAGACCACAAAATAGATATAAACGTAATTAATCGAAAAGAAGCATCCGTATTGTGCAATTCTGAAGTCTTAATCAAAATGAAAAACATTTATTACCAGCGCGATAGTAATGAGAGGTTTCAGATTTTTCTGAACCTTCCCCTTCTTCCCAGAGAACTACAAGTAGAAATGAGGAGCACTAGGGGAAGTTCAAATGTAATCGGTTGGAAAAATTTTGGCTCTTTCATATATTTGCAACCTTGAAGTGTATAACATGAAACAGCCCATTAATCAGTTTTTTGATCCTCGTATTTTTATGGTTTTACAGCCTGTGGTATTCTTTCGGTAGAAATTTTCTGCATGTATTTTTCCTATTGATAATTTTCGATAACGCTTTAAAGTAGGGATGTAATATTTAGATACCTACAGTGTAGAAAACGAATAGATATAAAGTTTTTGAATTGTTGATTTTCTGATGATTTTTACAGGACCAGATGCATGATTGTACCCTAAAGTGTACTAAATTTATAACAAAAACCTTTGATAAGCTCATACAATTTGCTTGAAAGGCTGTCCCAAAGTTGAGCTACTTTTTAAGTCTTTTGACATCAGAACCATCCCTTAATTCATTTAAATCTTTGAAGTATGTATTGAAGTAAATTGTAAACTGGCATTTTATAGATGCGATGACTGGTTAAAATTTGTTGAATATGAAAATGGAGACTGTTCCAATATGACACAATATTTTTACTTTTAAATATTTTCTCACTAATAAGTTTTAATAGGTACATGATTATCGTTAAGACGCGAGATTAACAAATAAACACCAGGTGCCCATTAAGCCAAACGACTGCTTCGTATAGAGGACACAGCAACATTACACTTATCAGAGTCCAGGGACACATTATCGTGTTGAGATAGGGTTAGGGAACACGTTCAGATAAATAGCCCATCTCTTTCACCCGGTAACATATTTGTCAACCATCTCATTCATTATATAGAATGAGAGTATTATTGTCTTCAATTACTTGTCTTCCGATCCATGTTGATACGGATAACGCATATAATTTGGTTGGGTTGGACAATGCTTTAGTTCTACAAGACCTACGTGTTCTGTTAAGTAATTAAAGGTCACTACTGTTAAAAAATAAAGTCACTGCAAAAAAGAACTAGATACAGACTAAAACACATACCTACACAGTACACATACATAATTCGTTCCTCTCATCATAATGGAAAAAGTGCCATGCTCTGGGATATTCTCAAGATTAGTACGGCATCCGGTTTTCCCAAAAATTACGTCTTAGAATTTTAACTGACGCTATATTTTTCTTTCGAGATTTTTAATCAAAATGAAAAGTGAATGGCAGTTTTGGTTTACACCAAATTTTATTCGTCAAACATCAGTTTTCTGGTGAACAGATATATTTTTCGTTGACTTGGTGAGACAAATCCACGACTTATATTCAGAGTATCCCGAGTGAAATTATCGCAATCTATGTATAGGGCGCAGTTTAATATTTCTTCCAAAATAAAACAAAACGGAAGTGATACTAACCTTAAATGTATCCCTTTTCTTTTCATGTCAAATCGTCATTTAATACTGGCGAATTTACATTACTATAATAGACAAGTAAAATCCCCCTGTATACCACATTTTTTTACAGTCGTATTAAATTCTTTTATATTCAAATAAATTATATATTTCCACAAAAAAAATCAATGGTGTTCAATAAAAACTTGTAGCATATTGATAGCTTTAAGTACGTGAATAAAAGGACGTTTTTGATACATATATATGGGCGCAAAGGGGGCTAACTATGAATCCTGACTCAACAGTTTCCTATCACGTACGGTTTACGAAAAAATTGCGGTTAAAATGCCAAAAATGCGATTTTGATTTTTTTTGTGTATATTTAGCGGTTGAACCCAATGCCCTCGAACCTTCAAAAGGGTCTCAAAGTAAAATTAAACTTTGTACCTTTACCTGATAAACTGGGTTTTCCAAATTTTATTGCACCATTTCTCGTAAACGAGTCTGTACAATGTTTTGTGCACAAACTCCTAGGTCACAAATTCACAAATTCAAAATATCAAATTTGTATTGATATCCTCAAAAGATAAAAAAAAAGAATTTCTTTTGAGATATTTGATCATTACACATTATCCACTTTAACAGTCTTTGTGTCTCTTCAAATAAATGAAATTATATCATTCTGAACACGGGATTAAGCCAATTGACCAATTACCATTAATTATGGTCATTGGTATTGATAATTAAATTGAAATTTATTTATGTTTGTTTATGTCTAGGACAAGGATTCATCAACCAGGTGAGATTGATAATGCCTAGGTATATGTGATTATTAGTGATTATTTTTCTAACAATAAAACTGCACGCTAAATGTAGGTCCTCATTTACTGCAATGGATGGAGATAGTTTTCCAGAGTTGCTGTAAAAAAAGCATTTTTAATATCGAGCAGAAAATTTGAATGCCGCTGTCAAACTACACAGTTTAATGAGAGTGCTGGTATAAATATGTCTAGTAACTACCCGAACTAGTAACTTTGGTTCATTACGCCATTTTCGGTAACAGTACCGACCATGGTGGCACGCAGAAATATTTCCAGGGGGGTGCAAAGCGAAAACCGGCCATGGGTTGGGTTAAAACTTGCCAACTCCAAAAAATAGGGTTAACGGGAAACGCTTTTGGTATAAGATGCCAACCGTTTATAACATTTGCAAAAATTGTTGCATTAATTTCTATCATACCCCAAATTGTAGGTAATTAAAAGACGTAGAGCGGAGTTTTGCACCATGGACAACTAGCCCTAAATGGCGATAATGTCCGTTTGAATAGCAAACGTATTTCAAACAGTTGCTAAAAAACTTCAACTTTTGCAAAAATTGTTGCATAAATTTCTCAAATACCTCAAATTGTAGGTATTTAAAAGACCTAGCAGCATTTCGACGCTCGGAGTTTTGCCCCATGGACAACAACCCCTAAATGGCGATAATGTCGGTTCCAATAGCAAACGTATTTCAATCGGTTGCTACAGAAAAATGTTTATAACCTTTGGAAAAATTGTTGCATAAATTGCTATCATACCCCAAATTGTAGGTACTTATAAGGTCTAGTAGCCCTTCGACGATAGGAGTATTGACCTATGGACGACAACCTCTAAATGGCGATAATCTCTGTTCGAATAGCAAACGTATTTCAATCAGTTGCTACAAACAAATTTTGATAACTTTTACAAAAATTGTTGCATAAATTTCTATCATACTACCAATTGTAGGTAATTAAAAGGTCTAGTAGCCCTTCGACGATCGGAGTTTTGCCCCATGGACGACAACCCCTAAATGGCAATAATCTACGTTCGAATAGCAAACGTATTTCAATCATTTGCAACAGAAAGATATCTATAACTTTTTCAAAAATTGTTGCATAAATTTCTATTATACTCCAAATTGTAGGTAATTAGAAGACCTAGCAGGCCTTTGACGCTCGGAGTTTTGCCCCATGGACATCAACCTTTACATGGCGATAATGTCCGTTCGAATAGCAAACGTATTTCAAACAGTTGCTAAAGAAAAATGTTTATAACTTTTGCAAAAATTGTTGCATAAATTTCTATCATACCTCAAACGGTGGGTAATTAAAAGTCCTAGTAGCCCTTCGACGTTTGGAGTCTTGCCCCATGAACAACAACCCTTAAATGGCGATAATGTCCATTCGAATAGCAAACGTATTTCAAACAGAAAAAACTTTAGCAAAAATTGTTCCATAAAATTCTATCATACCCCAAGTTGTAGATAATTAAAAGACCTAGTAGCCCTTCGACTTTCGGAGCTTTGCTAAGTGGCGATAATCTCCGTTCGAATAGGAAACGTATTTCAACCAGTCAACTTTTGCATAATCAGCATAATCAGTTGTTACTTGTTTGTTTCTGTGTTTTCTTTTTTGGTAATTGAACTTCAGTGAATTTTTATGTGTAAATTCAGAAAATTATTAACTATTTAAGTTCTATTATTTTATTATTATTTTTTTCAATTAAATGTTAAATGTTTTTAAGGCTAGTTGTAAATCAGCATGCATTTCATGATTTTTTTTTCTTGTTGCTCGTTCCCCTGTAATACCAAAAGCCAGGGCCCTTGCCCCTCTCTGCGGGCGCCCATGGTACCGACTAAGACAACACCCAATATAGAGCCATGCTTTCCTGTACTGGCTGTTATATTCCAATCTGAATGTGCTTCAGCTGAGGAGAGCCAGAAAGCAAGAGAAGGAGAGGTCCTGATGGCGTCTTGGTATCCGATCGAAATGGTCGAGTGAAGAGGGGACCTGTGGAGCGAGGGACGAGGCAGGCGCATTCTCGGCCGTTTCCCTCGTTAAAATTGAGATCCGAAGCGAAGAGAGCGAAGCCGCATGATGTCATCTACCTACAACACCGCTCGCCCCTTGTCCACACACGTACACATACACTACACTACCACATCGTCAAACGCAAACACTCGCATGTTGGTGTTTCCAGCTGAACCCATCCAGTGCCGGATTCTATCTACTACATCGAATTGTTATCCCTGTAAATGTGCAAACTGCGGTTTTGATTCGTATTGGTTTTATCGGTTTATTAGGGGGTTTCTTGTTTGCTGTGCAAATCGCGAAATATTGGATGGATTGATTTGTTGGCGGTCGTTTGGCGAGCGTTTCTTAATTAACATTTCGATTAAATGGTGATACATCGAGATCTCATGATTTTCATAAAAAAAAGTAACACGGAGCATAAGACAATGACAGCTAATAACACGCGATTGCAACTCTTTAGTCAATATTAAAACGGTTAAAGTTTAATTAAAATGTCACGTTATTGTATATGTATTTTTACAGTTTCGAGTTATTATTGCTAATTTGAGTTCTGTGAATTTGTAAATTTGTGAACTTTAACCATTTCTACCATGCTTACAAGGTGCAACAATTTCTAATCAACCTGACTCCTGAGAGTCCTTATTAGGCGGACATACATAGACGGTTTTTTTAAAGGAGTTTGTCCGGTGGTCCAAGTTGGATGTCGGCAAATAAACGTCACGTGAACTTCTCGCTTATGTAGTAATATAGGAGCATTGATCACGTGACGTCAGTTTGACGTTTCCGACTTGGCCTGCAGGACCAAATCCTTTCAAAAATCGGTCCATGGATGTCCGTCTATTGTATCTGCATCTGCAGTTCGAACCAAATAATCTTTATGTACAAATTACAGAAATAAGCTGTTTTACATTTACTCAGTGTGATGTGGTTGATAAGCTAATCTAAAAATATTATTTATTTTATAATAATTTTATTGTGGTATGTAAATTGCCCAAAATGAGTAATTTATATTTTACTTTGTAAAAAGAGCGACACGTTTCACTAAGTAACTAAAATCAAGGCGATAGCGATGCGAAAATGTTATTGTGAAATCAACAATAAAAATAAAGATAATAAGATTTATTCCTTTGTAATATGCAACAACTTATTTTTCTTGGTAGACGTATAAGGCCTTTTAACCCGCTTGAAAATGATATATCCTCAAAAAGGTAGTGTAGTACTATTTGAAATTGTGAACGGGGGGTAGCTGGCGATAAGGGGGTGAACATAAAAATATTAGTTTTGGTGTAAATCTATATATGTTCAACATATCATTATATAAATTAAAAATAAACTTCCCCAACATTGGTGCGAACCAGAAACTCACAGTTGCATGCCTTTAAATCTATAATTATAGGCAACCAATGAAACAATAGTGGACCACTTGTGACGTAAGTTGTAGTGGCGTTATTGGTCATTGTGCTAAATTGTGTTATAATGCGCACGTATTACAATACAATTATATTAGTATAGTATTATTAGTATTGGATCAAAAGGATAATACTAACTCTGCTAATGAGTGATTGGAAATGATTGACTTTACAACGGAGATACAACGGACTGGAAACGATTTCAAAAGGATTTCGAATACAAATATTGAAAGTCCAATATGTGTACAGGACAAAAAATTGAATCGATATTATTAAATAGTCAGCGATGGAAATGAAACCCATTTCCATATCACAAAAAAAGTTTCAACAAATAAACATCAGTCTCAAATTAACATCACAGTTTTAATAAAATAATATTCGAACAAAACAAACAATTATTCTGCGCTAGATATTGATGAGATGGGCCTGCCGTAAACATTGACAAATCCTGGTTGGTTTGCAGTTCGTAATTGAAAAAGTGAATCTAATTAAACTATTTGTTAAACATATGCAAATAACATAACTGTAGCAGTGAAACAACTGATATTGGAATTGGAAGTGTTATTCCTTTATCTGTCAATTCAAGTGCTTCTTTACTATTTTCTTCAGGTTTACTAATATACTTGACAATAAATTGGTAGTCGTGTGGAGGTTAAATACTCTGAAATATCTGCCAACCTTGAAAACCCATAACCACGGGGTTCAAAGCAGCAATGTTGGTCAAATAAATGTTTATCGTCGCATTTCAGATAACAGTCACTAGTATCATTCTATTACATTTTATTGAGACACAAGTTAATGGTAGCCAAACGCTTTTAAATCCGTTTCTTATACTTGGATGCGCTAGATAGCATAATATACTAGCACATCTAAAACAGTACGGGTCTGAGTTTTTTTTAATTAAATTGCCAGAAAATGCGTTAAGTTAGTGTATACGTTATTTGACAAAAATGATCTCTTCAGCATTGTGGCGTTTTCTGTTCCAAGAATTTCAGGAATTTTTGCAACCAGGTGAAATTACGACGCCATTCCTCTACAGAAGCAATAAAGTAAATAATTATATAAATCTCTTCATAATCAGAATCCAAACGCAATAAGTGGATTGGTTCGTAATCACTTAATAGTTTGATGGCAGTGGACTTCACATCAATCTGAATAATATCACTGCGGATGCGGTTGACACAATAATAAGGTCCTGCTGTGATTATCCGACAATTACAATATCTCGATATACATTCTGATAGTTTTCCTATCTCTATGTCTTTCAGATTGCCTGATACTTGAGTAGCCGCTTTATGCGAAGTTGTCTTTTTGTGTTTGTGCTATTATTCTACTGTTGATCAATATTTACCTTAAATCGCAAAAAATATACCGGTGGCCCACGCCATAAATATGTATGACCCGTTTTGCAGGAAATGACATCTTTGAAATTTTAAATGGAACCCTGTATTATTTTTGTGATACTTTCTATCAGGATGACATTCTTATCACAACAAAGCTATCAATCGTCAATTTTTATCACCAAGACCACCAACAAATCAATTTTATATTTATTATTCTATGTAGCTATGAATTAGTGAAAATTGTAACAAAAATGACAGATAAACACTGTAAGTAAATTAAAAAAAGTAAATTGAGTTTGGCCCATATTGTAGCACTGGCGCCGTCTTGCGGGATATAATTGGTTAATGTTAATGTTTAAATAGTTAATAGGTACCGTAAACTTGGGTGACTTTGGCCACCCTGGGTGACTTTGGCCACTTTTAGAAAATGTATTTGTATTGTTCAGGTCTTTGTTAATATTTCAAACACTGAGAGTATTTTTGGTTATTAATATTTTAGATACTATATTGAATACAAAGGTGCTTAATGTAAGTTAGATGATAATTTTTTTTTTGTGACGGTCTTCAGACCGTCACTTTTAAAACATATTTGGTGGCCAAACTCGAGCATACACTAGCTTATCCTTTCATTGGCATGATAAACAGTAGTATGGCCAGTAACCCAATAATGAATTCTGACTTTGGCCACCCATATATATATATATATATATATATATATATATGTGTTAGTGTTTTGAGATTTTGTAAGTACTATCAAATACCCAAAAAATAGCAAAAGTATGAGTAATTATATCTATTCTGTTAAAAGTTACCAGACTTCAAATTTCAAAAGTGGACTAAAGTCACCCAAGTTTACGGTAATGTTTATGTCATAATTTTCACTAGGTTTTACCAACAGTGATTTTTTCGGTCAGAATAACATCTTAATTGAAAATTATTACAAATCTAGTATAGGCCATTTGAAACGACGCCATTCCTGTAAAAATGGTAAATTATACTAACCTTAGGAATATTAAAGAAATGCATTTTAAGCAATCCACCAAATTTCATTCGTCTAAAGGGCCGTTTACATGCTCCGTCGTGCTCGTGGTTTTACCTGCGCAAACCAGGTTTGCGCAAGTCAAACGTAGCCTGTAGTCGCAAAATACCGTAGTGCGCGCAAACTAAAAGTGGCTTGTGCGAATTCAGATTTACTTTCGTTCGGTTCTGTTCGCTCTAATTTAAATGCACCTTAATTTACATGGCATAATTTACGCTCCTGCTTGTAGAGAAGTAAGGAACGAGCAAATACCTGCGAATTCGTTCCTTCGTTCGTTCGCTTCTGTTCGCTCTAATTTAAATGCATATTTAGACGGAACAATGCGCAGTTATTTTGTTTTGACGTAGCGTGTAGACGGTTTAATGATTATTTGTCATTTATGACATATTTGATAATTTTGTCACTTTAGGTGTTATCTCTATGTTTGACATTAGAAATTGCACAAGAGAATTTCTTTATGATGTTATTGAAATATATCGGAGTAAACCCTATTTGTGGCAAACAAAGAGTAGGGGCTACACAAATAGGGATAAGAAAGTTAAAGCTTACTAAAAACAGGTTGACGAAAATTCTACACGAGATACGCTTGTAAAAAAAATAAATACTATGCGGTCATGCTACAGAAAAGAGCAGAAAAAAGTTATAGATTCGACACGATATGGAGCAGGCAAAGATGATGTTTATATACGTTCGGAGTTTTGCCCCATGGACAACAACTAACAACCTAAATGGCAATAGTGCCCTTTCGTATAGCTTCGTATTTCAATCAGTTGACACAGGCAAATCATAACTTCTGCAAAAATGTTTGCATACATTTCTATTAAATATCAAATTGTAGGTTATTAAGAGACCTAGTAGCCCTATCCTAACTTGTGGTATTTTGACCCACTATAATTTTTGCCTGATCAAATAGTGATGATGAACAACTTTCTGTTCAAAAGTTTCAAAATCCCTCCTCATGTAATCTTTCTGCGTAGGTACGAAATTCTCGGAGTAATTTGACGTGAATAATGATGTCTTTTTAATAACCATTTTTTAGACCAAACAGTCCTTAGCCACCTTAGCCAAAATTTTTTTGTTTGTTTTTCTTATAAATACAAGCCGCTAAAAGTGATAATTTTAATATTTCTTCAGGGATGCAGCTCATCGTTCATAAACACAGTTTATAAATAGACGCTGGTTTCCAACGCAACTACGAAAAAGTGTAGTTTGCACAGGTAAAATTATCAAAAAGACGTAGCGTGTAAACACAGAAATCGCTACGTTTTGCCTGCGCAAACTAGACGTAGTAAAAAGACGGAGCGTGTAAACGGCCCTTTACGTCACACAAAAGAAACTTGCGTACCTACGGCGTTGTTCACCTGGTATATATGTAGGTAGGTAATGATGGCGTTATGTGTTTTTAGCTAATGTTTTGAATAATTGTTTGGACTAGATACATTTTTACTGGAGAAACTACAAAACAGGATATATCTAACAATAGAAATACGGAAAAACAACACCCGAATTCCAAAAAAAGACGGAAGATTCCGCTTTTTTTAATAATTTTAATATTTTTTCTTCTAAATTGTACAAGGATTAATAAAATAAATAAATATTTTTTTATTTAAAAAATTACATTATTTCCCGAAAAATATAGAATATCTTTTTGTGAATTACAACTTCTCAATTTTATACATTCCTATTAAAGCTCACCTAATGAATTATTAAGGAACATAAAAAGCTAGATAGCTAAATTTGCCATAAACTGTATGATATAGATAAAAATAACTACTATAGTATGTATTCTGTATTTTTGTGAATCAAAAGCAAATAGAGTAATCTACTATGTTACAACCCAAGGCTTATTTCCGGTAACTATTATTATAATATTTGTTCTGTATAAAAACAAAAGATTGTCAAAAAAATTAAAACAGTAACAAACCTACATACATATCTATTTAAAATAGAGAGGTCAATGACTTTCTCCAAAAATGGCATTGGTGCATCTTTTTTTGTTGTGATATGTATTAAAGTTAGCGTCAGAAAAATATTCACCGACATAATGGACTTCCTTGCTTGTCCATAAAAAATATTAAACAATTGAACGTATAACGGGCCAAAAAGATAATTGTACCAAATTTAACGATGACTAATTTGTGTAGCAGAGGTGTCCCTGCTAGCAGAGTTCATTCAGTATGTGGAGCGATAACAATCGCCTAGATCCAGATGCCATGTGCATGAATCGTGCGTGTTTTGCGCTTACATACATAAGCGTTGTTCCATAGTTGGGCGACCCACACTGCGGCAATCAGTTTTTTCCACACCCATCCAAAATCCAAGCAGCTGCGTCCACCTCACTGTAACTAACATCCGCGGCATGTGCTCCCGCACTGCCTATTATAACAACCATATGAACGGTGCAGTGAGACGCAAGCGGAAAGCAAAGCGGGAGGCAGAACCGTACTTCAATGGTTTTGTTTTGTGAATGAGTAGATATTTTGATAGGTAATTTGTTGTTGTAGAAATGGCAATATATAATTTTAACAATTTAGTAACAAAACGAACAGTGCAAGTCGATACAAAGAACAAAGGGAAGCGCAGGTTTTGCCTATGCAGCCCTAACCGGTACGAAAGGGTTTATTTGGTACCAAATCTTCTTTTCGGTAGTTTAAAAGCAACAGATGCCTCAGGTGAAAGTAATGGTTCCTGCCAACGTATTCTTATTTTTGGAGCGTACTTATTATTGCCAGGTGTTACTATTCTGCTGGCACTTGTATCCACCTCCAAATAGTTTTTAGCTATATTTTTGTTTTGTTCGATTACGTTAAGGAAAAGCAACAAACATAAATTGTCAGTTTTAAGAATTACACTGCAGTCATCATTATGTATATTTGATCTCCAAAGCAAATACCAGGGACAGATTCCTCGTTTTTCTAAAGGTAATCGTATCTGTAGATAGGAACATGAAGAGAGTTTGTTTAATATACATTTGTTGGTTTGAGCCCATTGTGCAAAGTAAATGGATATTGTAGAGAAATAGCTTCTTATATCTTTGCAATTGTTCCAAAAACACAGAACTCAAGCTTTTACATAGATGCCGTAAGGGCTGCAGATTAGATTTGTTGGAACAACTTAAGATCGAGCGACATAAACAAATGCCAAATTTCATTTAACTCAACGATCAAACTAACTTTATTTACAAACCCGTTTTCACATATCTACAGTAGTTCCCATGTTCGTCTCGCCAACAACCAAAAGAAAAGATCTTCCCTCTCTTGAAACTTGTATTGTGTTATTTTTTCTATTCTTGATAATATCTTCAAATGATGTTTTCTTTGACAATTTTGTAATTTTAACGTTTAAATTTTCTTGTTCTTTGTATTTCGTTTAATTGATTATTGGATCTATGCGATTTACACTAACTTGTTTTCCGATATACATTTTCAGTTTTATTGTATCTCCATTTTGAGCATTTTGCGGCTATTCGTATCGGTCCACTGCGTTTTTATATCATCTTGAGGTTTTGAATGACCTCCGGCCATTCATAGTCGCTCTGTTTCGTTCGAACCTCCTATACGAATAATTTATACCCATTCGACATTTTCTGAATTTGAAGTATGAATTTTGGAGATAATTGCTTAATGTTTTAACGTTTGACTGGTCCTTTTTACTGATGAACTTTGTCTGGAACGACATTTGAACCTATCCATGTAAGTTCAATAACGACTATTATTCATATTCCTTAACCTGAACAAAATTTTTTGTTTCCGCTAATTTAGGCACATTTCCGTTTATCTCCTTTTTGGTTTTACCTCCAATTGCTGCATATCGTTACAGTGACTTTCCGCTTGTACCGTTTGTGCTTGTGCGGATATTTCGGATTTGACTTTAGGTTTGTTTCAACCAATTGGTTTTTCTTGTAATTTTTGATTATACCTTGTTTGTAGATTATGTGCTGAAGATGACAGTATGAACTGTCGAAACATGTACACATAGTATATTTAATAAATAATTGCAAAGATATAAGAAGCTATTTTTCTACAATAATATACATATGTACATCCAGAAACAAAAGATTGTTTAATTGGGTGTTTCAGCTTTCCTGGACAATGTAAATAGGCCAAAATATCCTTTTGATCGTCAGTAATACACTTTTAGGTTATTACCTCATAAATCATAAATGAAAGCTTAAATACAATAACTAATAATAAGTTACAATAAGAATAAAATTTTGTTTATAAATATATTACAGCAATATTTTTGCTCAGCTGAAAATTGTCAATTGTCAACAGTATTAAGTTCAACAACCAGATATGCGTATTTGTAATCTTCATATCTCCATCGGTTTATATTTTATAACGTTTATATTCATGATCATTTCAAAACTTGTCAACCTAAATAATGTCAATGACGAGTAACGACGCGCCGTCACGTTGTTCAGCAAATAGACGTAGATCTTACTTTTGTGCGGGAAACTGCTGATTTATTTTTGTAGGAGTACTTGAGGTTGTCTCATGGTTATCCTCTTAGCTTTAATCTTCAATGCTTTCATTTGAGTCTGATTAAATCTCAGTATACAGTGTGTTTCATGTTCCTTGTGCAAACAGGTTACCTCGTTACCGTTGTCCAGATAATTTTGAGATTTTACAAGTTAAATATAAAGTTTTTTTTTATTTTATATCTACTCTGAGTCGGAGTCGGACTACGAAAATTATCTGGAGTCGGAGTCGAAAGTTTTTTTACCGACTCCACAGCCCTGCTATGTACAATGTACTAAAATTGGTCAATAAGGGGCCAATATATGTCAAAGCTATCCGTTTACTCGACCCTATATCTCCAGTAATCCAATTATCGATCCCAATAGATATAATTTGAGTATTAATAGGTCTGAGCGAATTGAATTAGCCAGCAAACTTCATTCGGTAGGACGTGATGTTACATTAAGATCGGTTCTGCGTCGCGTGAATTCTTTTTGTGTTAAATTCCGTACGGATGCTGTAGAAATAACGAGAACTGTACCGCCTGTTCTAAAAATAGGTAATAATTACAAACTCCGGGGAGGACTATACTGATATTTATAGCGCTGGGATCAACCGTCACGAAGCGTATAAAGTGTTCGGAGACCATCTGGACTAGTTTTGATCCCATTTATGCATCGTGTGTACATTTTAGGAGCAAGAATAAACATTTGGGACAGGCTTTTTAAATAAAATATTATTAATACAAAATCTGAGTTTTTGTTTTAAATATTTTGTGTTTATAATTTTACACGTTGTTGGTTCATTAATTAATAAATCCGATGGTCGAATTCAAACTGTTGATTTATTTATTATTTTGCAACATTTCCCTCGGACAACAGCATGTTTTTAATTTTCATGTGTTATCGCCTAGGTATTTTTTATGTATTTGTTTTAGTGTACCATATATAAATTTGAAATTAATTTTGGAGACGATGACTAGGGTTACGAATCCGATAAATTTTCCATACTTAAATTATGTGAAACCATCAAGAACAAAATATGAATGCTATGATGTATTGTTAAAAATATCAAAATGAGTTATAACTAATGTCTTCTTCTTTTTCAGGTAAGGATTAAGTGTACAACCCATGGATGGTGATAAACAGATCTTCTATTCGTATGTATGTATAAATTAAGCTAAATTAAGCACCAAAAGTATCTTAATTTTGCATATTTATTGTTCAATTGGAAAAGTAGGCACTTATTCAATATTAAGTGCCAATATTGTCTCTACCCATCAGGTAGATGCTGTATAGCTATCAATTAAATAAGTATAATAATATAATATAATAATTACAATTGGAGGCTCTATTACTTATCTATTGGTTGAGCGATCACACGGGATGAATACGGGGGATGAACACCTAGAAGTACTGCAGGGATGCAAACACTTATTAAGGCACTTATTCAATATTAAATGCCAATATTGTTTCTACCCATCAGGTAGATGCTGGATAGCTATCAATTAAATAAGTATAATAATATATAATAATAACAATTGGAGGCTCTATTACTTATCTATTGGTTGAGCGATCACACGGGATGAACACGGGGGATGAACACCTAGAAGTACTGCAGGGAAGCAAACACTTTAAAATAATTAGTTACGAGACTGCTTGCTGGTAATATTTTTTTCGTATGGCACAAGCCATAGGTATTTTTTTTTGATATTTTCAAATTTACTTCTCATTTCTGATTTATAACATTTCTCAGTCCGTTGTTTGGACAATGAGAACGCGGCCCTTATAACAAAAATAAAAATACATGACAAACAAAGTTAAAGTTCAAAATATGTCTTCTAAACTAAACTAAAAACACGACAAGACAAAAAATAACGTAATGAATAAATGTATATAATTTTTATTTATTATTTAATTGAAAAATCTTCCAAAAAGTTGTAACTTATTCGGTTTTGATGCTATAACTGTCAACTATGTTTTTCTTTTTAAATGGAACGGTATATTTTTCCCCTGAAATTTGCTGTTTAAATTTAAAAACATACCTGTTTCTAGAAAAAAATACAGTTCCTGCGATTTTTTTAGAGGCTTAACTTAGAATCTCCTAATATCTTCAAAGCGATGCAGAAACCTGACGAGATCTTGCAAAAACACATATTTAGGTACTTTTCATTCAGAATTAGTTATAAACAAAATAGAATTACCAAGACATTTATTTATTTTGATGCAGAACTTCAACTAAAAAGTAAAAAGCAATTATTTTATACTAATTTACAACCGATAAGTAAGTAGTTAATAACAATAATAATGTATTTTCTTTTTAGAATGGTCAGCTACAAAATACTAATATTGGTCTGTATAGTTTAAACATACCTCCATCTCCGCTAATAACAAAACTATTGGCTCTCTAGCAGAATATGTTTGATCAGAGTAGGATATCGGAGGCAGAAATATCTGAATTTTTTAAATTTTTTTCTTTATCGCTCTTCTCAACTTTCTTCCATATATCATATCATTTTATATCCTTAGTCATTACACTAGTGTCTATCAATAAATGTCTATTTCGTGAAGTGGCACAACATTGCAATCCGCCTCATTTACATAATTTGCAAAGACCCGAGTAACTTCATTCTTAAAACGCCGTAAATCAGTTCTTGTTTACAATACCGCCTTTGATATGCCATGATACTGTGTAACATTTATAGAACAGCCGACCGCATCTAATTAAATGAATCAATCTTATGCGCATATTTGCATTTTACATACTCGTACATACATATATTACCCTCATGTTACCTCTGCAAACAACAAACCCACTCAATCCAACTAATGAATGTCGCTCCGGTCAAATCAAATTTGCAACAAATGTTTACGAGTTGATTTTTTCCCGGGTTAAGCTGAACTATAGCTCGTAAAGTTCGAACCTATCAAGCGAGCCGCTATTTTCGGTTTATTAACTCCACTAATGAAATTCAAAAAGCCGATCAATGTCGTGCGCAAATGTTTGCCCTGTTCTGGCGCCCTGGATTTGATAAGCGGACGTACGGATATACAATTTCAAAATAAAATGTTCAGGCTGTGATTGTATTTGCGTTGTATCTTTAATCCAGCGCCGTGTTAAAGGGGGGCAAAGGGAGTGCCCACCCCAGGCGCAAAGTTTCAGGGGGCGCCATAATGGTACCCAGAAAAGAGGAAGAAAATTTATAAACCGTGTTTTAAAAAATACATAATTATTAATAGAGATTTATAAATTTAAAATAAAAGATTAGTAGGTATTTTTATTTGTTGCACGTAAGTGGTATTATTTAATACTGAACTTAGAAAAATAGTACTATCATGTTCCTCTCAAACGTAAAAATTTAGTTGGAGTTTACGCAAGCATATCTACAAAAATGATGACATTTTTCGGAACTGTCCCAAATTTGTTTGTTCTTTCTTCTTTGACACATCGAAATACTGTGACACTCGGTGGCCATCAAAAAAACAAGCAGTATCTGCAGTTTTTTATCAGTTACCAAATATTTTGTAAGCGTTGGAAGACCTAGTACAGGCAAGAAAAACGAGGAAACATCTAGAAGCAACAAATTTTCTATTCCCAATAAAAGATTTTCACTTTATTTGTAGTTTAGTAATGTGGAGCCCAGTGGCGTGCGGTGCATTTGTTCATAAGGTGTGCAGTGGAGAATAAATATTTGTAAATGTTTAGCAAAAGATAGGAGTTGCCTTAAACATTTTTAAGGTAAGCTTACAGTCAAAATCAGGTGCAAGAGACACAACGCATCAGACATCAGGGAACAGAATGATGCGTCACTGATTTTTTATGTTACAATTTTGGGTTATTTTTTATGATTGATTTGTGTTTTTCTAGCTTTTGGCTAATGATGATTTTTTGATCGAAGCTTGTACCAGTAAACATTCTTGCAAAAGGGGTTTTAAGTGTTTTATTTAACTCCTATCCTTTATTAAAGATATTTACTTATATGATAACTCAATGCTTTTAAAAACATTTATGATATTTTCATAAATATCCAGCTTAGATTATTAGTAACTTTGATTTAACCAGAAATAAAACTGACTGAATGACAGAATGAAATATAAGTAAATCTGAATTATTGCGTTATAAAAAAATAATAATAAATACATGTACACAAATAATTCATACTTCAAAATCAACAAACACTTCCAAGACAAATTTAAAACAAGCGCCAAATGTCAACTATGCATCGGAGCTGCTGCACGCTGGAAATATGTTGCCCAAAGGCGAATTTAAATTAACGAATAAACAAATCTAAGCGAAATACATAAAAAAAAATCTCATCAGGCTTTCTCTGTATTATGTATTGGAGTTTAAACAATGCATAGGTAAAAGCCCGATCAAAATTCATTGGTAGTTTTTGAATTACACCATTAGCAATTGTTTGACGTTTGTCCGTGCGCCCCTAGCCGCTGCACGCTTGAGCGATATGGTTGCGTGTAAGTTCCTCCTATAGTCTATACTGTCTGCGTATTGGTTGGTTCTCCGTGGGTTGGTTGTAAAGATTGGACAGCGGACAAATACATTAGTGTGTTCTGGTTTCATTCTCTATATGATTCTGTAATTCGCCGATTTTAACCCAAATAGCACCGTCTCGTGCACCGTTTGTGGCTGCACGACATGGCAGTAGCGCAAAGGCGGGTGTCGGTCGAGACGGGAGCGCTCGGCTCCATGTGGTGTAAATTACGTTAAATTATTAGTACAAAGAAATACTAGTTAATATGTCGGTATATACATAATATATCATTTTTTGGCTGGACTATCTTTAATATTTTTCCTTATTTTTTCCTAAATCTTAGGGTGTGCACTGCACGCTCTGCACGTATGGACCGCACGCCACTGGTGGAGCCGTATCTTAGGAGAAATAGATGAAGTAACTACGGTTACTGCGGCCTTTACTATGGCTTGTAGACTAATTGAGTGGCCTAGAAATACGGTAGTAGAAATAAGAAACAAAAAGTTTGAAGCTTTTTATGAAAAAAAAAGCGCAGATTTGGCTAAACTCGTAAATGTAGAACATGTATTTAAAGAAAAAGGAGACTTAAAATTTGTATACAATTTGACTATGAATCCAGGGATACTGATTTAAACGAATCAGAAAAATGTTGTTCAATATTTATCGAGGGTATTACCACAATAATTGAGCAACTTACATGGAGGTTTGAAAAACTTCGTCTAGTTTCACAAGATTTTGATTTTCTTAGTGGTTCAAACTTTGCTTCACATGATGAAGAAACTATGAAAAACATACTCAGAACCTTACAAACAAATATGGAACTGACTTAAACGGGTAAGATTTGTTGTGTGAAATTTATTTCTCAGTATACCAGTAACTGCTGCATCAGCGGAAAGGTCTTAGTAAACTTAAATTGGTAAAAAAATATATAAGAGCTCAGGACAGGCTGCCAATTTACGTTTGCTTTCAATCGAGTGTAATGTTGCTCGATTATTAGATATAGAAAAAACAATCGATCCTTTTGCCGCTTTGTAAGCCAGGAAAGTAAAGTAGACTAATGTACAGTCTTTATTGTTGTTTTCATTAACGTGTTATTTTTATTAATTTTTGTTTGTTTTACTATGGTTTATGATTTATCATTATAAAAAGATGATTTATTTATTTCGTAAGGATAAACGTATGGATTTCAATATATAATTTATTCTTTATACGGACTTTTATTTATTATTACATAGATTTACATCAATTTTTTAATCAGCAATTTAAGTAATTCTGGCCATATTTGGGGGGGGGGGGGGGGGCGCATGCGCTCTGTTTTCGCCCCGGGCGCAGTTTTGTGTTAACACGGCCATGCCTTAATCCATCGATTTTGTACGCATTTAGTCGTAGTAACATTTCTATTTAACATTCATATATCATCATTATTGTTCATAGTAGGTCCATGCTTTCCATACCTTCAGGAAATCGTTGTAAATTGTTCAAGCTGCATAGCGAAAGTAGAACGTTTGAACTATCTAAGGGCCCTTTTAAAACAAAAGTAGTTTTATCTGAATCATTTTTTTCAACTTCTTTGGCCAATTTTAGCAGAATGTTGTGAATTGTAACATTTTAAATTGTGGGCAAAAGTTATTACATGTCAGCCGTTTGAAATATTAACAGAACCGTATTTTAAACGGCTTCTCACAGAGTTGAAAATTCCTATTAACTTTATATGAAACATTTTACTCAGAATGACATTCACTTTCTAGAAAATCAGTAAAAAGTTTCATATGGATTTATTTGTTTGTTCAAATTTATGTTTATTTATTTTAATTTTGATTACTTCAATGTATTCATTTTTATTGCTGCAATGAGTATTGATTGTGTTCTTGCAGCGTGTTGCCCTTGTTTTAAATGTATTTTCTTTTTTTTTGTTTTGTTAATATTACAAACAGCTGTAACTTTTTAAGGATTTGAATAAACAAATAGGTCCATATGAAATGTTCTGCTTAGAATGCCATTTACTTTCAATTATTTTGCGGTGAAGAAATTGCGCATCCTGTACAGTCTACAGAGTCACTCAATTTTTTACCCGCAAAATTATTTTTTTAAAGCAAATGTCATTCTGAGTAATATATTTTATATGGACTTATTTGCGTTTTCAAATTGGTGGAAAGTTAGAGCCGTTTGAAATACTAACAAAACAACGAAAAATAAAAAATGAAATGCATATCAAACAATGCGAAACCGAAAAAATAACACACAATCAATGCCGATTACAACAATGAAAGTAAATCAATTTCAGTAAAAATATTAAAAAGAATAAAAATAAATTGAATAAACAAATGAACAGAAAATATATCCATGCGAAACTGTTTACTGATTTTGTTCTAGAAAGTATATGTCATTCCGAGTAAAAAGTTTTACCTATAAGGGCTTTTTCAGTTTTCTCAATTGAATCGGTGAGTGGAAGAACAGAATAAGTCCAAAATTTGACATTTTAAACTAAGATAGCCATTTTGTATAAAATTCCTCGATCTTTTCGAAAATATGAAAAAAATAATCATATATATTACCAGTACTGCTGTAGAAGCACCGTACTTCACTCAACGACTGGAAGAACAGAATAAGTCCAGGACATACTCTGTCTTTCCACTCTTTGCATGGAGCGCGGTTGTTTTTAACAGATGACGTCATAGACATTTTTTAACATAACAACCCTATATTTTTAAAGGAATTTGACAGACCTTTAATTGTCTTAATGGTAGCATAATATTTTCTTAACATTTTCTAACAGTAAGTAAATGTCAAAATATACACGGTGATCTATTTCAAATTCAAAAGTTTGATGTTATATCTCAGAACCTGTGAACGTTGCATCAACGATAGTAACGCCAGGACTGCAGATGGTTGCAAAATACTTAATTACAAAAATTCGTTAAATTCGGTCGAGCCGATCCGGAGATTTTGTCACTTTTATTTCATAACCTTCATTTGTCTCTTTATCGAAAAATTTCTTACGTAAGGCCCTAAAAATGTTATGCCACCACTAAGACAATTAAAAGGTCTGTCAAATTCATTAAAAGAATATAAAGTTGTCATTTAAAAAAATGTCGATGACGTCATCTGTTAAAATCAATTGAAGGTAAAAAAATTAATTTGATATCATAAGGTGTAATTATTAATCGACGTGTTTGAGGATTTTTTAAAATAGCACACCGTTTGTGAGATTTTGTCATGTCAAAAATTGCTAACTTAAGAAAAGTGATGCACTATTTAGAAGGAGCTGATCTTGAATTTTATTACCATATTAATTCTTGGGAAACATCAAATCATGATGAAGACTAATGACAAGTTTAATAATGTTGGTTTTTTTTTTGATAGTTTTAATTTATAATTTTTTTCAACAAATAGATTATTATCGATAAGCCTGTAGTTGACTGGAAGAACAGAACAAGTGCAACCGATGTTTTATATAATTGCTTATTTATGATTGCCTTTTAAACCAAAATTTACGTCCAGAACAACTGAAAATGAAATTTAGTACAACTTTTCTGTGCTTACCAAATTTGTAAAATACACAGCTGCCGAATTATACAGTTTTTTTTAGTTTGCCACAATCGCCTGATTTGGACTTATTCTGTTCTTCCACTCACCGATTCAATTGCTTAAGAACCTGGAGCCGTTTAAATTATGGGTTTGTTAATATTTCAAACTGCTGTAACTTTTGAATTGAAATTGTATATTGTGTACCAAGCCGAGAAACTGATTATTTTCCAGGCCGAGAGAAGAGCTTTTTGAGTTCCGGATTATAACTTACATTACCACGCATTGTTTACTTTTTGGAGTACAAACGGTTTGTCGTTCATGTTTGGAATACGTAGGGTACAAAAAACTGCTACTTTCTATTGCTAAAAAATCTTTTTTTTTCTATGGACACGTTTTAAAAATGTTATATGATTAGAAACAAATAATTACAGTACTTTTTTTTTAATTTTAGGGGACAATGGATTGTGATAAATGTTTCCAAACAAAATATTTTCCATATCACTGAATGATGGCAAAAGGGAAACCATATCAAATTTACTTTAAAATGAAAACAAATTTACGTGACGTCTGCGACCTGAATTCGAAGCAAGTGATCTTATATTCCCGGAAATGTGTAACGAAGCCTATGGAAAATGTTAGGTTATGTCATATCAAGGTGAGGAGGCAGAAAATGTCCAACCAACAATGCTTCCATCTAGATGTCTTAAGGTTTGTGGAATATGCCGCTTCCTTGCCTTGATATGGCCAGATGGCATTTTGCACCTAGTTCAACTTTCACGATCATTCATTCATAATTAACTCTCCACTACGGGACACTTCGTTAATGACTACTTTCTTCTAAAATAATTTTAATTGCACTTTTACGTAGATACTTAATTTTATCACAAAGAAAAGCGGGTATGGCAACATTTGAAATCACTTCATCTAATTTCTTCATCTATTACACACACAGAAATGTGATTATTTGGAACGAGAAAACATAATTTCTTGAATTTATTTACTAGATTCAAATGCATATTTACTTGTATATACAAGAAATGCCACATCACTCAATGTCACTAAAAAGATTTCTCAGATAAATGCTGTCGACAAATAAATTCTTTGTTTATAAGAACCAATATTGTATTAAAAGAAGTATCTGAATTTTTCGTCCCAAATATGTCAATTTCTCCAACGAAGTAATAGTAAATCCATCCAAGTGCGTAGTTACTTGATCCAAGAAAATATAAGACATTTAATATAAGTAAGTATTGTTTAGTGAATAAAAACCCACCAATTATTTAACTGAAGTGATTCTCACTTCTTTCAAGTAATCCCTTTCTCTGGAATAAATATGCGCATCGTGATTTTGTCAAGGCTCGCGCGCCCGCGCGTAGGGCTGGCGCCGTAAAGGAACCAAACCTAGTACGAAAACAACAACGAAGTACCCATAAGGGAATGTGCGTTGTGATTAGTGTACAATAAACTTTTCAACACGGAATAATTTGATGTAAGGCACGCAACAAGTTAGACCGAGTAAGTAAATATAACACACCTATCTTGTTAATTAGCAATAGAAAACGTATTTGTGCCAAATCTTTAATATTCTTACATTAAGTAGCTAAAAATAATTGCCGGGAATAAAATATACACTTCATTGAAGACTGTTTACTTCCTTCACCAGAGTAACAAGTTTCTTAAATCTAGTAATTATTCCAAGAAATAAAATGTCTTGATTGAAGTCAATAATCTCTCGTGTATATACGAACCTACCACCTACTTCATCCAAGTACTTCTCTTTTCGTTCGAGAGATCACTTCTCTGTGTGCAGTAAATTTGGAACAGTAAATTTGATATAATTGTTGCTAGCTCCGAACCCACAACAGTATGCAAAACAACAATAATAATGCAACAAGCATTATCAGGGCAGACAAAGAAAATTCTAACGTAAATTTTATTGCATTTAAAGTTCACACGTGTGGCAAGCGCATTGGCGCCTGCTTTCCCACGTGGGGACGCACTGCGTTGCGAACCAAGATCACCGACGATTGCGGCCGCTTTCATCGCCTCAGTGGCGATAGCAACGCTAAACAGGAAAAGCAAAAAGTGAATTAACAGCTTCCTTTATTAAATTACATATACACGGGATGATTAAATATAGAAGGCCGGTCTAAATAAACTGTGACCGTTTCGAAGCAGTTGCCGGCTAATTAGTACTACTTACACCACTGAAAAGTAAAATCCTTTTAAGACTTTTAATTTGGGTCACACATGCATATCGGGATTTTGTAACTATGGAGTGTGTAGTTGTTAATGACATAATACGGGTATAATGCGTCCTAGAAAAATGGAAAGAATACAGTGTAAGAATTAGTTTTGGAAAGGGACGGGCAAAATAAAATATTGACATATTGCCCTAACGGTGTACCTACCTCCAGTTGGTTGTAGTGATAAGTGATTAGTGATTAGAATTGAACTAATATTATTAAAATAGAGTGTGGGCTTATAACTATAATAATTATAATTATTATACTATTATTATAAGCATTTATTTAGAAAAATAACCACATACAAAACCAGCACTAAAACAGCCCAAAAATAATTTTTTTTACACAAAGGAACTGCATGCGATGCATGTTCTTCCATTATTTTAATGGCAATTTCCAGTTTGCGCAAAGAATGTAGAGTCTTAATTATTTACATTAAGTAGGAAAGTTATATAGGTAAATGTAACAAAGGCAGATTAGAACATATATACATAAGTACTGAGTAATTATGAAATAAATACGAAAATATATTAAAATTTTAAACTAAATTAACTCTGAAGTTTAGTTTCTTTTCCTATGTTTAAATATTCTGGTCTTTAGTAAAAAAATACTCAAAACACAATTTAAAACCATAATAACTATGAAGAAAATATATTTTTATAAATGTTTTCGATTTATTTACTTGCCCTGAATGTGAATCCGCACCTATAAAAGGCTTTGGCTGTGTACCACAAATCTATTATTAAAAACAAAAATAACGACTACGCGATAAGGGAGCATTACAATCAACCGATCAGTCCTGTCAGTTGCTTGCTGATGGCCTAATGGAGTGGTTTCGCTCGAACGGTCTTCACTTGAATATCGAGAAGATATGTGCACTGATCTTCCACATTGGGCGTTAGACTTACGGCTTACAATACCGGGATCCCCAGATCCCGGACGAATTTTGTTTGGTATTGAAATTCGGTATAGATGTAAAAATACACACAGAAAAGTGATCTCTCGAACGAAGAGAGAATTACTTGGCTGAAGTAGTTGGTAGGTTCGTATATACGCGAGAGATCATTGACTTCAACCAAGAAATTTTATTTCTTGGAATAATTACTAGATTTAAGAAAGTGGTTACTGTTGTGAAGTAAGTAAACAGTCTTCAATGAAGTGTATATTTTTATTCCCGGTAAATATTTTTAGCTACTTCATGTAAGAATTTTAAAGATTTGGCACAAATACGTTTTCTATTGCTAATAAACAAGATAGGTATGTTATATTTACTTACTCCTCCTAAACTGTTGCGTGAGTTACATCAAACTATTCCGTGTTGAAACATTTATTGTACACTATAAATCACAATACACATCCCCAATAAATCACAAGGCACGTCCCCTACGGGTATTTACTTCGTTGTTGTTTTTGTGCTAGGTTAGCCTCCTTTACCGGCCTCTATGGCGCCAGTACCACACACCCGCGCGTGGTATTCCAGAGAAAAGAATTACTTGAAAGAAGTGAGAATCACTTCAGTCAAATACTTGGTGGGTTTTTATTCAGTAAACAATACTTACTTATATTAAATGTCTTATATTTTCTTGGATCAAGTAACTACGCACTTGGATGGATTTACTCTTACTTCGTTGGAGAAATTAACATTTTTGGGACGAAAAATTCAATTACTTCTTTCAATATAATATTGGTTCTTATAAAGCAAGAGTTTACTTGTTGAAAGCATTTATCTGAGAAATTATTTTACTTATATTAAGTATGTGGCATTTCTTGTATATACCTAACTTTCTACATCCAAGAAAATATGCATTTGAATCTAGTAAATAAATTCAAGAAATTATGTTTTCTCGTTCCAAATAATCACTTTTCTGTGTGTACCGGTATTTCGGTATTAACATATTCCTATAAAAAGTATATTCTAACCATTGTTTATACTGACAGTTTGAGAAATTAGTACGTGAAAATTCATAATTTTAATTTATGCAACCTAAAAACCGACACATATAAGTTTAAACTTTCGGCGAAGATGTGCTGCTCAATTCAACAGAAAAGGAACAGACAAAACTTCCGTTTGACATCACTTTCTAACAGAAAGGCAGTAGGCAATTGGCTAAATGTACGAAGTGCTCCAAGGAAGCATAATGCGATGCATGATCTTCATGTATGTACAGTCTTGGAATTAAGTAAGTTCGTATCAGTATTTCAGCTGTGTGTCGATGATACCTCCATGTACGAGTTTTTTGTTATTCTGGTCGGCCGTTCGGCCACTAAGTGCAAAAAATTGCCCGTTTATGCTGCATTCTCGTATATCCGAAATTTATTATTTGCTGAACCTCGTTCGAATGCTTTGAATTGGTTTATAATGATTTATATGACTCTATTTATTAGCTTAATGTGTAATTAATTAATGTAATTCCTATATTGCAATGTAATTGTGTTTTTATTAAATAGAATGTTAATTTTATATTAATAAACATAAAAGTTTTCGATTACATAAAATGAACATCTCATTTCAAGATATTGCATAAAACACAACAAATTATACAAACTTATTGAATCTATGTACTAGCTTTTTTTGCGTTAACAAATACAATAATCAATTTCTTGTTTCCAATATTTTTACTGAAGGTTATTTCAGAACTAACATATGTATTAACATTTATTCACAAAATAGAAATAAATTAAAACCAAATTGCTTTAAATTTGTATTTATGGTAATTTGTTACCTACTTGTGAATTACAGGTGTTTTTGAGATATTTAGCTTCTACGATATTTTACAGTGTTTAACTTAATAAACAGAAAGGAGTATGTATTTTCTATAACATGAATGTATCATTACAATTTTTTTATATTATTATTTTGTATTTACTTTACAGCAATGTTTTAAATATCTGACAACTGAAAACTGAAAATAATGACAATTATGCATATCCCTAATTTACAAAAATTTATAATAGCTTGTGGAAGCAAGCTCTAAACTTTCGCCGAATTTTGATGGAATGTAAATATGTAATAACTATTATTTAAAAAATTAAATAAACCAAAATATACGACCATCTAAAAAGAACATTTAGACAACATAAATACATAACTACCAAAATGTCTTGTCTTTTTTCTGGCAAGTGGAAAGTAATAAATTTCATATCGTCTTATTGGTTTTCTCTGCCCCTTCAGAAGTTGGAGCCGTTTAAAATGAGATATTGTTAATACCTCAAACGGCTGTAACTTTTTAATGAATTGAAAAAGTAATTTTCTTTCTGAAAAAATATTTTGGTTGTCAAGCATGTATTAGATCGCATGAAAGATAATTGAAATATTAACTGCTGTAAAATAAATACATATATAATATTGCCATTGTCCTTCATACAAAATACATGTTCCGTCCTTAATATAAATTTAAATTAAATTTAGAGAATTTATTTACATTTAGTGAATATATTTTAATATTACAATTCTAAAATAGTCTATATTCAGTGATAAATTTGTAATTAAATGTGTATTAAATGAAATAAATTAAATGTGTCGTGATATTACGCAATATCTTAAAATGAGATTTTCGTATCGTATTATCAAAAACTATGATAGATAGGTTTCTGATTATATATATTATCAAAAACTTTATTGTTTATTAATATTATTATATATAAATAATTCTATAGTTAATTAAATGCATTAGCTACTCGTAAACTTAACTGTAGTGGTCATATTACATTTATTACAGTGCAATGAAGGTATCAGATCAAGGAAAAGATCGGACACGGTCAAAATAAACTAAATCCCGTTACATTACATCCATCGAAAAACCACCTCGTGACGGACAACTTTTTGCGAAGCGGCCGGGTCGAGGGAGACCAGTACATGAATATATAACCGACATACTATTTTCAAATCCTACAATAGCGATACGAACTTACTTATTTCCATGACTGTACTTATTACGCAGGTTGTTGAAATTTTAAAAATATTGGTAATTCTGAGGAATGTGGCCTTCTAGGAATGGGAAATTAAACCTTTCCTATCACGTAAGGTTCTCGACAAATCTGAGGTTAAAATGTAAAAAATTGTGATTTTAATATAAAAAAAAAATATAAAGTTTTATGTTTACTTTGAAACCATTTTGAATATTCTAGGGCACTGGGTTCAGGCGCAATAAATTCACCCACATCTGCCAAAATTACAATGTTTGACATTATGACCTCAGCTTTTTCGAAACCCTTACGGAATACCAAGCGTTTGAGGGGATTTGTGATCAGCGCAATGTAATCTATCGAAATCACCCCATTCTCTATTCATAAAGTCCATGTTGGCCAGAGTAATCAATATCATACAATTTTCAATATTGCCTCTTTCTTGAAAAGTTCAACATCATTGTATTAAGCAATAAATCCTCTACTAAATTTTGTAAAAAATAATACCATCCCATGAAAAACGACTGCAAACGCTTGTCAAAAAGAAACCACTAGTTTATACTATAGAATAAGCCATTACGTTATGCCTTGTTCTGATTTATTTTAATAAAAACTGTGAACAAATTCAATGTTATTGAAAGAACAAATTTGTATTTGTTTTGCATCTCAGTGCCATAATATGAGACGCGAACAAGATAAAAATGTACTAAGCAAATTTTCTGATAGTGATATTAATACCGGTATTAAACATTTTTAATACCGAAAACCGGTATTGACATTTTGGTCCGGTATTGTAAGCCCTAGTTGGACAGTTGCTCCGAGTATGTCGATTGGCCTGGGTAGTCGACACTGATGTATTTTCCTTGGGGTGAAGCTCGCGGATGCGTTATCGTGGGAGATGCACGTTGGGTCTGTCGTCGGCAAGCTGAATTCAGTTGCCTATCAGATCCCTTCTTTGCGCAGTGTGGTGGACATTGGTGTGTTGAGGAGTTTTTACTTCGCGGAGGACTTGTCTAGGTTAACGTATCCTATCATTTTGTGCAGAGTCTCGTTATTCACAATCTGGTTGTTGTACCTGAAAAGCGATTGATTAGACTTACCTATTATGGGTGACTCACCGCGTCATGTCGACCTATCTTTGAACAACGTAAAGTAATCCCTCTGTGATGTCTTTATATTTATAAGATTTGTAAATGCGTTCATAGCGATCAGTTACACATAGACAAACGAACAGCTGTCGAGATCTACTGAGGGAAACATCGCACTTGAGCGTCTCCGGTTACTATCAGAAACAGATATTCCTCCAGTACCTATACAAGTTTGCACAATACGTATCAATATTCAAATAATGATATTTTTTCCTCTGAACCGTACCCCCCTGAACTTCGCATAATTATTGTATTATTCAGACGTTGAACCACAAATTTGAAATGTGAATCGGAAATTAACATCCGAACAGTATATCGTCCATATCTTCTTAGGGTGTCTCATCCCAGGCTACCTGTACCTCATGTCGTGAAGATCTGATGGGTGTTAAAGTAGATGGTCTACCACAAATGTCCCGCACCTGTTCGATAAGGTAATGATCCGGAGATCCTTCTCATGCAAAGAAGTTGACAAGGGCTCCTGAAAAAGTTAGGACATGGTAGCGGGTATTATGTTCCCGAAGAACCGAGAATTTACAGTAGCTTCAGGAAAGAAAGAACATGGGGTGCTAATACTTCCTCAATGCATAATTAATGAAATTTGAAAGTTAAAGTATAAATCAGTTCAAGTATTTTTATGTTTTACAAGTATCAGAAATGTATTTAGAAGCATAATCAACATCAGTGTAGTTGGAATGAGCCCATAGACCGCAGAAACGTCATCTCCACCAAACTTCATTATGGCCAAATTCTCCACACACGAGACACACTTCTTTATAGTCTTTTCTGTGTTTTGGTTCCTTGTTTTTTGACTGAAATTGGCAGAAATTCATTTTAATGATAGTAATAATATGTTTCTTATCATCTATAACCGTACCGTCTTTCTTTTTATTTAGCTTTTTCCTTCTTTCTTTTCTAGCTCTTCTTTTAAAGGGGTAGACGTTAGTATTTTTTAATCTGGTCTTGTTTGAAGATGTTCGTGTCAACGTTGGTCAAACGTTGGACATACTTCTTTAAAGGACGTGTATAATTTTGTCTTTCTTATTGTTACTGTTTTGTCCTCGCTATCAGTATTATCGTCTTCCAAGTTTGGGCGACGACGAGCTGTTATGCTGATGAGGAAGTTCTACTAATGGAGAACTAATCTTCTGTACTGGGGAACGAGTTTGATGCCGTGGCTCTGGAAGAACTAATTCTTGCATATCCATTTGTTGTTCATTGGCATTTTCTAAAATGGTAACAAACTCTTCTTCTGGAAACATATGCGGATTAATTGGAAAATTCCTGTTGCCCGAAAGCCATTAACGCCCTTTTCAATAGCAGTTACCCTGTTGTAAGCATTAGCATAGTTCAGCTATATCTGTCTGATTTATTTTCTCATAATTTTTATGTCTAATATATTTTTGTTGAATTTAAATAAAAGCATCCTTGATCCTTGCAAGTTTATTTAAATTACTGTAGACATGTTTCGGTGGACACCACCACCATCAGTACGCACAAACTACAAAGGAAAAATAGCGAAATAACTAACGAAAATGAAATTAAAAATCTCTTTAAAAAACTTACGTCAAAAATTATCTAAACGGAACATGAGGAGATTCGGGAACAAACTAACTTAGGCGAGCACAGGAACAACGCAGTGTCAGTCACATGGTTTGAAGTAAAACACATAATCACAATCAAAACTATCAAAATACGGAAAAGCAGTTAAAACTATTTGCAATGTAGAGCGTGTTGCAGGTACGTGTGTATCGCATGGCAGCTCGAGGCAGAAGAAAATTGCGCGCGAAAACGAGCATACCGAACATATGTAGACACACTAAGAATCAAAAAATTTTTACCACAACTTAAAGCGGGGAACAACAAATTCAAAAAACAATGAACACTAATTAAAACAAAATTAAATTAATAATTTCGGCGAAACGGACTGGAGAATCTATAAGTATGAAAATAAGGGTTTGTAAATAAAATTAGTTTGATCATTAAGAAGAAAAGTATTAGGGATTTTTTGTGTCGTTCTATTTCAAATTGCTCAAGAAGGTCTAATTTATAACCTTTATCACATTTGTGAAGTAATTTAACATCTCTGTAATTAATAATATGCCCAGTCTCAACTCTGTGTTTATATAAATCAGAAGTATTTTGATTACGATGTTCAAGAAATGGATACGTTATGTCGATGATGTATTTTGTAATTGGGAGGGCGATCGTTCTACCCTCCATGATATGTTATCTTACATTAATAATTTGCATCCTAGACTCAATTTAACAGACTCAAACTTAGCACAAGATTCACCTTTTATAGTGTAACACCATTTAGGAAGACACACAGACACTACCATACTACAAAAACCGTGAGTCCTTATTAAAAGCATCACAAAACTTACTTCAAAACGCACAAACTCAGATCGCTTGCCATAACACACCCACAAGACAATGAACTATGAACAAACTAACTGCAGCAATGGCGCTCGCATAAAACCCTTTCACGACAAGCAAGCGTGCTTGTCGGCGCCAAATTTGCTAGATTTAAACAAGGTCGATTTTACCCGCTGGTCGAAATTACCCCACGTTCCCCTATTGATTTATTGGTTTTTGTGAAGGTAATCACAAGATTATTTGGTATCCAAGACTCAACATGAGGTAGTTCCGTATTTGTCGGCATAATTGTTTATAATCTCCACGATTCTTCACTGATTATATGTGATTAGATAAGAAGATTTGATTTCCCGTAATTCACATAATGGTTATTGAAGTTAATTATTTTAACAGTTCCGTACCAGAAGTCATGCAGTTATTTTGCACGCATATGTCGACGTGCGTTTATTTAACGGTTCTCGAAAATTGCAACTAATTTACCACCAAGCATGACGCACCGCCCGTAAATTTTGACCGGCAATGACATCTGTACGGCGGCATACGTGTACGCGCAAAATGTGTAAATGCTAAAATTTATCAAGCTCGACGTTTGTGTGTACAAACACGAGCGGTGGTGATATTTGGAAAACACGGGGACATAGATGGAGAGTTGTCATTGAGTTGTACAGGATCGCCGATATGTCTATGTACGGGCTTCGAAGTAGCAGTATAAAACGCGATATGAACATCATTAATCTGGATGTTTTACAGCGGAATGTGTAGACAGGCAACCTTTGACAACATTATTGCAGTTTCTGTATAAAGGGGGGGAGTATACACGATAGAAGTGGTTCATTCCTGTATGCTCATTTTTATTTCATTTAATTTTTATTTTTCTGTCATTAAGATTCATTAATTTAAACTAACATCCTTTTTTTTTCTTTCCAGGTAAGTTGAGACACCCCATATCAAATACAAAATTCAAAGACTTATTACTATGTAAGTATTAAGTTTTTTTATATATCAAAAATAGCAATGGTGGATGCATAAATCGATCATAATAATGTAGATGTAATGCGATCTGGAAAAATATACCATAGCCGATCCTTCATAAGTATCTAAAAAACTAGTAACGCGTTAATAATGTATCGGTTTGTATTATCCGAAAGAGAAGGTGCCCTAGGGGCTTGAACAAAAAGGCTTCTTTGTTCCTGTACGGGAATCGATGATGATTTAACCAATTCCTTCACTCGCCTTCCTATCTTATCTGTTGGGTCCTTGGAAATTTTACGGTACGTATTCGGGTCCAATAGATCGTCCATCTCCCGTCAACGGGTAGACTTGGACATACAGTCTACCGTAAGAAGACACATACCGATCGGTACTTGAACGCCAAATCACACCACCACCCCCAACAGAAGAGAAGTGTTATTAACACTTTGTTCAACAGAGCCGAGAAGGTATGCGACTCTAGCACCTTGCACGACGAACGGAAACACTTGGAGTGGGCCCTACGCCAGAATGGATACACCAAGTCTGACATACGGGGTGTCACACAAAGAAAACCGCAAGTCTCAGAGGAACCGCAAGAGTCAAAGGGGTTCGCTTGCTTACCATACGTAAGTGGGGTATCAGAGAGAATCGGTAGAGTACTGAAGAAATCGGGTATCACGGTAAGGTACAGAGCACCAGCTAAGGTAAAGGATCTTTTGCCTAACCCAAAGGATATCACACCACTCCTGAAGAACGAAGGGGTATACAAGATAACATGTGAGTGCGGAACATGCTATGTAGGACAGACAGGACGAAGCATCGAATGTCGAATCAAGGAGCACAGTAGGGACACCCGGCTAGGCAAGATCCAACAGTCCGCTGTTGCTCAACACTGCCACGAGTCGGGACACACAATGGATTTCGATGACGCGAAGATGTTGGCAAGGGTGGGTAATTATCATCGAAGGCTTATTAGAGAAGCCATCGAAATTTACAAACATCCTGACAACATCAATCGCGAGGACGGTACTGACATTAGTAGGGTCTGGAAATCGATCCTAACGCGGTCAGGTGGAAAAACACATGGAGCTGTAGCGCCAGATGTGCGCAGTGAGGTGTAAATTCAGGTATATAAGGGAGACTTTCTTGGTAGGTCTTCAGTATTCAATTAGCTTTGAAGAAGCGAGCAACATGGCTCGCGAAACGTCAGCATTAACAAATCTTGACACACGGCATAACCCGGAAGCAGTTTATTTTCTAAATGTTTTAATATATCCATTAAAAGATCTTATTTGATGTTGGTCTTATTTACCACGTGGGTAGACCTATTTACCCCACCTGTGGGGCAAAATGGACAGACAGCAAATGTGACAAGTTCAATTCTAAATTTCTTGAAGGTGCTATATAGCCAAATAACGGTACTTTCGGTTTGTAATGTAACTTCAGATGTCAAAAATTGACCTTTAAGCCCCACCGTACCCTAAACAAATTAGTGATTTGATAAATATTGAGCAAGGTATGAGGTATGATTTATAAACTATCAAAGAACGAAATTGGTCCTAACATGCATGTTGTTAACTTCAGAATGTCATAAATCAGTAATTTTGTCGAATTTAAAAAGTTTGGCTTGTCAGCCGATAACGACTAGGGATGGAACGGATCGGGCATCGGCCGGTTAACCGGTTATCAGGCCAAACCCCAAACTGGATCGGCCCACAGTGGTCGATTTTGCACTTTTAGTCGGACGAAATTATTTTTTTTCTAATGCACTTAAAATCTCCGATAGATAACTGGAAAAATAGTTAAAAAAATCTAAGCCTTAAGGGGGTTGAAAATAAACTTTGTTTTAAAATTCTGAAACTTTGTGAATGTGCTACTATTATTCCTGCAAATGCGCAAAAAAGAGAAAAAATCAAAAGTTTTGAAAGGGGGTGGAATAATAAATTTGGTTTGAGAATTTTGAAACTTTGTGCAGGTGATATAATTGTTTCTACAAATACTCGAAAAAAGGAGTACTTGTGGGGTGGTTTTGGAAGGGGGTTGATTAATAAATTTGGTTTGAAAATTTTGCAACTTTGTGAATGAGATATAAATTTCCCTACAAATACGTGAAAAAAGGAATAAAATCTAAGTACTTGTGGGGTGGTTTTTGAAGGGGGTTGAATAATAAATTTGGTTAAAAAATTTTGAAACCTAGTAAATGACAATATTATTGCTAGGAAAATGCGAAAACAGCAAAACAAAAATTTCTAATGTGGTGGTTTTAAACAAAAATTTAAAAATTTTAAACTCTTTAACTTTGTGACTGGAATAATATTATACCTGGGATTACACGACAAAGAAATGAGAACAAAATATACATAAGTACCTACCAATAGGGTAGTTTTTAAACGATTATATGTGGACGCTCTCCGTGCTAAGGCGCATATGAATCACTTTACCATAACAATAACTATTGTTTTAGCTTGTTTCAGAACGTTAAATTAAATCATGGGTCATGTGTGGTATCATTGCAAATATATATTCAAACGAAATAACTTCTGCTGGAAACACTTCTTTCCAAATCATGCGGTTTACGAACTAAACCTGACTGTCCAAAAGTGGCTTGTTGGCTTTAAGGTTTTGTGATCAGACGCGCTAAATCTTTAGCTATCGACATATTATCACGTCTCTTCACTACTAACAAAATAAAACATGAATCCGTGGATTGTTCTTCTGATCACAGCTTATACAGACAAGATAACATATTATGGGTTCTATTGTGAACCGTATGGTTTAGAAAATGTTTGTTCAAATAAAAGTTGTTTCTATTTAAAATATCTATGCAATGATACCACACACGACCTAGGTTCTCGTTTGAGATTCCAAATCCGAATGCAGTTATGACTACTTCCGGTATGTTCCGGAAATTATAATTGATACCATAAAATACGTCAAGTAGGCCATTAGGCCATGTTATGCCATTTTTTTTCTGAACCTCTATGACGTCATATAACAAAGAAAAACGTATCTGTATTTGTAGAAGCTCTCCAGATGACAAGGTGCTCTCTTCAACAACAAAAAAGAGTTTCCGGCAAAAAGTGGCACGTAACTTCAACAATCGTAAAACTATAACATCGAAACTCAGCAATAGAACCCTTATTCCAGTCGTACTCCGTCGTACTTTTTTTATAACCTTATGGTGAAAGTTAATTTTATAAAGCGCTAAAAGAACGCAAATTATTACTTCACTACAGCTTCCAGAAAGTAGTACGCACCACCACACGTCCCCTCCATTGTAGTTATTCAAAATAATTGACAAAAATTAACCTAAACATGCGCTCACTGACATAGATGAATTTGCGAATGGTTATGCACTTTTCCCACTGAGCGTAAAGTTCAGTTTGTGATGGTGCCACTCCCGCGCATTTGAAATTTTGACGACAAACTTGTTAAGAGACTGATCTTTGACTATTTCTCTTAATATTTAGTGCAGTTTGAATTACAAAAGCGCAACTTCATTTTTCATTTTTGTCCAGCTAGCGAAGCTGAATCAACACCGTGCGGCCGGTTCTTTTTACCGCACTATCCGGCCGGAGACCGGATATCCGGCCATTATGTAAAACCGGATCGGCTCTTATATACTTGTGTCTTGCGGATTCTATGTCAATTATCAAGTTTATAAAATATAACGTGTTCTAAATTCTTTATGAAGATAACTGCCTAAAAAAACAAAATATTAAAAAAAATTTGAAATACAAATCCATCCATGGCTGAATAATTGAAATCACAAGCACAACTGTCCGCAATCCCGCGGAACACGTACAATTTTCAAATCATATTATAGTAAACATCGCCACTGCGCATGCTCGCAACTTTTATCCAGCTCTCGACTTGGTTAAATTGGCAAACGTTCGGTAAATGCCCGACGTTGTTTGTCAACGATCGGGACATTTCGCACGGTAAAATGCCCAACCAATCTGAACGCTTTTTAATCGCCCGACGTTACCCGGCATACGCCCGGCGTTGATTCTGAACGTCCCCCTGGGGTATAAAAGAAACTAACAGAACAGACTAAGCAGAGTTACCCGAGAAGTATTCGGCAGTACCATATATGATACTACTATTTCGATGATGCTGCAGCTTGTAAATATGTAACAGCATAAGAGCAGTAATCATTCTACCAACATTACAACGGCAACTCCGGCATCAAGCGTCGCGTCGTTCAACCGTTACGATTTAGGTGGAGGCGCCGGTTCGCATTTCGACTGGCCCGCCTCGGCGGTGCTTTTTGTTATTACTTGCGCCGGTCGCCGCGGCGGCGGCGTCCCGCCCGGGATATCTATCCTACGTTGCCAGTGGAGAAGAGGGTACCTCGTCCCGTACCCCTCGCGCGCTGTATAGATGGAAAATCAATAGAACGTGTTTGCAGCAGCCCCCACGACGCATCTACACAGGAGATGCGGAGGAACGAGCGCGACCCTGTCCCGCTTTGGGGAGACGTGGCGCGTTATTTATCGCCCTCTATATGTGATATATCACGTTACGATATTCGTGCGGGACTGCGGTAGTCGGTAGGGGCAAGGGTGATGGTATGCGGATGTTTTAGATGTTGGAGATGGGAGCTTTTCTACTTAAGAAAGTTTTAATTGTCACAGGAAGACTGGGGATGGAATTTAATTGTCTGCGAAAGTGGATAGTAAAGGGCGCATTGGAGATAAATTTGTAACTGTTTTATAATGTGGGTATATGGTTCTCCTTTGCATTGTTCAGGTTTTTAATATCCATTTGATTTCTTTCGTTTTAAAACATCGTGGAGCTACATAGTTGATCATCCTTATCTTGATACAGTACAATAAGTGTGATATTTCCCGCTTGTCCGCTCAACCGGCGTCCCCTTAAAAGTGGGTAGAATGTTATACGAGAAAGATTATTAAGGATAGATAATTCTATGAATTTTTCACATCCTCCTCCACGGTGGTCCCGCAGGTTCTGTACCCAGTCTCGACCTCTGGTTTTGAAAATATAGGTACAGTTGAGTTTTCTTGGCCTTTTCTTGGTTGTCGCAAAGAACAATCTTTTCTAGTGGCGGTTACCTTATCTTTGCATACGAGGCGTGGAGGATATGCTTTCCGATTAAAATAAATAAATAAATAAATGTTTTATTCACTAGACCAAACGACAAGGTATAGAACACGTCAGAAAGAAAAATCATATAGAATGATACAAATACAATAATAAGCAATTAACAATTGTTGAAATTAATAAATGCAAAATATTCTCCTGTGGAGTAAAAGGCGTTCTGTGTCAAAATCCTTCGAAGAGTCGCCTTAAAGTCCCGAACATTAAGACGTCTTAGAGATACCAGGAGGTGATTATAAATTTTTAATGCTTGAGTTGTTACTCCCTTTTGCACAGTTGATGATGTTGTGTGTGGGATCCTTAACGTAGCACGAACATTCCCGCGAGTTTCATAAGTATGATTGATTTCATACCCTTGGAATAGTTCGGTGTAATTCAATTTCACAAAGCAGGCAGTCTCGAAGATGTAGATGCACGGTAAAGTCAAAATGTCATATGTTTTGAAGACGGTAGCACATGAATCTCGAGTATAGGCGAAATATTGTTCGTAAACACTTTTTTTGAATTTTGAAAACCTTAATTGCTGCGGTAGATCCTCCCCATATTATTGTGCCATTATTGCCATTATTATGTCAGTGCATAGACAAACCCAGAGATCTTACTGGTGAGGTCATCAATGTGCGCTTTCCAGTTAATCCAAGCATCCACTGTTACACCGAGAAATTTGGACTGTGAGACAGATGTGAGTCTTATATTGTTATAGTGAAGTTCTAATTGATCTTCATATTTGAGAGAAATCATAATAATTTCTGTTTTTCTAACATTTAACTTAAGATTGTTTTGCTGGAACCATTTCTCAAGCTTGTCCAGGCATACAGTAACTGCTTCTTTGTCTTTCGTTAATCGCATTAATTATCACCGACGTATCGTCCGCATACATGCCCAACTGATGATTGACGAGATCATTGACGTATAATATGTAGAGAGCAGGACCTAGTATAGACCCCTGTGGGACTCCCTTTTTGACAGGCATCCAATCAGATACCTGTATTTCCTGTCTCTCCGAATCGGTCACTATCACGCGTTGTTCTCTGTTGCTAAAATCCGATTTTAGAAGGTTTAACATCGGTCCTCGGATTCCCATAAGTTCTAACTTTGATAAAAGAGTATCGTGATCTACACTATCAAAAGCCTTTGATAAATCTAGAAAGATACCAGCCATCTTTTCTTTGTTATTTAGCCCTTCCAAGACAGCACAGGCATGGTATATGGAGCGGGTAGTTGATCTACCTTTTATGTAAGCATTCTGTGCTGGTGTAATTATATTGTATTTCTCGATAAGCCCATGATTATGCTGCCCGCTTGAGACTATATAAAAATTATATCCCCTTACATATGAAAACTATCGAGCAAAGGACTATTGAAAATTTGGATAATACCGGGAAAATGGATTTTGTGAACTGAAAGTAACTAGTCGTTTCGGGAAGATTTATTTTTCAAGCAAAACCTTTTTAAAATGTTCTTTGATCAGAATAAACATTTAAAATAAAATTAAAAATAACATTCAGACTTTAGAGGTTGTAACCGGATTTCATAGAATCTGAATACCTATGAAAATAGGCATTATTCATTTACTACTATTTGAGAACAGAAAATGCAAAATGACGCATCCTGGCTACTAGTTTTAAAGCAGTACGACCGATCTCGATGAAATAGAATTTGCTCATGCAGCTAAACTATAAATTCTACCAAAAAATGTCATATACATAAGTTATAGAAAATTTCCTCTCCTTTAATTTATTATTTAACTATTTTGACGACATTACACAAATAGCGGCTCATTTGCAAAATCTTCGAAAAATGCTATGAGTAAACCACCAGTTCCTTTGGACCCTTTTCAACAGAAAGCTTTTCAGCTCTAAGTTTGGTTATGAAACTTCTAAATATGAAGTTTCGTCCCGACACCTTTAGTAGTTTCTCCGGAATCGTCGCCACAAAAACGGGTACACACACACACATACACACACACACACAGACATTTTTTGTACCTTGGTCAAAAATGTTCAGGGGACCCAAAAAGACATATTTCCGCTAAAATCTCAAAAAATTTTTTTGGCATGATTACAATACTTTACATACTGCGTATGATAAAGTAAAAAAAATATTGTATAGTCGTAGAAAAAGTATAGTATTCCATTCGCAAGTAATGGCAATTACTCACTCGAACGTTTTGCAGCACTCGCCTACGGCTGGTGCTGCAAACTTCGTTCTCGTGAGTAATTGGTTACATTACTTGCTCATAGAATAATATACTATTTTTTACCACTAAAGTTACCAACTTAAAATGTCGTCGACTTTGTGACGACGATCCAGCTTTATCAAGTTTATATTCAAAATTGATAAAGCTGCATCTTCAATCTTCGAAAACACTTTCCGTACTCCTCCCTTCGGCGCAGCGGCCATGTACGAAAATCATTTTTAAACGTCGTCCTATCGGACCCACATCGTCCCACAATAAATTCATGTAAAACATAAAATATCGTTTGTTTCTTTAAGTGCCCAACGCTGCAAAACGCGTACAGCCCAATAAATCACCGTTGCCCAGCTACCGACCATCGCGCGCGGTCTCGCGAATACCCGATCAGGGACGAACTCCGGTCATTCTTTAATCGCACCCTTAAACCCGGAGGCAAACAATGCATCGCGTAGATACAAAATACGGTTGCGCGACGCGTCGGTCAATCCCCCATCCGCCCTTTTTTACCCCCTACCCCAGCTCCCTGAAATATTACGTGGAAGCTGGTATGATTTATGAATTGCGCGCGGGCCACAATGGCACATCTTCAATTTTGGGTGAAAAAATGGCGGGCGGCGTTGCTACAGAGTCTTCTCTCTCATCCCTCTCTCGCCCTCCCCCCCCCCCCCCTCCATACTGTTATATCTCGTCCTTTGTACTCGTCCGGATCTAGGAAGCGACGAGTCGCTTCGGCCCGGTGTAAAAAGGCCACATAAAGGAGGACGACTACGACGGTCGAGAGTAATAACGATTCGCAGTAATGCTAAATAGGGTAAATAAAAAGGGTTTACTGGTACGAGCGAAATGGTAATTTTGCTTGAGGGTACTGGGATATATGTATAGGATACATACCTATATAACTAGGCGTAAAACGTTCTGTCAGTTTTTCTTGGGTTTGTGTCGCTGTTGTGCGCGGAGCACTATCGTAAAATTAGTTGGCTTTGAAAAAGAATGTGTTTTTCTGTCCGCGCGTGAAACTGTAACATATTATCCAGGAAATAGCTCATAGTTCCATTACAAGTTTTGTGTTCCATTAATTTTATATATTTCAAATCAGGAGGTACCCGATCCGAACTTTTAAACTAAAATACTCCCAAATTGACAACCAGAAATAAATATATAATATTTATTTATTCATAACTTATTTACTAAAAAAACAACGCAAAAGAACGCACAATGGAATGAAAAACACAAGAACTATTATATTTTAAAGCTGGTATCCAAATAGTGCTAGACATAAATAAATAAACATAGGGACGTGTGAGCAACAATTTTAAAATTACTTGTTCCATAAGATTGTAACTATATATGATACAGAATTTCTAAGATAATAATCATTGTTTGATGTTTTGTTTGGAGAATAAACTTCCTATTAATATTAGTTTCCAAATATTATAATTTAATTTCCTTGTACGTGTTGGTTATAGTAGTTCTAACCAATGAAACGCTCCTTCCAGTCAATCGATTGTGTTTTTATTTATGTCTACTTTAAAACATATCCGATGTTTTGCCCACAGGCTTTGGGCATCCTCAAGGCGGAATTTAACGATGGAAAAAACTTCATAACAATTTAAAAATAAGAAGACTCATGGCTAACCATATAAGCGGCTGGACAATACGGACAATACGGTTGCAGGATCTGATCGAATATTGGTATACGAATCTTTTTTCGTTCGACCAGGCTACGCTAGTTGTATGCCATTGCTCCATTAACACAACATCCAGCGTTTGGTTAGATGTGTATTCACGCACAAATCTCGGTATTAGGATGGTCGAAGATTCGACTATATGAAACTACTAGCGCATTTGGTTGGATTTCGTATGAATTACAATTCAGGGGTGGCCAACAAGTCGATCGCGATCGACCGGTCGATCGCGAAGCCAATTTTGGTCGATCGTTCGCGATGTCTTGACAATGTGTGATGGTGGGTTTAGTCACCTTTACATAGCAGCAAATAAGCCTGACTATAACCCTATTTAAAAAACGGTTGTTACTAATTGCCCAATAGACTACTTGAACAGTGAATAACCTTTAATTTTCTCCCTAAGTATATAACACTGTTGTTAGCGAATATGGTAGATGAAAGATAGTTTCGAATCAAAAATAAAGTTTCGATCTCACAGAACTATCCGTTTACCGATAGCAGTTCTTTGCTTATCGTATTGTAACAAAAACCGTTAACAGTAAAAAGTGAGTCTAGTCACTCATGTATTTACAAATAAGCGTGTTTATAATCTTCTATCAATGGCCCAATATCTGAATTAATCCAACAAATAAAATAACACCGCCAATCCTGGCTATAGCTTTGCTCTCAAAGCCAGTCTCCAGAAGTATTGTCATCAATGATAAACTTGCTCTCAGTAACTCATTCAAACTTCCATTCGACAATTCATAATTTGCCGAAATTCAAAGGTGTTGCTCATTCAACAATAATCAAGTTGCCAACATGTATTTCTTTTCCTTTTGCGTTCAAATAATTGCAAAAAGCAAACCACCTTTCAACACAGCTACATATGTTAGCATGTTAAGCTATAACCTTTCAGCCCAACAAAATAAACAAAATCGCAAGGGGTCATCCTTTCAGCTCATAAACATAAGCAAAGGACTTATCATTCAGTTTAACAAGATAAACAAATATTAGCAAAGGGCCGACCTTTCATCTCCAACAATATAAACAAATATTATCAAATTGGTAACTTTTCATCTCAACACGATAAACAAATATTAGCAAAGTGCTCATCTTTCATCTCAAAAATTAAGCAAATATTATCAAAGGGACAACTATTCTTTTCAAGAAGATAAACAAATATTAGCAAAGGGCTAACCTTTCAGCTCAAAACCATTCAGATATTAGCAAAGGGCTAACCTTCAGCTCAACAAAATAAATTACTTACCACGCCAGTAAAGGGCTGACACAAATATGTATTCGCAAAAAGCTAACCTTTCAGCTCAATAAAATAAATAAACATTAGAAAAGGGCTAACCTTTCAGCCAAACAAAATAAATTAACATTTGAGTAAAGAGCTGAGCTTCAGCTCGACAAGATAAACAAATATTCGCAAAGGGCTAACCTTTCAACTCAAGAAGATAAAAATATTACTCGTAGATAAACAACGTAATTAGATAAACAAGTTGTTTCAGTACGAGATGAACTCCCACGATCTATTGATAGATTAACAAAAGTCTAACATTTTTAGAAAATAAGTCTAAAAATCTTCCATGTTAATTTTCCTGGTAAAAAAGGTGCCGCGAAATCTTAAAATGAAATTTTCAGCCGTACTGTGCACTTTTATAATCAACACTGCAAATATGAAAAGTTGGTATGGAAATTTATTTTCTTTATGCCTTTATATCGAAAAATTAATAGGTGATATAAAAAATAAAAAAAGATAGTTTTTAACATATATTTTGCGTATCTACTACCCATATCTCGCAGGAGTGCTACGCCTATGACAACATGTCGATCGCGGCTTATTTTAGAGATAAAAGGTAGATCTTAAGTAGACAAAAGTTGGCCACCCCTGATTATTACATTGACTGGGTAGACCTCGGTGAAACTGTATGTGCGGTTTTGTCGATTTGTTGGACTTTAAACGAGTAAAATGTGATAATAATGAGAAATTACAAACAATGTATTATTTTGCAAATATGTATATTTGTGTTTTGATGATATTATTTATTTATTTTCATTAATAATTTGTGCAGTAATTTCATATTATTAAACGCCCTCGAACCTTAATGTTTTTTCATCGTACATAAAGCTTTTCACAATAATAATTATGGTTTATTTCTTCTGAACGCGTGGGTATAAATAAATAAGCTTTGACGTCACGAGAAAATATCGGTCAAATGTACAGAAACACATTATTTCCTATTTATATACCGATTCTATATTGTAAGGATTTCATAACGACTTTTTCAAATAAAATCAATTTCGTAGTTGGAAAGCTAATATTTCCATTACAGTTTAACATCCCTATTTTATAAGTATAGCATTAAAAGGGATTGGTATATCGTTTGTTGCTGGTGCACAAATTGACGTGTAAACCCCCGTCATTGCAATTGGTGTAATGTGACCACTACAAAGACACTGATTCAATAATAGTTAAAGAACACGCAACACATAAAACAATAATTTATGATTAATATAGCCATAAAATTATTGAAATTTAGTGCTAAATAACCGAGTAACTCTCCGTCAGTGAAGGCTAGCGGCAGATGTTTCATTACACTTAACAATATACGACGTCTAATCCATGCGGCATTTATCTTGATTAAAACCGCTCTTCCGTCAAACAAACTAACTACTTTATATGCAAATCGCTTTCATGGAGCAAAATAAAAGAAAAGTCCGCAACATCCGGAACCCCAATGTTCGTATCCAGCCAGCGGCCAATGAGAGGACCGTCGCCTAGAAAAAATCTAATGATTGCATCCGCAACCCAACTATAATCCCCTGCATCTAAACGGTTTTACTTAATCCTGTAAAAAGAACAATATCTACAGAATGCCTATGCATAAATTATTAGGTAGGTTGTCATAATAGATTTTAAGAGAACTAAAATGTATTAAAGATACATAAACATGGTTAACATCAAATTTACAATAATTTTCAATTAAAATGTTAAAATGTCCAATAAATATTTAAATTTTGTATAATAGCTGAAAAGTCAATCTTTTTCAAAGCTTTTTTTGATATTAACATGCAAGCGATTTACATCCGTTATGTGCGAGTCGAATGCGAAATTTTATCTACGACTTATAATTCCATTTTATATCAAATACCTATTTTAAATGTATTTATCTACGACTCACATATAATAAGTTCATTGCATACGTATCTCTGACTATATGATCCCTACCATAATACACAGTAGCTAGTGACAGTAGCTTTGTAGAATAATGACAGTTCGTTTGAATAATGACTTCATTATTCCAACGAATTATCACCATTATACGAACGTACTGTCAAAGTCGGTTAAAACCTACGTGGATAACAGTTATTTGACAGTTTTCCTCATTACCATTGACAAATACATTTAAAATATTTGATATAAAATGGAATTTATGAGTCGTAGATAAAACGTCGTGTTCGACTCGCACGCAACGGATATAAATTGCTCGCATGTTTACACACGGAACTTGAATCAGAACGTATCAAATCAAACGCAATTGTCTAATAAAAATAGGCCAAACTGCTGTGACATCTTTAAAATAGGAAACTCCGTAGAAATACTCAGGAATTAAAATTAATGACCTAAACTTAGTGTACGACGAACAACATTCACCACCACCTACACTTGTTTTACAACAGGTATCCACTACCTGTAAAAAAGTGACGCTCAAACTCGAAAGTTTTATCACCACAAATCACCCCTGATATTTATTAAATGAATAATAAAAAAGATTTTATATTCAATAAAAATGTCAATAAAAGATTCCTTAGATGTTGATATACGTTTAATATACGGCAAACTATAGAGAGAAATACATCCATGTAATTGGTGACAAATTGGCATAATATATGATTCTAGGATGGCCTGTGTCGGCGACATGGACGCCCATGACGACGGCATTGTGGCGATTGCGCGGTTTCATTTGTTTCACGTCGCGACGTTCATTTGTACGCGATATTCGTACGGCACAAACACAATATGGACTAGATGTCGCTGAGCGAGGGTGGTACGTGGGGCGGAGGAGCCGAGGGGTGAAGCGAGGGTGACGGAGACGACTGAACACCCGCGCGCAGGGCACTACGATATTGCTTTGTCCACGGAATATACGATTATGCTTGTGCGGATGATAAAAGGAATTAATAATAACGTTACTGCGCTGGTGGAACTCGAAAAGAAAATTGGTGAATTTCGGTGAATAATATGGAATTGTATTCCTACTGTTAGATGTGTATGTTCCTCAAATGTGACACATACTACTAACATTTACATAGTCCTTAAGATAACATCTTAAGGACTCTACAATACAAGTTATTAAGAAAGTGGTTGTTTCTATCATGTATAAATGAAACGGCGAGTTCGAAAACAGTCCAAAATTGGCCATTTAGAACTGAAATAGCCAAAATGTTCACTGTGATTTATTCTATCGAATAGACCAAAAGAGGGTGCTTAGGCGGAATAAACAAGTCCAGAAAGTGCTTTTTTGCTCCCCCATGCAACGCGTTTCTACTCAGTTTCTACTGATATATCAGGCGTAAACATTCGCCAACTTCGTAATTTGCATTAAAATCGCTGTTGAGGTACGCCGAAGTAATCAATATGAATATGAAAAAGATTGATAATATTAAAAAAAATCTGATGTGGCCAGGCACATGACTTTATCATACTATATATAAAATTAATAATTTAGCTGCATGAGATTCTATTTGATCGAGATCGCCTATGTCTGCATTAAAATAAAACTAGTAGAACTAGACAGATATTATGTCGATTAAGTTGCGTTCGGAAACAATAGTACACCGTTGACACCGGGTACACCGTTCAAATGACACTTACGTGTTATTGGGTGTAAAAAGTGACGGTGTACAATATCCGAACGCAGCTTATATTGACAGTAAGTGTTGTCAAAATCATGTCAACACATTACCCTGACATTACCTACTGTCATTAGAATCATAATTTCTGACATATCCTGGCTACTAGTTTAAATGCAGTACGACCGATCTCGATGAAATAGAATTTGCTCTTGCAACTATACTATTGATTGTACCAAAAAATGTCATAGTCATAAATTATTTAGAATTTCCTCATCTTTAATTTATTATTTAACTATTTCGACGAAATTCCAGAAATGGCGGCTGTTTTGCAAAATCTTTCAAAAATGCTAAGACTAAACCTCCAGTTCCTTTGGACCCTTTTCAACAGAAAGCTTTTCAGCTCTAAGTTTGGTTATGAAACTTCTAAATATGAAGTTTTATGCCGATACCTTTAGTAGTTTCTCCGGAATCGTCGTCACAAAAAACGGGTACACACACACACACACGCACACACACACACACACACACACACACACAGACATTTTTTTGTACCTTGGTCAAAAATGTTCAGGGGACCCAAAAAGACATATTTCCGCTAAAATCTCAAAAAAATTTTTTGCCACGATTACAATACTTTACATACTGCGTATGATAAAGTAAAAAGGCCTCAAGTATGTAACTGATGAAAATTTAGAATTTCACTACCACGTGACATCCGGACCGACTACCAATGTAGAAGAGGAAATTTAATACTATCATGTATATAATCATCAAACTCTATATCAAATAATATTCCAACCGTAAACAATTTCAAAAAATTTTTAAATAAAAGTTGTTTTGCATTGCAACAATTTATAGTTTAAATATATTTTTAATATACAGGATGTTCATTTTATTCTGGATATTTGGTAACCTTTGCTTTCTCAAATAGAACATCTTGTATAATTTTACATTTTTAATTCGAAGGTTAATTCTAAGAATCTTTTGTCTGATTTTTTTTTATAAAATGCATTATTTTTGTTATGAGCAATTAATCAAATACCTAAATAATTCTCCAACTAAAATTTTTTTTCTGGGTTTAAATAAACTATTGTTTATTCTTTAAATTTGGTAACTGATAGCACACCCCTATATTTATAATTTTTTTAATTCTAGGATTAATTCTTTTGTAGAAATGATTTTTTTAATACTATACTTTCATTTTTTAGTTATAAGCAATTAATCAAAACTCCTGGACTACATTAATATCATATGATCATATACATTATATATGATCATTTATGTACCTATATGATGATATACATTAAGAATATTTTTCCACAGACATACACATTTTGTTTAATTTTGCAGATTGAATATTTAATTTAATAAATTCTGTTTTATAGTTTAGTTATTTTTCATTTTTATCTGTTAATGATCGATTAATTGCTCATAACTCAAAGATGATGCATTTTATAAAAAAAATGTTTCTTACAAAAACTTTTAGAATTAAAAAATGTTAACTATACAGGATGGTCTATTACAAAAAAAACTTTATCACATTTCCAGAATAAAATCAACATCCTGTATATTAAAAAAATAATTAAACGATAGCTTGTTTAAAACCAAAATACTTTTGTTTCTCTTTGAAATTCTTTACGGTTGAAGAATTAATTTTGTGTAGTAATTTTGACTAACCATGTATAATCCGCCATTTTTAATTTATTTTGAAAATGACATGACATTTTTAGTTATCAATCTTCAAATATTACGAGAAATAAGTTTCATGAAAATCCAAGCTTTTTTACATTTTCGGTCGCCATATTGATTCCGCATTTTGAATTTTGAAAATTGGACATTGGATTTGGAGTCTAGGATGTCAAATATGACAGTAAATAAGTTACATAAGCACCCGACATCTTTCTAAATTTTCTAGTCGCCATATTGAATCCGCCATTTTGAATTTAAAAAATATGACAACGGGTTTGGAATCAGAACGCGATAAACACTATATATCATAATAAAAATATTATTGAAATGCTTTAAATAAACAAATATTGTTAAAAATGTACGCTGTTTTTCCGTCGAGTTCAAAAACAGTACATGTCCATGATGATTGTTTTAATCATAGCTCTGCTTTTTATGCAAATATAAATAAAATATGTAATACATTTAATTCTCTGTGAACTACTTTATATTTTGTCTGTTGGCGCGAAATAGCTAACTCCTATACTTTTCAAGATATTGCGCCGACAAAATTATTTTGTTGTTTCTCAGAACTCACTTTCTGGACTTGTACTGTTTTCAACCGACCGATTCAAAAACATACTTGGTTTGTGAATTTAACTTTAGCTTTGCAAACTGAACATTGCGTGGAGAGTGGCAAGACGAAATGTATCTTTCCTTTCCAAACTGCCACCAAAGGCAATATGTTATTATTTGCAAGTAGTTATCCCCCGTGGTGTCTTTGCACTTCAATATATTAAGAAAGTTCTAGATGATACAGAGCACGCACGTAGTTATTAAAAAATAATTTTGTAACGGACTATGTATACCATTGGAGCAAATGCAAATATGTGTAATACAAATGAATATGCGGTCCTGTCGCCGTCTACCTTTAATTTATGACGGGGCAGATGTGTTGCGGAGTATCATTAAATGCTGATATACACACGTTCGGCACGCAATACAAACAATGTTTATCTTATTGGGGAGTCACCCTCCAAAATTAAGAAAAACGTGTGTATAGAGGAACTGGGTAATCAATTCATTGGTATTGGAATTTACTAGTAAAATAGTACTGTCGCCGATGATAATTGTAAATTTTGTTCGTTAAATTTGAACAAGTATTACTTCTAAAAGTTGGGGTGCCTCAAATATTGAGGGTCAATGACATACATTTCGCACATGTGAAAAAAGCTGAGAAAATTTAAAAAAGAAGATGCGCTTAAGAGGAATCAGTAGGGCTAGTACATACGTCCTATAAAACAAGCATCCATAGTGAGCTTAATTTTGAATCAATTCTCACATGTTATACATCAAATTATAGATAAAAGTATATTACTTTTTGTGGTAATGTAAATGTATTAATTGTTATGGTTCTATCCACGCTGATAAAATATGTCTAATTCATGTACCTACTCAAAGAAGTAATGGTTTGAGTGGAAAGAGCATGTAAGATATTGATGTTTTTACAGGAAATTTTGTACACTCATAGAAGAAGGTGTAACTTAGATCTATTATGTGGTACTTTTTTCAATTTTAACCTGTATTCTCCGTAAAAGAATCGCAAAATCCGTCAATTTTATGTCAGATTCAGTAACCGATTAGACAAAAACAAACAAAAATATAAAAAAATTACCACTAGACGGAAAATTATATACCTCTTTAATTTTGTGTATTGCTTTTACGATTCTGTGAACTAATAGCTGAGAAAACCCCTCAGAACTTTTACGTGTTTTGTGAGTAGAACGTATGGGGTGCGGATTCGCCTTAAGGCTTACAACAAGAAATACGTTTTATCCTAAAAATGTAGTTTTGTTCGCACAGCAAATAGAGGAATGTGAAACTGTTTCAAACATAATTTACGAAGTATGTAAAATATCGTTTACTAGATTTGAACGTAACAAACAAACAAACAGAACAAAAGTGAATTTTAGATACCTAAGCGTAGTAAAAAGAGCGACGCTTATAATGAAAAACATATGACGACCTACTTAAAAATTGTCCTTTATAGTTTCCGAAGAATGTTCTTTATAGTTGAATGAAGGTATAATAATAAATTGTATGCGTCACATAACGTCTTAACGCTTAAAACAACAACCATTAGTTTTGACCTGATTAAATGTTTTTTTTCTTCATAAATTAAACAATGATTAATTATTGCAAAAACAAAATCTTCATCAAATACAAAACAAATAGTAAAGAAATTATACTAGGCATTTGTACAAAACAAAATTGGTTTTGTTTGTTTATGAAAATAACTTTCTGGTGTAGGTGTAGAAATGGAAGGGTCATTTGGTGGAGTTGTTTGAATTACTTATGCGTTTTACATTATATGGAACATACAATTCAGGATAAACATTGTTTTCTCCCAAGGCATCAGTCATGCGATGGTAATTTGCGGAAATTTCATTTTTAGTTTTGCCTGTCGAAGACACAATAAAGTGTCGAAACATTGCAAAAATAAATGAGTTTTATTACAACAAAGTGATCGATCCACCCAACTAACTTTTTACTGCATATTATTTTCGATCGAAGAATCTATATTATTTTATTTAAAAATATTTCACCATCACACTCACGACAATTAATACATTAATCAAATCAGTTATATGTTTATATTTTTTACGTTTGTACCATACGGACGCATTTATTTAGTTCTGTATATTTATATAATAATATTTCCCTTTCACACTCACGACAATTAATACTTAATCAAATCCGTTCGCCAACAGCGATTGGTTACAGCAATAAAATCACAAGCTATTTATTTACTACAGTGCCAACTAGTACTACAGAAATCATTGCCATACAATCCCATTCTGGCAATAAGAAGAGGTTCTCACCCTCTGTGTATACTGAATAATATCAATTACGGCCATTTTCCCGACGAAGAAACACTCTACGACGACAAACAATGGGTCGTCGCCTGAGGGGTCATCCAAGCAACAACCATTTGCTATCGATTCAGCTGGTGAGCGAAACCCGCGCTTCGGCAACGAATTTTTCCTGTTTCTATCTCGTGTCATTCGGGCGGACCGTAGCAACGATAAAGTATGGATGCGGATGATGTGGTGGAAAATAATCCGAGCAACCGGGCTTGGTAGCAAAGCAGCTACAAAGGGGTTTTCAAAATTTCTATATGGACGGTTTCCGGGTTATAATTGAGTAGCGAGCGTGTTTGTTTGTTTGTTTCGATAATATCGAACAAGAACGAATCGGTAACACTGTATTGTATTAAAATATTGGAGTGGTCAGCCACGCCTTTCGGTATTCACATTTGGCATAATTGTGTTGCCCTCCCTTATGGTCCATCATGGGCAACCCTTAATTTATATTACACACAGAAATGTTAACCAGTTTCTTTAGAATAGTTTCTTTAGTTTCTTGAAATCGATTAAGCCCTACAGCTCAGTGCTGTGACGATTGCTTTTTGAAAGTCACGTAAGTAGATATTAAGTAATAATTCTAATTTTCAATGGTGTCAATCATCAAACCCGTTATTTTTTGTATAGAATATTCGCATCAAATTTCCTAATATAAAAATTGGGTGCAGCGTATTCATTCGTGCCAGCGCTTCCGCGGCGGACATTTGAACGATGTCGTATTCCATAAATAAAGGCATCTATTGTACTTTCATTTGAAATAAAAATCATTGCCATAACTATATCATACCCACAAGTCTTAATTGAATAAACAAAATGCGTCGTTCTTAATGAAAAACCCATTATTTGACATAACTAAGGATATAAATCGCGAGCATGAAGTTTATACGCGAGCCGTAGGCGAGCGTGTAAACATGCGAGCGATTTATATCCGTTGTGTGCTGGTCGAATACGACGTTTTATCTACGACTCATAAATTCCATTTTATATCAAATATTTTAAATGTATTTGTTAATGATGGCGAGGCGAACTGTCACATTACTGTCATCCACGTAGGGTTTGACAGTCTTTGACACTAGCGTTGTATAATGATGACAGACGTATGCAATGAACTTATTATATGCGAGTCGTAGACAAAGACGTTAATTAAACAACATTTTGACAGATCTGTCATATAACTCTTGTAGGTTGGTAAAAATACACTCAACTTACAACTTACACTCAAATACTTTTCGACAATTCCACAAATTGCGTTATTTGCCAGAATTGTCAAAAACCTCAACTAAAAAACTCATAGCTCAACCTTGGAACACCTTTTTTCTTTTTTCTTGCAATAAAATTACTACACTTTAGTGTACCGCATGCATGTCAAACTCATAGGCGAACATGGGCGAAAATACAAACTGGCCGGAATAATCGCATTCTAATTAATTTAATACAGCGGAGAATTTGCTCATTTAAGCCTCTAAAGCAGGGAGCTCTTTTAATCATAAGAAAAATTCGCGGAGCACCAAAAACTAGACATAATTTGTATTAAAAATTAAAACGATTATTACATAACAGTTGAAAAGAACATTAAGTAGAAAAAAATATAAATATACTAATCGTCTACCTTCTTGTTTGGCAAAATTAATTTTTAGAAATCAGATGTCATTCTGAGTAAAATGTTGTATATGGACTTACGTTTTTTCTTTTCTTTAAGAAGTTACAGCCGTTTGAAATGTTAAAAACAAAGAAAAATAGAAGATAAAATACATATCAAACAATGCGAAAACGAAACAATAACACAACCAATACCCATTACAACAATAAAAAGTAAATAAATTTAAGTAATAATATTAAGAATAACGAAATAAATCCATATAAATCCATACTTATTTCTACAAACGAACTCTTAAATATGTTTGAGTGAAAAAGCGCTCTAGATGTACCGAATTGCTTCCGAAGCATCCACATATTTTCCACATTTTGTGTGTGTGTTTTGATTATCTGGGCCCACAAAATTTTGTTCGTGAACTATCACCTGGTGGTTTCAAAAGCCACCACCTATTTGGTATATTTTGATGGCTCCTCCAAGCATCTGACATAATAGTTGTTCGCGGTAATATAAATCTAAATATAGTAAAACTTTGAAAATCTTTCTAATTTGTCAAATATTTTGCTAATTTGGCTGAATTCTTTATATTAGCACTTATGTACCAGCTACTCAAGTAGTTTTGATAAGCTCATTTTGGATACAGCTTTATATTAATATAAAACTTAATAAATCCGCACATAACAGTAGATGAGGGCAAAAATATATATTATCAAAACATCATATTAATTATGTTTATTTTAGGAGATATATTTCAAAATGTTTGCATATTTTCAGAACTTTTTATGTGACATGTATAGCAGAGCTATACACATTTTTATTTATTTGTATTATGTTCAGAATTCTTTATTTATTTTATTCATATTTATTACTATTTGAAAATTGTAAATGTTAATTGTTAGTTTTGTTGAATGTTTTGTAATAATATACAAATATTATTTCAATCACATACGGTAAATGAATCAACAATTTCGGCTTTCATAATTTTCGGAGCACTTGCAACAAGCTCGCAGAGCACCGGTTAAGAACCACTGCTCTAAAGTCTAGATCTTACGCATTTGATAATTTTTTATATAAGACGACACATTTACCAAGTATATTACCTCCGTGCACAGTACTTCTTGATATACGAGTATAATATAATGCGTATGATAATTGTTGGATCAGTCATATATTTCGCCCAGTCACAAAGCCCTTCCTTTTTTTCCCGTCGTTGAAGGAGCGCCATCTGGAGCTACAGAAGTTAATTTAGACAGCTGTAGGTTGTATTTTTGTGTAACACAATCAAATATATCTTGTCCTATAGTAGTACTATGTACCGGTACCAGTTGCAACAAGTCCTTAAAAAATGGAATCCGTGTCACAAGTACGAAGAAAGAAGATATTGTGGTTATTATTATTATTATTGTGTACGTCTTATCGGCTGGGCCGCAAAAGTAGTCGTTGTGGGCCGGATGCGTGCCGAGCCGTGAGTTTGACACCCTTGGTGTACCAGATAATCTTGTTTCGTAAATATTTATAGGCAAGAAGTGTATAATCGATAAACGTAATTAATGTATATTATTAAGTAATTAATTTATGTAATAAATGTAACACTAATTAGATGAGGCTCAACCTCCAATAAAATGTATTTTTATTAAAAATCGATTGGACAATTCAAAAGATCCGATTCAAGAGGGTTCGCCAATTTGAACGATTGTGATTCGAGAAAAAAGCGTCGGATGTGTTGATGTAATAAATTCAGCAAAGAAATGGAGACAAATAATAATTAAATAATAATTAAGACAAAACTAATAGTTTTCACAACAGAAGGCCTAGGAAGGCCTACTTCAAAGAGTTACCGAAAATAAATAACTGAAATCAAAAGAAAAATAAAAAATATTTTTCTAATCGATTACGTTATTTGATCTGACGGATACGCGCCTTCAAGGTTAGCAGTTCTGTCGAAACACTCTGTATTTTCCATAAACAATTCATCCTTACTATAGGGTCGATGCATCTGATGTGGCCCAGCGGTGGTAGCTCGACTATTATAGAGAAATTTCATTTTTTTAATGAATTTCCTTATTTTCTGGTGCAAAAGTGTAAAAACAATTTAATTATTTTTTTATTTATGTTCTCGGTTCAGAAATGGCGACAAATTTTGGTGTCAGCGAATCAGACATGTTTGGCATTGCCATGTGTAATTTTTAATTTATTTAAAAATATATCCCGTCTGAATGTCACCATATAAGTAAGTACAGTATGTCGCAAACATTTTCAGGTTAAAAATTAAGTACCCCTCATATCGGAAAAAAATCTTTATAACGGGTCCTAAGAGACTATCGTAAGTCATTACTGAACGAAGTATAATAAAAAATGTGAAAATAGCTTTTACATTCTTAGAACATAGGAAGCGTCATAAAAAATGTTTTTTTCAGCGACCAATATAATTTCTTCTGGACCATTTTATATCTATTGATCCTATACTATTGTAAAACAAATATATACCTTCACTTCTGTTCAATATTCTGTTACTGTTCAATTACTGTTCCATTCGTATCATATAGAGGAGGGAGTATAATTATGCACATGATGGGGAGTCCTATGGTAAGGGGGCTGATGCGCGGAGCGCCAGGTCGGATATGGCTTGCAATACTATATACGTAATTACAAATATGGAAGCAAAATTAATGTATTCCTGGAATACTGGTTAGCCTTATCTTTCTATTATAAGAAAGCTTCAAACCTTTTAGATAAATTTTAAAGCTGATAGTTTGTTAAATTGAAAGTAGGTAATTAAATGCTGGTATTTTATGAGCATTTATTATTCATCAGATATTCGTTGAACTACTGAAATATATATCGTGCGAACAACCATGTTGATAAGGTACCTAATTATTTCTAATTGCTATCGTGTACTGCTTCCGTTTCTACTACTCTGCACTACGTAGATTTAATTATTTACATGTTTTTTTCTTGTCTGTCACATGCATTTCACGATATTATAACTTATTAGGCTGATAATTTGTTTTGGGTATCAATATTATCTCAGTATAAAACTACTAATATTTATGAATGATATATTGATGAATTTTCCTTTCTTTTTAGGTAAGTCTCCTAATGATGATGCGATCTTTACGTACCTCTTTAGGTATATCATGTAAGTTTATTTATTTGTTATTATACTATTCTAAAAAAACAGCACTCCCAATTATTTCTCTTTAATGATGAACATAAATGTAACACCTTTAATATTTACGGGAAACAACCAAGTAAATATCGCATTCAACTATCGTCTTATTCATTTATTTATCCGATCGATAATACCGTGTACTAAAAGTACATTCACCCATAATGCAAATCCATTAACTGGTCAATAAATTTTTATTATGAAGTTTTATGGCCCTGTTACGGTTTGTTATGTCGTTTATACACTTGCGGCGCACAATATACTCCTAGCGAAGATTGTTACTGAAAATAGCACAAATTGCAGTTCGCCAAAAATTATTAATATTCAAATCTTCTGGACATAAGTATTTTCTAACTTTTTCTCTATTGGGCTTCGCTTGCAATTAAAACTGTATAAGATCATTACGTACATATTTCAAATTATTGTTCTTAAAGTGATAAATATTAATAAACAGAATTTATTGCTTGTTTGTAAATACATCAATGCGCGCGCGCGTTGCTTGCAATGGGTAGTTTTTAATAATTAGCTTAATTATTAGTAGGTATTCAAATATGTAATTTAAAATTTTTACCCAAGTATTATCGGCATATTTCCTGTTGAATTAGTTTGTACACGTCTCGCCACATTGCGTATTCATACACAACATTACAATAATTAATTATATGTGCATTCATAAATAGATTTGCGTGGGTTATCTTTTTTAAAGAGGTGATCATGTTCTGCTTTTTTTTTGTAATTGCGGTTATTTACACCTCATTAATCTCTAGTATTTCTACTCTTGATGTAACTTAAAAAACATTTAAAAAAATTAGAAATATATACCGCAATTGTATTTCATTGGAACTAATCGAGAAAAGAAATGGATTGTGTATGTAACGATTTGATTTGTGTAATAAATAGTATTCATCTTTGTGTAAAACCGTACTTTTATAGTATATTACTAGGAGAATGTGCAGGCCTAATAGGCCTGCTGGTCGACCTAGGTAGATCGCCGAAGCGTTAAGAGGGAAACAAAAAGCCCGGATGCTGCTACACGCGCGACGTGATTATCTCGTACGTTCGAAGCGGTTACGGGGCGCCATCTATTGCTTCGTAGCGTAATGCCAGCAGCGACATGATGATGTGCCGCCGTCTGGTGACCGCGTCGCGAAGCGCGCGGCGGTTGCCTAGCAACCTCGATCGGTTGCCATGGCGACGCGCTGACCTGTACACTCCTAAAGCATAATGCATAAATTTACCCGAATCGAGGTAAAAAATAACGAAAACTGGGCCGAAAATGGACGAAATCGAAGGCCTAAGCGCAGTAGAATCAAATTTTAGGCGGAAAATCGGCGCCTGCGGCGCCGATTTTCGCTTCTCCGAGGAGCAGACCCTTCCCCCGATTCGCCGATTTTCGTAAACTTCTTGCGCGGACTGTGTTAGACTTTTAGTATATAGTAGGGACTAGGAGAATGTGCAGGCCTAATAGGCCTGCTGGTCGACCTAGGTAGATCGCCGAAGCGTTAAGAGGGAAACAAAAAGCCCGGATGCTGCTACACGCGCGACGTGATTATCTCGTACGTTCGAAGCGGTTACGGGGCGCCATCTATTGCTTCGTAGCGTAATGCCAACAGCGACATGATGATGTGCCGCCGTCTGGTGACCGCGTCGCGAAGCGCGCGGCCGTTGCCTAGCAACCACGATCGGTTGCCATGGCGACGCGCTGACCTGTACACTCCTAAAGCATAATCCATAAATTTACCCGTATCGAGGTAAAAAATAACGAAAACTGGGCCGAAAATGGACGAAATCGAAGGCCTAAGCGCTGTAGAATCAAATTTTAGGCGGAAAATCGGCGCCTGCGGCGCCGATTTTCGCTTCTCCGAGGAGCAGACCCTTCCCCCGATTCGCCGATTTTCGTAAACTTCTTGCGCGGACTGTGTTAGACTTTTAGTATATAGTAGGGATAGGGATAGGGATAATACAAGTTTTATAAGACAAAAATTGGCGCACGATTTGTTTTGGGCAGGACGAGCGTAGCGAGGAGTGCCCAAATGGAGCGAGGGCACCAATATAATCCTAAAATCCGTCACCTAGACTCAACAGAATTGAGCCGGATATTTTTTGTATTATCGGCAAAGGTTCCAAGTTCACTTTCACTTATAATTTGATTGGAAATACCTAATCATTTCAGTGTAAATCTGATTACAAAATTATGAAGTACCTATATTTGGTTGCCTACTCATTTCGAAGCCAATCATAAGTCATTCAATAGACATCTTTGTCTGATAGGCCCTAGATACAGGGACAGATCAGAACGCCTAAACAAATAAAAGCAAATTAACTGTTAAAATAGCTAAATACAACTGATTCCAAGAATATATCAAACATTGCGATAAGCAACTTATCAAACACTAGTAACTCACTGGTAAGTAGGCATTGAGGCTTAGTTTGAGAAATCAATTTAAATTTGTTTTTTTACATTTTTAATTTTACAAAATATGCGATTTTATCGATACAAAATAGTTTAGTGCCCCGCAAACAAGTTTTTCCCGAGCCCACAAAACGTCCCCGTCATTCATAAATCAATTCTATATAAAAATTGCCCATTATGGAATAAATTTTGGGCAAATATGGTTGGCAAAGTCTCATAACAAGACCAAAACAAAAAGAACAACAGATTCTGCCGTCCTTTGTCACATTATTAAAAATTTGATACTTTCCGCAATTAGCTTAGAAAGTTTTCGTTCTCTAATGCTGACATATTTTTTATTGGTAATATCGGTATCGCTTTTGCAAAAATGTGGCGATTTTAAAAATTAATGTTGAAGGATCGCGGCAAAATATAAAACAGTTTTTATATAGATAATATATTAATGAACATTTTGTGACATGACGAACCGTTATAAAGTTCCATTTTCGGAGCGGTTACATATGTACTATCCGCGCCAAAAAAAAGTCGTACAGCTAAGTTTGACATCATGTAAGTCTGGCTTGTCAACTTGACAGCTGGTGCATGTTTCATCCCTATGACTAATGTCAGAATGACAGCGTATAGGTTATAAAAGAACCATTTACAAAGCTACAAGCTGTACGACTTTTTTTTGGCGTGCATAGTACATACTTACAAAATATGATAAATAAATCATTTAACAAACTTATTAGTTCCTATGCGGGTCTGAACAAATAGCATTTTTGTGGAAATTTTGTTAGCTGCGTGATCAGCAACCTGTATGAAAAATCTCTATTTATAAGTTTTCGAAAAATTTGTGTTCAAAAATTTGTATGTGGTGTGGCGAAGCTAAGATATGGATATCTTGGAGGGTGGGACGATTCCCACAGCACAGAGTCTTTTATTATACAGTATTTTATTATAAAGAATCTCATACCTAATATTGAGACCGAAATCTCATAGATTTTAAGAGATTCGTATTCATTGCAAATAAATCTACCTAAAACGCCTATTCGCCTTTCTCCCATAAAAGAACCACTAATTTTCAACTGTCTTTTTTCGAAAATTTTCTGACCTAAAGTCATCAAATTTGAAATACCATGAAGAAAATTAACAGATCCTATTTAGCATAATCAACCAACAAAATATGGGGTTGCTATTTAAGTGTTAATGAGGTCTTTTTTAAACAATTAAAGCAGCGACATTGATACTTTGCACCCTCGTAAGAAATAACAAAATAATAAATACGCAAGAATAGTTCATAATAATAGCTTATATAATAGTAAATATTTCTGAAAAAGAAATTATAATAACAAGCCTTCTGCCTTCTGAAACGCCTTTACAAAATAGCACAACAAATACGGATACCCAAAAGGTTCAGTTGTCACTATCAAAAATGATGGTGTTTTCTGTGCAACAATAAAACCGTGATCGAGTTGATCAGTATCTCATATATTTTTTCTAGTACTCTCATAGTAGTAGTAAAATCTGACAACCGTAAGCAAAACCTTCCCGATTTTATACCTGTATTTCTGGCTTCTGCAGCTTCTTCTGAAAGTTTACCAATAGATAATATTGCATGGTCTATAACTTCAAAACTTCAGAGGCTGACAGATAATACAAGGGATAAGCCTCAACAATAGGGCACGTTTAAGGATTTTATTCTTAAGCCGATTTTATTTTTAGCTTGCACAATGATGGCACAAATTTCAATTACCTTGAATGAATTCCTGCGACTTCAGTTGAAATTCAGGATTCTATTAATAGTACCTACTATTCTCGGGAGTACTAGGGCTTTCAATGAAGGCAATACTGATTGACAATCCTGAAATTTCAACTTAGACCGCAGTTAAGGTTAACCTCTGCTTTTACAATCACATGGAAAGAGTGCAGGTGGCATCCGTGAAAGCATTTACTGTGACGTGCGTTTATGTACATTGTACATAAGCACAAAATTTCTCGACAATGGTTAAAAAGGGTTAAACCGTTAATAGATTAAATAATTATAAGTGTAAGTTATCTATTGCACAAAAATTTTTGAGACGAGAAAAAGAAGACGCGAGAAATATTAACTAAAAGACCTAAATTGTGTTACAATTTTACTACCACTATAATGACCAAAAAATAAGGTATTTATTAAAAATATTGTGCAAAACCTTGCTTATTAATATTCATTTGTCACAAACACCCAAATTATGTAAATTGCCGAACGATCAGGTTGCTCTACTAAACCGGGCGAGAATGACGATAAAAGACCGAATCCATTTTCAAAATAAATACATATTTTTTTAAAAAAGATTATTGTCAAGAAGAATTCTGAATTGCCTATATTTTTTTGTCATTGGCAGTGGACCACCGTGCAGCAAAAGCTGCCACTTCACGGTCAACATGATTTCCTTGACATAGGTCGATGGATATTAAAAAGTCATATGTAGAATAATGTCAAGCCCATAATAACTTTTTTATTTAAAGTTTAAGTTTCATGCCAAGTTCAAGTTTACATTTATTACAATTGTAGAACTAAACAGCTTTCTTTTTTTATTTCTTTCATGTCTGTGTGTTCAAAAAAAGTTAATATTCTACAGAATTAATATAATTAATTTTTGTACAAAACTTAAGTTTAATCTGCCATTCCGAGTTCATTACTGTATGCCTTCCTTCCCCTGGTATTTTTGTAATTCCTTAGAAAACTAGTGTAAAGAGCTAGTTATTGATCTATCCAGACTCCAGGCCGTTATAAATTTCACAGCAGAAGTCGCAAGTGTTTCTTCATTGTAAGCTATAGAAAAGCATAATTGCTCATATCTTGAAAACGGTTAATTGAGTGACCGTCTTGTTTTTTATCGTAGTATTGCCCTTTAAATATGTTTTCTCCATGATAAATCATCCTGCATATACGTATTAACGTGTATATTCTACATTAAAATGCCAAGTTTGCATCGGAATTTCGTTAAAAACGTGTCACGTTATCGGTATACATATATTAATTGACGTGCCGGTCACACACATTCGCATCTGCTAACGTCTCTTCTATACCGTACTTCCGTTAGTCGGTTAGGCGTATATAGTACACATAACGACACCAGATCCCCATACTCGAGAACGTGGCAGTCTGGAGATATTTTACATACGGTACCGTGTCTTCGTCTTACCTGCGGGTAACATAAATTATTCATAAGCCGGGCATTCCAATTTTGCGAACACGCCATATACACACTGACGTGTAATTTAAGCCAGTACTACCTATCTGCGATCCGAAATTCGCAACCGATAAATGCCATAAATCAAGATTATACCCTTTTCCTCCGGTATCGGTCCATTGGTGCTCACGTATTCAAATTTTCAATAACTAAATCTTTGTGGTGTTATCAGTGGCTTGCATGAGCCCAACTGGGTATATTGACCATTCGCTAACAACTGACATTCTGTAATTTGTTGTATAAACAGGTTTAGCATAAGTAGTACCTATGCTGGTCCTTATTCGCAATAGACCTTAATACGTGTTCTTTAGCAACTAAAGGTGGATTCAGACAATTAAATGCTTTAAGCAAGTTGCTAAATTAAGTGCATAGCTACGTTTAGTTCGTTTTTATTGCTGATACATTATTTAAATATAAAGTATTGTGCGGCGTTCTCACGATTCAACTATGGATTATGGATTATTGATAAGGATTAATACAATTTGTTCTGTATCATGTAAGATCCGCAAGTAGTTTGTAAATTCACGGGCATGGGAGACTCCTAGGACCTTCCTCCTACCCTCCTCCTAGGAGACTCCATTATCAAAGCGCAACAGGTTTACCTTCACGTTGCACCTTCACACTGTTGCTTCTAATGTTGCCAGATCTAAATTCTAAACCCATTTTATCCTGAATATTTGTAAACATTCCGGAACATCATGAATTGGTGAAGTTTTAAATACACATTTTAATACACTCTATCATATTTCAATTATTATTATTTTTATTATTATTATTATTTTTATTATTATTATTATTTATTTAATTGTCTTAACTGAAATTTCTTACCTGACAACTCCGTTTTTGGCATAATAACTGGAAAAGTAATAAATTGTAGCATAACTTTTAAACGAATTTATTCTGTGGTTGTTCTTCTCCTATTCTTTGTGCCATATTACAAGGCATAATGTGTACCAAGTCTTTTTTTACTAGCCGTCTAGTATTTTATAAATTTCTGAAAATTTCTAACATTGCTTGAGATTAACCAAATTTTGTCGCATGTATCTCACGTGAAAGTCTGTTCATCCTAATTAAACTATTTCTTTATTTGATTTAGTTCAAATTGGGTATGTTTGCGCAAATCCTGCTATGTGTTTTTATTATTTATCTTGAACTGCCAGTTTTGACAAAGATGGGGATAATGGTGATAATAGACGGGGTGTCCCATAAAGATTGCGATAAACTAATAGGAAGAAGACACCTAAAGAATCAAATTGTAGACAAAAAGTGCCTTTATACTGTTAAAACGCTTTTTTTTTTAATTAGATTACAAATCAAGAAGTTATAACCATAATTAAAAAAATTATTCTTTTTTGTTTTTTTTTTTCAAAATAGCTTGGGAACCGTTTGGAATTCAACTGTTTTCTGAACAGATTATAAAAGAGCACATAAAAATGCACAACTTTGTCCATTTAACCGACTTTCTATCTCTAATAATAACAAAAGTACCCATACAATCCAACGTCCCGTAGGACACACTGTATAGTAACTTTTTGTATAGTAAATAATTTTATGCTTTATAAATATGAGATCGGTTTCTTATATGATCACTAGAAGACACCTTTTCGAGTATAATTAAAGTAGAATTACGAGTAGAAGACAATATCGGTAATGAAATTTGCCTTGTTTTGATAAAAAAAGGACAGTAGAGATTTTAAGGTATCTTATACAGAGTGATTTTTTTTGTATTCAGGGTAAAAATTTTTAAACTTATTTAATATATTTTTTACTAAAAAACGGGTGGCATTGTACGTTTATGACAAAAGCATTTTACAGGCACGAGACATCTAATTGCGTGATTGAGTTATCTTTAAAGATTGCGGAGAAACGATCGCCAACTTTAGGTTTTCTTATGGGGCCATGTTTTATTTTAACATTTTCGGTGGTCTTTTCTTTTGTTCCAATTATGAAATATTACACTTGCAGTTTAGCTGGTAATTTTAGGCAAAGTTAAAATGTTTGTTTGTTTCTACAAAGATTGAATCGGGGATGGAATCAACGTTTTATGAGTATATCACATCATTTTAAAGCAAGTCTTTTTTTTATTTTTATGCTTTTTTTTAATAAAGCTCATTTCCAACACCAGCCTGAACTCTATGAATACATTGTGTTACTCCCCTTTTTTAATATTATTTATTTGTAGATGTAATGTAAATGTATGGTAGGGGCGCGTTTTCTTTCCGCGCAGCTCTTAGGCCACAATTGACACTTTGAGCTTTCCCCTCACTACTATTGGCCGGGTGCGCGATCCAAGCGCCTCTACACGGGTAGGCGGTAGTATGTCCACGAGGCGTAAATGGTGCAGATTGCTAATAAATATTACAATCATCTGTAGTGTCTAAAGTGGTTCGATCAAATTTATATTGTGTATTACAATATTGCATTTGTTAATATTTCTTCCTGTATTATTACAGTTGATACCGCAACACTTATTGTGTCCCATTATGATTGTTTATACAAACGATATGTTATTAGTTCTGACAGATTGGTACACAACATAATGACTGCACAACATAGTGTAGGCAGGTATTTCTCCCCTACTGGCGCTTAGATCGTTTTACAACTCCTTCCACGGTGTATGCACATGTTTTTCGCATGTTTTTCGTCTTTTCTGAAAGACGGCTGGTCCTGAGTGTGAACCCGGGACCTCCTAGTCAGTAGGCCAACGCTCTACCACTAGAGCCATTCGCCCCGCGCTTTGTCATGTAATTTTTACGTCAAGGCGAACAGCCAAGACCTGACTGTCAGACAAGTGAAAGTAAAACTTCATTTTAATAGAAAAGTGGATTTTCGTTCCCAAACACTACAAAAACAAAATCAGAAAACTTTGCAAAAATCTATATCCAAACAACTCTGGTACTATATGTGAAACAGATGCATGGAAAATCCTCCTCATAAATTATAAAATCAAAGGTGGCACCCATAAGAAAACTCAAAAGTGGCTATGGTTTCTACACCAGCTAGATAACTCAAGTACGTAATTGGATTTGTCACGCCTGTGCAATGTTACCATTGCAAACGTTCAGCTCCATTGATTTGAGTAAAAACAGTAAACAAACGATGTTTCAAATTTCACCCTGTATACGACGCTATATGTCATGTTGTTAAAAATTCCATATTGTGATTTCCGCGTCCTTTTACGATAAGAGCCTGATGATGACTACTAAATCGAAATCGATAGCTTGCTTTTAAAGTAAAACACCTTACAAACAAAACATTGCGTTTTTTTTATTTTTAAATTATTTAAGTTTGTAAGAAACGATGGAAAACTTCAAGGAATTTAATCATTTAAGATGTTTAATCACCTCTTGAAAATAAAATCACAAGCTGTATACACCTGTATGGTGATGTTGATTTCATTCCATGACAATCTTACTGACTGCGGAGTTTTGACGTTAGACATTAATGACAGAAATAAGTCCAAGCAAATTATACTATTTGGTGGAACAAAACTCTTGGCGGGCATTATTTTAGCTTCTTTCGGACTTGTGTGCAGTTATTACCCCTTTATAGCTGGCGACTAGTGCCGAGGGTCGGGTCACGGTTAAAACAAATGCTCATTGAGTTCTTGACTTTGTTATTTTATTTAAAATGCCGGAAGGATAAGAGGGTAGATATCATCAAAGAACCAGTAGATTTTTTATTCCCAATTCTTCTGATTTCTTTTGTGGGAAATGTGTCACCCAATTCACTTTTTATTAATTGGATGAAAGATTTCGCATTCACCTTGGAATAGCAATTACTTTGACAGCAAAATCAGCAGTAAATCTTCGACAGAAGTTGCATAAAAAAGTTATACATACTTACTGAAGTTATACGTACAATCGGGGTTCTACAGCATTTTATTGCATTAAATAGTCTATATTTATGTTCATCAACATTCGTATCATCGATTTTCTTATCGATTGATTTATATGCCCTTCCATGCCGAACATTCTTGCGCGCATTGTATTATACGGTGACAATAGTTCGTTACAATCCTATCAAATCTCCCCATTGTATCATGCACAGCATAACTTTCGTAGTTGCAGTGTGTCGATTTACAATGCACACCAGCAGTTTCCACTCAATAACTGAATTACATAAAAATCCAATTAAGCCGGCTTCCACTGGGATTGATGCCCAGGATTTGCGAGCAATTTATCCGCGGGATAAACAGTCATTAAGATTTAGCGTTTCGGCCTTGCTTAAGCGTTCGAGTTGGCGTCCAGTGAAGTGTTACGATTTTGCTTAATATTCTGCTAATGTCGTCGTACGTGCATACATGCCCTCTCTATCTGTTCAATAAACTCGCTGTTTACGGTGTGCAAGTGTTTTTCTCGTCCAGCAAAGTCCAGGAAAGAAGTTATCGCCGACGAATTTATTTGCTGCTGATCGATTGTAACGCTTCAATGAGGATCGTAGTTATTGCCGATGGGCAGAAACTGTTTCTTGTCTTTTGTTGGTGATAGCATAAAACAGTTTTGATGTTCAAGATTTCATTGGAACGGCGATTATCAAACTATGTGGAGGTCGGGTCACAACAAAAACCTCCTACCACACCTTTCCGATTGTAATTAAAAAAAATGGCAACTCAAATTCAAATTAGATCAGTAGTACATATTTAAGAAATCATTAACTATAAATGTGTAAATTATATTTTAAAAAGCGTCAATTGTAAATTCAAAAGTAAAATGTATTTCTTTTTTATTATATTGTTTTTATTTTTTCATAATTTAGAAAAACTCCATAATTGAGATAACGTTAATTGTAATTTATAATGGTCGTATCAGAAAAGGCGTATTGTATTTCAAGAAAAATGATAATTGTTTTTCTTTTCGGACTCAAGGTGGGTTGCCATGCATAACAAAAATACTTACCGTTAATTAGTTGAATGAAACACTTGTTATAGTACAGGAATTAAATTCTGACGTATTCTGAAATACAATTTATTAAAAGAAGTACAATTCACATTTTCTGAAATACAGTAGACGTTTTCAGAAATACAATATTAACTAATCTGAGTTACAATTTACATTTTCTGAAATACAATTTACTCATTTGAACTCGTTTGAATTACTTACAGTTTTCTTAAAAACACCTGACTAGATATGACTAATATTATTTTTATAATATTTAACAGTTAGAATATTTAACATTTTTCAGTCTGTTTTCAAACATCTTAGAAAATCCAAGTGGTAAATGGCCGTACCTATATCTCTCCGTATTCTCCGTCCGTAATTGTCATTTGAAAGGAAATACATTTATTCATCTAAACACGATACAATACATATACAATATTACAATACTATGTGGTACACATGTAGGGCATCACGCTATTGGGACCCTTCGTTCACCGCCCCGGGATTTGCATAGGGTCTTTTCTCGAGCTATCGGTATTAGGATTGCCAACTTTCAAAAACTCGTCACAAGGACATTTTGAATAGAGTGGGGTTAATATTGATATCCTCGAATGTAATTTTGTTTTTCTGATTCTAGTGATACATCACACTTATGGATGAGATTTCAGGATTTATATTTGAAGCAAAATGATGACAGTTTGAAATTCTTTGACCTTAATTAATACCTGTCAACCTTAATAAAAAATAATAAAATTAGTATTTAACAAAAATTTATTTTAATAGTTTATTCATTTTAATAAACTTGCGAACCACAATTTTAAAAGGTTAATCAATAAACTTTTGAGTCAATATACCAAAACTACGACAGGTTTCCGCATTTTTACTAGTTTTTGAGAAATTCTGTGACAAAAAGTGAAAACATTTTTTTTTTAAATTATGTAAAAAATTCTCCACTTGTTATCAGATCATTTGAAAAGGCGCCACTCGAAAAAGATTGTTTGGAGACACCCTAATTAAAAAGTGTGACTTTCTAAAACCTAAGATCTGATTCACAACAATTGTAAACTGTTTCTTCCGCCAAAAAGTATTTTCACAATATCGTAAAACGTGTTACAGTGAAAGTCGTATATAAAGTCCGCGAAGGGACCGCGGACGTTATATTTGGAATTTGGACGCTATATCCAACTGGACGCTAAATCCGGACGCAATTAAATTTTGATTTAAAATCGAAAAAGTTAAATAAATGTAATTTTTTACATGAACTTTACTTTAAACCATATTCATTCAAAATATGTGCACAGTAATCAGTTTTATACATCCAATTAATATTTATACTCGTACAAAGAAACAAACAAAAAATTCTTCTTACAGTAAGATCACATTTGTGTTATAACAAATAATATCAGTCAAATAATTATTAATTTTTCATTGTTATGTAGCCGATTATTTTTCACAACCGATTGTAGCGCTCTCTATTAGCTAGGTTTGTGCAGGCCGTGTGTAGATTGACGCAATTATTTATATTTTTTCGAGATGTTCATCACAAGCGGCTTTGCTGTGCCTACTTAAAAGACGTGCATATAGCGACATTTGTTTTTCCATTTTCTAATCTATTAATGATTGCAAATTTGTCTTGAATGGTTAATACTTTTCTTTTGTAGCCAGACATTTTGTATTATTATGCAAACAATAACTGCACAAACAAAAGCACGGCGAATTCCAGGTCCCTCGATTGTGAACTAACATGTCTTTCATCATACCAAAACCGAAAGGGGTAGTGTAGTGACCCGTACGCAAATCGAATCGCATCGTCCACTCTAGTCGGACGCTATAACTGACAATAAAATGGTCAAAATCAATGGCGTGCGTGTCGCTACATGCGACTTCGCCGCTATATCCGGCGACGCTGAATCCGGACTTAGTTTGTATTAGTTTATATGGAAGTCCAAACCAAAACGTTCTGTTTTTGACGTTATAAACGACTCGATGCTATAAGCGACGAGGTTATAAATGACTTTGACTGTATATAAAAAAAAAAACGAGTAAAAGCTATACCCAAACATTGACCAAGTTTTGAGTAAAAATATAGCACAAAAACATGTCATTCTTGTTAATACTTCCAAAACTAAGAAACAGGTTTAAATTTTATTTCTGATTATATTTTTCAACTTTGCCCAAATTCCGTATACAAGAAAGTTCTCTACGAGGACAATAGTGTCAGGCCGCGGACGCTAGGACTCGTGCATGTTCACGCGGCCAATCCTCACGAAACGAGGACGGGTGGCAACCCTAATCGGTATGGAGGGCCCGTGTTTGCATCAGTACAGTGATGAGGGGTCAGTTTTGGGATGTCACGTTCTTGTGCAATTACGGCAAATATACACTGAATTATAATTAAGGCGTGTCCACACTGAAAGCGCAATTAAGGTATGTATTGAAGCCCAAGAAATGCTGGTGCACCCTCCACAGTAAAAACTCAATGGTAATTACAATACAATTGTAGCAAACGTCTGTAACTAATATTTTACAAGTCACATACACAAGTAAATAAATAATGGTAGTAATAACGTGACTCATGGAAAAGTACTTTTGAAACACTGCGCAAACATTTGAAACAGTACTTTTGAATACCAACACAGTTACTATCCGTCGCTTGGATGCAATTTGGAGGTTCAGATAACGCATTAGCACTATATCGCGAAATAAAACGAAGGCATAGTTCGCTAGTAATAATCGACAATCAAAAAACGCGGTAAATACAAAAGACGGAGAATCGCCGCAATATAATTGGTCAAATTGTTTGCCGTAAAGCGGCAGTCATTAGCATCGACAATGAAGCGAACAGCAGCGGGCCCCGGCTGCTCTCTTGCCGGGCCTGTTGCCTGGTCGCCGCGCCGCGGCATGATTTAATTATTTGTGCAAAAAGAAATCGAGACGCGCTCGGTAAAACCGTAGGTAGAAACTAGCGGACGGACAAATGAACGACCGCTGACAGTTCTGCCTCTGGATGCCGATGGTACACGTCCTCATCTCTCTCGCCGCACAATTTAAACAGGTCGAAATCGGTCGCAAATAACACAAAAGGAAGAGACGTGACGCCATTCTACCGGTGAATTTTTAACGGGCGGTTAATGTACAGACTTGAAAAATGCCGTGTTACACGGACTTGAACCGGTCGATTCAGGTAAATATTGCTCCTTCTTCGCTTTGTTCGTCGTCGTGCTGCTGGCTTCGATAGCCCTCTCGCATTCCCAGAGGCCGCGTTGCTTGTGCGTCTAGCGGAGAACCACGTTCTAATAACGTCTCGTTATCGTCTAAATTTCGCGTGTGTTTCGCCTTTATAACCTAAACGTAGCAACACGTTAATTTTGCTAAGTTTCAACGTCCAAAAAGTGCATCTATACCTATTAAATTACCTGTGTTGCATATAATTCTGTGCTGTGCTGTGATGTGTATTCCGTTTATCTTGCGTATGTGGTACTCCCGGAAACAACTTTCTCTTGGATATTCAACGCCATACATGAAACTATCAGCTGTCATCCATGGTTTACTTCAAGGTGTGTCGAGTTTTTAGGTTAGAGTTTTGTTTGCCACTGGTATGGTTGCCATAGCGACTTAGATTGTGATTGTTTCGGAGATCAATGGTGTCTAGATTTAAAAAAGTAATAAAAGTAATAAATTAACTACTTAATCGGTACGCGGATGCTGTAAACAATCTAATAATTTATTCTTACACGATAAATTGTGTAGAGTTTTATGAAAGTAAAAGTATAGGTTAAATTATTGTAAATGTTTACAGGGTTTGATTGCTATGTATTTTATGCGATACTACAGAATAATTTGTAATAAAATCATATTTATGTATGTATGCAGCTTACTTCCATTCTTTGGTGATTGAATGATATAACACGAGATAAACATTTGAAAAACTTGAGCAGAGAAGAACTTTGTTTTCCTTTTAAAGAATTTGAACAGTGTTAGTAAAGTAGGTAAATTTATGTACTTATAATAAGTAAAACATACACAAACTAAGGATTCGACTGCTGCAAACTATGAGTACTGTTTATCATGCTTATTCATGACGTTCACAAGAAATGAATATAATACGTACATACATACGTACGTTACAACTTACAACCGATACACTACAAACCAGTTTCAACCTTAGCAAAAAGATAAATACTTAATTGAACAAATTCAAATATTACTTTGGTAGGAGTATTAGGTATGTAATATAACCATCCAATATCAGTGTTTAGAATTTAATGGCAATGTCTGAAACTATGGAACAACGCTGTGAAAGTAAATAATAAACAAGTTTTAGGTAAGCGCCAGCAAACTAAATGTGAGGTGCTATTGGGATACTGAAAGATACTCAATAGATTGTAGTATTAATAGCTTTTCTTCAAGTTCAAGTCAATATGATGCCCAGTGTTGAGAAGAGTCTTTATGAGTATGTGCGGTTAAAGTTGAAAGTTATCAAATGATGTATTTTATATTTAGGATGCAAAATATAAATAATCCAGGTGAAGATAATTAGTATAATTAACCTCGGCCTGGGTTTGAACCAGAACCCCCTATTTCCGGTCTGGAACTCAGACCATTTTACCTACCGAGACAAGTGAAAATTTATAGCAAATTTTGGCAACTTTTATAGGAAATAAGGGGTTTCATGTTGTTTGTTTATTCAATTACTTCTGATAATAGTCCCCATTATAGTGTAATGACGGTAATCGATAAAACTGCTTAATAACAAAGTATTAAACAATTGCAATGCGCGAAGGTTTCAAACTAAATAACAGTGAGCGAATGTTTACAACCGAAAATACAGACACAAACAAATTAAAATTCAATAATCGTGTTCAGCAAGCATCCGATACAAATTCTTAATTACAAATGGATCAACAATATACTGGCAACAATATTATTTTAAAATTTACCGAATTAATAATAAAAATATACAGCGAGAAATGGACAAATTTTAAAATTCTTTATGTACTTAAAACTAAACTTGAAAAGCGACAATATGAGGTGAATAGACTGAATTACTAATCGTTGCTAATGTATAGTGTTAAAAAATCAGGGTAAAATATTTAAAGGGGTCATATCACGTATAGTAGGTAGTAGCAAGTTTTGATAAGAAACTCATGTCCGTTTGCAACCTGCAGGGAGTTTAAAAGATCCGGAAGATGGCACCAACTTTAGAAACAGCATGGTGAAAGTGGTATCAGCTGTCATACAACGGCTCTTTTAAAACCAAGTAGCTTAAAGCTTAAAAATCGATAGCTAACGTTTGTGAGGTTGCTGCTGTAAAAATTGATGAATTGGAAATGACGGTTGCTAATGTTTATAGACCACCGAATGGTGACTTTTCGGTTTTTATCGAAGTTTTTACTGAGATTCTGACCAGAGTTTCTGGTGCAAGATATTTGATTGTAACGGAAGATTTTAATATAAAGTTTGGTACTAATCACCACCATAACACTCAATTCTCTGATGTGGTAGCAACACTCGGTTTAACACTTGTCATTAAAGAGAACACACGTAATGACAATTGCTTACACAACATATTGATTAATAATTTGATTCATCAGACTAGAATGTATCGTGCTGGTGTGATGGATGTGGAACTGTCTGACCATTTGAGTAAGTTTTTGGAATTTTTGTTTGATGCATCACAATGCATGGCTAGATGGTTTAACTCCACACTGGCAAGAATGAGAGATACGATTACTTTCTGGACTGATTTCCACAAAAGGTATCCCAACGATAATCTTAAAAATCAAATAAGCCTACTAAAATCTACGTATAGGAAACATTAAAACACTAAAACAAAATGTCACTAACACATATCAATGATCATACTAATAAATGTAAAGCAATGTGGAATGTATTGAATAAGGCGAGAGGACTTGAAAGAGGCATATCACCTAGTATCTCTCCTCAAATATTTTCTGACTTCTTTGTTGATATTTCCAATACTGCGAAAACCGCTAATTGCAACACTGACCCAATGCAGAATTTAAAACAAACCGAAGTTCCTGATGTTGAATTTAATATAGACCATATATCATATAATGAAATCAGGGAAATTATAACTAATCTTACAAATAGTAACAGTGTCGACTACTACGGCATAAACAGTCGGCTGGTTAAGACAGGTAAAGATATGATTATATCCCCCTTTGCGAACTTATTGAATACGGCAATAGAGGCGAATATGTATCCTAAGGTTTTCAAAATGGCACGTGTGGTACCAATTTACAAGAAAGGAGATCGGGGAGATGTTGCCAACTATCGTCCTATATCTATCATACCAATATTCGGAAAGATTTTTGATGTAGCGATCAAACGTCGACTTCAGTACAACTTTGAAGTTAACAATCTATTATCAGAGCGGTAATTCGGCTTTAGAAGGAATAAGTCAACGGCGTCGGCACTTCTTGAATTTACTTCCTTTGTCAATACCTCAATTGATAATGGCTCATATGTGAGTACACTTTTATGCGATCTGACGAAGGCCTTTGATTGTGTTTCCCACGAACTGTTGTTAGGCAAATTACAACATTATAACCTAAGTCGAGATTCGTTAAACTTCTTTCATTCGTACTTTGCAGATAGATACCAGTCAGTTGAAGTGACATGAGAACAAAGTCAGATCCGGCGTTGATTTCGCGGGGGGATCGACATTAGGTCCACTTTTCACTTTCCACAATATTCATTAACGACTTAGATATTACTTACTGGCGCTACTTACTAGCGCTAATCTGATATTGTTTGCTGATGACACTACTGCTGTGAATGCTGGCAGGGATGTTACTGATGTGTTGTTGGAGAATAAAAGCGGACTTAAGTGATTGGTTTAACATAAACAACCTACAATTAAATGAAAGCAAAACACAGCAAATGATATTTACAACAAGACCACTTAACATCGACACCTGTGAAACTGCAAAACTTTCAGGAGTTACTTTTGATCCGCATCTAACCTATTTTTACCACTGTGAATGCACTGCCAAGAAGTCATCTTCAAGGGTTTTCTTGTTCCGTAATTTGGCAGATAGAGTCTGTATTAATGAATGCGTATTATAGCTGATTCCAGTCGATGCGAACTTACGGGATCCTTGTTTGGGGACACGCTCCATCAACTGACCGACTTTTGGCCATGCAACGTAAAATAATTAGAATCATTGCCCGTAAACCATATCGAGCCGATGCAAAGCCGCTGTTCTCTTTGCTCAATGTTCTGACATTTCCGGCGGTATTTATACTAAACTGTTTGATTCACATAATGGATAACCTGTCAGTATATACTACAGTGGAGACAATGCATAAGTATAACACCCGTAATACTATAAACTTGTATCAGCCCCACTGTAGATGAGATAAAACAAAAAATAGTGCTAATTATTTTGGTATCAATTTTTTTATAAGTGTGTTAATAAGATTGTTGACTAGTGTGAACATATGTCGTTATGTATTTACACAATAAAGAGTATTATTATTAATAACGTATTTCTAGAGAATAAATGAGAACCGAGTTTTATTTTCTACTGTACTGCAAAAAAGCACATTTGATTTTAAAAATTCTATTCTGTGATACTTTATTTTCCCAATGCAGTTTATAAAGTTTGTAGCATATTCATTATCAAGTGTTGGTCTATTGTGACCATTATGTATACCTTCTCAATATTTAATTGTTTTGTAACACCCTGCATATTTGTTATAAATGGGTGAACACGAACAGTGCCAAAACAGTAATGGAACCTTCTAGTAATATTAAAAAGTAAGATATCTCAGTCCTATTACGGCGCCCATGTTTATACGAATAATATCTAATAAATCTAGAGGTAGACAACATTATCAAAAGTCTCATAAAGGATTGCTAATTAATAAACTACGAATCTGGACAATAAAGCTGAAGAATCATTAAATCCGCGAGACCCACTTTAACAGCACCAATCTTGATGTTTTTTAAATGTTTGTTATACGACATTCTTGAAATCAAAAGCATTTCGGCTGTCAGAGATTTTTTGTTTTAACATTATTTGCACATGGTCTTATAAAACAAATATAAAATACGTACTTGGGAACTTGTAAAAGAGACCAAAATAAGACGAAAATGTTTTGCGAAACTGCTTATACAGGGTCTAATTGTATTTGGAAATACATATTTAGATACTGCGGTTATATTGATTGAATAATAATCAATAACAATACTGGGAACTATACTACTGGGAACTATATAATGCTATACCTACGTCACACGTCTAGTGTTAAACAAATATTAAAATAATAATAAGATATTTGTTGATTATTCGAACAATGTATACTTATTTCTCGTGAGTAAAAGTAGTAGACCAAATAATTTACAAACCCTTTTACAGGAAAGTAATAGTTATGATAAAATGTATCATTCTCTAAAGAACTGGTCTACATTGTACAACACATTTAATAATAACCATTTCCGTTATAACCAACACCGTGTTTCATTCATTCTAGGAATGACTTAATTAACAGCTCGTAGTTTAAGAATTCATGTAATTAAACATGGCATGGCGCCAGCAACACAATAATCTTCTCTTTTTACCAATTACTTTCTGAAGTTGGGTACCACTTATCTCATCTACTCTTGAGCTAAGATCCATGTGGAATCGATTAGGCAGTGGACCAGTCTGTTTCCCCAAAATCTCGCCCAACTTGCTGGCAGCAGCAGTGATGCCACAAGGGCAGCAGCGGTGTGATGTGGGTCGAAGGTCATGGCCAGCTGTGTAGGTCAAGTTCAAGCAATGGGTCGCCCTAACCTCACGGCCTTGATTTGCATTTAAACATGTTTCCAATGTCCGTTCACACACAACATACGAACATAGTATCCACGCGAATTTCCCACCCACGTGTATGAACGAGTTCCAATTTCCGCAACAACGGCTGGCGGTCGCCCATTGTTTAGTTTTCTGCGAGCAGCTGATCAGCGCTACAGAAATCGATTTTTGCAGGCCACGCTGATAATGATGAGGATTTTATGATTAGTATAAGGTTGAGTAGTTTTGAAACGGTTAGTTATGAAAAAATCAGGATATTTAATGGAGTAAAGCTTGTTTCTATTGTTGTAGGTTAGTGTTACTTCCAGTTAATAAATAAATGAGCAATTATTCTAATGCGTGCCTACTTTAAAATAAATGATCAGATATTTCCATTCAAATTATAAGTTAAAGTGAACTTGGAACTTGGAACAAAAATACAAAAAATATCCGGCTCAATTCTGTCGAGTCTAGGTGATGGATTTTAAGATTGTTAGTGGCTATGTCGTAGTCTTCTTGCGATCAACTAAAAAGCACCGATATTTACAGAATTCGTCACCTATAGTTGACAGAATTGAGCAAGATATTTTTTTAGTATTAGCAAAGAAGGTACAAAGTTCACTCTAACATATATTTTAATTTTAATGCACAAACTTGAACATGCATGTGTAATTATTATTATTATTATTAATAGCAGATTGAAAATTATAACTGCATTTCTGAGTTAAACGCTACCTTAACTATCTTTAACTTTTTATAACCCCCTGATGAATAATTGAATCGTTTCCAAATGTGGGATCAACTTTGTTCCAACAGTGATTATCCAGTTAAAGAGGGGAAAAAACAATCATGAGGGCGGAATGTTGGAGGAGCTATTATTAGTATTATCAATATTATTATCATTGCGTAAGATCCGTCACCCCTGCATTCTGCTGTTTTAGAACGGCGTACATTCTGATGATACCAGGATTTTCCAAATTATAAGTCTCTTTTGAATAGATAATTTTGAATCGAAACAATTTTTATTGAATATGATTTTATTCAATGAATATTGTTATAGAATGCATTAAAACATAATCGATTTCTCGACTGTGGAAATTCATATCTACATACAATGCATAGATAATGCACTTTTATTCTACTTAAGAAATTCATGTGCAAAAACCTACCTAAATATTTTTTGCCTGTGAGTTAAGCTTGAATTATTTATTTGTACTTATTTGTATTTATTTCTTTTTTGAGACTTGCGTAACCAAAATCTAATCAAAATTCCTATCTGGATAGGAATTAAAAATCACAGAATGAAATTATGCTATACCGGGTGACCCACGCCATAGGTACTCCCGTTTTATTTTTTGTTTTTAAAGCTGCACGAATGAAATTTGGGAAAGTGTTAATAGAGAAAAAATGCCATTCTTTGGGATACTCTTGAGGTTAATCTGACTTCCGGTTTTCCCGGAAATGACGTCACCATTGAAATTTTAAATGGCACCCTATACTCATTGTGAGGTATTTTCAATCAGGATGACATTCTGAACACAAAAACATATCGATTGTCTATTTTTATCACCAAGGCAACGCAAAAATAATTTTTTTGTGTATTAATCGAGGTGGCTATGAATTGTCGAAAATTGTCAAAAGACACTAACTAAATCGATTTTGGCTGACATTGCATTACTGGCGCCCTCTAGCGTGATTTAATTGGTTTTTGGCCAGTGAGCCATTTTTTTCACGTGTACCCAATGGCCACACCCTGATTATTCTATAGAAAACATCTTTCCGATTACAATGATACCATATAGTTGATATTTTGTTGAAATTATTAGCGTACAAATGTTGTTAGAAGCAAGGAAATCGAAAAAAATATTGATTTAATGATCAAAGTCAGCGTACAAGTCAAAGTCACTCAATGCACCACTCGAAGGAAGTACCCTTAAACGTCATTTTCACGCAACGATTATCAGCAAAATATCAAGAATTTGGTATCATTGTGTAGGAAAAATGTTTTTCCTCGAATAATCAGGGTACATCCTTCGAGTAGTCCATTAGGTCAATATTTTTTTCGATTTCCTTGCTTCTAACATCATTTGTACGCTATGAATTTCAACAAAATATCAAGTATTTGGTAGCATTGTAATCGGAAAGATATTTTGTATGGAATCACGGTGTGGCCGTTGGGTACCCATGAAAAAAATGACTCACTGCCCAAAAACCAATTAAATCACGCTAGAGGGCGCCAGTAATGCAATATCGGCCAAAATCGATTTAGTTAGTGTTTATTTGACAATTTTCGACTATTTTCACCAATTCATAGCCATCTAGATTAATACACAAAAAAGTTATTTTTGCGTTGTCTTGGTGATAAAGATTGACGATCGATATGCTTTTGTGTCCAGAATGTCATCCTGATTGAAAATATCACACAAAGAATATAGGGTGCCATTTAAAATTTCAATGATGACGTCATTTCCGGAAAAACCGGAAGTCCTATTAAATTCAAGAGTATCCCAAACAATGGCAGTTTTGTCTATTAACACTTTCCCAAATTTCATTCGTCCAGCTTTATAGCCAAAAAAATTAACGGTAGTACCTATGCTGTGGGTCGCCCAGCTTATTTTTATTATTTTGTTTTCGTACACCACACGAAAATAAGAAATTCATGAAACTACAAAATAAAATTACAGCAAGATATATTTATTTTGTTCATCTGTATACAAATGATATCCACTTACGAAAGAAATCGGTTTTTTCTTACGAATTTCAACGAAAATATTATGAAATTCGTAATAGCTCCCATAAATAATGTTACGAAAGTGTTCGTACAGTAAAGAAAATATGTCGTTACAAAAACAATTCTTCTTTGTAAAAGTTTAGTTCGATCTCTCTTGGATTCAAGAACTACTTGTAAGCGGCGTTACATGAAATTTTATTTATTTTTTGTGTAAATTTCTTGCGAATACCATTTATCCATTCGGCTTATACCTGGTCAGCATTTCTTTGCTGCTAATTGCCTGTCTCGCTATTTTCCTTGTCAAATAGACAAGTAATACAAACAGTTCTCAATTGTAGCGAATTACGAAGGAACTCATTCTTTCGTCTCAGACTTTGTCAATCTGATTTTTCTTCGTTCCAATGTGTTCTATATGTATTTTCGACTAGACAATTTAGGATTGATAATGTGAACCGAAACATTTCTCCTATATAAATTAAATATTATTTGCAAACATAAATTTAATAAAAATCCCTACATTTAATAATATTTGCAGGTATGACAACATCTGATAGTTGTCAATTGGGTTGAGATCTGGTGAATACATCTGCTTGGGTGCGTACAGGCTGCTTAGGATGCTGATCTTGTTGATCTTGAAGTCTTCTTTTTTTTCTGAAATTTGTTTGTTGACCACCGTTGTAATAATTTTATCTATAAAAATTAAACTACCTGACATAGTAGTGGATCATGGCATTAATGTCCAATTATGTTAAAAAATAATATAATATTACTTTTCCTTAATTTTCATTTTATTTTTAAATTAACCTGTTAAGTACTTGTTCGAAAATCTGTTAGCTTATCACTAAAAACCGCAGAGAAGTTGGTCATAAAATATATAACATTTTCATAACTTTTTTTTGAATTTTTGTTTTCAATTTATACCAAATAAAACAGGTTATTCAATAGACCAGGCAATAGAGATTTTTCCGTGGCAAAAATAGTATCAGCAAGCCGACGGTCCCAGGTCACGTGGAACAGTCCGTAGATGTATTGTGATGTGGTTTCGACTCGCAAATATCATTACTTAATTTGTTATAAACAAAAAACATCAAAAAAATTGTGCTTTTTTTCGTTTTTCCCTTGTAAGAACTGAACCGATAGAGCAATCTTGATGCTTTCAACAGACGAATTGTAGGGAATGAAAAGACGAAAAAAATAAACCCTACACGGACCCGATCGGATTAATATTAACGGAGGAAATTCGGAAGAACCGGAGAAATCTGCGTTTTTTTTTTTTAATTCATAACTCCGCCATTATCAAAGTTGTACCGCAGGTTTTTCGCGAGAAAGTAGCGATTGATGGGTACTTTAAGTGTGCACAACCCAGGCGTTGTCCGATGATTAGTTTTTGCACAATTGCGTTTTGAATTTTTTTATGCAGTATGGTTCGGCGAGCCTGAATATATTTCGAAAGTAGAAGTATTGTGCTACAAAACGTCTATTCTGATTTTGCGTTAAAATGTTGCGAAATAGGCGAAAAATGCTTGCAAACTTGACCGAAATCTGCCGCGCGCTCAAAAGCTGTCGAGTAGTGGGGTGGCGGCCGACTCGGGGAAGCGCGCAGCGCGTTGGGATTACTATAGATACGCGCTTCCCCGCGTCGGCCGCCTACCACCACTACTCGACCGGTTTGGAGCGCGCCGCAGATTTCGGTCAAGTTTGCAAGCATTTTTCGCCTATTTCGCAACATATTAACGCAAAATCAGAATAGACGTTTTGTAGCACAATACTTCTACTTTCGAAATACGTAAAAAAATTAAAATCGGACCACCTCCGAAGCATCCAGGCTCGCCGAACCATATTGCATAAAAAAAATTCAAATCGCAATTGTGCAAAAACTAATCATCGGCCAACGCCTGAGTTGTCTTAAAGTACCCATCAATCGCTACTTTCTCGCGAAAAGCCTGCGTCGCGGCTTTGAAAATGGCGGAGTTATGAATTAAAAAAAAACGCAGATTTTTCCGATTCTTCCGAATTTCCTCCGTTAATATTAATCCGTTCGGGTCCGTGTACGTTTCATTTTCTTCGTCTTTTCACTCTCTACAATTAGTCTGTTGAGAGTATCATGATTGCTTCATCGGTTCAGCTTTTACAAGCGAAAAAAAAAAGGACGATTTTCTTAGGTTTTTTGTTTATAACAAATTAAGTAATGATATTTGCGAGTCGAAAACACATCACAATACATCTACGGACTGTTCCACGTTACCTGGGACCGGCCGGCTTGCTGATACTATTTTGTCACGAAAAAATTTCTATTGCCTGGTCTACAAGTATTATACGCCAGAGTTTGGGTTAAAATTTGATTATTTCGGAGCACTTGGCATCTAAATAAATAATTGGAAATAACTTTTAGTGAAAGGGCGTCAAATGGCTACCTGGTCTTTTAATTACTTATAATTAGAGATACTATAGAATGTTATGCTACAATTTTTGCGAAAGTTATAAACATTTTTATGGTGCAACTGATTGATAACGTTCTCTATTCTAACGGAAATTATCACCATTTAGGGGTTGTTGGCAATCGGGCAAAACTCGGAGCGTCGAAGGTATTTTAATTACCTATAACAAGTTTAGTATTTAAGTATTTATTACGTACGATAGCAATTTTTGGAAAGTTATAAACATTTATCTGTAGCAACTGATTGGTATACCATTGGGGGAAATGTAAGAATTGAAAACCTGTTTTCCTATGTTGTTTTTTAATTTTACTGGGTATTAACTAGTTTCGTCGCATTGACATCTGGAGCTCAAATCTACAATTAGAATAAATAACGTTATATGTGGTTAAAATTTACATGGCAACCAACGGTCAGAGTATAAAAATCACGGGTACAACAAACATGTGTCTAAAGTAAACTAATAGAGACGTATGGGTTTTTTATTGGAAATTAATTGATCGTTTAGTAAACTGTTATTTCTATTTCTTTTATGTCACTTTCTACTTTCGTTCACACATGGCACACGTAGTTCGCTTGTGTTTTTAATTACCTGACCATATAGGCTGATGATGTTGTAACCAACGAAACCGGTACCTAATTTTAATATATTTTACAAAGAAATAGAGGCAGGTTTTTTCGGAATATTAATCTCTTTCAGTTGTTCTAATAGGGCCATTTTATAACTTTTCTTACATTTATGTATTAATTTGGATCTCTTATGTCCCGCGGTTCATTAAAAAGGCAAATAAAATTCTGAAACTAATCAAAAAAAAGCAGTAAATCCAAATTAATGGTATATGATTTGACGACTATGAAGTTTGTAAATTTTGGTATTATGACCGACAACCCATAAAACAACTTTTCATGCAATACAATTTTGAGAAAGTTCCTGGGATATCGCTGCAGAACTTTTTGGGCCTTAGTCACAAACTATAAACTGGATTTAACCGGGTTTGCATGGTTGTGCCGCAATTATCTATTTGTACTGAGAATTAGCTGCATGATTATGATTAACTAAGAAAAAAATTATTTAAGAACATACAATAATAATAACTAATAAGGTAATGAATGTGAGAAAACGATAAAGTAGTTTAAATCTCCGATTTAAATCAACATTATCGATACAATTTCTGAAAGCTGTACCTATTCGCATAGTTTCATATCCGGTCAAATAAATCTTAATTGGATAAGCCCGGTGATTCATCCATTACCGGATCCCTCCTTCTCCCAACAAGAACATCGCTAAACAGTGAAACTGAGCAGCGGTCTTCCGCAGTGCATTCGTAACCAATCGCCGGACAATCGATTCTTTACGTTCCCATTGTTCAACCAGAAGAGTATACTAGACAGAATCATAATTCGATAATTAAAGTTTTACTGCTGGGAAGTTATTCGCTCTCCCATACTCAATATCACCGACGTCTGCCTCCTCTTCTTAATCAACGCTAATTTGTACAATTAAATTAGTTTCGTGTACGTGACTGCTAATTGCGATAAATGACCGACCAAATGAAGAAAGAAGACGAACGCGATGATGCGTTTGTGTGGAAGGAGCAGGGCTAAAAAGATGATATTTCGTGACACTGGTTCGTGTGTTTTACTGAAAATAGAGGAGCATAACTGAAATAAGCCGTGCCTTATTGCTAGCATCAATCATTATTAAAGTGTCGACTGAACTGCGAATGCAAAAATAAAGCTAGTAAGGGTATGCTAGGAATGTTGTAATGGAGATATATGCTAAGAAGATTAAAATCGCGTTATATGTGCAATGAGGCGGGCTTTATGTGTTTTCAGGATTGAATGAAATCCGTGCGATTAATCAGCGTGTTTATTGCTGCTTTAGTTTTAAGCTGTGGAATTTCAGGAGTATTTACAAAGTATCGAACACTTAAGAAGTGAATTAATTTTCATAGGTAATCGATCAGTTTTAAATAATTAATGAATAAAAGCTACCAACCAGTATATATACACTGTGACAAAAGAAAACTGTACAGTTTTGCAATTACTCATATTTCTAATAATATTTAGTAAAATCAAGTATTTTTAAAAAAATTATTTCACTAGGATCTCGATATGCGTCGGGGTTACGTTCTGGAAAAGTGCGACGCACATCGAAACAACGCAAATCAGATCACATTTTGCTATAAGACACCATACAAATATCCGAGATGCGTTCCGCAGACGTCGTGTATACTTTTTGATATGAAATAATGTCCTATACAAAATCATTCCTGGGACCAATGTTGGGAAGTATTTTAAGAAACTATTCAACAATTATGATAATTTTATGAGTAGGTATGTACGTTATAAATAAAACATCACGTTCATAAAGTAATACAAACATTCTTGTAACAAAAGTATAAAATGAAGATTAGCGTTTCACGTTTGCTGTCTTTTGATCTTGATCTTTACAGCACTGAACATCTTTTGCGACAGCATTGGCAACATTTCATGGTCAATAAACATCGTTGTATTCTTTGTTTTCTTTGTGATTTTGTGGCATCATTTCCGCAAGATTACATATTTGTTCAATTTGATTTCAATTTTTGAATCTTCAAAAACATATGACCCTTTTATTAGATGTAAATAAATAAGCACGAATAATGATTACACAAAGTTGTGATCAATGCGTCTTGACAATTTCACCGTTAAGCGGCGTTCTCGCTAGACACTAGACGTGACAGTGACACATATTAGTTTGCATGTACATAACCATGAGTGACTAGCACTTTTTTTATCAGAAATAATATCAAGGCGTATGTTACCACTACAAATACCACTAATGAGAACGCACCTTTAAAGAGAAAGACTTAGTAGTACCATAAACTACCACTATCATCTATACCAGGAGTGGCCAACAAGTCGATCGCGATCGACCGGTCGATCGCGAATATTAGCAAAGTGCTAACCTTTCAGCTCAAAACCATTCAGGCATTAGAAAAGGGCTAACCTTTCAGCTCAACAAAATAAATTACCTACCACGCCAGTAAAGGGCTGACACAAATATGTATTCGCTATCCTTTCAGCTCAACAAAATAAATAAATTTTAGAAAAGTGCTAACCTTTCAGCCACACAAAGTAAATTAAAATTTGAGTAAAGAGCTGACCTTCAGCTCGATAAGATAAACAAATATTCGCAAAGGACTAACCTTTCAACTCAAGATAAAAATATTAGCAAAGGGCTATTCTTTCAGCTCAAACCCAATCAAATATGTTAATATTACTCGTAGATAAACAAGGTAATTACAAAATAAGTCCAACAATCTTCTATGTTAATTTTCCAAAATTTTGCAAAATAAGTGGTGCGAAATCTTAAAATCAAATTTTCAGCCATACTGTGCATTTTTATAATGAACTCTGCAAATATGAAAAGTTGAGTCAGGACATTTATTTTCCTTTGGCCTTCATATCGAAAACTTAAGGTGATAACCAAATAGTATTTAACATATATGTTGCGTATCTACTACCCATTGCTCGCGGGAGTGCTACGCCTATCACATGTCGATCGCGGCATATCTTAAAGATAAAAGGTATATCTTAAGTAGACACAAGTTGGCCACCCCTGATCTATACTATATTAAAACGTACGGACTAATCAGTGCCAGTGTATGCGAAGGAATCCTCGATTTATTTCGTCAAATTTACAGTCCCATATTTTCGATCAACGCAAATCGAAACAACGCAAATCGAGACCCTAGTGTGTGTATATCGTGAAGATTGAAAACACAACATATTCGCAATAATAGAACGAAGAAATAGCGGGCCAATTTAGAGGGAAATGAAAGGTGTATTAAAATTAGTAGGTAATGACATTTGTGTGCTGTTGGATAAAAATAACTAGTTTTTTAGTATATAGAGTGAAATTTTGCAATACCTAATGTTTTTACTGTTTTTGACGTTTGGACGTTTGGAGATCCATTTACAATCCACTTGAGTAATCTTTAAAGATAATGGAGAAACCAGGGCAACTTATAGTTAGTTATCTTTTATGCGCCATGTTTGATTTTGTCGTTTTTGAAGGTTTTTTATTGCTTTAGTTTCACGTACTATACTTGTTGGGCTGTAGATTTTGTTGCAAATGTTTCCGTTTTTGTTTTTGAAAAGTGTTTTGGAACTAAAAACATCTTTTTTATTGAACTAAATTTATCAGTCAGGTCTTGGTGTTTGTTTTTCACTTAACCATTACATCTTTAAATGAAAAATTGGAAAACAAACACAATGTATTTAGACGGTTCAGGTTGATGTTGGAAATGCTTTTAATTTAAAAATGCCTTGAGAAATCAAGAAACGGTGAATCCAGAACAAACAAAAAATGGTAACAATCTAAAAGTTACAGCTAAACAACATTTCACATATGTGATACATCATAATTGAAACTGAATAAAAGACCAATGTTAAAATCAAACATGGCGCCTATAATAAAACCACAAGTGGCAATGGTTTCTCCACAATCTTTAAAGTTAACTCAAGTACGAAATCAGATGTCTTGCGCCCGCGCAATGTTTCTGTTAAAAACGTTAAAAACTCCACTGTTTGTTTTTACTAAAAACAATAAAAAAATGATGTGAAAATGATGTGAAAAATGGAAATAATTTTTGAATATCTCTTATGCCACATCTCCATAACACTTTTGGAGCATAAATAGCTGTTAGACGGAAGGCATAAAAACTAGGGCTTCCAATCACGCCCAGTATAATGTTTTCGGCATTTCTGGATTGCACATTTTGTAATCCCGGGATTCATGAGAAAAAGTGAAAATCACCGGTTTAAAACTTCTAATATGCCAAAATATACCAAATCACGCCAGTAAGACACTCCTAAAATATTAACTTGAATGGACAGTATCTTTTCCCCCGTAACTTGCTCAACGTTTTCAAATTTTACCATAAAACTAGAAAACCGAAATTATCGGATGAATGCGTGTCAAAGTGTGAGTATAAATATCAATAATAAAAACAATATATATATATAAATTGATTAGACAATAACTTTTGCATCGTAATTTTGCAAAATTTTACATTTTTTGGAAATGTTTCAAATCTATCCAAAGAAACGGTTTAATGAAGGCAAAAGAACTTTTTAATGGAGTTAATTTTTTTTACTTTTCATATTAATGTCAGTACACACATTTACCCAGGGATCAAACAGCAGAAACAAAGATGAAGCTTTATAAGTTTATGGGCAGTAAACAAGTCGATGGTTCTCATCTTCAAAGAGGCACTCACGTCATGTTTTTACAACAACATAAGTGATGCATCTGCAGATACATTAATTATTATGGGAATGACAGCAGACAAATTATAAACCATTTAAAATGCTATCATTCGGATAGTTAATAAAACAGTAAATGTTTTTTTTTTTTAATATTAGGTAAATTATCTCAGTAATACATGAGAATTATTATGTGCGTAAGCACAAAAAAAAACATAGTTGATACAAAAAAAGGAATCAAATCAATTGATCCACTTACTAGTCCAGTCCCAGTTAAGGCTCCGATCTCCAAAACGCCAAAATAACCCACGTCATTATTATTGCGCCAATCGTGCAATGCTTGTTACCATTCGATTCTGAAGGTCCTTCCGATGCAACTGCCATCGGAAAGGAATTTCAATATTTATGCAAATTATGAACTACAAATATAGAAATGCTTTCCGATGGCAGTTGCATCTAATTATTGTCAGCTGTAATACAATATAAAATATAATTAAATGTTAACTATAAGAGCACGAGTTTTTTTTTTCTGAACTTCTCTAGAATTGCATTCTGTAGTATTGTAGTGCGTAATGGTGAAAGTACTATATCATCGACTAGAAAAGTCAAAATCACTCAAGTTTAAATATTTGCACAAATATAAAGCAATACCTACATTTATTTTTTAGGTCAAATATAATAATAATACGAAATAAAAACAGACGTGCAAGTGACGCCATGTACATCTGTCTTTTTTTCTTATTTCGAAGCTTCGCGCTGTTTGAATTGAGACGGGAACCTTACGCCGGCTCATTCAAAGTATAAGAAATTCTAGGAATCGTTCTTTCGGCAATACGGCCTAACGTAAATCGACCGTGCCACCCAATTACTTATTTAATCCTTCATTAAGCACGCTTGAGTGTCATCGCAGCTACTTTTTAACCTTATTATGAATCCAAGAACACGTAATGAATTATTGTGGTTACTTTGCAGGAAGATTTAAGTACGTGCTCCTAATATAATTTGGGCGTACCTATGTTGTTTTTTATACAGAATGTTGCAAACAAAAAGTCGCTCATCGGATTTCATGATTTGTTTGTTCAGTTGTACAGGTTGATTCATCGTAGCGATACTGTGGTAGACATTGTTAATCAAATTTCCGTTTTGAGCATGTTTTGTTTCCGAAATTTGTAGCTGGTTTGTTTTGGAAGTTTGTAACGAGAACAGCATATAACAACACGTAAAGAGCAAAATCAGAAATATCTCAGGTTTTGCTACTACCGACCAGCGCATTTGAGGTTTATTCATATTGACTGCATTTGTCTCTTCCCTCATTTAATGTTGACTTTGAATAAAACTTAGTTGGGTGTCAGAGAACTTTTTCATGTCGGTCATAGAAGTATCTGCAAAATCTGGCTTCCTTCCCTATAAAATGCTCACGAAGTCCTGAAGGTATATTTGGGTTATTTTTACCGTATCTTCCAGTACTTGATTGATGATTGATCCCAGTATTAATCTAACCCCGGAATATTAATCTTAAATTTTTACGAGCACTGTTTTTTAGAAAATCAAAAATTTGGTTGAACAAACTTGTTAAAATGTTGTCTATACACTAACATACACCACCCAAAAAATGGCTTACTTTTTCAAATTTAACCTGTATTCTCCGTAAAAGCATCGCAAAGTCCGTCAATTTTATGTCAGATTCAGTAACCGTTTAGTCAAAAACAAACAAAAATTATTGCTTTTACGATTCTGTGAACTAATAGGTGAGTAAAACCCTCAGAAGTTTTACGGGTTTTGTGAGTAGAACGTAGGGGGTACGGATTCGCCTAAATCACAAGGTAAATGTGTGAAATGAAAGTATAAAAAAGATTACTCTAATAATGCAACGTTTAATTCTCCCGCAAGTTGCCTAAAATTAAATAATTTTAACAAATTTAACTTGTTTTCGTAGTCCATTTAAGTTCCACATATTTTATATCAACAGTAAGAAATGACAAAAAATCAGTTTTTAAGAAAATTCTGAACTTTGTTTTCTAATTGAGCCATTTTGTTTCTGGTACATATATGTGGCTCCATAGAGACAACTTTTTATAATTTGAAATTTTCTTAAAATAAGTTTATTTTGATACACCTTATTTATTGTACACACAACACTGTTCGAGAGAAAACAAACTTAAAATAATGTACATAATAAACTTTTGTGGCGCGTTAATTTTAACACCCATAGTGTAGTTATTTCAAAGTTGTGCAATTGTAGATTAATTAGCCAAACCAAAAATTAACCTACCTTTTTTAGATTTTTAGAAGTTTTGTCGGATTCCTTGCAAAAACTTGTCTTAATAATGTTTGGTTAGAAAAGTTACTAGTTCCATTGGGTTTTAAAACGGCATTTTTTTGTCGCGCACCTTTAACCATTTTTGTATATGTTTAAATCAGCGAGAGTCTCATGTATTCGTGCAGAAAAACGGAGACTATGTATAAACGGGCATTACGACTTTCGACAATTGACAAATTGTTTTTTCTAAACTTTAATGCATGTTACTTAGTTTATTATTATTGGTATTTATCATGTTTTAACAGTTTCTCATTTTTCGAAGTGTATGCAAAAAGATTTAGCACAAAATCAGTTAGTTTTGAAGAGTTTGAATTTTTCTTGAAGAGTTGTTATTAAAAATTAGATTAATTGAAAATATTCGTCTACCAATACATATAGTTATTTTTTAATTTCTTAATGGTTATTTTTCGGAATAAATCAAGCAAGTCCATGAATCATTTATGTGGAGTATCCATGTACACACTTAGTGGAATATTTAATTTTTGCTCTATTCCAAAATGTAGTTGACCCTGGAGGGAATTTCGTAATCAGGCGAATCCGTGACTTATTTTTAAGTACACGTAAAAAGATTGTGGGTGTTATTGGGTCTAAGACATAAGCCATTTTATTTTTTAAAAAGATTTAAAAATATTAAGATAGATTGCCTAATCCATTTGAATTTGACTTGTGAAACGTTATTAATATATTAGAGGGATTCCATAATCGATGCGACTTCCTTTACAAAAACGCTGACATAATATTCGTATCTCAATTAGAAGAAATGTCACATCGCTATAAAAACGATTGTAATTGTTCTCCGGAACAATTAGTCATATGCCGCCGCACAGATGACGCTACAGTGCGCCGTCATAGCGGTGCAATTTTTTCTCGTAAAATCTATTAACTCTGGTTATTTGTCTTTTTCAGGTCATGTCGCATCATGGGCTGAATATCACATTTTGGACCGCTGAGCCGAGGCCTCATTAACATCAGGTAAGCTGTGAGCACCCATGAAAATCCCGCTGCCATTTCGTTGCAGCCATTATGTCACATCGTGGGGACTCGCAGCAGGCTTTACGGTCGGTAAAAGGTCCCAATTCACAATAAATTTAGTGGCTCATCTTCTTTGAATGTGCTACGTAAAGAACTGAATTGAACTGATGATAAACCACGAATCCGATGATATCTCATTATGTATTAATTCTTGAAGAAGATGAATGTAGTTAGTTATGGTTTGCCGTTACAACACTAAACTAACTTGATAGCATAGGTGTAGTTTAAACTAATGCAATAAAATTTATCTTTTATCTTATTTTTTATCTTTTTAAAGATAAAAAATAAGATAAAGATAAAAATTAAAGATAAAAGATTTTTTTTTAATATCTAATATCTATAATATCTTTTAATTTTATCTTATTGAAAATTACTGAACAGTGAATCACATCTTCTTGAAAACCTTTTCCTGTAATGCAATAAAGTCTGTACACACTTTTAAAGGCCAAAACCGCTCTGATATGGAATTGGTTAATAAATCTTTCTGGTCGTTTCAAATCCGTGTTCAGGCGTAGCTTCAGAAAATATTTCAATAATTTATATTTACTACAAGTTTACATATGAACCAAAGTTATTAAGTTAATCAAAAACAAATAATCAACCAATGGTAATGGCAAAAAAATTAAGTCTTTTTGATTAATTTTTGTCTGTTTTTTTTTTCAAGGTTACTTTGAACAAAGAATGCAAAAAAAAGAAATAAGTGTTCTTTTTTTTGGGGGGGGGGGTTGCCATGTGCACAAAGCTAGTGGCTTGTCTGTGCGGCAGTCGGGGAGACGGAGTATTTGAAAAATCCCCCGCCTAACCTGGGCTTGAACCCTGGACTTGGAAGGCATTCCCCTTATCCACTCGGCCACCTCCGCTCTACAATAATACCGGGTGATTCAATTTCGGGGCTCACCATGGGGATCTCGCTTATTAGAGGAGATAGAGGCTATGTTTAAATTTGGCAAAGTTTCGTATTTTTGTGCTGATCAATTATCTGAAAAGATTTTAGCTATCATTTTTCATTTTAAAGATATCCACAAAAACGGAATTGTTAAGATATCGTTTTTAATTTTTAATTCAAAACTAAGCGTAGCTAAACATTTGAAACAAAAACATTCTACAGCGACTGTTAAACAAGGAATTCAGTGTTATTTTTTAATTTGAAATGACATCAAAGATGGCGGCGTAACCATGGCCAACTTTTGTTTTTCTTATGGGCGCCATGTTGACGTTTGGCATTTTCCGATAGTCGTGGTTTTTCTCATTTCCGCAATGTATAATATGTTGGCATTATTTTTTAAAACAATGGTTTAATAATAAAAAAAACTGTCTTCTTTTTCTCGTTGTTTGTCGTGCTTATCAAGTACCGAACTGGTGCTTGGTTACAGACCGCCGGCGCTGGACTGGCCGGAGTGCTTTGGATTAAAAACATTCAGATTGTAAAAGAAGCAAGTTTATACAACAAAAAGCTTATTTTTAAAGTAAATCCTCAAATTGGTCGCCATTTACTTGAAGGCATAAAACCGAGCCAACTTTTCTACATGTTGTTATGCTCTTCTAATTGTTCTTCCCGTAATAGCACAGTTCTCCATAGAAAATAGTCCAGAGGACTTAAATTAGGGGATCTAGCAAGACATTCGACCACTCCACCATTACCAATACACCGATTTGGAAATTGTGGATTCAAATAATTTCGTACAACTGCAAAGTTTGACTTCTGCGGGGTTTGTACGGTTTTAATTTCTTTGTTGTAATGCTCTCCAAACATGTGTTTGCGGCACTTCCAAATTAGCGGCTACTTCCGGCGTAGAAATCCGAGGATCGTCATTTATCTAAAAACCAGTAGTTGAAAGATTGCAAATTATGGTAATCTAACGTTTACCATTTCCAAAATATCTCTTTGATAGTTTTCAACATTTCCATGAGGATTATAAGAATTGCGGAGTTTACTAAACGACCATAGTCCGCTAGATTTCTGTCCAATGTTAGGAACTTTGTACGATTGGGCATTTCTATGAGATCAATAATAAACCCTTATCATATCACGCTTTTCGTTATTGGTAAACGGCATTTTACATCCACAATCAACCACAATTAAGGTTTATTTGGTTAAATGGCAAACGCAACCGTGAGCGCGCCGCTTGATCCAAGTGCATTTTGTTGACGTTGCTTGGCATGGCAACGAGTCCGGCGGTCTGTAACCAAGCTCCAGTTAGGTACCTGAAGGTTTTTACTTTATTTTATTATTATTACACCATTATTTTAAAAATAATGCTAACATGTTATACATTGCGGAAATGAGAAAAGACACGACTATCGGAAAATGCAAAAATTCAACATGGCGCCCATTAAAAAAAACAAAAGTTGGCCATGGTTACGCCGCCATCTTTGATGTTATTTCAAATTAAAAAATGACACTGCATTCCTCGTTAAAAAGTAGCTGGAGAATGTTTTTGTTTCAAATGTCTAGTTTTGAATAAAAAAATTAAAACGATACCTTAACATTTCAGTTTTTTTGCGGATATCTTCAAAATGAAAAATGATAGCTTAAATTTCTTTTCAGATAATTGACCAACACAAAAATACAAAACTTTGCCAAATTTAAACTTAGGCTCTATCTCCACTAATAAGCGAGATCCCTATGGTCAGCCTCGAAATTGAATCACCCGGAATATTGGCAAACCACAATTTTACTATTATCTTAATCAACTTTTGAGTTTTGATTTCAAATCATTTCAGAATAGTCGCACCTAAATGACTATCATAACCAACTGTAAGAAACGAACAATTGAAAACTGATTTGTGTACCTATACTTTGTTTTCATATAATTTGAAGCAAAAAATATTTATTTGCATTTGCGTTTTTTTACCATTACCTTTCTCAAAAACTAGGTTCAATTCAGAATCTTGATCTGTCTTCAGATCCACAAATACAAACAAATTTCGACCTATTAATAATAAGATGTGTGTTAATAATAATAATATGTGTATGAATAATGTTTGGGAACCAAATATGTAAAATTATTTTTTTATTACGTATACCTAACACCAAATTAAAATTTTTATTTAAAAAAAACTTTCTTTTTTCTGTTTTCTGTGAAATATTTTAATCTAAAAATACAGCAAATACAACAAAAAATATTTTTTCAACATTTTGCAGTTGAAAGTTTAGTGGTTGCCACCCACGTTTTCGTAATGTGTGGTAGTACGGCAAAAAGTGGTCCGCACTTATCTCTAGTACGCGGATTTTAGAAAACTTAAAATAAATAACGATATGCTCAATGACCACAGCGAATATACCGAAAAATTTGAACAACTTGCTCAATGTGGTCACCATTGGCCTTCAAACAACTTGTGTATGTACGGCCAATTTGCACTTAAACAGCTGTGTCTAATGTCATCATAAAGTCTTAGTGCAACCGCAGCGTTGCCCTTATTCTCCATAAATGACTGTCTTCGGACTTAAAATTATCCATTTTGATCACACAAAATAACAAAACTCGACAAGGACAACCAGAAACTCAAACACGGGACTTCACACGGCTCAGTTGAACACGGACTTCGCGGAGTAGGTAAACTACTATTAGTCTTCCTAAAAACGTGAGATGTCAAATTCTGCATTTTCTATGATTTCTACAAAACTGGCGCCAGGTAGAGAAGAAAATTTAATTTTACGGCGATAAACATAGAGCTTTGGTAGGTAGAAACAGATACATCGGAACAAACGCGTGCCAATTTCGTGTTCATTTTAGAATTTTATGGTAATTTTCAAAGATGCACTGTTTGTGTTATAAATTTTACGTATATATTCGGATAGGTGGTTTCACTCGTTTCAGTACACTACATCTCGCAAAATGCATTCATTTAAAGGATTTTTCGAATGGAAAAACACCTAGTTACATCAACATCTTTTCCATGACTTAAAATTACGTAATTTATTCCGTTATAGTATTTTAGCCACACTACGGTCAAAAATTCATCAAACGGTGTTTATTTTGGTACGTGTCACTTTATAAGAGCTCTTGTCATCTCAATAAAGAATTGCATATAACTCTCTCCAACAACCCCATAGAGAAACAAGTGTTACAAATTCCAAAGTCGCATAAAATTCTGCATCCAAGAATGGTATTGGAAAGGTGCTACCCCTAATATCACCTACCCCTATACGACTATAATACAAGAAATTGGCGCGCCGTTCGATTAAGAAGTGCTATTAATGAAAATAACTCACGCTAAAATGATTGCATAACTACCTTACGTACGTCAAATTATAGGCAATTAAATGTGCTATTTGCCCTTGAACGCTCGGAGTTTGGTCCACGGCGAACAATCCTTAAATGAGGATAATGTCCGTACGAAACTAGTACGACAGGCAATCACATATTAAGTGGCTGCTGCAGAAAAATATTTATAACTTTTTATAACTAAGATATCAAATTCTAAGGTCATTAAAAGGGCTTCTCACCCCTTGCCGCTCGGAGTTTTACTCCACGGCAAACAACTCCTATTTGACGATAATATCCGTACGCAACCGTCCCTGCCGGCAAGCATATGTCGGTTGGTTATTGCAGGACAATGTTTATAACTTTTGCAAATATTATTGCATATTTTGGGCAAAACTCTGGCGTATAGTAGTTGAACACCCTTATCATTTGATAAATGCTAATGATTATCTTTTATGGCTAACTTCTCCGCGGTTATTTTCTTGTATTCGGTCGAAAATTCGACCGAATTAAAGTAAATTTAAATTATAACCAATAAATCCCAACAAATCGACGCCTACCATACCACAAGTGTCTAATTTGACATTTCACCTAATTCTACATTGCGAAAATTAAACATTTCCGAATGACAGCCGTCAAGCGACGTTCGCTAACCTTCATTCAACTCCCCTTGCACCACTCTTGCACTATCAACGATTTAATTCTACCTATTGCCGTAATTTGAGGAGGTCATCGCCATCGCAATGAAGCAAACGGCGAACAATGAAGATAGTATTGTTATGCACAGGCCACTTGGATTTACATGTGCCTACGCACTGACGCAATTTCTGACACATACAAGTGCACTTCCGACCGTATAGCGCCCATAATCATAAACAATTTTCACCGTTCATACACAGGCATTTTGACAGATAGCAAATTATTAGACAGTTTCCGTCCTAGCAGTTTGTCAATCGCCGGTCGAGAAGCGACTTTTGAACGGTTAAACGCTATTTGGACTGCCTACAAGCCCTTAAGAGATACTGCGAGCCCCCTGCTGCCCGTTGGTGAACCTACCCGGCCCCACATTACGATAATTTTCTCCTTCTCCGTAAGTACTGCTCACACTTGCCTTTGACGTCACGAACGCTGTTCAGAACCGGTTGTATTCGGGAGAAATATTTTAATTATCTCTTTAGCTTTATTTTTATTATGCCGTGTTCTAGACATCGCCTCATTTAAGCGGATTTTTCTTCCTAGCTATAGGTAACAAAACGTATTTTTGGGATAGTTTTGGTCCAGCAATATAAAATATTCAAATTAATAAATATTTTCCAAAGTTAGTTCCTGTATTAATGTTATTGTTTGTTAATAGTTTATCTCTGTATTTAGCTTTGTTCTATTTTCTCTCTATTCAAGTAAGCTAATAGATCATTGTGTGCCTTTATTGTAATGCTGTACTGGTTACTTATTATGATAGTTCCGTAATAATATTACTTTCATTGTCTTTATAAAGGCTGTTCCAATAAGGTCTTTATAAAGGCTGTTCCAATAAGAACTACTTTTTTACGAAAACGATAAATAACTGTAGTATTTGTTTTTTTTTTTTAATTGTGTAATGGACACACGAGAATTGTGTATCGAATATAACTTTCTTATCGAAACGAAAATGACTTAAATGAACATTATAATACACTTTCAGCAAATCTCCCAATGTTTTGCTATCTTGTACCAATTCTTGTTGGTCTCAATTGCCCTTTTTCACTTTATAGCCTTTTTGACTACATATGTCCTCCAATATCCAATCTTCCAATGTTGTCAAATACGCATCAAGCCAAAAGAAGAAATTTTCTTCGTATTCTGTCTTTATAAAATCATTTTATTAACTTACTCCAGTCTTAATCCACTGATGGTTAAACGGTGCCCTTCTGGACTGTCATTTGTTTGTGTGCATTTCGATGCCACGTATCAACTTCTAACCAATCCTCTCAGTTCGTCCTGCCACGAACTTTTTCAATTCGTCCTATCACTTCCTTTTCGATAGTCAGTTAGTTGTTTTTGTCCTTCGTCACACACTCTAGTTTTACAGAATTTGGCACCTTCTCCTGGGGCTTTGCTTGTTATTTTTATTATACCGTATTTTTTTTTAATTTTCATAAATAGTATTTTCAATTTTCTTTGCAATTTCTTCAACTGATTGCTGGCATTGAGTTATCTTTCGCTCCATATGTCATCACCTCAATGACAGGTGTTGTGCCCTTTTGATGTCAGCGAACGCGGGATGATGCTCTTTGATGTAGGCTTAACAATCCAGTAGCACGTGGTATTTTGAGACCGTATGCATTTTTTAATTTGGGTGGTATCAGTATTATGCACATTTTGTAGTCTAGTCAGACTAAAAGAAGACAAAAAATAAGCTAGTGCATTTTTCAGCTCAGCTTTAGCACATTCTGGTTGACAGCCGGTTTTGGACTTTAGTTTTTCGATAGTTTTTGATAACCCTTTGGTAATACAACCAATTTTGTTTATTTTTTGGGGTTTGAAGAAAATTGCTCAAGAACATGGGGTTTGTATTTTTTTTTTTTTATTAATTTTTGGATTTTATAAAGTAATTTTGTTTGTATCTGAAGAGAGATATAGAAACTTGAAAATTATGATAATATTGTAACGGAAAGTGACTAGGCGTTGTCGATAGCTTTTTTGGCCTGCATACGAACCCGGCCAAAAATTCTAGAAAATCCAAAAATTTTTTTTTAGTTTTCCCATTCCATTTGTGGTACACTGCTAAAAAAGGTAGGGGAATACTTTTTTCGAAACCTTCTAGGCAAATCAAATTTTGTATATTTCAACGGCATATATTTAACTAAAGAAAATTACCAAAACAATGTTACAACTCTTAGTTACTTCTAAGTTAGACTTGTAAGTGTAAATTAATAATGCAAAACAAAATTGAAATGACTGTCATAGTATCGATGACAGTCGGGTTTTCTGTGGATTGGTGAGGTTTAGTACAGTGTATGCCCTCCACTAGCACGAATCACTTCCTCAACCCTACGTGGCATGCTTCGCACTGGTCTCCGAAGAGTTTCTTGGGCTATGCTTTCCTATTCCTTAGTCAGGGCTTGTGTCAGTTCCTGTATGGTTAGTGATGGATTAGGGCATTTCCGAACACGTCGGTCAATCTGATCCCACACGTGTTCAATAGGATTCAGGCCGGCCATTCCATGATCTGAATTCCACGTTCTTGTTAAAAGTTTCTGGTGATGCCGGCGGTATGTGGCTTCGCATTGTCCTGCATTAGGAAGAATTTTTGACCGACGCCATATGCAGCAGGCACTACATGGTCCTCCAAGATGTTTTCGATGTAATTCATGGCATTTAGTCTACCAGGAACCACAACAAGACCAGTTCAGTTGTCTATACTGATTCCAGCCCAAACCATCTCAGATCCACGACCAAATCTATTCACTTCCTGTATAGTAGCGGCTGCGTAGCGTTCACCAGGACGTCTATACACAATATACACGTACTCGACGAAATCTGGACTCGTCTGTAAACAGTACACGCGTCTAGTGACGAAGTTGTCAATCTCATGGTGCGCGGACAGGTCTTCTTGGTTTCAAATTCGCTTCTTTTAATCTGGTTCTAACATAAATGATACTTCGTTGCTGATGATTAATATTTATTTATTGATTTTTGGCATATCTAGATTTCGGGTGTCATCCCGTCTTCAGTGCCACTACAAGAAACATGGAAAAAAGTCAGTACAGGTATAAAAAAGTACAAGTATAAAAAAAACAGATTCTCTATAATTGAAACGTACCGTCAAATTCAACTAATCGGGACACATTTGCGAATTTAACATCAGGACAAGTGGCTTTTACAATTCAGGGGCACTCTTGCAGAATTTTCGTGGAGACAAACTGCAAGAAGAGTCAACAAATTTTGTGTAACTAACCTATAAAAAGTTTTGAACATGTGGAAAATTACCTTCGTGTTTGTTCACGAGCGCTTGGTGAGGTTTCTTTTCAATGTTGAGAACTATATACAGAAATGACTGCTACACTGGTCACTAATGACGACAATACAGAAATACTATATCAGACGACGCAAAATTATGCTAATGGCGAACAAACAATGCACTCACACTCAAGTCCAAATTTAAAATATCGGCGGTCAGCTGGCATTCGCGCTGGGAACCGGTGGAATATTTTGAAAGATATCACAAACGAAATGTCCGTATAACAGTTTGATCAGAAACTTCTATTCCATGCATGTGCTCGTCTTAGGTCGTTTAGGAGGAGGTCTCGTGCTGTGGCAGTAAGCTGGCGTAGAGAGGAAAGTACAAGAAATCGGTCTTGATTTTGAGTAGTTTTTCGATTTCGACCTTGTCCAGCTCTTCTAACATATTGGCCAGCCTCCCGAAACTTATTTCATAAACGCTGAATACCAGAAAGGGAAACTCGAAGGTTCCTGCTAACATGGCGAATAGAGTGGCCATGCTGAATAAAGGCGACAGCACGAGCAACTTACACGTTTCTAATCAACGAAAATTGACAACTGAATTCATTTTTCATCTTTACTAGGCTTTCATACGTGAATTCCAAGCATACTTGACAATTTTTCCATTTTGTATTGCGTTATTAATTTACATTTTTAAGTGTAACTAAAATGTAACTAAGAGTTGTAAAATTGGTTTTGTCATTTTCTTTAGTTAAATATATACCCTTAAAGCATAATAAATTTTATTTGCCTACAACTATTATTAGAAAAGTTACAGGTTTCGAAAAAAGTGTTCCCCTAATTTTTCAGCAGTGTATATTCTCAAAAAATAGTTCTGAATTTTGTTCAAGAACCTGTGGTGTAAATAGCAAATAGAGCAAATCTAAACACCCGGCCTATCCACGCTTTATGATTAAAATAGGTACGTGTCCCAAAATTTGCACTTATAGCAACAATGTTGTCGGATGGGATACTCTTTACCATCATTGTTTGATGATGAATGACATCGGAAACATCTAAGAACATAAATACCAGGAAAATTACACAAATTTATTACTGCACAAATATGAGATTTCCACTGTACATTTTGTGTCCAGCTGCACCTTACAATGCACCTCTTCGCAGTGGTGGCACGTTGTTTCTCTTATCATCAGCTTTGTGATGTGGAGTAGGACAGGCTTTTAAACAGAACGCCTGACAATTTTAGCCCCGGTGTTGGACAGTAATGACTAATGAAATATCACAAAGTTCTAACTGGCCTTTCTCTTTATAGCTTTAAAGTTCAAGGATCTTGCTCAAGGATGCTTTCATTTGAACCATCAATTTTTTTAGAAAATAAGACGTAATGGATCTTTTGGTTGCCAGATTCGAAATCTAAGGAAAAATTAACCTATTACAATCAAAGTTCTCTAACTCGAATCTCCAAGGGACACAAAATAAAAATCGAGTTACAGAAAAAGACACAAAATTTGTTTTTTTCTCTGAAGGGCCAAAGCCCAAAACTTTCAAACGTATCTTTATCTGTAATAGTGCTTCAGATTTATTATAATTCCTTCGTCCATTGGTTGTAGGATGGAGGTTAGATTAGGAGGAAAATATTCCAGACTAATATTTTTTAGTTTTGCTTGTACAGGGTGGGCCTAATTCGATGTTACTATAGGAGATCTCGGTAACTATAAGAGATAACGAAAAATGAGTAAGGTTGTTGTGTCGTCTTTTTTTGAGAGAAACTCAATGGTGAAAACCAAAATTAGCTATCGTCTTTTGTTTTCGAGTTATAACACAAAACTCAATTTTTCGCTATTTTTATACTTGTCGATATCTTTGTTGTTTGTTAAATCAGACGAATGTAATTTGCACGTTCTTGAGGCACTTTTTCGATTAGAATTCAGTGGAATTTACAGATTTGAAATATCTCTTATAGTTTTGTAGATATAACATAAAGTTGGTTTTTTAAATGGAAACCATAGCCTCTTTTCAACGATATATAACATGCTCGTCCAAAATATTCAAAAAGTAACGTTTTATTGAATAACATGAAATTAGTATATATCAGAGGCATTATAATTATTGTCTTCGAGATTTCTTTGAGTAGGCGTATGTCACTAGTAGTTTGACACTACTAATCAGTGAAATTAGTAAAATTTCATTCTTTTATTTTAATTGAAAATTACGGAATGCCGTTTGAATAGTATGAAAAATGCGCAATAATCGAATGCTTTATTCAAAGTAATAACAATAATTGTGATATAACATCCGAAACATAATTCAATCGTTATCCAGGTAGTGCACGACCGCACAAACTTGTTTTTGGGATTAAAAGAACATCTCATCATTTACGGGTTGATTAATATGCCAAAAGCCGAACATTGTGATATGGAAGTGGTATGCTGAAGAAACTGTCATAAAAGTATGTAGCCGTGATCCTACAATTTCCAGTCGTCAATCTTCACTTTATATCGGCATGTCGAGGGTATAACTGAAAGGTTAAACATTGCAGGATATATTGTTTTATTCGATGTAAATTAATTAGATAATTACCTGAATAAAAAAATAAAAAATAATTGTACCTACTACAAACTACTTTAACCATTTTTCAAATTGATGTCCATTTTTATTGATGCATAAATTATATCTCGTCGCAATACTTCGAAGATATTTATAAAAATCTGATGTGGCCAGGCACATGACTTTATCATACTATATAGAAAATTAATAGTTTAGCTGCATGAGATTCTATTTGATCGAGATCGGCTATGTCTGCATTAAAATAAAACTAGTAGAACTAGACAGATATCTCGATTAAAGCTGCGTTCGGATATTATACTCCGTTGACACCGGGTACACCGTCCAAATGACACTTACGTGTCATTGAGTGTAAAAGGTGTAACGGTGTTCAATATCCGAACGCAGCCTATATTGACAGTAGTATTTACAAAACAGTAGCGTTTGACACTAGCTACTGTCTTAGAATCAAAAAATCTGACATATCCTGGCTACTAGTTTTAAAGCAGTACGACCGATCTCCATGAAATAGAATTTGCTCATGCAGCTAAACTATAAATTCTACCAAAAAATGTCATGTACATAAATTATAGAAAATTTCTCCTTTAATTTATTATTTAACTATTTTGACGACATTACACAAATAGAGGCTCATTTGCAAAATCTTCAAAAAATGCTATGAGTAAACTACCAGTTCCTTTGGACCCTTTTCAACAGAAAGCTTTTCAGCTCTAAGTTTGGTTATGAAACTTCTAAATATGAAGTTTCGTCCCGATACCTTTAGTAATTTCTCCGGAATCGTCGCCACAAAAACGGGTACACACACACACATACACACATACACAGACATTTTTTTGTACCTTGGTCAAAAATGTTCAGGGGACCCAAAAAGACATATTTCCGCTAAAATCACAAAATTTTTTTTTGGCACGATTACAATACTTTACATACTGCGTATGATAAAGTAAAAATATTTGGAACGGCATTGATAAATTCTTCAAAATGCTGCCTTAGGTCCTGAATGTCGCTATGTGATCTTTTATATAATTTGTTTTTAATATGCCCCCAAAGAAAAAAATCCAAAGGTGTAAGATCTGGTGATCGTGGTGGCCACCTCACTGGTCCGTTGTTTCCAATCCAACGGTTTTCAAAATTTATATTCAATAATTCCCTTACCCTTCTTATTTTGTGAGGTGGTGCACCGTCGTGCTGGAAGTATATAGTTCCCCTCTCCATTAGTGGCAAATTGTCCAAAAATTCATTCACAATATGATGGTTTACAATATCGTAGTACCGGTCGCCATTAAGATATTCCTCGTAAATATGGTATGCTAAAATACGCTCGCCAAGCACGGCACACCAAACACTAAAACCAAAACGTCCTTGGTTTTGCACGTTGACGGTACGGTGAGGATTGACATCAGACCAATAGTGCTCATTGTGCCTATTAAAAATTCCGGCACTGCTGATGTAGGCTTCATCAGTCCAAATAACTTTTTTAAAAAAATAATGGGTTCTGCTGAAGGTTTTCACGGTACCGCTGGCAAAACTCCATTCGTTGCTGAGGGTCTGTTGGTTGCAAATGATGTTGTTTTCTCAAAGCATATGGCCTAAATTTATGCTTCTTGCGGATTCTCAAAGCTCGACGTCTTGATACCCCAGATTCAGTTTCTATTTCACGACTTGAAGTTGAGGGATTTGCAACTGCGGCTGCAACTGTGTTGGTGGCAGCTTCTTCAGCATTTTCAAAATGATAATGTTTAGGGCTTGGCATACTAAATGACCCGTGATTGATGAAATTTTCTTTTAATCTCTCAAAAATAGATTTGTAAGGTTATGTTCTTTCTGGATAACGATTGAAGTATGTTTCGGATGCAATTTCAGCATTGTTATTACTTTGAATGAAGCATTCGATCATTGCGTATTTTTCATATGATTCATACGGCATTTCGTAACTTTTAATTGAAATAAATATTCAAAAGAATGCAAATTCAATACTTAAGTCATTGATTAGTAGTGTCTAACCACTAGAAACGGGGCAGACCTATAGGTCTGCGCATCGCCTAGACGGGTAGATCGCCGATTCGGGTAGTTAGCCGATCCGGGTAGATCGCCGATCGACTTATTGGGCAAAGTCGCGCAAGCGCGACTTTGCCGTCTACGGTACTCGCAAAAATTGATTGTAAAAATGTTTAAAAAATAAAAGAAAACAAATCTAAAACAAAACCAACCAACCAACCGACCAACCAACCACCCACCCACCCACCCACCCAACCAACCAATATTCTGAGTAAAATGTTTCACATGGCTAACAAAAACAAATATCTGTGTGTGACTTTTTTTGTCAAGGTTAAAACTTTCTAAAGGTCCCGACTAAAAAATAAATAAAAATTAAATTAAAAGTTAAAACTGCCAGATTAAAATAAATTTGTTGGCATGTGGAAAAACATTCTTGATTACAAATTCAGGAGTTTTGCTTATAATTAAAAATAACGCATTTAATTAAAAGATGATTCCTACAAAAAATTCTTAGAGAATTAATCTTAAAATTAAGTAAATTAAAAATATACAGGGTGTTATTAGAAAAAGAAAAGGTTACAGCATTTTCATTATAAAAAACATTAAATGTATATTTATACGATAGCATCTTTAAACTTTTGAACTTTTGTTGAATTTTGTTTGGACATTGTTTGCGTTTGGAGAATTATTTGGGTGTTCCGGTAATTTTCACTAATGTTTTATTGCTGATAACTCAAAAATGATCGATTTATAAAAACATGATTTTTACAAAAAAATTGTTGGGGTTAGTATAAGAATTAAAAAATGTCAAAATATTCCTGTATATTGTTCTATTTAAAAATGGAAATATTACAAAATACCCGGAATAAAATGAATACAAAAAGCTTTTATTTGAAAACATATTGAAATTGTTTACGGTCGGAGAATTATTTAAACATTCCGGTAATTATGACTAACCCTGTATATTTGTATTTTCAGCCAGACCAAAAAAAAAGCCAATATGTCACACTTATTAAAATAAAATCGGACAATGTTCGGTGACAATGTTTCTTCAAAAAATACAAAATCGAGAATAGATTACTCAATTGCCACTGTTAACATAGCGATACAACATTTATTCTTAGTTTTATGTTTTAAGAATAAAAAAATAAATTCTTAAAAATTTAAGAATAAAATCCATAAATAAACTTTCAACTAAAACTTATTACTGAGTAAAACTTAAATATGAGCATTTAATTAGAAAAAATTTGAATACAATTTTCAAAAAATGAGTATTAACAAATACATACTGCAATAAAAGTTTAATATTTAAGTTTGTTATAATTTATAAATACAGATACCTATAAAGACAGAAATGCTAGCTGCAATGAAAAACAGCTTGCTTTCTCAATTCCTTAAAAAGTTACAGCCATTAACAGCCATTACAAATAATATTTTTGCATAGCTTTGCAGATCAAGATACTTACCTCTTAAGTCATTTACATCTTTTTGGCAAGGTTTTTTTCATATTATCTTTTTGCATAGATTTAAACATAAAGGTATTACGGTAAACATGCAGAGAAGGCACCCAAATTTGCGCGTGCACCAGGGTGCTATGGGAGGCGGCGTAGGTATGCAACGTTGCCACGTATCTTTTGTTTAGTTCTTAACAGCTGACCGTATATTAAGGTTATCCTGTAGTGATCAAGAGTGCGTTTTGTATGATTTTGCTGGGCTAAAAATATAAATGCAAATTTGGTCATTTTTATATTATATTTACATTTTAACAAATAGAAATTTAAGTTTATTAAATAAATATGTGCATTTTCAGAAGTTACGGGTCGTTACGCTCAACAGATGCATTCGCGTCGAGGCTAATGGTGTACGCGATGTAGACCAGGGTTCATTTGAAAAAGAAAATCAAATTTGTACATTAATTACACAGTATTGCCTATCGGTTGACCTTTTTGGGTTGATATGAAAAAAAATTATACATTTTATTGCAATATTTGCATAAAAATAGCACAATTATGATTATTATTATTGAACAAAATATGTTATCAACAAACTCAAAATTGTCTACGATGGTACTTTCAATGAAAGAACTTGCTTTCATCGATTTTCACAATCTTAGCCGTGTAATCGTTGTCTTGAAGCTACCAATTATAGGGTCGATTACCGTAACGGCCTTTTCGCACGGGACACGGCGTCCGTGCGTTTTTATCCGTGTACGGTCGTTGTGTAGCTTTTCACACAACACGGATTTCAAACAGCACGGCACGGTACGTGTGAAAGTTTCGATTTAATCTCATACACTTCGAACCGTACACGGACGCCGTGTCCCGTGTGAAAAGGCGATAAGAGTAGAATCTGGTCCTAGTTTTTCCACACGGGCACGGGCAATATCCTTCTGAGAGATTTTTCTCTACCGTAGGTAAAGCATTTGCACAAGCTTTGCTAAAGTCGAACGACTCTTTGAAAAAAAGGATATGTTCCTAACGGAGCACAACTTGTCGAAAGTTCGACACTTCCACGTATGCCCATCGGAATTTCTGGCTCGCCTAGTGAAAGACATGGGAATCTGAAATTGAGTATTTTGTTATCGAACGCACGCTTTCTTTATTTATACGGCGATAATACCTCACAATCATTGCAGAGCAGCACCTATCTAACAAACACCATAGCTCCTGTCATAGTATCCTCCTCCAAAACTTTCCCGGCATCCACAATTGATGGACGGGCTTGCACATCCATTTAAATAAACAAAACAAAATCCACAGGTAATCTAACCTCAAAGATACACCAATGCTAAATAGCAAACTATTGCGGATATGGCAGCTTTGTTTTGCTTGTAGTCTTGTGGTAAATCAGTCAGAATGGCAAACCTTTACCAGCCAAAGATCCCTAGCGTACCGCAAACATCAGTAACAGATGTGTATTTATTACTTATCGCGTATACTTCGTCGGTCGTCGCCCATTTCGGCAAAGGTGACGCAACTGCCAGAGGTGGGCCCCTGTGCGCACAAAGCGCAGTTCTTCTTGATAGGATCGCGTGCGTGGTTCTTTTCAATGGCTATATATCCTCCAATTATATAAAATGTACCCTACGCTCGCACCTTTCTTGCCGAGCGTTGTTTATAAGATGACGACTCCTGACATATTCAGAAATGCCAACTAAAGCGCTCGAAAATTCCCTAGCGTACCTAAAATCCCCTAAAAACATACAGTTTATTTATAATATCAAAATATAGATAATATACGTACGAATGAAGCCTTCATTAGTAGAATAAAAAAATATGTACATTGTTAAGCTGCTGAAGCACTCTTGTCCCCGGCGGCGCGTTATTTATTATTTTCCGTTGGAAATTCGTGAACCTAAAGGTAATTATAGTCGCATAGTTACCAGGGAACGCCCGGAACAACATTTTATCGCATATTCTGGCCGCAATTTAAGCCATTTCGAGCAAAACCATAGCACCGAGGATAAACGCGCTGTCATTTCAAGGATTTCAAACACGGAACTGTCATTTTATTATCGATTGTCATGAATTTCGGAAATTTTCCGAAAATGACAATTATTGACGTTCGTAAAGCCTACCTACGGTGGTCGGCGACGATTCTGTTCACTTCTGCGAGCCCATCTTACGGCACTTTAGGCAAAAACCGCGCGAGCTTTGCTAAAATTACGGCGATTTCGACCATTTCGACAGCGGCGAGCGGAGAACTGTCAGTTTGTTGAGTCCGTTGCCTGGCGACGGTACAGGCCCAAATAAAAAGGCATAAATTTAGTCAAATTTGGAATTTTTTTTTCGAAAACGGGGCAAAAAATCGTGCAAATCTCAAACCTAAGTGCTGTAGTTGTCAAAATTGTTGCCAAAATTCGCGTTTCTGGCGCCCAATTTCGCTTTTTCGAGGAGTAGACCTCTCCCCCGATCGGCCAAAATTTGTAAACTTCTCGGGGGGAATGTGTTAGCTTTTTAGTATATAAGGACTAGTGACATACGCCTACTCGGAGAAATCTCGAAGACAATAATTATAATTTCTCTGATGTATACTAATTTCATGTTATTCAAAAAAACATTACTTTTGGAATATTTTGGACCGGCATGTTATATATCGTTGAAAAGGGGAACAACGGCTCTATTTATTTCAGTCATAGCCAGCTATGATTTCCATTTAAAAAAAAACATAACTTTGTTATATCTACAAAACTATTAGAGATATTTAAAATCTGTGAATTCCACTGAATTCTAATCGAAAAAGTGCCTGCAGAACGTGCAAATATCATTCGTCTGATTTAACAAACAACAAACATATCGACAAGTATCAAAATAGCGAAAAATCGAGTTTTCTGTTATAACTCGAAAACAAAAGACGATAGCTAATTTTGGTATTCACCATTGAGTTTCTCTCAAGAAAAAACGACGACACAACAACCTTACTCATTTTTCGATATCTCTTATAGTTACCGAGATCTCCTATAGAGTAACATCGAATTTGGCCCACCCTGTACAGTTTTGAGGTGTAGGGACAGTAGTCAACAAACAGTAAAATTTATCTCTTCTGGGCCACAAACCATTTATCAAGCTTTAATAACCACTTTTAATAAATTTCTGTGGCCATCCAAGATTTTTTATTACATTCGTAGTCCATTTGAAGTGATTTATTTGCCCTTAAAATATCGGGGATTTTTCGACTTTTCGGAACCACTCATGTTACTCAAAACCATAACGGTACTATTCTCCTTACAGTGTTTGTCACCAAAACATTTTTGTCCATTAAATGCAAGTGTTTTGTTTCGCGCGATTTAGGTGCATGAACATATCCAACGCATTGTTTATGCTGAGATATCCCACATCCCAGTGGTATTAACTAATTAATTTAATCTTATGTTCGGTAACAAGATACCATCTTAAACTGTGCAATTACCGGAAACGTTTAGTTTACCAGTAAATTTGTCACTCTGGGATGTAAAGTGAAAGTCTCTGCTTAGGATGTCTCTGCGTATTATACAGTGAACTGTTATTTTCTCGAATAGGGAAACGACACAATGCGTCTCGATGAGTCAACGAACTATTGCATCTATTTTCGCTCCCATATGCTAAACAGATATTTTTTCTTCGTCATTTAACTTACTCAGTTCTGATTATTAGAGCAAAGATGTGACAAGAAATACTGTTTAACACCTTATTAGATCCTTTCCAGTTTAAAAATTCACTACTTAAGTCACTAGAGATGCTTGTTTAATGTTTAACATAATTTGCTATGCCTTTCGTTAAACGTGAAACCTCGAAGTATGCAAATACGCTGTTACATACCGAGTCTCTCCATCTGGCGGCAGAGTTGCGAACTACTGGCGTTTCAGCATGATTTCATCGAAGATCTCTGTGCGCATTAGAATCGTAAAAATAACAACAATGATACAGTTTGAAATCAATATGTGGAAACTAATCATTTAGATGGTGATTAGGTGTGAGTTATTTAGTTGGTGCCTTTATTATTGTGTTTATTTATAGCGTATCAAATTGTACTCGTTTGTGAGAGTTTTCGTCTTCAAGATATAAAATAATCACTAAATATTCGGTTTGGACATGTTTATAGAAAGCAGAAAGAAAGAATAATAAAGAACTTCCGGTAACAATTTCTACCACAATATCGTCGCTGAGGAATTAAACTTAGAGCAGGAGGGACTTAAAAAATTACGTCACCAAGTTTCAGAAATGTTTGGTTTTCTAGCTAATCGATAAATTAAATTAAGACTAGTAAGAAAATTATCTTCAGCCGTGCTGAATTTAAAATACCCCCACAGTAAAATATTTTTAAAAAAAGAACAAAAGAACAAGTGAACCTATTTTGCCCATTCACGAACTTGTCCTTACTTTTTAAGAAATAAGCTTGCATACCAAATTTCAGGTCAATTACTTCAAAATTGCGGCAGTTATCGTGTACACAGATGGACAGACAGACGGACATAGCTGAATCGATTCAGTTTTCAATGCTGATCAAATACCTCCTTAAGGGTGTTACAAATGTTATGGCAAACTCAATATACCCTCACCACAGTAAATGTGGGGGTATACAATTTTTTTTTCTCCTTAATCTAATATCAGATCCGATTCTCGAGAAAGAAGAAGGTTTATGTCTTTTTTCGTTTAAGAGTGCACGGCCGACAAAGAAAACCTGTTTTTGAAAAGTTGGTAGTATGCTACCAACAGTATACTCAACGGTGACCTTGAAAACAGCATTTACTAATTTTTTTGCTGGAACTGTTGATTTCCAAATCTTTTACATTCACGTGATTAAACAAAAGGGAACAAATAGAAATTCGTAGTGACTATTTGTACCACAAGATGGCGCCACGTGTCCACAAGCATGATTATTACACTACATTTAAGTGATTAATGTACAACACGCGTTATTACAATTTATTTGAATGTTGTTGTATATGTTACAGTAAATGCATGCATTTACTGGCCGTTAGTAAAAGTATCAACTGAGTTTAAAAATTATACTCTCCGTAGTAGATGTGTACACTTTTTAGACACTCCATACACTTGCTACCACAGAGTAGTGGAATGTGAGATCAGTATGCCTGGTTAGTGAAGGGGTTCGTCATAGGTGGTCCAAGTAAAAGAACTGATAAAACCCGGATGAAAAAAAAATGATTTTAATTTAGTACGGTTTGTCATGGCTATTTTGTTTCTTTTGGTAGTTTTGCTTGTTTTGGATATGTTGCACTCTGGATGAATTATATCTATGTACTAATTAGGATATATAAGAGATGTTATAATAGTATATTGTATACCAAGCGTAGAAAGTGGATCTTTTCCGGGCCGAGAGAAGAGTTGCACAGGCGAGCCTGGGCACTTCTTGAGGCCCGGAAACCCACTTTCTGGGCGTGGTGCACACATAATTTTTTATCCTACACAACAATATCGTAATAAAATCACCCGTTTCTAAAGACTAATTACTGACATATTGGCTTTTAACAAATAAAAAAGTTGACGTTTTAATAGCAAACGTCAAAACGAATCAAAAGCTGTGTTTTGATTGGACAGACCATTCGACCACCTAGAGGGAATATCGTGTACAATTATTTTCGTGGCTAGCGCTAAAAAGTGTTCATTACAGGCCTGGCTGGGCCTGGCGGGCAAATAGCATCTTTCGTGTCTCCATAGAGACGCGAAAATGACATTTTCGCATCCTGTGGAATAAAAAAGTTATGTTGGCAGGTTCCTTTTTGGTTAGGTTAGGTTGACCACAGCGTGGGCCAGTAGAATTCAAGATAATTTCGTTGTGAGCACTTCTACTATTAAAAGTATACATTTATGCTCGCGTATTCTTCTGTGCATACTTCTACTAAAGTCGGTTAGAAAATTTATGATGCATCTACTAGGAAAAGTGTACAATTATTGGTTGTGAATACTTCTACTATAAAAATCAATGTATGCACTGATTAGTAAGTGTACACATTTACGGAGTTGAAGCTTTTACTGTAACATAATATCTCCACTTTATCTCCGTTGTATCTATTTTATGTGGTGTTATTTGAGACATGATATCATCAATAAATAGAGAAAATTAAAATGAGCAACAACCTTAACAAATATATAGGCGTTTGCTTCTGTTAATAAAAATAAGATCTCGAGGAGGCTATGACACAAAAATGCGACTACTATTCAGTAACAAATTTTAACAGCTACACCATAGGCATTATGATAAGATAATGTATATTATGTATAATAAATTAATAAAATGAATACATTTGATATCATGACCTACTTCGACTACAATCATTTATAATGACCCTATATAATTTTACGTCATACAGTTATGTCAACGGGCATCAACGGGCATAAACAAAACTTGAACAAAACTTGAAGCCGACGGTTCAAAGAAATTTATAAAACCTTGGTGTTATTTTTGTAAAATTTGAAACACGTACAGAGGAAGGTTCTTTTATATCTTCATGTATAATTTAGTACTTTTTCAAGTTCTGATTGATTTCTGTAAAAAAACACAAAAGGTTGTAATATTTTTGTCCGATTCTTCTTTTTCGACACATATTCTTCAAGAACCAATACAAATATAAAAAAAATCACCATAGACGGAGAAATACAGCCTTTACACATAAAATGATGTATTGTTTTTTTTTCTATGAATAAATAGGAGAGAAACACTTGTTTTTCAAGTAGAAAACAGAGGACAAGTACTAATTCCTCCTCAGCAGTTTAATATTGATTATTGACTATTATTTTTCAGTTCTAAAATAAAATACAGTGTGTTTCGACAGAAAGTCATTCTTTATAAAGAGTTTAGGGATGTTTTAAAGTGTCCTAGGTCATAGTCAGAATTTTGATTTAACAAAAACGACGAAAAATAAGTTGTTAAATTGAGAATAAACTGTCAATTATTTTGTTTTGTTTTAAATTAAAAATGTCCTAGGGAGTCATTGTTTTAAATGCAATTTTATGCTCAAATATCAAATTGGAATGTTGTATTCCAAATGACAAATATCGTTCCAGTTAATGGCAAATCTGAAGCTAGTAAAAATAATAGAGATCTGATATTTTGGATCAGGATTTTGCAAGGTTTGAACTTGAGGTCCATACTGTCCAACTGTAGATAAATTGTAGATACATTTGCATTTTTGTTTTTTACTATTAAAGTAAAATTTGAAAACTTTGGCATCCCAGGCGTTTCGATTCGATTATTTTAACTTTCTTCACTCCACCCTCCTGTACCGGCTCGTCTTATATTATTTGACATTAAATTGTGGTATAAGTGTTCTAAAACGAATATGTATTTATTTCAGAGCTGTGGCGTTGCAATGGATAAAGAAAATGGGAAGAGCAGTGAAGGTGGTTCAGGCTCCAGCAAACTCTCTAATCCCGCAGATCCAACAGCTTTACTCGATGCCGCCAGTCTATTCGGTAAGCTACTAACGTATTTTTACTTTATCATACGCAGTATGTAAAGTATTGTAATCGTGCCAAAAATTTTTTTTTTTATTTTAGCGGAAATATGTCTTTTTGGGTCCCCTGAACATTTTTGACCAACTTTACAAAAAAATGTCTGTGTGTGTGTGTGTGGGGGGGGGTGTGGGTGTGTGGGTGTGTGGGTGTGTGGGTGTGTGGGTGTGTGGGTGTGTGGGTGTGTGGGTGTGTGGGTGTGTGGGTGTGTGGGTGTGTGGGTGTGTGGGTGTGTGGGTGTGTGGGTGTGTGGGTGTGTGGGTGTATGGGTGTATGGGTGTGTGGTGTGTGTGTGTGTGTGTGTGTGTGTGTGTGTGTGTGTGTGTGTGTGTGTGTGTGTGTGTGTGTGTGTGTGTGTGTGTGGGTGTGTGTGGGTGTGTGTGTGTGTGTGTGTACCCGTTTTTTGTGGCGACGATTCCGGAGAAACTACTAAAGGTATCGGGACGAAACTTCATATTTATAAGTTTCATGGCCAAACTTAGAGCTGAAAAGCTTTCTGTTAAAAAGGGTCCAAAGGAACTGGAGGTTTAGTGTTAGCATTTTTGAAAGATTTTGTAAATTAGCCGGCATTTCTGGAATTTCGTCGAAATAGTTAAATAATAAATTAAACTAGAGGAAATTCTGAATAATTTATGACTATGACATTTTTTGGTACAATCAATAGTTTAGCTGCATGAGCAAATTCTATTTCATCGAGATCGGTCGTACTGCATTAAAACTAGTAGCCAGGATATGTCAGATGTGATTTTAATGACGGTGTAGATAGTGTCAAACGCTAATGCTTTGACAATACTACTGTCAATACAAGCTACGTTCGGATATTGTACACCGTTAAGGTGCGTTTTCATTAGTGCTAATGGCAGTGGTAGTAGACGCCATTATAGTATTTCTAATAGAATTTGCTAGTGACTCAGTTTATGAACATGCAAACTAATATGTGTCACCATCACGACATGTGAGGAACACTATAATTTCGTCTGCTACCACCGCCATTACCAACCATTGCCACCAATCGGAACGCACCTTCACACTTTCTACACCCAATAACACGTGTCATTTGGACGCTGTACCCGGTGTCAACGGAGTACAATATCCGAACGCAGCTTTAATCGAGATATCTGTCTAGGTCTACTAGTTTTATTTTAATGCAGACATAGCCGATCTCGATCAAATAGAATCTCATGCAGCTAAACTATTAATTTTATATATAGTATGATAAAGTCATGTGCCTGGCCACATCAGATTTTTTATTGTAATATTTTGTAATTTAGAACTTCACACAGATTAACGTCACTATTGTAGAACTGAAACTGTTTCCGCTTCACATTAAAAAATGTTATTCTGTATTCTTCGTGTAAATAGTACATATAATTCTTCGTCGTGTAAAATCTGTGTCAAAGCAGTTCAATTTTATATAACGGTGTTTTTTTTAGAGGTATACTTTTTAAAATCGGGTTACCTGTCAAACTACGATACAAACATTACTACGTCTTCGACATTTTTGTTCAGTACGCTTTGACAAATCACCATGGAAAGACTTACACCCGAACAACGTTTGCAAATTGTGCAAATTTATTGCTGAAAATCAACTGGAAGTTGATCCAGATTATTATCGCAAAATCGTCTTCATTTCTGGCTGAATGGGTATGTAAACAGGCAAAATTGCCGTATTTGGGGAAGCATCCACACAAGATTGTTAAGACGCCATTGCATCCCGAAAAACTCACTGTTTGGTGCGGTTTGCATGCTGGAGGCATCATTGGGCCATACTTCTTTAAAGATGATGCCGGAGCATTACGGTCAATAGCAATCGCTACAGGCAAATGATTCGCATTTTTTTTGGTTCCATACATCAATGCCAACAATCTAAGGATGAAATGGTTCCAACAAGACGGTGCAACAGGCCATGCAGTGCGTGAAACCATGGCTTTATTACGAGAGACATTTGGTGAACAAATCATCTCATGAAATGGACCTGTCAATTGGCCGCCTAGATCGTGTGATTTGACTCCATTAGATTATTTTTTGTGGGGATACGTGAAATCACTTGTCTATGCTGATAAACCAGCAACGATTCAACGCTTGGAAGTTAACATTTGCCGGTTATTGATGAGATAGGGCCAGGAGTGCTCGAAAATGGTACCAAAAATTGGACTGATCGGATGGTGCTCATTAGACGCAGTCGCGGTGCTCATATGCCCGAAATTGTTTTTAAAAAATAAATGTCATAAAATAATCTATCAATTAATTTTTTTTTGCCGTTTGGTAAACTATATATGTTTTTTTTTTTGTCAAAAGGAAATGGTATACCTATAAAAAAACACCCGTTACATATTTATAACTTGTTACTATGAGCGTAGTTGTACGTTAACAGTTGCATAGACTCAGTTGCAGTCTCACCGTAGGATCCAATTTTGGATGCAAAATAGAAATTATTTACTTTTGCACGTACCTTCTCACCACCAATACTAGCTCAACAATTCCACATTGGCCAAATCTTTCAACTAGGTTTGTGAGCAAAATACCATTTATGTCCTACATACAGTAAAGTATGTATGTACATACATAAAGTGACATTTTACATCTTAGATACCGGGGCAAAAACTGCTTCTTAACGCCCGCGCGGACGTTAAGGGCGCCATGGTTATAAGTAAAATATATCAAATATTTGTCATTCAAATAGTAAATTTTAAATTGTCAATATCAATTATTGGCGATTAAGGTTATAAGTTTGACAATTAATTGCCTGTATTGTCACTCAACTCCGAATTCTTTGTATTGTTATTCAACTCCCTAGATACGCATTTGTCATAATATTTATTAATATTTTTCAAGCGGAGGAACAAAACCATTGTAGGACACAAAATTGTGTATATACCACGGGCATTACTTGATGTTTATACCATCGGGCGACTTAAAAAGCTCGAGGGCCGATAGGCCCGAGAGGTCACTCTCGGGGTATAAACTTAAACATCCGTTTAATGCCCTTGGTACATAAATAACCATTAAAGAATATTTACAGTTCTAGTAACATTCAGAACGAGAGCGCACGAACGGTTTTTCACATAATGTTAAATGGCAAGCGGCAAACGTTTTTGCGCTTGCTCTTAAAGTTGCACCCTAACATTAGCCTCAATGAGGCAATTTTAGCTTGGCGTTTGCGTATGTACTTTACTTTACGAACTTTGCCATCGCTTAACCTTACGTTGTTTTCTTTTGCAGCTTATTGGCCCCGTGGCGACGCAAATTCGGCGAACGCGGCCAGCCTGTTCGCCAGCTCGGGCGGCGCCTACGGTCTACCTCACCCCGCGATGCCCTTCGGGATGTTGCCGCCGACGCCGGGACGCGGCGTCCCGTCTTTTCCACCAGCATCGAGCGCGGCGGCGGGCTACAATAACGCCTACACAAACACCCTCTCCGCCGCGGCGGCAAGTCAGGCTGCTAGCCTCGGCCTTCCAGCAGCCAGTAAGTACTAATAATTATCGTTTTACTCTGCCGGCCCAATACCTGTTCCTGGATGTGGAAAGGACTATTTCCGGAAATAGAGTTATAGATTTTTCAACTTTCAAACCGTCTACCGTGAAAGGAAAGACAAAAAGATTTGCTCAAAACTTTTTAAAAATAAATCTATGCACGTGTATTTATGAATGTTTTAGATAAAGAAATAGAATAATTTTATATTCACAAAATAGTTTCAAAACCCTGAAATGAGCCTTTATAACAAAACACTTATGTAACAAAGCTTACAAAACGCTTAACATATTATGTGTGATAGGACACAATTTGGTCGCATTGGTAGTAATGTATGTCTCGACAGTCCTGGAACAAATTTTATAAAGACTTATTTTTTTCAAAAGGAACATTACAATATATTAATTATTCTATTCCATATATAACAAAATTATTAAATCAAATTGAGTGATTTAGTCCAGTCATTACAGATGGTACATAGTAAGATCAAATGCAGTCGATAAAACTCAATCGATAGTTTATGGTCTCCGTAGTAACATATTAAAATTTGTATAACTATTATTAATAGAAAAATTTTTAGCTAACGAAAAACTATCGAATTAATAATTAATTTATTAATCGTTCATTCATCGAATCTCACTCACTTCATCGTAAAAATAAAAATAACACACCGGAGCGGACAAAATTTACCATCAAAAGGAGAAAATGAACGGTTAATTTAGTATAATTAATTATAATATATTTCACGTCAACCGGTCAGTTGATATGTCCGTTGATAGTTCACGACAGTGGTTTCTCGTACATAAAAATAAGAGACAAAAAAGAAATGTATTTGCATGAAATAAAAGTATAATAATCAGTAAATAACCATCTATAATATACAATTTACTAAAAAAAAACCGTGTGTCAACTATCCTGACTGGTTGTTGCAGTGGGACTGCAGTTCCATAGAAAAAGATAGAACGCTATCTAATGGGTTAAATTTTTCGTCATGCAGGTCACTGTTATCCCTCCATAGACCCCGCCGGCACTTTCGCCCATTAGCTAGCGAGTTTCGTCAGAACGGAGCATGACTCAGAGCCACTAGCAGCGTACGGGTGAATTAGGTCGTAGCATATTTATTGGCCATGTGCGAACCATATGGTAGGGGTTAATGTAGTTGTGACGTAAATGTGTTTTTTATTCTCTTGCTTGTTATTTGGAGGAAAATGATCGAGGTCAAAAACAGGTTGATCTATTTAGCCGAATTCAGTATGAAGTAGGTAATAAGTCGTCAGCAAGCATGAAAGTTGTTTTGCAAGTTTATGCAATAATTAATGTGTCCGTTTTTGTGCTGTACTCGGTTAATGATAATAATCAATATAGATACGAGGTTTAACGGTTTTAGTTAAGAGGAATCAGTAGGGCTAGTACGTCCTATAAAACGAGCATCCATAGTGAGCTTAATTTTGAATCAATTCTGACATGTTATACATCAAATTATAGATAAAAGTATATTACTTGTTGTGGTAATGTAAATGTATTAATTGTTATGGTTGTATCCACGCTACGTGATAAAATATGTCTGATTCATGCACTCAAAGAAGTAAAGTTTTGAGTGAAAAACGCATGTAAGATATTGATATTTTTACATGAAATTTTGCTCACTTCGGCCGTCTGCACATGGGGCAACTCAAAATAAACTGTAGTAGCGTGGATACCAGGAGACTGCGCGACTAGGCTACCGGCATGTATATTTCAATGACTCAACGCACACGGCGCAACCCGAGTACCGGCGACTGGGAGACCGACGCGATTCGAGTATCAGAGACCTGACATGTTGGGTCGCGCGTTGCCCAGTCTCTTCGTGACGCGCTTATATTGACAGCTGACAGCACTGAACATGAAGCAGCAGTTGAACTTAAAATCTGTGTGTTTGGCAGAAAAGTATAATTGTGCTGTACAATTATAAAGAAAAGGGCTACACAACAAAATATGTAACGGACAAAGCTTGGAGTGATGTGGGAAAATAAGTCAATGTGCTTAATATCCGTTCCTCAGCACTCACGCATTCCGTCATGTTGGTACTTTCTTTATGTACGCCAGGGGAAAAAATCCCACCAATTCTAAATAACTCTGATTCGACATACGATAGAAGCTTAAAAAATTACTATCTGAAATATTGAGTTCTTTTGCTGCAATGAATAATCGGCGGTGTGAATTTCATTTGATATATGGGAGGACCCAGAAACTTCTTTTTATGCAATTTCTTCTGCGACGATAATAGTAGTATAGTAACAAATTCTCATCACTGAAATCATTATTATCCACTACGTTGGACAATGATTGCTGTGGAGGCCTTGGTTCCATGATTACATCCAAGAATTACTGATTTAAGGGCAGAGACGAGTAAACTGATTTGGATCGCAACTGTGTGATTATAGACCGTGTGCGGACAAGGCGCAACTTGAGTACCCCAGTCGCCCAGTCTCCTGGTATCCACGCTACTACAGTTTCTTTTCGGTTGCCCCATGTGCAGACGGCCTAAGGTGTAACTTAGATCTATTATGTGGTATTTTTTCAATTTTAACCTATCTTCTCCGTAAAAGAATCGCAAAGTCCGTCAATTTTATGTCAGATTCCAGTAGATGTTTAGTCAAAAACAAACAAAAATATAAAGAAATTACCACTAGACGGATAATTATATATCTTTTATCTTTAATTTTGTGTATTGCTTTTACGCTTCTGTGAACTAATAGCTGAGAAAACCCCTCAGAACTTTTACGTGTTTTGTGAGTAGAACGTAGGGGGTGCGTATTCACCTTAAATCATGCAAATAATAAATCAGCTTCGAGGGCTTTGAGGCCCATTGATTGTACCAGCCAAATATAATTCAAAATAGTAAATATAAAAGGCAATATTTTTGATAAAAATAAAACAAAACTAGCACCAGTGAAAGTTGCAACCTCCAAATGTCTACAATACGAGCCCCTACTGTCTCTCGACGTTTGGATAATATTAATTGTAATTGCGTGCGTATTTACTTAGGACTGTTGAAGTAGTTGTGTGCAAACTGAGTCAAAACTTAGCTGCAGAATTGGCACTTATGTAATTCGTATCTAAGTTAATAGCGATGTTTTGATTTCGCCGAAAATTTCCATATTGAAATGCGACGTTTCTAACTTAGTTGGTATGACGAAACAGTTTTAACCGTAGGAATGTTGGAATTACGGTCAAATTCAAGTTCCATAAGTTCCGGTGTAAGAGAGCGTAGAATGGTGGCGGCGCCGGTTAGGTTGAACATATTGGCAATTTTAGTGATTATTAAATATGGATTTGAACGCACTATCAACGGTTTTAAAGAAGCCAATATTACTATCCAAACAAGCCATCAATTTGTCGTTTAATTAAAAAGATCCAAAAATAAAATGGAATACTTATAAATGTTTTCGACTCTAAAGTACGTGTTTTTTCTTCAAAAGAAAACAACTAATAGATATTTTTAAAGGTCTCTGCAATTTTGGGATCTATGTATTATGGGCCCAACTTTGTTTTCAATATATACGACACAGTTTCAGCATTTGTTTACAAATTCTACTGCGCACTTCTATGCTGATGACTCTCTATATGTCTTTTGCGGCGAGAGACCTGTGCGTTTCTGTGATGAAGTTTAATGAGGAACTGAGTTTGTTGGCGTCCGTGGCGGAAGACCACTGTATGCAATTAAATCCGTTGAAATCAAAGGTTATGTTGTTTGGTAGGGGGAAAGATGTGGAGCTCTGTAAAGCCACAATCACTATTAACATAAACGGTGCCCCCATAGAAGTTGTGGATGAAGCTAGGAATCTTGGAGTTATGCTTGAACCGGACCTAAGATTCAGAAAACATGTTGTTAGCTGTGTACGAAGAGCGTACTCTAAATTGAAGCAGTATTACAATGCGAGGCACATTCTTTCTCAAGCAGCTAAAATAAGGTTGTGTGATGCGCTGGTTTTAAGCAATTTTAATTTTTGTGATGTGGTCTACGGACCTTGCTTGACAGCGGCTGATGCGAATCGGATCCAGCGTGTGCAGAATTCCTGTTTACGATTTATTTATGGCATAAGGAAGTATCAGCGCATCTCACATAAACTGAGGGATAGTGGTTGGTTGCGTATGAACAATAGGCGATTGCTTCATGCCTATGTATTTTATAAGAAGCTTATGATCAATCGAGCGCCTTTTTATTTGTACAGAAAAGTAGAATTCCGAACAGATGTGCACAACCTGAACTTACGGTTTCGGGGCATGCTCAGGTAGGGCGTTCCGGTGTCAGATTGCTTTCCATTATAATTCTATTGCTCCGGAAATCAAATCTTTGAGTCTCCGTTTGTATAGAAGAAAATTGTTTGATGTTCTTCATTCCCGCCAGTTTTGGTAACAGTAACATACTGATGTGGAGGTTGCAGTGCGTACAGGATCTCTGGGGGTCTGAGTTTGATTTGATTTGTTTTTGATTTTATTATTTTTTTTTATTTGTTATATGATGCAGTGAATTGCTTGTCGCGGAACTAGTGTGATGATGGTAAGATAGTAAATGTTCATTTAATTTGGTTTTTTTTTCTCAATATTATGTAGTAATGTATGCGTAGTATGTATATGATTTTGTGTACATTAATTTATGTCAGATTAAGTTGGTTAGGTGTAAGAGCAGTTAGTTCTCTTTAATTAAGGAGCACTGAACCTCGCCATTTCATACAAATTTTCGTACTGAATGTAGCTTATGTTTTTTATACATTATTTATCCATTGGGCCACGGATTTGGCCATTGGGTACCCGAGAAAAAAATGACTCACCGGCCCAAAACCAATTAAATCACGCTACAGGGCGCCAGTAATGCAATGTCGGCCAAAATCGATTTAGTTAGCGTTTATTTGACAATTTTCGACTATTTTCACCAATTCAAAAATGTTGTTTTTGCGTTGCCTTGGTAATAAAAATTGACGATCGATATACTTTTGTGTTCATAATGTCATCCTGATTAAAAATATCACACAAAAATTATAGGGTGCCATTTAAAATTTCAATAATGACGTCATATCAGGAAAAACCTGAAGTCATATTAAGCTCAAGAGTATCCCAAAGAATGTCATTTTTTGTCTATTAACACTTTCCCAAATTTCATTCGTCCAGCATTATAAACAAAAAAATATATACGGGAGTACCTATGGAGTGGGTCACCCGGTATATTTAAGTTATCTGCGTGGCAACCCTAATTCCTATATATAGAATTGTGGTTGATGAGCCACAAAACGTTTGGTTCAACACAACCATTTTTATTTAAATTAAGTAAACCTTCAAGAGTTTGTTTGTATCTGTTTCGATTGCTATAATTGTGGTGGATGCGCCTCAAAACGTTTTTGGGCTCGTCTTCTAGGTTATATTATTTAAGTTATATTAATTTAAGTTATATAAATCTTCATCGGTCTCTTCTTGGTACTTAAACCAAGATTTTCCTCCGGTGCTTCGATATAATGGAGGTGAACTACTGTGTTGTGCTAGACTGCTAGAGCATATTCAGTCGATGGCGCATCATGGTTAGTGACAGGGGTCCGCAGTACCAACATTTCACGTATCGGTAAAAATGATCGTCCGATTGCTAGGCTTAATGAACACACGCGTTTTTTTCTTCCATTAGCGCACTTACCATCGCAAAATCCGCTCTGCCGTATAGGTTATAATACTCGAATGCCACGGTTAGTCTATACATCAAACCCCTTTGTCCTTATTTTTCGTTATCCATGGACCTAAATCGTAGGTACGAGAGATCCTCGTTGATGATCCGACAGGGAGAATCTAGCTAGCTTGTAGTTGGCCCGGTACACATAAACGTGCTCGGTTAAATGTAATTCATTTATTGATCCCACTTCTCTCCCTCCAGTTTTAGCAACAACCCGGCACAAAGACTCCCCTCACTCACTCACTCCCGTCGAATAAAAGGCGCCATAATTTCTCGTTCGGTAATTATCATTGCCGGTGACTCCTGCCCGCACCTGTTGTTTCCATCTGCAGTCATGGTAAATTGCAATTGTTTTTCTCTCTGTGTGTCTCCATATTGTGATGTCGTACCGAATGTGTCTGCCAGCCTGCCGTCTCCGTTTCCCTCGCTTTTATTTCGTAGCGCACATACCATAACCTCACTTTCCGGCGGCCGTAATTTCGTGAATGAACTGACCAAACTTGTATGCACAAGCACTGTTGTATACGGATGTTAGTATATAGCCAGCCCTGTTCACGTTCTTGTGGGTGCTGATAACTAAAAGTTAGGCTAAAAGTTTTGCATGCTTTGTTTGTGAATGGTCGAGCTTGGAGTATTTGTAGGTCGCGCAGTTGTCTTTCATTCATGGCAGTAACTTGGATTACTTTTTTAATTGCGTTTGTTTTCTGATCCTTTTTTAAGGTTATAAGAATAAGACTATGTGATGTGGTTGTTACATTTAATAATTGACCTATTTAACTTTGGTGGCCACTAGAACAGGATATTTTGGTATCAGTTAATAAAATTGTAATTCACGATTTCTTGACCATACAGCACTTTATTTTTTTTCTCTATTTTTATTTTAATTTTTAACTTTTTTTTTGTTGCATAATTTAAAAGTTGAGTATCATAATGTTATAACATCAGAAACACAATTGCATTAATTTTTTATATTTACAAAAATTAATTAACTTTTGGTAAAGAGGAATTCAAATAAATATTTGTTTATCTATTTTTTTTGTATCTATGACTATAATCCCTATCATGATACACAGCGATGACACAACGACTTTTTTTATTCAAAGGAACTGCCATTATTATCAAAGCTATTGTCAAGACCTACGTTATTGATAGTTGATTGGTAGACCAGGCAATAGAGACTTTTTCGTGACAAAAATAGTATCAGCAAGCCGCCGGTCCCAAGTCACGTGGAACAGTCCGTAGATGTATTGTGATGTGTTTTCGACTAGCAAATATCATTACTTAATTTGTTATAAACAAAAAACCTAAAAAACTGAATCGATGGAGCAATCTTGATACTGTCAACAGACGAATTGTAGAGAATGAAAAGACCAAAAAAATGAACCCTACACGGACCCGATCGAATTAATATTAACGGAGGAAATTCGGAAGAACCGGAGAAATCTGCATTTATTTCAAAAATTCATAACTCCGCCATTTTCAAAGTTGTAACGCAGGCTTTTCGCGAGAAAGTAGCGATTGATGGGTAGTTTAAGTGTGCACAACCCAGGCGTTGTCCGATGATTAGTTTTTGCATAATTGCGATTTGAATCTTTTTTTATGCAATATGGTTCGGCGAGCCTGGATGCTTCGGAGGTGGTCCGATTTTAATTTTTTTTACTTATTTCGAAAGTAGAAGTATTGTACAAAACGTCTATTCTGATTTTGCGTTAAAATGTTGCGAAATAAGCGAAAATTGCTTTTAAACTTGACCGAAATCTGCGACGCGCTCCAAACCGGTCGAGTAGTGGGGGTAGGCGGCCGACGAGGGGAAGCGCGTATCTATAGTAATCCCAATGCGCTGCGCGCTTCCCCGAGTCGGCCGCCTACCCCACTACTCGACAGCGTGTGAGCGCGCGGCAGATTTCGGTCTAGTTTGCAAGCATTTTTCGCCTATTTCACAACATTTTAACGCAAAATCAGAATAGACGTTTTGTAGCACAATACTTCTACTTACGAAATACGTTAAAAAAATTAAAATCGGACCACCTCCGACGCATCCAGGCTCGCCGAACCATATTGCATAAAAAGAATTCAAATCGCAATTGTGCAAAAAGTAATCATCGGACCACACCTGGGTTGTGCAGACTCAAAGTACCCATCAATCGCTACTTTCTCGCGAAAAGCCTGCGCTGATTTTTAATTAATCCGATCGAGTCCGTGTAGGGCTCATTTCTTTCGTCTTTTCATTCTGTACAATTCGTCTCTTGAAAGCATCAAGATTGCTCTATCGGTTTAACTTTTACAAGCGAAAAACGAAAAAAAAACACGTTTTTTTTACAATTTTTGTTTATAACAAATTAAGTAATGTTATTTGCGAGTCGAAAACATCACAATACATCTACGGACTATTCCACGTGACTTGGGACCGTCGGCTTCCTGATACTATTTTTGTCACGCGAAAATCTCTATTGCCTGGTCTAATTTGGATACCTTTAAAATATTTGATAGAAAATGGAATTTACGAGTCGTAGATAAAATATCGTATTGGACTCGTACACAACGGATATAAATCGCTCGGATGTTTATACACTCGCCTACGGTTCGCGATTTATATCCTTAATTATGTGCTCGTCTTATACTATACATAATTGAAATGAACTATAACTATTATTCAAAGCTACGGTCAAAACCTACGTGTTGATTGTTGTTTGCATCATAGTTGATTGACAGGTCGCATCGCCACCATTGACGTGCCTTCATGTTCGCAATTACTTAATAATAAAAGAAACAAATACAATAATCGAAGATAACTACCCTTACTAACGTCAACAAAAATCGAGTAAATGACGATTCCAGTTTTTAGAAACAATTTTTGTTGCACTTCTGCATTGAATTTATCTAAAGCTGAGTGTTGTCTAGTGGCTTCAAGGATCTGATGCGGACACTTAATCGACAGCCAGACCACAACATTAGTTACTTAACCCGGTTTTGCAATACAAAAAGATACGAAATTTCTAAATTTCTACACTAAATGAGTGGTATTTGTGTTGATGGCTCCCGGGCTAGATCGTGTGGGTTATCATATGATAGCTCTATTAAAGCCATATTAGATTGTTTTTATGTGACATCACTGAATAGAATTCTACAAAACCTAAAATTGGATGAAATAATGCTCTTCAAAGACGCTAACGAAAACAATGTTCAGATAAAATTTATTTGGCAGTAAAAGAGCTATAATACCTCACACGACTACTTTGCCTATGCTGTTTCTAAAGTTGGTACTATCTTAGACCTTCTTGAATTCACGTAACTATGCGTTTCTGAAAGTTTTTTTTTCATCAGCAAGAGTTATCATAGCCCAGTATACCAATGTTTAAATTGTAATCCTAGAAAAGGAAACGGCAAGCCTTTTTAGTAGAAACCTGAAAAGGATATATGGTAATAGCTTTGATGATGGCGATTAACCCCTGTTCAGGTTTAGCTATGATATATCCTTTTATTTGTAGCCCACCCTGTTCTATCTAAAAGAGGTCATATCTATTCTTTTTTGTATTTAATTCGGTTTGCATAGTTCTTGAAGAGCTAATGAAACTGTCGTTTGATGCATGTTCTCTTCTATACTATACATTTTAAATACTGCTTTGCATAAAAAATACCTATTTAAAAAATGCGAACTATCTTCCAATGTGAAGAGATTTAACAAAGAAAAAAGAGCCCATATTTGGGACAAGACGTATCTAAAAAAGGAGGGTCTGTTTTATATTGTCTTATAATGTACTTGAACATATCTTTTGTACCCAACGAAATGCTCCTGAACATTTATACTAAACCAATTAAATTGAATCGCCGTTTTAAGAACGATTGTATCGGTAGGTAATGTACATTTAGGGGTTGTGTAGGGTGAGTTCGATCGATGCTAACTGCTTGACGGGGAAAGCCGTGCCCAACGTTTAACCGATATTAGGGCCTTCTGTAAATAAGGTTGAAAGCAGAAACGTACTTACTGTACGTGGTACTTACCATAAAATAACAGTACTACACTCTCCACTAGGGGTTGTTGCGTACCACGTGAATAGGTCATGTTGGGAGTGGAGGCGGTTGTATAATTCAATTACTGCCCTAGCCAGTCATGTAGTGCCAAATTGGCCGTATATCTGCCACATCATGGGAAATACCAACAGGTCACCGGTGAAGGGGGCTTCTGGTAGGTCATGTGTTGAAATCATTTATTGTTTTCTCGGTTTCTAAAAGAAATTGATTACATAATGGACACAGTGTGGATAAAAAAATGGAATACATTCCAGCTCCATATTTTGACGTTTGATTACTAAAAGTATGCTTATTTACATAGGGTTTTCTTCATAGATTATAAAAGCCTGATAACCAAGGTCCAATTACTTTAAAAGAGAACAAAAAACGCCGTTAAACCGAATAATCAACGTAGACTGAAATTAAAGCTTGATCATTGAACTTAAACTTTGAACAGAAAAACACAACTCTGTGGTAAGTAATATTCCTTACTGCCATGAGAGATCAAATATTTGCCACATACCTGATGAAAACGGCTATCCTACAACACATCACAAAGTTGTCATATGATTGATCGCTTCATAGCTATCAACTGTTAATATACTGGTTAACACTTATTGAAATGATTTTATTATTTTACTCCACAAAAGAAGTGCTGGGTTGATGGAGGGGTTGAGGGGGTAGGACCCCGCATACTAGGGGATAGGGGGCTAAGAAATGAGGAAACGTCAAAACTATGATTATATTGATGTGGACAGCTTTATAAAATTTTATAGGGGTAAAAAGGAGTTCTTTTGGTCAAATTCGGTTCAATTAATTGGTGCATGGTGCATATCACAGCTGATTTGCTCAAGTGTCATTCTCGATAAAGGTAAAATATAAAATATCAAATATCTTTAGATTTGATATGCTTATGATCTGTTGATACCAAGCACTGTATTCAATAGGTTTTAAGTAGTGATGGACGCATTCGGGTTACAAGCGATTCTTGAAATAATAGAATTTATTATTTTTAATAATCGATTTTGAATAATAGATTTTTAACATCAGTTTTTTTTTAATAATCGATTTTGAAGAATAGATTTGTAACATCAGGTTTGCATGAACTTCGCCGCCTATAAACCCAATAAACGCCAACCCATCGTATGTTAATAATCTATTTTTAATAGTCGATTTTACATACATCTACATCAGCCCCCGGCCTTCAACTTCGCCGCCCATATAAACTCAATAAATCTCCAACCCAAAATCGTATGAATAATAGATTAATAATCTAATAATCGATTATTAATGGAGAACAACTCGAGAACCAAATCATACGAGTATGCGTATCACTCGAATACTGATGATCGATTCTTGATTATGCCCATCACTAGTTTTAACCACGATCCACTACTACGGTCTGCTCAGGCGCATCGCCCACACCTACAAGTACCGTCAGTGCGAGAAAGAAGCGGAAGTAGCTTTAATATGGCGTTAATTTCCCATGGCTGCCCTACGTCATCGCGAGAAGTAGCGTTCGTTACCATGGTAACCAATATGTTGTTGTGGCGTTCAAGCCTTTTTGACAACTAAAGCGTTGTCATGGTTGTCAACTTCTTAACATAAATCACCTAGAAAAGTCAAAAACTGAGGATGCATTTGGTTGGCTAGGTGTCCGTGTCAACATCCTTCTTGCAGTGACGTCATGCGCAGAAATAAACGAATTTTAGGAACGAAGTGGGCAGCCCGGTGTAGTGGATCGCGGTTTTAACCTTTACTATCCATAACATCCATGTTATTAGCGCACATGACCATTGAAATCAATGTTTATTTAAAGAATTGAATTGAAGAATTTCTTCAAATCATCTATTGCTATTATAACTTATACCTACTGTGGCTTCTTTACAGGTGCCGCTTGGTGGTCGATGGCGTCTCACCTTGCAGCTCAAGACTACCTCGCCCGTCTGCAGGCAACCGGCCTGAGTTTTCCAGGTCTAGGAAACCCCGCGGACCCGTACGCCGCCCTCGGGTTGCCGTCAATGGGTGGCGGTCACCACAAGTCCACGAAGAACTCGAAAGGTTCCTCATCGTCACTGCCAAAATCTCTACAGGGGAACAGCAGCTCCTCGAAAGAGAAGTCATCGGGAAAGTCGGATGGCAACCGATCGGATGTAAATATTAAGACGAGTTCGCCGATGCCTAACAGCAACAAAGGTTCGTCGTCGGGGCCGAAGTACTCGACGAGCGTCGGCGGATTTGCGACGCAGTCCGTCGGCATGAAGCTGCCATCTTCCACATCTTCGAATTCGACGACAACGAGTTCCTCTTCGGTTTCATCGAACGGCGAGAAGAAGGCGCCGAAGCATAGTAGCGATAGTAGTTTTCCTAAGCACGACGGTAGTGGCTACGCGAATAAAGATGGTGGATACTCGAAATACGGGGAGAGGACTAAAAGTGCCGCGTCCCCGTCTCCTAGTATTTTCACGAACCCCCTAAGTATGGCCAGTAACGATAGGAGCACACCGACGAATACCTCTACACCGCCGCCCAGTACCAGTAATTGCGCTGTACCTAGTATACCAGCCAGTATTCTTAGGTGAGTTTTATTCTTTGCTTCATCCTTCATAATACCTGGATTACATAATATGTGTACGACCATAATATGTGGCTCAGTGGTAGAGCGCTTGGCTATCAGTCTGGGGGTCGTGACTCGTGAGTTCGAGTCTCACGACCTGCTTTCAGAGTAAAGGTTTTTCTGTGGTTTTCGTTTACTCCTCGGCGAATGCTGAAAGCCAAACAACTTAAGACGTGCCACAGACGCGGGCCATAATAATGATAATTCGGGCCTGCCGATGCCTCCGTACTAGCGAAAGCTGTTAAGGCGTGGATTATTATTATTATTAATATACATTAACTGATGGCCAAACCGGGCCCTCTGTTCGTACACGGAACATATCGTATGTTTTGAACGACAACTATACGAGACAACGAGAGTCGAGACGCCAATGATTCTATGGATTCTAGTTTATAGATTTGTGTGTAATGACCACCAGTATAGAAATATCAACTAAAAGTAAATTATCAATGAATAGAAGATTGATTTGATTTGATTTGGTGATATCGTCGATTGTCAATGGATATAGATAGTCAGCCATGGGTTAGTTGGGGCGTTGACATCAAGAGGGCAGGGGTTTGAACAAGATTCATTCACAAATTATAGCGTTTTCGACATATACACTTTTATGTACGCACTCGGTGCGAACTGGTTGAGTCCGAGCATAAATATATAATAAATATATAAGTCGAAAAGGCTATGATTTGTGAATGAATATTGCTCAAAACCCTGTCCTCTGGATGTCAAGGCCCCCAACTAATCCATCGCTGACTAACTACTGTTCGTGTCAGATAAGTTGAGCGGTCTACGGAATGTAATATTGTTCACCTATGCTATGAAGCGGCATTTTTTTCTGCACATCTTAGAACAATGATAGAAAGAGTATAAACGATTCCGCTCACTCCTGCTAGATAACGTCCAATTATTCATACAAGTTCGAATGTATGACTATGCCGAGATGTTATATGCTTAGCTTTATTGGGCAATTGTGATTTAGTTTGACATACGTCATCGAGAACTGTCACTCACCACAGTAGCGGCACGGCGGTAATAATGCCAAGCAAACGGGGTCAAATTATCCGTAGCTGTGCAATCAAATGTGGCAATTTTGGGTTCATGAGTTCATGGTTGCAAAAGATGCATGTTCCTCACGATATATCCTTAAGTAAGACTGAATTGATGGCCAAAATAAATTCGCATGCGACCAGTCAGGATAGAGAAAAACACTATAAAATTGATAAGATTATAAGAAATGAAGGGCACGTTCCTCTACGATTACCGCCATATGTGAATTAAATCCGATTGAACTTGCCTGGGCGGACGTAAAGCGTTATATTCGGGACCATAACACGACTGGCGAGTTATCCATAACAGCCTTAAAAGATCTAACTCAACATGCCACTGCCACAATTACGCCTGAAAAGTGGAAAGGGTACGTGAAACATGTGATTGGTATTGAAAATTTATACTGGGAAAAAGATAATGTTGTCGAAGTATTGAGATGAACCGTTTTGGACATCCTCTTCCGACCAAGATTCTTTGCAGGACTGCAACCGTGAACTCCCGTGAAGAGTTATATTAAAAATAAGTTTTATTAATCATTTAAGCGTTTGTATTGTTGGTATATATTTTCTGTTACTGTTATAATATGTGACCTGAATCGGAGAAACCGCCCTAGTGATAAAACACGATTTTTTGATTTTGTCTGCATCGGTTTGGCAAAAGGAAGGGCTACCTGATTCAGTAAAAATCGTTTTTTTTTTTATTACTACGGCGGTTTGTCCGTTTCTGGTCACATATATATGTATTCGTTTTTAATAACAAACGTTTTTAACGTCAAACTGTCATTTTGACTTTGACATTTAAATATTTTTATGTACTATAAATCTGCAAATACTGTTTTTAAATGTTTTAGATTTCTATTTAACAATAGAGTATTGACATACTTCGAGAACCATAGATTTTGTCTCTTTATAATTGACGTACATTTTACCGGTACCCATCAAAAATTGTACGGCGCGCCTATGGATTTGATGCCACCGCGAATTTATGCCCTACCCTAGACCGCTCAACTTAACTGAAACGAACAGTATATTCGTTAACAGTCAACGGTGATATCCAGGCGGGATGCAAATTTTAAATAAATCAAAAATTACAGCCACAACCTGGATTTGAACCAGGGACCTTTGTGTCGCTAGCACAATACGCAAACCAACTGAGCTATTAAGACCTATGACATTTGTTAGGAAAAATTGTCATATAAGGAACCTAGACACCTGTCGAATGTCATCTACGTGACGTGTAGGGTTCACACCAGAAATGTAATTTAATTTTAATTATTAGTTTTTTTTTATTCCTTGTGATACGGTATGTCCGTATATTCATTTATAGTTATATTTCATGTTCAGTAATTAACGTTAAATTACATTTCTGATGTGAACTCTACGTCGCGTAGATGACTTTTGATAGATGTCACGATAGGTTAGGCTTTGGTAGTGCTGGCTACTTCCACCTAGATTTAGATATGACAATTTTACCTGACAAATGTCATAGGCCTCAATAGTTCAGTTGGTTAGGGTATTGTCCTAGCGACACAACGGTCCCTGGTTCAAATCCAGGTTAGGACTGCAATTTCTATTTATTAAAAACATTGCATCCCGCCTGGATATCACCATCTTCTATACATTGAACATGTCTTGGATTATTTCATCATTACAGTGGTAGTAAGTCCGTATGATAGGGTATGTCCGTATATTCATTTACAGTTATAAAAGTAAATTGTCAGTAGACAAAAATCAATAGACAATAGTCAAAATAACGGACGGAGTGGTAGTCTGCCGAGGTCGCAAATTTATGTATGTCAACTTACCAACAACAACAATGTCAAAATACGACAATTTAATATTCTATTTTTCAGGTAATCATGTTTTTAGCTCGACTACACTACAATTTGTTATCAATTAAGTAGTAATTTATGTATGTCTGATGTGCGTCTATTGTCCTAATATTACTCCCAATAGGAGGACCACCACAATTACTTCCGTGTGAAGCATTGAGGTCTTATAGAGGCTACAAATTTTACTATTTTTCTAACTAACTACTTTTTGCAAACATAGGTACGATCCGTATGCCTAACACGGCAGCAGATCAAAAGTTCTTGCAAAAAAATAAGTGCTGTGTATGACCAGGGCCTCTGGGTTGGAGTATTCCAAATTCAACACCAAATTCAGATTATGTATTTACATACCACAAATCGATCTGTTCGGAATGTTCAGTTCGGAGCACACATCTATATTGTCACCAGACAATTATCTTCGCATACCAAAATTTAATTCGATAATGTTTGCGGATGTCCACAAAACAACAAACACAATCAGATTAGATAATATCTCCAATTCTATCTCTACCGAAAAAAAATCATGTTTGCATTCGCAATGTTTTGTCGCACGCACTACTGATACCTACGCTAAAATAAAACGTTGTTACTCATTCATCATTTTGTTTGCCTCTGCAACGGACGCAGCGCGGCATTGGAAGGAAACGGGTAAGCTGACGCGCCTGATGGTTTGCGGTTTTACGCAACTGCGGCCGGCGAAAATCGCGTATCACACTCACATTATTGTATTCCTCCGCTCTGTGTTGCAGTGATCCGAATTCAATACTCGGTGGCGTCCGATTGCCGCCCGATACCGAAATAATCAAGTACACCTCGTCAATCGTTGGTCCAAAGATCCCCGGCACGACGAACAGGGGAAGGAAGAAGACCATCTCACTAGATCCGCCTTCAGTAAGTCTACATCCGAGCCTATCCAGCACTGGAATGCTTATCGAAAGCCGAAGCAGTAAGAGGCCGAAACTGGTAAGTGATCGAAACGTTATCCGACATGGATATAGTCTGCCAACCGGTATAAACCATGCCAAACTCTTTTTGGAACTTCTTTGTTTTGATACAACATAACATAGTTTCTCGGTGATCATATGATTTTGCTGCCATGTTTGTTATTGTCGTCTTAAAACTGTTGTAAAACTTGTTGCTTGAGGTTGTTTAACATAAACCTTTAAGTAATCGAAACGTTATCCGACATGGATACCAACCGCCAACATGCCAAACTGTTCTGGAAATACTTTGTTTGATTTAATACAACTTAACCTAGTTTCCCGGATATCTATTGTTTTTGCTAATATATTTGTTCTTATCGCCTTAAAACCGTTGTCAAACTTATTGCTAGAAGTTTTATTACTTTGGCATAAACTTCTAAGGGCGGGTTTTTCAATTGCGGTTTAGCGGAGTTTAAGTAAAGTATCGTTAGACTCCACCTAGCGCGCATATGGAGCCTAACGATAGTTTAAGTTAAACTCTGCTAAACCGCAATTGTAAAAGCCACCCTAAGTAATCGAAACGTTATCCGACATGGATGTAATTTGCCAACCGGTATAAACCATTCCCATGTCCTTAGAAATACTTTGCTTGATTTAAACAACATAACCTAACATAGTCCTTTGACTCCTTAGACTTCAGTTGTCTAAAACCTCAAAATTTGAAAAATATATGTAACACTTTGCTTTTTTGTGTTCCGTATTTAAATGTGATATTTCTGTTTATATCGGTATACAAAGGACCAACATGAAAAGAAGTAGTATCTGGAGGTTAATGGCTGGCTCATAAAGACGGACGAGTCCTTCTCTCTTCTCTTTCCTTCTTCCCTCCCTGATGTCCATGAATTTATACTGGCTGAACTAAAAGTCTAAACAACCAAGAACTTCAGTCTCTCATAGTAAACATTTTATTTTTACATGAAATCGTGAAATTTGTTTTATTAAACTTTGTTCTTTTATCAAAAATCCTCCAGATTTTGTCCAAACAAGAAAACAAAAGCGTCAAAACCGGTCTTGATAGACAATGTTTCCGCCCAGATTCGTATTCAGCTCAAAGAAATCTTCACAAATCAGAGTTATCAATATTTTTCAATTGGTTTGTTTCTGTTCAAAGATTTATTATAACATTCTTTTAGAGAATTTTATTCCTTATTTTTATTCTTTGTATATATGAAGTCCTCTTTAATTTCAATGTAGGTAAATAGTCTTTCTTTTTAATTTTTTTCATCTGGTAACGCTAACCGTACTTCACTCCACTTATGTATCGTACAAAGTAGAAGAGTATTTCAGTTATAGAATTACGTGATTACAGTGTTATCACTGCTACCGTAACACTGTAATCACGTAATTATTGCAGTTTAAGTGCATATAGCTAAATATGAATTTAGATTAGTCTAATTTTGTTGAGTTTCGAGTTTGGCTTCGTTTGGCAAATATCAACCCGTTGGCCTATAGTTTCTTTTTTAATCAATAGATGGCGCTATGACGGTACTTGCATTAATTCGCTGTTCGCAATTATCTTGGAAATTATGATATATTGCTGTTCTGTACACTTATATGTACATTTTGATACATTTGATATATGTCCTCCAAGAATATTTGTTTCTGTAGCATGCTCAACGTTCATCGCAACATTGCAAATGAAGACCAAGAGCAATTCAAAGAATCTGGCCTGCAGAAGTTTTCCGAAAACAAGCGGATATTTAACATTACGTAATGTTTTATTAGCATATTTCATATTATGTACATACCTCATACATATATTTTTATAAACAAAAAGATATGCGATAAGAAATATTTATTTACTTAAATTTTGGTATTTTTCTGACTCCTTGCCCCCCCCCCCCCCCTGTCAAAACTTCTGGCTACGCCCTTGCACCGATGTCTCACAGCAAGTGTCTGATTGATGACATAAGCATTTTTTCTTACTTTATCATACGTAGTATAACAAAGTATTGTAAACATGTCAAAAAAAAATGTGATTTTAGCTGAAATATGTCCTTTTGGGTCCCCTGAACATGTTTGACCAAGTTACAACAAAATGTCTCTGTGCGTGCGTGCGTGCGTGCGTGCGTGCGGGCGTGCGTGCGTGCGTGCGAGCGTGTTCATATTCATATTTAGAAGTTTCATGAACAAACTTATTAGAGCTAAGAAGCTTTTTGTTCAAAGGGGTCCAAGGGAACTGGATATTTACTCTTAGCATTTTTCAACGATTTTGTAAATGAGCTGCCATTTCTGCAAGTTCGTCAAAGTATTAAAATAATAAATTAAAGTAGACGAAATTCTGAATAATTTATGTCTATGACATATTTTGGTAAAATGTATAGTTTAGCTGCATGAGCAAATTCTATTTCAAACAGATCGCTCGTACTGCATTAAAATTAGTTAGCTAGGATTTGACAGATATTTTAATTCTATTGACAGTATTTTCAACACATCAGAGAATGACACAGTTTGACAGTGCTGTATAGTATGATAAAGTAATGTGCCTGGCCACATCAGATTTTTTTCAAAAAGTTCTTTGACTTTTTCCGTACCACATACAAACCGTTTAAAGCATCTGAATATAGTTGGATTTTTGTTCTATGGACAATGGACATACGTCGACACTATATTAAACTCGTTGCCTTGCCAATAAATATACATATACATTAGACCAGTAGGTAGATTATGAGTAAACTAATCGTAATTGAACAAATACAAGTAAACACCTGTAATTCGCATGTAAATCTATGTTTACCATCTCAACCACATTTTAAAAATCCTAAGCTTTGATCAGATAATCGCCATATAACCAATGAGCCATATCTTTATCTAATCTCTTCTATTTTGTTTTCGCGTCGATTCTGAAAATTTCAAACGCGGCATTAGACATGTAATATTTTCCGTTCAATTTGTATCTGCTGGTAACATCATCGTACTGGCGTCGAGGAGGTGCTAATTTGTGTTAAACGGTTTGTAGGACCATACCGAAATGAACTCTCCAGCCTCTCCAAATGACCGTGTGGAAGTGATAAAATTGCCGGCGACGAATGGCAGCCCATCGGGAATCTCATCCTTCAACAGCACGAATACGAGTAGCAATAATTTGGATTCGTCGACGGATGGCCCTTTGAATTTATCGTTAAAACCTGCTACTTCTACACCTACCAACCATACCAGCTCGTCGCTCAACTCGCTGAGCAACATGTCGGCGAACATTGGAATGGATAGAATATGTAAGTGATTTGTTAGTTTTGCTGTAATTTTGTGAATCTGGTACAGGCAGTAATCTACATTTTATTTTATAATGGCCAAAAGCAAAGCGGCATTTTTTCCATGTTAATTGCATAAGTAAGAAACGATCATGTTTCAATGGCCAATCTTTACAGCGATATACTACTACGACGCGTCGAGACCGCCGTTGTCTCTCGAGAAATCAATTTGCTAAGCGCTACTTTGTTTTTGTGGCTGCGGATGTTTGAAAACAACTACAATCAAAACAAACCAACCGCATATCCATAACATTTCGCCGAAAATGTATCCTGGACATCGTATACTGTTATTATTTATTCATTTTAAGCGTATTTGAGGAAAATACAATTGAAACCGGTAAAATATTGAAAGGTAATTCTCGGGAAAATAGATTTTGTTAATTGGAAGTAAAATGGCTTTACTGATAGATTTCTTTGTGCTCAATACGAACAGGTCCTCAAGAATATTCCATCACATAAGGTATCCAGAAGATAAACATGTTCTTAAGCAATGATATTGACAGAAATCTTGCCCTGATATATTGCTTGTATATTTGCACCATTTTAATATTTTTACTTGAATTTTAAGGAAATATATCACTATTGGGCTATAAATTCACACGAATTGTTAAAGTCACAATTATTTAGATTTTGACCTAAACTTTTTCAAAAACTGTGATAGATTACTATTCTTAAGCCTGGATTTGTATTCAGCATTAAAAAATCTGACAAAAACGCTTATGCACCCATTCACATATCCACATTTTCAAGAGTTATCAATATTTTAAAATTTTCAGTTCTTACTTTCATAAATGTAAGGCCACCGAATTTTATTGAATTCAGAAAAAAATCTAATACATTTTTAGGAGACAAATGCATACACCTGTCAAGAAATATAGTCACTAAGAGGATTCTACTTCCACTATTAGATAGTTTACTTTATTGGTTCACATCAATGCGACGATTAACAACCACGTTATGGCTTGTTACGTCTTTTTTTGAATAAAACTGTGCCAATATTTTTTTAAATCGATTTTGAATTGTCTTTTTCTCAAAATTTGTTATCATACAATATCAACACCATTGAATTCAGAAAGGAACAATTTACTTACTTGATTTTTGCAACAGTCGATATTTTTTTAACAATATTTTCAAATTTGCAATCGTTATTCAAGATGAATGAGCATATTTTTAATTGATATTTAAAAGAATCTATAAAATAATGAAAATGCACATCATTGGTTAGACTGAATAGAGGATATTTAAAAGCTTTAAAAAGTCCACCTACATAGAAGTTATGAAATGATTGTCATATGAAAATGGCAATCATTTTTCAAGCAACTTTGATATTACTTGATCGCAAATCTAGGCGGTTAAGGTTAAGGTGTAAAATAAAAACTTTACACCTTCCTCATGCAGTGCTGTGGAGAATGTGTTTTTACAGTTTCTTTGCATGTCTAAATAAATCCATATTTTTGAATAACCCTGTCATAAACCTAATATGTAAATCTGTTCACTGTAATTATTTGTGGTATATTATTTTTCCTAAGACATCATTTAGAATTATTTTGCATTAACTTCCTTTTTTGGTGGATTTACAGTTTTTTTTCTCTTTAATTTAGCACGAAGAAAGCCTGGGCCAAAGCCGAGAAAGGTGATCCAATCGCCTTCGTTACCTCCTGGTGCTCCAAGCGCATCCCTAGCTCAACTCTTTGCTCCGATAGATACCTCAAGACCGCCTAGTCGCAACGACCTAATGGATGGTTCCATGAACAATTCCACCTCGCCAGGCATGTCGTTACCTGCCCCTAATCACAAGGACGGCAGGCCTAGGAACCTGGGTAGGGGCGTCAGTAAGCCTAAGAAGAATACGGTAGCCTCATTATTAGCCCAGAGTAGAGCGCTAGGTAATTGGATCAATCATTTTTAGTTATGATAATTCGTTGCATTAAGACTTTCTAGGTATCAAACCAATGCCGATGCTGGACCCAAACGTGCCGATGACGCAGCAGATGTCGCTGCTCAAGTCGAACATACTCGCGGCGCAGTATATTGAGTCCGGAGGTGATGAGAAAGCGTTAAATAAGTATTTGCAGGAAAAATTTAGGGGTACCTTGAGCGATTCGAGCACGGTTGATGCTTCAACAGATTCTGATAACCTTACAGATTCGAATCAGACAGACTCTGAGATGGAACTAGAAACAATCAGCAAGAAGCAGAAACATTACGACGAGAGGGCTCTGAGGCTTCCACTCGAGAGAGGTAAATATATTGAAAATTTTGACTTTTAGTGATCACATTTTATATTTTGATGTATCGTGACGAATCATTCATTTTGTTTCAATCCTGTTTTTAAACAATAATAAAGATACAAATAAAGAAACACTATTGTGACTAGTGTAGCCTAAACAATCCATGTATGAACAAATTGTATAAAAATCTGCATTACGAAAAATTAGGAGATTTAAAAAACTACTTGTTACACTGTTTCAGGTTTTTTATCATTTTTTAACCGAGATTTTTTAAATATGCATGGGTATTTTGGTCCCTTGTTTGACAGTAATTAAACATCACTTCCCAGTATTGTGATCCGCTTTTCTCTGCATTTGTAACAAACATCTTAGGCACTTTGAAAGCCTCTAATGCCCGTTTGCACCGTATGTATTAAGCTTTACTTAAGTATGGGATCGCACTTAAGTCATTGATTTATTTGCACAGTCACCAATCCGTCACGTAACTAAGGTTAAGAACGACCTAAGTTAGGCCGATGAAAATCGGCGGCTTAAAGCTGGCTTAATTATAGGCAATGGATTGCGTACTTGTGATTGGCTGAATGGAGGTTGAATTGTAACATCTGTCAAAATAACTTATGACCGCTGTCATTCAATGAACCTGATCAAATGATTTTGGTCATTAATGCCCGTTTGCACCGTATGTATTAAGCTTTACTTAAGTATGGGATCGTACTTAAGTCATTGATTTCATTGGCACAGTCACCAATCCGTCAAGTAACTAAGGTTAAGAACGACCTAAGTTGGGCCGACGAAAATCGGCGGCTTAAAGCTGGCTTAATTATAGGCAACAGATTGCGTACTCGTGATTGGCTGAATGGAGGTTGAATTGTAACATCTGTCAAAATAACTTATGACCGCTGTCATTCAATGAACCTGATCAAATGATCTTGGTCATTTATTAACATAATTTCCAGGCTTTAAAGTCTATTCTTACGAAAGGAAAATAAATTATTATAATTTAACCGTAAAATTTTGTGTGTTGCTAATACATGCAGTACTTGTTGCCATTATCAAAGTAATTCAAATTGGCCGCCAAAATATTCTAGTGAAAAAATATGACTGTACTACTCAGATTGGTACCAACATCTCTCAATATTACTAGAATTTTACCTTGTTGCCAAATCATGCATAACTTAAGATAGGAATGTCCTACACATATGCGGTGCAAATGAACGCCGACTTAAGCTCGACTTAGGTTTAAGTCATTCTTAAAATTAGGTCTGGCTTAGCAAATACGGTGCAAACGGGCATAAATAAGATACACAATGTGAAGAGTAATTTCAGCCTGCTTAGAGAATTCTATCACTGCATTTTTTTGGTTTGGAGCCGAATAAGTGATTGTTTTGGTGGAATGTTGTAAGTAATTTATCTCGCACATTTATCACTGGAATTTCAATCATCCGCTTTGTGTTTCTGTTTTGAGTTCTTTCTATTATTTTCGAAAGATTTGTACTTCATGTAGTCAATTATTAGCGGAATTAATTTATTAATAAATTCTGTTCTTTTTTTTATCATAGGCTGGAAAAGAGAAACGATAATAAGAGGTGTCTCGAAGAGCGGAGGGATAAAAGGAGACGTCACGTATATAGCTCCCGACTCGAATAATAAGTTTAAGCAGATGTCGGACATCACACAGGTTTGTACTTATCCTAAAATTGTCAGATTTGCCTTGCTAACACGTCTCTCTTCTTGTAGTATTTGGATTACCAGAAGAGCATCGAACTGACAAAAGAGAATTTTACGTTCAGCAGCCGGGTGATAATAGGTGATTACATACAACCGATGCCGCCTGAACTCGGTGGCGATAACGAAAGCATCCGGCTGACAGAGGACGAAGTACTTCGAAGGTAACTTTTGTTTATTTTTGGCATCTTATTTAACTTGTTGATTGCTGTACTCACTGGCGACCACAAGAAAATTCAAGAATTCTAAAATTTTAACTTAATTTTTGATATGTGCACCGGTCAGCAAAAATATTTTGTTTTATTGGTCACCAGCAATTTTATTTCTTTTTTAATTTTGGTTAATTTGTTTTATTACTCTTTTATGATTTACCATTAGGTTGGAGGAGATAAAAGCGGCGATGAGAACTAGTCTACCGGTAGAAACGAGGATAGAGGTTGCGAGAAGGCAGCAAGCCGCTAGAGCTGCGGCTCGAATGGATAGGGAACAGGCAAGGATACAGCGAGAGATTGAGAAATCAGAACGGCAAGAAGCTGCTAGACGGGATCGTGAAGCAAAGACACAGCAATTGCTCGAGGTGCGATTGATTTTTGCTTTTTTAATTGTTGTATTATGAAAATATATGTATCCATTTATTTCCTTTGATTTCTATTGTGGATTAACTTCACAGAATTTTGTATGCATATATTTTCATTTTGAATGCATGTAGACATATTTTTCTCAACATGATTGCATGACCAATATTGACAAACTAAACTTTACATTTAAAAGTTTTGTGTCTTTGGCCTTTTTGTATTATTGGATCTAAATGACTGGTAAAATATAACTATATGTGATCCCGCACGAGAGAATCGCCCTAACTACCACCTCTCGTTTCGATAATCTTGACTCCTGTGTTTGTAGGTGCATACCTCTAAAACAGAAAAAAATGAATTAAATTGTGTCATACTCCTGAATCATTTCTACATAAGTTGTATGACTGTCATCATTTTTTGCCTCTAGGTGTAAACATGAGCGCGAGAGAAACGAGAAAAGGTACCCGATTTTTGCACTTTTAAATTGAAGCTTGTCTTTCCGATTTTTTTCCTCGTAAAGGCTTGCCACAAAAATTTCAGTTTTTGTTCAGGTTGCATTTAGAGCCTCTTCTATAGATTGGCATTTGTGTTTTCTTTAATTTTTGTGTAATAAAGGTTACGAACAAGATTTTCATGGAAGCGCGTATCTCAGTAACAAATATTAGCACGATAACGGGATATGCACGTAAACAATCGTCATATTTTATTTAATGCGACTGTAGAAAAAGAATTGCGTAATAATTTTTAAGTAATTTTTAAAGTGATTTTATGAATGATATAAATTTCTGGGACAGTGGAAGATTATTTACTATTAGTACGATACGATCAGAACAATTTAATTGCGTAATTTTGAATAGTAGTGCGAGTTAAATATAGATAATGAATTTAAATGTACAATTAATTATACCCGCAACTCGTTCGACTGCCTCGCACCAAAACTCACAAGCGAGGGAAGCCGAACTGCGCAAAATTCTGTTCATGTTTATTTCGGTCTTAAAAATTAACAAATAGTCTGAATGCTATTAAATTCAAGGGTTGTGTATCGCAGTAAATAAGGATTATTTGCATGCTAACTGCGTTGTTTTGCTAACATTCGTTACTGAGATATCGGCTTCCATCAAAATCTTGTTTACAACCTTTATTACTTAAAAACTGAAGAAAACAAAAACGCCAATCTATAGAAGAGACTCTAAATGCAACTTGAACAAAAACTGAAATTTTTGTGGAAAGTGGTTTAAAAAAAGATTGAAAGACGAGTGTTAATTTAAAACTGCAAAAATCGGGCACTTCTTTTCACTTCTCCTACGCTCATGTTTATACCGAGAGGCAAACAATTTTGACAGTCATACAACTTATGTAGAAATGATTCAGGAGTATGACATACTGTTTTTCAATTTTTTTCGTTCAGTATTTAGAGTTATGGACCTTTAAACACAGGAGTCAATACAATCGAAACGAGAGATGGCACAGTTAGGGCGATTCTCTCGTGCGGGGTCACATATGGTTTCAGAAATCATTTTCTTGTCTTGTATTAAGACTAATTTTACAGTATCTTTTGTGTTTTTGGTTTTTTTTTTTATGTATTTTATAGTTATACAACATAGTTTAGTCCCTACTTTTTAACTATTTCTGTAGTTCAGAATACATCATACTACCATCTAAAAAGATCAGTAAATACTTATCAAAGACATATAATTTTTATTATTTTTGTTTATGTTGTTGTTATTATTGTTATGAGCTGTTATGTGTTGCATGACAGGCAAAGCGAAAAAGGCAGGAGGAGATTGAAAAGCACAAGCAGGAAGAGCAGCAACGTAGGCAACAGGTAAAGTGCTTACATATTGTTACCCTACCCCCTTTCAGATCAAAGCATGCATTTTAAAGTCAATAATTGCTATTTTTCTCTTGTTCATTTCAAATAGTGATTAATGAGTTTTGAATTTGATCAATTGCTGCGCGGAGGTTATTGCTATCTTCGACTAACCCGTTAATGTTAACTTTGTTTCAGGAGAGAGAAATGAAAAGACAGCAAAATGCTATTTTAAAAGAACAGGTACGGATAATTTTCTTAACATATTGTTAACTTTGTAGACACTTAAAATCATGCTTAAATTCATCGTGTACATTAATAAAGTTCATGTGTCACTTTTTTTCTATTGCATTAATCAAGTGAGTGTTTCATCTGTTTGCAATTATTTGTCTTTTTATCGACATGACGAGTGAAGCATTTATCAATAACTTGTTTTTAACAGAGTGGCAGTAAAATTAATTGAAAACAGATTTTTTTAATACCGTCTTAGACATTTTTTGCATAGCTCTGTGTGCCTCGTGTGTATGAGTAGGTATTGAGTTTGTGATTTTTATACTGTTCGTAGAGAGAGAGTTCAATTTCCGATTTGTTGTTTGATTTTTGACACTTAGCGTACATGTCTATAGCTATGTTTTACCGTTTTTTGTAGCTTGTGTAAATATTGTTACGCTGTTTTTCTCCCATAGATGTACATACAGGAGATCAGTAAACAGCGAGAAATGCTCTACACTGTCGAATTGGTATGGCTATTGACATATTTGTCAAACGTCTATCATTCATACATTTTTTGCATCCACCTTTTTCTATCACTTCTTTCCTATGGCATCTCTATCTCTTTTTTTGTGCTTGAATTTGTTTTTATGTTTGGTTCTAGGTTTACAAATTGGCGAATAGGTCTTAAGTCTTATTTGTAAGAATTAAAATTTTTGTTCTTAAAATATTGCTACTGTTACTAAATGTATGTTTAACTAGTTATACTCTAAATGTTGATTAAAATAAATTTTTATTTGAAATACATATAGTAACGGAAGACTAAACAAAATCAATTAAAGCCTTAATAAACAAAAAAGCAAAGCTTTACTAACAATATTATTGCTCTTTAATTATATTATATACAGCATGCTGCGCTATAAAAACCGCATTGCGTTGAGACTAACTAAAATTTTCTTACCTAGGAGAGAGAAAGACGAAGACAACACATGGCCCTGGTCAAAGCGCTTGAAAGCCGTCGAAAACTAGAAGAGCGTGAACGCAAAAAACAACAACTGCTAGCCGAGAAACAAGCGAACAAAGAGAAAAAACTAGAACAAAGACGTATTGAAATGGAAATACTCACTGAACTCAGGAAGCCTTGCGAGGACCTAGAATTAGATCAAAAACCTTTACCAGAGTACGAACGAATACCCGGTTTAAAACTACCCGGCAAAGCTTTCGCCGATGTTTTAATGGTTTTCGAATTCCTCCACAACTTCGGGGAAACTTTAGGTTTTGACATGGAAAGCTTACCGACATTAGATTCGTTACAACAAGCCTTACTCTACAACGACAGTAACTGCGAGGCCGAGGAAGAGCTTTTATCAGTTATGACGCATCTAATCGTTTGTGCCATCGAAGATCCAGGTATCCCCAATCCTGCAAGACATACGACAATATTAGGTCAAAGTTTACGACAGGCTGATATAACGCACGCAAATATTACAGAGATTCTTCGTATTTATCTGTATGCCAATGCTACAGGAGAAGTGAAAGCACTGACTGGTGTTCATTTTGAACGGGACAGAGAGAAGCGTGTTGCTGATCACCACCAGAATGATTGTGAAATGCAACAAACGCAAACCGGGAAAAATGCAACGTATTATGAGCAGTTGCATGAGAATGACACCTGGAAAATGTCTGATATGTTGAAGGATAAACCATTTTTATCATTATCTCCAACCGACAAGGCAGCTATTTTAGCGTTCCTATGCAATGAATTGCTCCAAAATAAAGCTGTCATCAGGCAGATTGAAGGATCTCTAGAGACAGTAGCACAATGCAAGAAAGACAAGTGGTTGCTGGATGCTAAAATCAGAAAGTAAGTTTATTTTATCTGCACTATCTTTTATGACCTTGTAAGATTTCTTATGAAATTTTTAATTTTTTATAATGCACTTACAGGAAATAATTTGCATTTTATTCTATGGCCTTTTAGGTTACGTATGCTTCACAGTAGGAAGATAAGATCTGAAGCTGTCGAAAAAGCAGTTGCAAAACTTGATGGTGAAGCTGGAGAGGCACTTATGGATTCCCCGGCAACCCATAAAGACCACGTAGACCTGATGGACCACGAGGATGATGACAACGAGATGAGTGAAAACGAGAGTGTCATCACTCAGCCGGAAGAGGTAATTATTTTTGGTGCTTAGCCTAAATACATCCCATGAACCCGTAATTTTTCCAGGAGGAAGACAACAAGCTGTGTGGCGAAGAATTAGGCAAGAAGCTAGAAAAAGTACAAAAGGCAGCTGAGGTCCAACTGCACTCGTTGAACACTTCAGCCCACCAGTTGAGAGCAACGTGTTTCGGACAAGACCGATATTGGAGGAGATATTGGTCACTACCTAGAGCGGGCGGTGTCTTCATTGAAGCGATGGAATCTGCCGAACATAACATGATCGAGCAGCTTGATAAAGAAGATGCTGAAAGGCCGGAATCTGACATAAAGAGCATTGAGGATATCAAGAAAATTATCCATACTGTAGAACCTCTCTGTGACGTTCAAGCCGACAAAGAAGTCAGTGCGATTGTTGGAAATGAAATTGTAAAGGAGGACACGTCAACCACTGAAGAAAAACTAATTGATGACAACGATAACGAGCATCGTAAGGTTACGAATAGGTTAGAAGTAATAGAGAACGGAGAGACGGAAGAAAGCAAGGAGAGAAATTTGGACGAGTTGCGAAAGAGTGTCGACAGGATGGTGCAGAATTTAGAGAGGGACACCAAACAAAACGAATCTCAAGATGGACTTAGGAATCACACGATGGAAGTAGTCATTAAGGCGGAGAAGCTAGAATCTGAACAAGTCTCGAAAAAACAGTTTAATCTCTTTGAAAAGTTAGGCGAATGCATGGAACGTGAGAACAAGTCCGAGGAAGACCTCAAAGCGGACGTTAAACCCGAAATCAAAGAAGAGCTCAAGAACGAAATTCTGAATGAGCTCAAACCGGAGATCAAGACTGAAATCAAGGCGGAATCAGAAGATGACCAACCTGATAAGAAGTGGTTCAGCATCCTTCCCAAAGATGGCCACAACTGCATTGGCGTCAACCTAACCGCTGGAAACCGTTGGGATAACGGAGTTGGTGCTTGCACAAGGGACAACCTGACGGAGCTAAAAATTCCTGTCTTCCCGCCGCCTAGCAGCTCTGCGTCGTACATCCCAGCTAACTGTGATAGCCCGGCACCTCTGCAGATGACCGCCGAGGAGAGTGCCCAACTCGAATATATCAAGGTTCACGGTTTACCGAAAGCATGCGAAAAAGCGCATATACCTCGCGATAAGCGATTTGGCTGGTGGAGAATTATGGACACGGAGCTGATGAAGGAGGTTCTCGATAACTTGCACGTTCGTGGCGCGAGAGAAAGGGAGTTGAAGAGAAACTTCCTCACTGTTATGCAGACCATGTACGAGGATCAGACAAAATTGCATATTGAGGAAGGGGAGAGGGAATCGACGGAACTACACCCAGTTGAATGCGAAATGGTGGAAATGTTGGAGGATATAGGCGTGCCAGCGCCCAACTCGGCTACATTTTGGAGTCCAACAGTTGGGAAACGTGTTGATATCTTTCTTTTAGAGCAGGTTTGTTTTTATTTTTTTTTTAGTTATATACTTCAATTAAAAAATATTATTGATATGGATACAGATATAGAAGTTACTAAGAAAGTTTTATAGTTGTGTTCACCAAAGCTTCTGTCTTTTATATATATTTTGTTGTTTTTATATATAGGTTGAAGCTCTAGAAGATAAAGTGGCCAATGCTAGTATGCAAATAAAAGGTTGGCGCCCACCAAGCAGAGACGATAATGACACTCCGGAAGGAGATATTGTCTCTATGGCAAAAGACCGTCTAGTTGCGTTGGAGGCCGCCATTGAAAGGCGATATTTGAAGCCACCTTTGGGTGCAAGGTATGAGCTAAAATTGCCATTTTTCTAATTTTATCTATAGACCGAGATAAGAATTATGTCATTAATGGAATTATAAATTGCTTTGCCAGTTAAGCATAGTTTAGACAGGGCAAGTTTAGTGGCGGAAACTGTTGTTTGCCACTAAACTTGCCGGACAGTTTGACAGTTTTGATTACACATGTATTTATTTGTTCTAGTTATTTTTGTCAATTTAATATCCAGAATGGGCACTTAATTATTTTTTGACTTCATTTTTCTGTCTTTGTTGTCCCTGTTTGACACTATAATATTGATATAACCAGAGTATATATTATCCATACAGTGGAACCAATCTGTGACGTACAAGCCGACAAAGAAGTCAGCACTATTGTTGGAAATGAAATTGTAAAGGAGGAGACAACAACCACTGCAGAAAAACTAATCGACAACAACGAAAACTAGCAAATCCTCAAATTCCCACCTCACACTCGTAATCCTTCATGCATCTGATCCAAATTCAATTTGTCACTTGTCGTCAAGTGGAATGTTATTATCTTATGGTTTTGACATGACAAACAGAACTTTCCACCACTAAACTTGCCACGCCTAAACAGTGTTTTATTTTTTTAGAAAAACACCGATAAAATAATACCTATTCACTACAAAAATTTGAGTATAGAACTAATAACAAAATAATTTTTTTTCCTGTTTTTCTTTCAGTACTGGAGACCCGAATTTAGCCGCGATAGCCCAAGAGGCTGCGGGAAATCCGGCTCCAGTGCAACCTGCCACCTCGTTTGACGAGATACCGAAGGGACTGATCGTGTGGAGGGAGGCAATCAATCGATCCGTGACGTCCGCTCAACTCGCGATGTGCCTATACTCGCTGGAGTCTTCCATCGCTTGGGATAAGAGTATCATGAAAGCTGTGAGCCCCCCTCATGTGTTTAATAAACAGAGAGCGCGCAAATATAACAGCAAGCTGAGTGTGGGTGCTTGTGCTTCTTTTAATTTCTTTATTTCTATTAGTTTACTGCATGTTGATTGAATGGACTCGATGATGTGCACTTAGATCTTCAGATGATTAAACGAGGAAAACTTTTACGCACTTTGGTTTATGGTGATTTTGGGGAGAATTAATACTGATTATATTAATGAACTGCATGGTGATGGTTAGGTTCTGTTCGTTTTTTCACGAGTCCATTAGATAAACATTCCTATTTTAAGTTACCTTATTGTGCACTAATTCTAATAATTTCTTTGGCTGATTGCTATTAACTTGTGTTGTCGTTTAATTACTGCACAATTTTGCGTTGTAATTTTAGTTTAGTTACTAACACATTTGCTTTGAATATTTTGCGAAGCGGGATGTTTGTGGATGTCCAAACATCTTTCCTCTTTAATTTTTGTTATAAAGCTTACGAACTCGTGGATAGCTACCTACATTACAAATTGATTTTTTATGTCCAGTCCTAAAAGGTGCTATATTTTTTTTCAACGAATTATTTAAATTCAAATTTTGTAAGTACATAAATCTAGTTGATGTGATGAAGTTGTTATTTTACCAATGTCTTAGATGTAAAACCATTCATATAAAATATATAGCAAAATTATTGCTTTACTATTTTTATTCATTAACCCCTTAACGCGCACACTTGAATTAACTTGAGTACACTCAAGCAAAGTTTAATGATTTCCTTTATTTCAAAACAAATTATTTAAAATAGGATTTTTGAAGTAACAAACAATACTAATTTATTAAATTGTACTTCTGCCAGGTAATCCCTGCTCTATCAACAATGCCTTGTAGAACTTTTAAGAACTTAATTATACCCATAATATAAAATTCATGTCATTTTCAATATATTTTCAAAATGTTGTTTCTTGGTATGTAACAACTTCTTACATTGTCACATATTATTTAATTATATACTGGAAAAAGACACCTAATAAGTGTTTTGATGTTCAATAACATTTCAGCTACTTCGCCAATTTGATTATTTTTCTACATATCCAGATTTTCACATGCTATCACTATTTTGAGCTTCAGGAATTGAGTTCCAGTGGTATAGACACTGCTAAGTTTTTGAAGAAGCTGTGTATTATCTTCCTCTACGAGGCGTTCAGAACTTCACAGAGTGTTTCAAAGTTACCGCTAAACACCGTTTTGGCCCTCAGTGTACACATACTTGTAGTATTTGTTGCCCTAATAGTAGTTTTATTTGTATCTCTGATTGGTTCTTCATCTTGTGCAGATTGGACCAAAGATGGAAAATTCGCAAAGCAAGAAAAACACTCTTAAATACTTTTTCCAGTATTCAATTATATTTATGCATGATGGACCCTCATATTTTGTCAGCAACATTTCATTGACTTGATTGTTAGCTGGATAATAGAGAATTTTAAGAAAGCAAGAAATATGTAAATAATTCAATTTCCTATATTCCATAAAATTGCTAAGATTTGGACATCCTTTCAACAAAAAGTCCACTCTGTACTAATTTTATTACAATTCTCTTTATAGAACTGCCAGTTTTGCAACAGTGGCGATAACGAGGACAAACTCCTACTCTGTGACAGTTGTGATAAGGGTTACCACACGTACTGCTTTAAGCCGAAGATGGACAACATCCCCGATGGAGACTGGTACTGCCACGAGTGCATGAATAAGGCGACAGGTGAGCGAAACTGCATCGTCTGCGGTAAGAAGCAATCTTCGACCAGCACCAAGCTTATACTGTGCGAGATCTGTCCGCGAGCTTATCACACCGACTGCATCCAGCCGGCGATGGGCAAACCTCCGCGGGGTAAGTGGTACTGTACGAATTGCATCTCAAAGAAGCCGCAGAAGAAGCCAGTGCAGAAGAAGTGCAAGCTGACAAGGGACAGCGAATCTTCCGATCACCACCCGCCTAGGTAATAAATTCAAGTGATTTGTAACTTACTTCTGTAAATAATCCTGTAACTCTTGGTAACTTACCTAGTTTTGACTTACTTGAGCCAATTAGTAGTTTTCTCTGTATAAAATTATATTGTTTTTGGTGTAATGTAAGTTGGCCGTTACGATGTTTAAATGTATTGTTCCTTATCTGACCTCTGCTAAACTCTGGTCAGACATCCCATCTGCTTGCTTGTTAACTAGCTCCCTTATGCATGTTTTAAGTTTTACAGCATTCATTTTAGTAAAGTAAGTCTGTCCATAATCAGGCTTTATTCTTTCGACGTTAGTTAACTTTTTACTTTAGGATGTCTTAAGGTACATTTACATAAAGGCAGGTAACCTAAAAAAATTCTAGACTCACGTGTAAATTACTATCCGTAATCTGAGTATTTTACTTCAACTAACATAATATATTTAATTCAATTATTATTAGCTTCTACCATAAAAAGTTTTACTTCAAAAGGTCCTTGGTGTAACCATACCTTAAGAATTCAATTTTTCTTAGTTGTCCTGCTTTCTTTCAAACAGTCATACGCAAAAGTATTCCTCCACCACTTTCTCTCTATAGGTAAAGCTACGAGAGCTGAAGTTGAGTCATCGCCTAAAAACGTAAGAACAGACGCATGAAAAAGCACTCTGTTTCTTTCTAACGCACGGGAATGGTCTGTAACGTATCAGCAAAATAACAGCTGGAATCGATGACTCACCTTCAGCTCTCGTAGTTTTACCTATAGACACCAATTTTAATAATTTCGTAAATCATTTTGTTGATTGAATTTATTTCTGTACACAAACATTTGAACAAAACATACATTAAATTGTAGACTTCATTAGCAACTAAATAAACCGAATATACCGAATATACTGCGAAACATGAGACTGGGACTCGTTTGTTTGGTTGTCCATAAACATGGTCCCCGTACCGTTTGGTTGTCTGCCGGGATGTTAGAACTGTGAAAAATGTCTGCCGTGCTAAGTATAGGCTTAGAATATTATTATTAATGTTATATAAATTTTAGGTTTGTCGAAATACCTTAATTTTCTATTTTTTGATACTTTTAAAAGTTTTGCCATGACGTTGGAACCACCACAGCCGACTGACATTTTTTTTTTCAATAACAAAAATATTTTAAACTATCCAAGTGGCAGCTTTGTCGCTTTGATGAACTCAGTCAAATTTTTACACCTTCCATGCCTCACTGACTCTATAGGAACCTCCGGCTGAACAACAGGTCCCCGTCATGTTCGAATGGTATAAGAGAGTAAAATATAAAAAAGGGGTTTAACGAAATACTGTAAGTCTGCCGTTTGTAGATTATTAGGCACAGATTAGGCACAGACGACCATGAATGCGATTTTGTTTGACGAGTTTATAACAAACGCAAAGTAGAAAAAGATTTGAAGCTGTTTACAATAAAAAAGCTAAAGCAAAATGCTTTGAATCCACTCTCTACCCATAAGCTTGATATGTGTAGAACTTTGCATCTTGCCGATATGCTTTTTTGTTGTAGTTCAGAAGCCATAACAAATAAACCATATTGACTTTAGAATACAAACATCATAAACCATACTAAATTTGGGCAAGTAAAATCCATAAGACGAAGAAGGGTGATATAATAATAATAATAATAACAATGTAATGTAATAACAAAGAGGGGCATTTCTCTATATACCAGTTAAATGCAAAACACGAGTCGGAACTATTGCACTGATGTGTAAAAGTAAGGCACTGTTGGAATATGTAAGCATAGGGCATTGTTCCGGGATAAACATAAAACTCAACCGTGTTTGCTTTAATCATGAACTTCATTAGAGAAAAAAGCTAATTGTTAACACAATATACTGGCTGATTTAATATGCTTTCATGGTGATTACGCCAATAGCATTAATTCCTGAACAGAAGTTAATTTGTGGGTGACATTTTAACATGGCTCTTTAAAATTGACCCAGTCGTTGTCAAGTTGATCTGCTTTTTATGCAATTGTGTATATGTAATTGTGCTCTGTAAAAAAGGTTTCTGTAATAAAGTACAGAGACCGAGATAGGGAGAAGAGTACCAACAGCTCAGATCAGTAATAACTAACAGTTGACAACAACTACAGTAGCTGCCTATTGGCAAAGGGCAGAAATTGGCTGAGCAAATTAAGTAAGTATGTTTGTTTATACACCAGGACGTGAGTACAACGGTTCACCGTTAGATGGAACCACATCCTTGGCGTACTACAGACTGAAGGCCGATGTCGATCGCACTGGCATAAACGCCCCTCTTAAAGAACAAAAATAAGTACATATCGATGGTTATGCTCAAATTATTGACAGTGATATTTCTAAAGTAAGCATCTGCACTAGATTTTTATACCTGTGTATTATAACATCTCAGATAAGCGAAAAGCAGATGAAGCGGATTGCAGGATATTCGATAGATTGAATCTAAATTTAAACACAAATGCTAGAGGCAAAATCAACATCCGAGGCGCCTAGCAGTTCGAATAATCCGGACCCTCTGTTAAGCGAGACTCGGATAATCGAAACTCTACTGTACTCATATTTATTCATATTGCCCATTGGCCTAGAAATGAGAAATAAAGACACAAAATGTTCAAAAAACCAATACCGTACGATGCAGCCATTTACCTCCGGTGGTACCTTCTGCAATTGTTGAATAAACCGTTTTTTCAAATCTTCTTAGTTTGTAAATGGATATTTCTGAAGGGGAGAAGGTTGAGGCTTCTGATATGTTTAATTTAGTATATGTTTTAGTATAAAGTTTCCGTATATAAAATAAATTCAATCAACAACTGATTTTCGAAACAATAAACCTGTATTCTACAGCGATGGTGGTCAATGAGTATTTGCTTGAGATTGTGTTTAGTCATATCTAAAACCCTAACCTATGTCCTTTTTTTATTTTTCCTTTGTTTCACGTTTCTGAAAATTATACTTGAGATTTACTATTAGTTATGTGATTCGACTCTGTTAAAATAATTGAGGAGTAATTCACGTTAACAGTCCAGCACCATCGCATAGTTCCGTCACAACGAATGAGGACAACAACCCGCCGATCCCGTGCAATCAAAGCGACATCTCAAACTCCAGTATTACAATTACCGGTTCCCCGTCCACACAGTGTGTTAAAAAGGACAAGATCTCGAAAAAACTAGTTAAGGAGTTGGCCCCCTGCAAGTCTATCCTCGAGGATTTGGAGTGCCACGATGACGCCTGGCCTTTCCTCTTACCCGTCAATACAAAACAGTTTCCTACCTATAAGAAAATCATCAAGATTCCTATGGATTTGTCAACGATAAAGAAACGTTTGCAGGATTTAGTGTGAGTAGTACTATATACAGTATTTTTTTAATATTCCTGGAGTACAAGCAAAAAGCTTAATAGTAATGTTTTTTTTTTCAATTTTTGCAGTTACAAATCCAAAGAGGAATTTTGTGCTGATGTCCGACAGATCTTCAACAATTGCGAGACGTTCAACGAAGATGATAGCCCTGTTGGAAAGGCAGGCCACTGTATGCGTCAGTTCTTTGAGGCACGTTGGAACGAGTTGTGCATGTCTCACAGTTGAGGTTTGCTTTACGTGAAGAGACCGTATCACAGAAAAGTGAAACAGCCCGAGGACAGCAGTGCTTAAGTTCCAATTCCCGTTAGTGAATAATAACATTGCGTGTGCAAGCGTCGATGTCGAATTTGATTTAGTTGTCGGAGGAACTGCCGAGTAGCAAAATGTAATTTATACGACAAATGAAATAACAATAATACAGGTATTTCCAAGTGTGTGATAAAAAAACATTTATACGAGAGGTATACCAATTTAACGCTTGTTACTGTCCATAAAATGTAATTATTTGTATACATACATTCATCGAAGAAAGATATTTAGGAACATGACAAAGTTACGTGTTGTGTAGTTCAAATGTTGTGATTTTACGATTTTTTATATGGACACATGCCGCTTGTATTAAAATGAATTAGTTGTAGTCCCTCATTTACATTGTATTTTTTTACATATTATTTAAATGTTATTTATTTGGTACCACGCTTCTTTTTTGTAACAATTGTGCTGCTTTTTTTAGAAGTTCTGCCCCCGTATTTATTAATTGGTTTTCGTAGACGAATTAGTTAATTCTAAATTAATTCAGTGTTTGACAAGTTTGACATTTTTGTGTGAGAGAAAAGAAACTGTATTCCAAGTTTTCGACATTGCGAATTTAAGATTCGAACATAAATGTATTTAAGTTTAAATAAAATTTAAATATAAGAGTGTCTCTTTGTTCAGACGAGTGCGTTCATACCGAAAGATTTTTAAATACATTTTGTACATAATCATTCCATGCTTGCTAATTTTTGCATTTTGTAATATTCTAACAAAGCAGATGAAATATTGTTGAGACTATTGTATAAATTGTAAAAATAATAATAATCCTTTATAAAAGTGACAAACACGCTCAATATTTAGAGAATGTATTATTAGCTCTACGAAAGTTTACGATCTTCCTTTGTCTCTCTCTCTGTCTGTCTTTTTATTCTATATAAGTTTTAGAATTGTTTGACATTCTCCAAACTGGTTTCGAGAAGTTCTTTTTTTTATAAAACTTAATGTGTTTGTAGCATAGTTCCTGTCCTGAGGAAGAAGGTATATGCGAAGAAGAATTTTAGACCTAGCTGTGTATTTCGAGTGTAAGATATTTATAACAATTATAATTAATTGTAAATGTCAGTGAGTTTTTATTTCATGAGCAAATTTAAGACGATCTTATAAAAGCATTTGCATTTATGAATAAATCAATTGTACAAATCTACTTTATTCTTACATTAACAGTCCTTCCCTTTTAGGTAACTTACCTATGATAACAAATTACAACATTTATAACAGTCGGACAAGCAATAGTAGGTAGGTACAGTTGGCACCAAATGTAGGTAGTGTGTAGGTAGTCATGTAATGAGCACGTCCACTTGTGGAACTTATGCAATAGGTTTTTTGTTATCTGGTCAAAACTACTTTTTTTTATTTAAGTGTCATTGTTGCACATAGCTACTACATGTTGCCTTGCATACTGAGTGAAATTCCTTTTTAGTATTAAATAATAATAGCCAGAGATCAAAGGACTCTAAATTCATAATTTGAAACGCAGGAAAGCCAACCGACCCCCATAGCTTGAACATTGGTATTTTGATTCTTCTTTAAAGATTAAGAACGTGTTAAACCATTTTAAATATATGCAGATGAGTAAAAAATGAGTGTTGCTGTTTACTATGAAATATCATGTACCTGATTTAAAATTGAAAACCACAGCCCGTGTTTCACCATATTCCGAAAATCAATCAGTGACGGGGATGATATTTCTGACATTCTTTTTTCTTTTGGTAAAACTAGTCCGCACTAGAATTGCACTGGAAATGCGCGTGAACCAGCGATGTACGCCTTTTCAATGCAATTCAAGCCCACTACTCTTACCAATAGAAAACGATACATTAAAGTTTAAACCGTGCATATGACGATAAGATATCCGTATATGTACTTCCTAGCTTGAACAAAGAAAAAACGGCTGCGATGCAGGAGATAAAGTGAGATGTTCATCAATAATATTGGTTGCATTCAGCAGATCACTCCGGTTGGTAACTGTGAAGTAACAGGTTAGCGAAAATCTGCTATATGTCACTTTTGTTGACCGGTAGATACCAACTTACGGTGGATCAGACGCCATTTTTGGTATCATATAATTTTTACGGTTAGCGGTAGCGGTGGATTGTACCAGTGTTGGTTGCAGACCTGTCATTTTACATTTAAAATGGAAGAAAGAGAATATTGTTTTAATATATCATATATACGGTATGTGAGAGTCGTGAAAGCCAAATAAATGGCAAATAAAGCAAAATAACCAAAATAACGCGTACCTCTATGCGAACAATGAGGTTATGTTCATCGTTTTTTCCTTAGACCATCTATAACTAGACGGAGTACGGCCTATCCCAATGCATTGGTTTGTTGTGGCCCAACATACCTTGTCAATAAGGTCGAATTTCGTGTAGATTCTCGTGCACATTGTTCGCCCATGCGCACAGATGCTAGATACCGCCATTATTTTGAACATATGTTTACATCGAGGTTATGAGTTTGTTTACCTATGTAGATGCATGACTGCATGTAGATGGTGCCTTGGAAGGTTAAGAGGTAACAATGGGGCGAAACTGCTGCTTTTGTAAAAAGGCGGCATCAAAAAATATAACGTGTCACAGGTATGACCTTTATTACCGCAATACAGTAATATTAAATTATAACATATACCTTCTCGTAGATTTCCAACAGTTCAAGACTCAAAACAAGCTCGGATTGAAGCTATACCTATAAAAAGTCGGGGTTTTAAAACAACTGTTGTGTTCAAGACACTTTTCTATAGCGATTATAAACTGGGAAAAGACGGAAGACCATAACTCTCCCGTAGTGTGGTGCCAAGTATTTTTGTTACGAGTGATCTACCAAATGAAAATACGGACACAGATAGTATGAGCGATGCAGTTGTAGCAGACACTAGTGGACACACAGAGTCAACAATCACTGCCACGGCTACGAGCTTTGAAAGTGCCACACAGCGCAACACCAACGGAACATCCTTCAGCACTGCCAAGAAAAAGGAGAAAATTTATGTAATATGTAACTTTGTTTTAGGTATATTTTAACGTTATTTTATTGTAGGTACAATCCTCGATATATGGGTGACGTATATACTTCAGACTTATCTTCGGCTCCTCAAGCACGGGCAGTTTTAGCATTAGCAAGAAATGAACCATAAGCAAGGAAATTGCTCGAATTCGCCAATTGTCTCGTTACAACATGCGATTAAGACAAAAAGTGTGCAATTTAGCAACATTAATGGAGCATTATTTGTGTAAAACCATGTTATTAGAATCAGAAAAAAGAGTTCGAAGTTCTTACACCAAGACCATTTTGTTTAAAAACCAGTAGTTAAATTATGTTCAAATAAAATATTTTCCTATTATAAGTTGTATTTTGCTTGTAGTTTATTACCCATATTCCTATTAAAGAAAATAAACAAATCATGTATAGTACAACCAACTTAAACTTGACTCGACAGCGGTGCGCAAAGCGTAAATATAATGAGTACGTGACGTGAGTACTGCGCAACGCTCTCGATGCAACTACGGCAACTACTCGCTGGTCAGGCTATACAGAAACAAATAAAATCTTACACGCGAGAATACATTTTGTCCAAACCTATAAAAAAAATGGATTCTGTTGTTACTATATAGAAGTTGAACAAACGTCACTCAAAAAGATTTTTGCAGAGAACTGGAATAGCGAATTAATTGCTCTTGGATGGTTTAATTGCTTTTTTAACAAATGTCACAATTATAACAGGTACTACAAATGTATGTACATTCAAAAACAGAAAAGGATTTTTATTTTGTGAGGTTACCTTTCACGCCATACGCGACTACCTAATTCAAATTTGACATATAGCCGCCAGTTTAATCTGACCGCTCATTGGTGCGTTACATTGGGAACGAGAAAATATACGACTTTCGACCTTATTATCTTTGGCCACAAACAAAGCCCGTCACGCTCCCTCTAGTCATATAAGCTCGATGGTTTTTTCATATAGCGCCTCCTATTGGATGAAAAATAAACTTTGGTGCATTATAGCGCCATTCAGCAGATACGAGACTGTTCCGGATCGGTATCGTAAATCGGTTGGTATCGGTCCGGTACCGGTAGATTCTGCTGAATGCACCCATTGGCAAATCAGATATCCCAGACGCCTTGTAGATTTTTGTTGGCCAACCAAATACAAATAAAATCACGAAGTCGACATCGATTATTTATTATTCGAAAAGCAGAGAACAAAACAAAATCCTTAAAACAGATTCAAATCTAGAACAAGATTGCTTACATACTAACAGATCAACATTATTATAAATAAATACTTTTCATCACAAAGAAACGAAATACAACCAGAAATGGTTTTAGTTGGTACCCGTGGATCCAAATCCCCCCTCTCCTCGGGCGGTTTCATCAACCTCCTGAATTCAAATAAAATTGTTTACGTTTGTTTGAGGTTAAGTTCGATTATGCTTACCGTTACTTCCACAATTTCTGGGTAGAAAATGCGCTCACAAATGAGTTGAGCGATACGGTCACCTTTCTTCACATCAAACGGAGTCGAGGAATGGTTGAAAAGGACCACCTTAATCAAACCGCGGTAATCTTCATCGACAACTCCCGCTAAAAATTACAATGGTCGTTATGCCGGTTATACGTGTCAATTCCATTTGCTTCGTTTATTACCTCCTACGTCGATGAAATTTTTAGCAGCTAAGCCAGATCTTGGGGCAATTCTTCCATAGCACCCTTCAGGTAATTCAATTTTGATACCGGTGTCCACAATTTGCTTGCCGTTTGGTTCGACAACGTAGTCGTAGGCACTTCTCAAATCATACCCTGCCGCTTTGATTGACCCCTTTGTAGGGGTGTACGCTTCAGGGATAGCTTTGGTAAACTTGAGAACTGGTTTTACGGTGTCTACTGAAGGCATTTTGGAAGAAATGGTGTTATTTCGATTTCTGGGACGCCGAACAGTACGTAACAAAGTCTGTGAGGAACTGAACGATTTCGCGCCAACTTTGATATTTATACCATCTGTTTCCCGCCAAAGATGTTCCCTAATTGCTAAGGGCAACCTGCATAAACGGGGGAACGCGAACATCTGGCGAATGAAGAGCCTCTGGCCAAAGCAAACAAACATTGAATGAGGAAGGTTAGGTATGTACGCGGGAATTTCAAATTAACATAACTTACATTCTGTATTTTGGATAAGCACCGAATATTTGTAGTTTTACAAATATAGCAAAAAGAAAAAAATAATTTGAATTAAGTTTGTAATAACGGTCCCCATTGTTACAGATTCAAAGTTATAGAACATTAAAAACCTTTACTGTCATTGGGTTTTATGCTATGAATATTATGGAACGGTAACTTATAACATGAAATCGTAGATGCTATCAAACATCGATATTTTAAATATTGTTATGTATCTACTACACATATCTGTTATCACTATTTGCTATGTTTTATTTGCTCTTGAAGATTAGACTGGTGCAAATCGGTGTGTTTATTCTCTTTTTATAATCTAACTTTTGTGACCTAACACTATCTTGCGTTACCAGTATATTCCACACCATCAGTGGCGGAAAAAACAGAAAAAACTCAAGGGGGGGAGGCGCTAAAAGACATCTTGAGCTATGGGTGGTCTTCAAGTCTGGTACAAAGCTTAAAAAAACTTTTTTCATACAACTGTTTCCTCCAGTCAACCGAATAAAAACACACATACAAGACCTAGCCGGTATCATCACAATTTCTTCTCCGCCGTACCAACAAATTCGCGCCAAGTATCCGCATCTGCACACCATAGACACACCAGCATTAACAAAATGTGAAAACTTACTTTTTTTCCAGCAGGTATTTTCTTTATTTCATCAGCCTCCTGTGGGTATCATATAAAGGGATTGGCAAAATAAAAACGCTTATCTAAAATAACGACTGTATATTTTTAAAAATCAAAATTCGTAAATTTGGTAAATGTCTTAATACAAACTATGCCTATACAATTTAGAGAAGTTGAAACATTTGGCACTCAGCCATGCATTTTATTTAGATTTACAAAGTTGTAAATACACTTATGTGCAGCTAAATGCAAAGTATTTCGATAATGTGAAAGTATATTAGGGGTACAGGGTCATACATAGGTCACTCCTAAGTCTATAGCTGTCGGAGAAAAATGATTCTAAAGTACCTGATGGACATATAAATTACAATAATTACCAAACCATGCAATGCATATAAAACGATATGACGTTACTTACATCTTTAGAAATACTCTTGAACAAAAAGAAAACTAGAGGTTAGTTGAAATAAAACAAAGAAAACAAGCAATCAATCATTTGTTGTTAATGTTGTGTAATTGATGTCTAAATAAAGAATGCAGATTTTATACAAACCATAACACATGCAATCGTAATACATAAAATTTCAATTGTGATCACCAATTATATAATTTTGATTATGGATTTCTTGCTAAATTAAAGATAATTTGTAAATCTACATCTACTTCAGTAAAATATCTACAAGAACAACGGACATTAAATAAACTTTTGCAAAATACTCGCATAACTTTGGTCTAAACTACAAAACCTTCATCTTCTCAAAAAATATTCCACAATTTATATAACTCCATTAGACAGGGGAAACATATCACAGTAAAAATTAATATGAATGCAATGCAAATGATCAAACGTACAAATCTTTGGAGTAACATAATATTAGTACATATATATAAGTATATTTTCAATTTAATATAACAGGGCCCTGGTGAATGGTAGAGGTTGTCAACGGTGCAAAAAAAAAACAGATTCGTTACATGCATGCAAAAACATTACACGATTACATAAAGAAATATTTACAATGCGTAGTAATAGTATAATCGTAACCGTACACTAAGTATAGAATTCTCAAAACAAACAAACAAAATGAACAATAATGCAGTATACAATATGGTCGTAAATGTAGATATTTCAGTTCACAAGAACAATACAACGGTAGTGAAATAATTAGTGCAGCCAAAATTATACAATTTTCCATTTCAAAGAATACAAATCGTTGTGTAAAAGTCTCAATCCCAATAGAATTGAATGCAAAGTGTTTAATTTCAGTATTTTCATGGTAGAATTGAGATATACATGACACTTCAAATTTTTATAGTACAGTAGAGTCCCGATTACCCGAGTCTCGGTTAACCGAGGGTCTGGATTATCCGAGATGTTGTTGGTCCATATTAATTCGGATAATCGGGACTCTACAGTAGTTGTGTTGAAAATAATAGCAGTAAAGGCGGGTTTTTCAATTACGGTTTAGCAAACGATAGTTTAAGTTAAACTCTGCTAAACCGCAATTGAAAAACCCACGCTTAGTAACTTAGAGTTACATTGAGAGAAATTTTCAGAATAAAGCACCTAAAGTTGTTTAGAATAAATAATTACTTGTTAAGCTCTAACAAACATGTATTCAAAACTTTGACAAAATTTCAGAGGCAAAATATAGCTTCGAGTTCAAATTTTATGAAGTGATAATGATTACGCAACTTTTGGCACCCCAGGCGTTTGATCCGGCAAAGAAAATAAAAAATAAAAAAATCAATGGCAATGAAATCGTACTGCAGATGACAGACAACAATAATGGTTGTTGTCTACTTTTGTTTAGAAAAATAACTTTTTATGGGTGTACCGCAAGGTATCATTGTGGGACCATTTGTGATATACTATCGTGAGCATAAAAAACAGGGACACTCAATTTTGCACTAATACTACGTATTAGGCCGTAGTCGAATTAGCAAGAGTATACTGTAGTTTTTAATTAATTTAAGCTATTTGGGGTTAAAATTGAAAGTAACCAATTCCATTTCCTTACTGTGGAGAATTTTCAAAATCGCTAGGTTTTGTTACATCGACACAGTGATTATTTTCGGGCGACGAGAAGAAATTGACTTTTTCTTGGAGTAATAGTTGTGCCATCATGACATAACAATACTTTGTGCATAATATTGTTATAGTGACTGTTACCAGTCTCAACTGAGTCAATTAATTTGATTCATATGCAATATCTTCCAGCAAATATTTACCCCATTATTTTGTTTACTTTCTAAAGCTAATATTTACATCTTTTTTTGACTTTCTAACAAAATATGTTACACAATACCATTAGTGATTATGTTATTGTTGTAACTTTTACAACAAAGTAATCTAACATCCAACACATTTATTTAAATGTCATTTTAGTTTCAACATGTGATTTGTTAAAGGTGAGAACTTACTTTTCAAACTTTTTCCGTCGATTGTTTATTTATGAGTCAGTTTAGTGAATAGGAAAACGTTTATTAAACAACTCTATTAATGCACGATTTCTATTAATGCATGATTTGTTATAGCCAATGACACGACGTAAAGACGTCGTTGGATTGGCCAATCTAACGTGTGAAAGGAAACCTTCCAATCAAAACATACCGCCCTCTAGAACTGTCAGTGTCAAATTACATAAATTGTCATATAACCTAAAAAGACATTGGCGAAGAAAAATGTATGTAGACGACGCTAGAATAGGATCGACGAAAACATTTTGTAACCAACTCGAATATTAAACAGCGATTAATGATCCCGACAATTAACGATCTCGCTACGCTCGAGCGTAAAAAAGTTTCGATCATTATTCGCTCTTTTTAATATACTTGTTGGTTAAATAACTATTTTGCAACACCCACAGAAAATATTAAAATAAAACATATTGTATTCATTAATGTGATAATACTGTGTGTTGTTTTCCGTTGTTTTCCAAATTGATCCAAAACTGAACACCAATTTTGTTTTGAGCATTTTGCATAAAAAAACAAATTTAAGAAATCCTTGCTTGTAAAAAGTAGATGACATATTTTATAAGAGTTGGGTAAGTACAACATAGGTATGTATATAAACACCATGAAATAAAATTGCATTTGAAGGATTGACAGTTTATTTTAGTAATTTACAGTAATTGGGCATTATTTAGGAACAGAGAGTTCATGTCAATAAAATCATTACGTAAAACCTTGGAATATTAAATTCTAGATTGCACAGTTATCACTACCAAGATGGTACCATTCTGGTACCAGTTTTGAATTCACTAGTTGTTATCCAATGCTTCACTGCTATTATTTCAAACACAACAAAAATTTACACTTCCACGATCAACATGGAAGTACATGTTATTTTAAGCTACATAATAGATGATTCTTATTATTAACATTTTCGAAAAATGAAACTTATATTTAAATATAGTTTTCTGCAAAACTTTCTAATTTAGATATAATAAATCTTTCCAAAACTATAACTCCTCGGTATAGCAGCACTCAGTACCGCCATTTCTCAAATGTTTTTGTATCACATCTCGAATTTCAAATCTTCCCAATATCACCGTTCAGTAAATACGAAAAATTTTCGCAACACTAACTACATCTACGCTAAAAATAAAATTTGCCACAGCTGCGCGGACAACTCAAACGCAAAGTTGGAGCAGTCAAGCTAGTTAATAAAAGTAGTAGTATTGGCAGCTACAAATTGTCAGGTAAAAAACACTGTAAAACCTCGAAAATTCATCTACGTCATCATTATATGTACTTCAAATACTTGTTAATGAGATCAATTTGTATAAAAATATGCTTTGCTTTCGTATTCATTGTGTCTCTATGTAATATAAATATAGATATATTATGTAATAAATTGTTGCTCGGATGTGCTTTTTACCCAACATGTCGGTCATCTCGGATACTTATGTAGAGGTATAGTAATAACAAATAATAACGACAGAGTTTAAATTAATTAAAACAAATGCATGACAACATTTTTTCTCTCTCTCGGGGGAAAAAAATAAAACAAGATAAAACTGAGGTTTGTTACCACATACGGTTGAGGCTTAAGACATTGAGGAGCATGGTAGCCTGGGCGAACCCATTTGCGTCAGTACCCGGTCCAACCACTGAAGAGGGCCGTTGAGGTGAAGCTCTATCCAGCATGGTGTCGATGTAACCGTTTGCCGCCTATACTCGGCACCCCAGCCCTTCACAAAAGACATCCGGATTGTGCACATTCTCGTCAACTGGTAGACTGCTTCGAAACCTTGGCTCACCGACTGAGATAGCAGTGAGGCAAATTCTTGATTGTTGAAAATCTTCAAGTTGCAACCTGTAGTATATGGACAGAATAGTATTAATTTGTTTAATTTTGTTGGTTTTGTTTTAAAAATAAGTGCATAATTATAATACACAAGTTAATTTTTATTAGGTATGCATAGGGATCTTCCATATATGAAGAATGCAATGTTTTTGGTTGGAAGCAAAATTACGTATAGTTGTTGGTACACAAGTTGTGATCTGTTATTTATTTCATTTAGATATCTTTAGTATTGTGACGCGTGACTATGCTCCTACATTCGGCGCAAAAAGAACAAATATCGACAGCGGAGCCTAAAATCGACGAAATCGATAGAAAATATGCCTAAGCGCTGAGGATCGTAATTTGGGCGCCGATATTCGTTTCTCCAGGGAGCAGTTCCTTTCCCCAATTCGCCGATTTGACTTTTAGTATATACTAAGAGGATGTGCAGGCCTAATAGGCCTGCTGGTCGACCTCGGTAGATCGCCGAAGCGTTAAGAGAGAGACAAAAAGCCCGGATGCTCTTACACGCGCGACGTGATTATGCTCGTACGTTCGGCGCGGTTACGGGCGCGCCATCTATTGTTTCGTAGCGTAACCTGAACAGCGACATGATGTGTCGCCGTCTGGTGACCGCGTCGCGAAGCGCGCGGCCGTTGCCTAGCAACCTCGATCGATTGACATGGCGACGCACTGACCAGTACAGTCCCACCAAACGATAATCCATAAATTTAGCCGAATCGAGATAAAAAATAACGAGAACTGGGCGGAAATTGGACGAAATCAAAAGCCTAAGCACTGTAGAATCAAATTAGAGGCGAAAAATCAGCGCCGCAGGCGCCGATTTTCGTAAACTTCTTTCGCGGACTGTGTTAGACTTTTAGTATATAGTAGTAGATAGATAGTAGATAGATAGAATAGATTAGCAAAAATAAGGGAAATAAATCCAATACAGTTGCCATTTTGGGATCCGACACGGAAAGTGTTGAGCCTACAAACCACCCCTAATATGCACGTTTGCGGTTTTTCGTATTTTACCACAAAATGATCAAAATTTTGCAATTATAGCTTCTGTACCCAAATAATTCCTCAAAAATCTGATGTGGCCAGGCACATGACTTTACATACTATACAGGGTTGGGCAACTAAATGGAATATTGTCTGCACAGAGTAAATGATTAGTTTTATCAAAAATTATTAAACATAAAAGTTGTTTGACTATTTTTTCCCCATATTTTCATAAAATCTAATTATGTCTAAATAATAAAATAAAAGCATGGCGACTATGACATCATTTTTTTTAAATGGCAACTTATGACGTGTGATACATCGTTGGATAGCTCTATTTCTTACCTTTACAGCCGTATAATACATTCCACCACATTCATAATAAATCAAATGTAAATTAATAAAAACCGCAAAAAGATCAAAAGTTTAATTTAATATTAGAAAAGAGAAAGGAAATACAGGTTGCTTACTTAAATTAAGTAAAGCGAACTTAAATTTAAATAATGAAACTAACGCAAAGGTTCGAACTGAGCACCATTTACTTCTTGACAATAATAAAGTCTGTCAATAAAACCCTGTAGTGAGTTAGACAAGGCCTGTGCTGGAGTGCGTATTAACTCACGTCGGATTTGTTCCTTCAAGTTTTCTAAACTATCCAGTCTATCTTTATAAACCCTATTTTTTAAATCACCCCATAAATAGAAATCCAATGGGCTTAAGTCCGGTGAACGTGGGGGCCACTCTATTGTCCCCCTTCTACCAATCCAACGATTTTGAAAATAATTATTCAAAAATTCACGGACTATTGCGGAATAATGAGGAGGTGCTCCATCCTGTTGATGTCTTCAATTCTTTGGATATCAGGACAAATGTTTTGTTGCAGCAAGTCTAAATATTTCTGCCCAGTCAGCGCCCCGTCTATAAAATATGGACCAATAATGTGGGTATTTAAAATACCAACCCAGACATTAACTTTTTGGGGATGCTGGGTATGCGCCTCCTGTATCCAATGTGGATTTTCTGCCGCCCAGTAACGACAATTGTGACGATTAACAGTGCCATTTAAGCAAAATGTTGCCTCGTCGGAAAATAGAATCTTCTTAACAAATTCATTGTTGTTACACAGCTCGGTCATCTGTTCACAAAACTGTAACCTTCTATCGTGGTCATCTTCGGATAGCTCGTGCACTAAATGAATTTTATATGGACGGTACTTTGCTTGTTTAAGAATTCTTCAAACAGATCGACGACTTATTCCAACATTTAAAGCTAGTTGATTGGTAGATGGCTGAGGGCAATCTTGGACAGACAACAAAACATCCAAGCTCTTTTCTTCGTTTGTTGCTGATTTGGTTCGAATTCTAGAATCGCCACGTACGCTTCCAGTAGCATTAAAGCATGCTAAAATTTTGGTGACGGTTGACTGAGTAATGGGATTTCTGTCGGGATGGACATCATTGAATAAATCGCAAACCTCTTGTTGCTTTCGTTTATGGTCTCCATAACCTACCATCATTCAAATTTCAATTTTTTCACGTTCCGTTAATCTAGCCATTTTATAAACTAACAACAAATTGTACTATTAACCATCACGTGTATACCATGAAAATTGACAGTTGATTTATTATGAGTATGGGGGAATGTGTTATACGGTTGTAAAGGTAAGAAATAGAGCTATCCAACGATGTATCACAAGTCATACGTTGCCATTTAAAAAAAATGACGTCATAGTCGCCATACTTTCAGTTTACTCTTTAGACATAATTAGATTTTGTGAAAATTTGGGAAAAAAATAGTCAAACAACTTTTATGTTTAAAATTTTTTGATAAAACTAATAATTTACGCTGTGCAGGCAATATTCCATTTAGTTGCCCAACCCTGTATTAATAGTTTAGCTGCATGAGATTCTATTTGATCGAGATCGGTCGTGTCTGCATTAAAATAAAACTAGTTAGTCAGGATTTGACAGATATTTTGATTCTATTGACAGTAGGTAGTCAAGAGATCAGCGTTTGACACTACCTACTGGCTTTACCATACTGGGGTATTACACTATGAACCTTTTCTTTCATTAATAAAAATTAAATTTTAATAAAAATTGCAAACGCCATTATTGAAACAACAGTTTCTGCATCGGATCCCAACAGAGCATTGGATTTATTTTCCTCAATAGGCAATTTTTTGTGTACCAATTTTCACTGTACCAATAGGTAAATATTTCAATATAGCAAGCAAATTTTTACATATACATCATTCGTCATGCAAAGTAAAAAAAGGCAAAAGGAGAAAAAAATTTCTATCTAAAAATCAATATTCTGTCATAAGGTCAACGTGAAAGAGCTAATATTCTGATTATGAAATCAGAATATTAGCTGTTCCTTGTATCAAATAATGATTATGAAACCATTATTTGATAACTGCACTTAAAAATAGTTTATTAACCTTAAATATATGAAATAGTAATAGCTGAAATAGTAAATAACTACTTCCGGGAGGGCGTAGTCCCAAAACAGATGAAGGTGGCAAAGGTAATACCTATATCTAAGATAGGAAATCCAAACATGACAGCAAACTACCGCCCAATCTCAATCCTACCAGTCTTCTCAAAAGTATTGGAAGCGGCAATCATGCGCAGACTTACAAACTTCTTCGACAAGGAGAAAATTATCTGCAAAGAGCAGTATGGATTCAGGAAGGGAAAGTCTACGATAGATGCTGTGGAACACCTGCTAAACTTTGTTTGGGATAGTGTGGAGAGGGGAGTGGTCTGGATGCTGTTACAATGATGTCTGACTTATCAAAGGCTTTCGACTGCATCGAAAGATCGAGATTGCTGGAAAAACTAGAGGCATATGGGATACGAGGTCTACCACTGCCGCAGGGATCACTTGTGGGGCCGTTATTGTTCTGCGTTTACATAAACGATCTGCCAATGAACATATCTGCTCATGCAACTCTGTTTGCTGACGACACAACCCTGAGATGCCAGGAAGACAATATTCAGTCACTGTCTGATCAGATGGATTTGACACTGGAAGAATCAAAGACCTGGTTTTCAGCAAATGGGCTTGCATTAAATGAGGAAAAGACGAAAGTGGTATATTTTTCAACAAAGAGGCACACAAGCAGACCCGTACCCACCGATCCTGCCAGGCTGCTTGGTGTAACCCTCGATACAAGACTGACATAGAAGCCATATACAGAGACGATTAGTCCGTAGTTGGCATTACGCCACATATGCCATTCGAAGACTAAGCAGATCGTGGGACTAGAGGCAGCCCTGGTGGCATACCATGCACTTTTTCATAGTCAAATGACATACGGGTTGTTACTGTGGGGAAATTCTACACCCGCCTGTGCGATATTTAGGCTTCAAAAGAAAGCAATAAGAGCTGTGGCTTCTGGCTAACCAACAAACTACATGCCAACCAATATATAAGAAGTATTCCATCTTAACACTACCGTCAGCATACATCTTTCTAGCCCTGGTGCATGCTAAAGAGCAGACAATGAATATACAAACACGCACACAAACTACATGAGTAAACCTTAGATTTGGAGATAAAGCGACGATACCATTCCACAGAACAAGCACTTCGGCAGCGCAGCACCAGCATCTGCATCTATTTAATGCACTTCCTACTGTATGGATTCAAAAGCCACTGGGAAGGTTCAAGAAAGATATCAGGGCCTGGTTACTTAACGAGTGTTTCTATTCCATAGATGAATATAAAGCAGCAGCCAGAAAAACTGTCTAATATTTTGTATAACTATCATTGTTGATATATTATGTTTCAGATATTATTCAGAAAAACTTTTATTTTTATGTTATAACATTAGATTATTTAACTTCGATTATTAATAGTTTTATGTTTAGTGTTATGTTTTATTTTTTGCTTTCTTGTAATGGAGAATATTATTTTTATTTTTAAATTATACTATACCAAATGATTTATAATACAAATCAGGTGTACAAAATTGAAAAGTTTTAAAAAAATGTCTTAAAAGTCGTTCTTAAAAATCGGCCCGCAACATCTCTGAAAAAGTTTTGGCTTCGGCTGAAACTGAGACAAAAGCCGAAATTCGGTTTCGGTTTCGGCTAAAAATTCGATTTCGGTGGGACACTAGTTTGCAGAACTGTACTGCTACCCGTTTCATTGAAATATACCATTATAAAGGACACTGCAAATAGTGAGCAAAGCTATGCTATTCTACGGCTTAAAAAAAGATGGATTGTATTAAACTCGATGAGAGCGAGCAAGAGATATTTGGCCAGATTTAAATTGCTTTGCTCAGTTTGGCTCTTGCTTGGTCATGCGGGATTTGAATGATTTTTCTCTAATTCATAGCTTCTTAGCTGAACTGGCTATTGGGGATTGCCTTATAAGTAGAGATCGGCGGTTCCAGTCACTTCTCGGCGCACTGTAAATCGGCCAACTGGGGAGTGCATATGAATAGCGCGACAGCAGGTACAAAACCCCAGTACTCGACTGTAGCTCTTGGAGTGGCGTAAGTACTTTGAAACGTTGGGTGATTTGATTTATTTCACCACTTTTTCGCTATTCTAGTATTCATTCTAATCGTCATTATCCTCAGTTTTACTACAATAATACGCATTAAGAATAATAAATTTTTCTAAATTCTCTATAGTGAATTGTGTTCTTCGAGTAGTTAAAATATTTTTAAATTTTGAGAAAGATCGTTCAATATCACAACTTGTAGCAGGCGCAAAACAAAAGTGTGGGATTAAATTAGTATATTTTAAATAATCATTATCATTATGATTAAAAGAATTCTTTGAAATTTGTTTTTAAATGATGTAATCTGGATTCCGTTGTAACACAGCATCAATTTTATTACATATTTTTTCGCCAATTGGGGTTTCAATACTTTTTAATGTGTCTACCAATGACTCTAATTTTTCAAGAGTGTCTGTTAGTTTTAAATTTCTACCTTCCAAAGATTTTATGGTTTTTGGTATTGAGAAATGAGTGGTAATAAAATTTAATTTTCTGGGCAAATCTGGGCTCACGATTAACTTTTGGCATTCCCTAATGCTGGCCGCATTATCTTTTAATTTTAAAATAAAAGGTTTCAAAACATCAAAATGTTTCTCATAGAAGAAAGCAGCCTCCAACCACGTTCCCCAGCGTGCTACAATAGGTTGCGGTGATAAAGGAACGTTCGGACACTTCTTTAAACAATGCTACTCTAGATGGTGCCCTCAGGAGAATTTTTTTACAGGAACTGATTAATAAATTGACGTCCGGGAATTCTTCACTAATTAATTCAGCTACTCTGTGTATTCCATGAACAACACATGTTAAATGTAACATATTAGGTTTATTGTTCCTTAGCAGTTTTCCTTTAACATAATGCTAGCAGAATCCGAAACAAAGAGTAAAATTTGGGCCTGTCGCCGCTAGATATGTTATTTAAACTATTAATGAGTATTTCACAAATCTCTTCATTGACAGTGGGTCTAATTTTGTTAGCGATAAAAAATGTAATGAAAATACTCCAAAAATGGAGTACTTTCCCGGTGGAAGCTACCTACTACCACATTGACAACACACCTTCCCATAACATCTGTTGTTTGATCTGCGCTAATCCATAGATAATTATCCCAAAGCTTTGATTTTATTTTATTTATTGTTTTGTCGAATTGCTGTGGTACATAATGCCTTCTAATTGTTGATTCATGTGGAATGTATTATTTTGTATACTTATTTAAAAACTTACGTAATTCGGGGTTCTGTAATTTAAACAATGGAATATTCGAGCTCAGAAACGCTTCACACAAATCGTTAACGAATTTGCTATGTGAAATTCCTCGCATGCTATCTACATGTTTTTTATTTTTTATATGCTGTAAGAGTTTCTGTTTGCTTCGTAAACTTAATGTTACAGAGCAAACAGTAGGTACAATATACCTCTTTTTTTATTAATGCACGCAAAGACTTCAACATATTTGGCCAAAATATTTGTCAATTTAGGGATTTTAAATCGATATGAAATAACAAATTAACAACACTAACAATTTGTTTTAAAAACAATAAACCAAAAGGGGAATACAAACTCAAAAAATAATTCAAAGAAAACCAAATGAAAACTCCTTAAATGAACGAAAATATTACCCTATACTACTAAAGAACTAAACAAATCCCCATCCAACTAGCAAAACGAATGACTAGTTATCGAAAACAACAACAAGGAGAAAAATACTGACAGCCGAAACAATTGCTTCCTAACACTACTAATCTACCAACAAATCAAATATAAAAATTGCAAAAATGCGAAGCACGTTCTGCGAGACTCTAAACTGTACTGCCCAACACATGGTCGCTGTTACCGATGTCTATACATATGTGTACGTACCAGTAATAGGTACCTACGTGCTAATCACGTGGCCGATGTGAACCCACTCTTTAAATAAAAGCGTACGCTCATGGAAAGAATAAATGACTTAAACCGCCGCTCTCTACTTATAACCATCTCACTATTACACCTATTAAGATATAAAAAAAAATTTAGTTTTTTAGAGTGTGCGGAGGGAGCTTGTAAGTAGGTAACTAATACTAGGTATAACAATTTCGATAAAACATACCAGGTGGAATCTTGCAGACCGTGGCGGGATGCCAGCCGTACCTTTGATTACAGTTGGGCGATTGAACAAAGATACTCGAATCGCTCAAACATTCCGCAAATACTTCACCACCTGTAATGCAATCAATCAAATTACAATTGATAATCGATACGTTAAACTTTCAACTCACCAATATAATACAACCGGACTCCTTTGCCGATGTGTCTCCGAGTTTGCTCAACGACAGTATTGCGATTAACATTCGACAATAAACCAAGGCAAAATCTAAGGACAAAAATTATTTGCAATAAAGATCACAACAAAACCTTTTTTAAGGATAAAATTAGATATTAGCGCAGTACCAAAACTGAATTACACATTATTTTATTATATAGTTATCGATAAAAAGAGAGAGAGATGAACTAAATGTAGAATTTATTAGAAATATATTTGGAATTACCTTTCAGAATTGCTTGGATCCGTGAAACCGTCGACCGTGATAGACGGCTGACTGGCATGGAACGTTTCACCAACTCTAGTATTTAACTCATAATAACTAATACTACACCAAAACGCTGGCTCACAATATAATACAGGCTGAGCATCAACAGGAGGACTGGGCGTCAATCTAGAGAGACCTAAAAACAAAGAAATTATATTAATTATACTATTCACTTTAAGAATGCAGTAGCAAGTACTAAATTTGTCATAAAACATCAAACACAAATAATATTAGTTGGCTTTATGTATGTAAACTCCGAAATAACTTCATACCGGATAAAAAAAATACTGATAGGTTTAGAAAATTCCGGAGAATCTAAAAATGCAATTTTTTTTTAACATTATAGAAAATGATTTAATTAATCAAAAACTATCAATAATTGGAGTGTCATCACAAAAATTACCCCTTAAACAAGAATTAGAAATTGCCTTCTACACTGCCGCCTTAAGCTCCTGTAATGTATCACAGTTGATTACATAGATGCTAGTAAAACTTCAGTGGCAGTTTAAGGGGTCAGTTTGTCAAAAAGCACAGATTTTTGTAGCAAATATATGTAGAAATACTATAGAAACTATCATTTTGATCAGAAAGTTTGAGAACAGGTCAAAACATGCGAAACAATGGAACGGTGTCGAGCGCGCTGAGCGTAGTCCTGGCGCGTCAAGCATACACCTGTTTATTTGTCCCCTCTTTGTATATTTCAAACCGAACAAGATCGCATTTTGCATGCGCATCCATGGAAATTTCAGTAGGCATAGAAGAAGAGCATCCCGCGCGGAAGCAAGAAAAAAGGCGTATTTGTACTTGTACCAATCAGCACAGCGGAGTAGCTTCTATACCGCCAGATCTTATACCGCTTTAACTTTTTCACAAATACACCTTGTATCTGTTGAAACTAGAGGGGAATGCGTGGTATGAAACCAAACACGATAGGGAGTCATGCTGTATAGGGGTCTCGGGACTGCGGTCAACTCTCTTCGCAAGGGAACAGACAGACAGATCATGTTAGCGCTTTATTAAGAGTATGATAGTATACCCCTATATTGAGGCGCTTGCTGTTTGACAAGTGCTGTATTATAAAAAAAATAAACTATACCTTTCTTGTGCAGAATTTTACTAGGATAATTTTACACAGGAGCTGAAATTTCGAAATCGTGACCGTTTTGCGGCAAAATGCGAAAAACCGTGAACGTACACGTTAGGGGTGGCTTTTAGGGGGTTTAATGACCGGCGAACCCTGCCAGGTTGTTGGCCTGTAGTTTGCACAAACACAAGGCGTATTTCTAAAAAAATTTGAAGCAGTATAAAATCGGGTGGATAAATCATTCACCAGCTCTTCTAGGTCTATAAGGAACAAAGGGTGGCCATTAGGAATGCCAGAATGGAAACAAATCAAAGTTATGAGGAAGCTGAAGGGTTAATATATAGAGCAGACATTGCTGAATGAGGGTAAGAAGCTTTTTTTTCAAAAAAAAACTAAGAAACATCATATTGTCGGGAAATAAATAAATCGCATTTTTCTCAAAACTACGCTTTTTGACCTGGCTGACATTCTAAAAAAGAAGCTGTTTCACCTATCAACTTGAAAATTTTATGGCATGTTCTGCACACGTGTAGTTATCATCCCTACCAGAATTATGATTATTCATTAGTATTGAATCCATTTTTGTTGACTTTGTACCTTTTAAAAGGAGGCTAAAAAAATTTAAAAGTCCGCCATTTTGTTTTTGTAAAACGTATGTGGATACTAGAGGTAGGGACGATAGCTACAAGTTTACTTTTCAATAATGAATTTTATTTTTTCTCTCAGAAGCTCCAAAGTTGAGTTATCGTCTCAGCCAGATTCAAGTAAGGGAAACTCTGGCAGCTATACTAGCGAGATTTTCCATTAAAAAAATATTATTTTATTTTGTAGCACTTTAAGATCTCCTCTTTCATGTATTAAAAGTTTGAAATAATAATATACATTCTTACATAAGAAAAAAAATCGTGAAAAATGTCTTGGAGATTGGGAATTAATATATCCCAGCTAAAGCTTGCAGATAAAAAAGTTTTCTGACAACAAAAATGGTTTTGGAGTATGCTCTTAAGTGAGAATACATTATTTTGACTCTTTCTATTTATTGTAATAGCAAAGACTAGACATATAAGACTGGTCACTTCGCGCAAATCCTTTGTTCTTTATGACCTGCCGCTCAGGGACCTTGAACCGTTGTCCCTTTAATTTGGTTTAGCTTTCGGGCGGGAAGTTTGAATGAGTTATTTTAAGTTTATTGTTTTGATATTCAAATGTCAATTATAATCATTGAAATAAGTGACGTACTCACTGGTCTACTTGAAAACACGAAAAGAAACATCGCAATAAATACCGATCGGATAACCAACAAATGTTAACGTCAAAACAACTGTTGTTTGAGGTTAGAGTTGGCGGTTGGGGAAACAGCTGATTTTAAAATCCACGTGCTGTTTTATTGATTTCTCCCGAGTACTCACGAATGGGCTTTAATCGGGTTTAGCCCTCTATCTCTCTCTCGAAACGTAGTTCCTTTTTCGAGTGGCCAGTCTGATATGTCTAGTCTGTGGTAATAGCAAAGTTAGTCAAGAAAAAATAAATGAGTTATTTTTTCCGTAATATGTAATATGTAGAGATCCAAGCAACATTTCTCAAAATCAAAAATGGGTCCATGTAACCTACATCGTACCTCTTAGAGTTTACGAGAGTCCCATGTACATCATGTTCCGTGAGACATTCTGTATAGCCCGTGAAGTATAGAAACATGAGAGGTGTTATTTTAACAAATTCTCAGCACGTTTTGTTTACTAATTATCAAAATACGTATTTTTAAGTAAAATGCAATTTCAGACAATCAATTGTTACTGATTTATGGCGCCATAAAATTCCTTTTTTAAATAGCAACACCATATTTTTTGTACTGATTTTGGTAGACCTTTTAATTGTCTTAATGGTAGCGGAAACATCTTATTGAACATGGTATTTCTGAATAGACTACAAAAATTCGTTTTTAATAAAATTATTTGTACCAAAGGCAAATCCCGACTAATAAATGTCTGCAAAACCGTTGCAGACTCTTTTGTAATGCTTCCATATTTTGCGCAGTTACTGTGTAGTATCGACATATAGATGCATATCAGTATGTCAATTCCATATGTATTGGTGCTCGCTATTTTAAATTTAAGAAAAAAAGAACATACTCATATTATCATTTGGGTCAATTGGATCCCCATCTTCCGACATATATCCGGGAGGAGGGGTTTCTGTGGGCGGGGCTGCATTATGAGGTGACTCCAGTCCTGAAGATGCGCTTCCGCACAAGCTAACCTCCATGTAGTTGCCTGAATGTTGCATATGCAGCCTGCGTCATAGATAAATTACATTATATAAAGTAGCGGAAATAATTTTGGGGTACGTACCCGAGGGAATTGTTAGTGTTGTGTGGAAATGACGTATTTTCGGGAACGGATGTGTTCACGTCGTCCAGAGAGTGTGTATATATGTTGTTTTCATCGCTAATAAGTGTTTGTCTCGGAACGAGGATAGCAGGTAATACTAAAAAAACAAATTAGATAAGAAATGATTCATTTGGAGAATATAAGATAATTCAAGACACAATAACAAGCGATTCCAATTATAATAGGTCACAAGTACTCGTGGATTAATTAGTTCGTAATGAGCTCAACAGTAATGACTACAGATTCCTTTAGTAAACAATTGATACGCAGAACACTTAAAACTCTAGAAAACTAATTTTTGTATGACTAAATTTAGTGTTACTCACTATACTCTATTGATCTCCCAATTTCTCTGACTTTTTTAACACAATGACTACGATATTACACCATGCAAATTGATTCATGATTTTCGTCAATTTTAGAAAAAACAATAGCAAAAATTAAGAAAAAAAATAACTGACAAAAGTTAAAAAGTTTTAGGGGTAGCTATTGTTATTGCAACTTTTACCTTTAAAGGAAAAGACAAGTGATAAATTAGAATTATATGAAATTCATCAATGTTTAACAACTTAGATAAAATAAAGCAATAAATCTGTGATTGCAATCAACAAGAACTAATGAACATAAATTTTATACAGGCTGTCCGGAAAGTAATGGGATCCAGTTTAAACGTAGCGTTTTAATATAAAATGGTTATTTTTGTGGCAATTGTGAAAACATACTTTGTAGTAAAAATATTATTTGTTGTTTATAATACCGGCCATTGATCTTGCTAAATTTTGTCAAACAAATTTACAAGAGGGTCTCACAATATCCTTCATTTCCATCAACACGTTTTTAAGTCATATTGTCATGTAAGACAAAAAAGGTTCCCAGAATGTGTGAAAGATTTTAAAAGTTTTGAAAAGTTTTGATAAGAATTCAGATTTTAGCACTACACTCAAATGTTTAATTATGTTATTTTTTTAAACAATATACATTATCGACATAAAATAAGTAAAATATACAAATTAAGTACAGTAGAGCGTCGATAATCCGAACTTTCGCTAATCTGAATGCCGAAAAACAAATAATACTGAAATAAATCACTGAGTAACCGATGGAAAATCCATTTTTTTTTATTCCTGTTTACAGAAAAGCATTGCTTTTGTATCTATCTTGTCTGCAATAGTCGTATTTTCTATTTAGCTGCAATATTTGATAATCCGAACAATTTGATAATCCGAACCACCTTCGGTCCTAATTAGTTCGGATTATCGACGCTCTACTGTATGTACAAATTATGGCCATTTACAACAGAAAAACTACAAACAATGAAACATTTGACATAATGAACAAACGTGTTAGGTAGGTCGCATTACTATCTGGGCATCATGTAGTACGTGAAGCATATTTTTACGTTTAAAAGGTTTGGTCCGCTTGTAGTTTGATTAATAAATTATAGAATTTATTAGGTTCAAAATACATCCAAATGTAGCAAATTCAAAAAATGTCTAATTACAGTTGCAATTCATATGTATAATAAAATTCTCGTATAAATTATTGACCACAATCAATCCAGAAATTCACTCAATACCAAAAAGCAGCCATGTTAGGTGATAGGAGGATACCATTTACATTGACAGGCAGGCAAGAAATGGTGAAGAAATGGAGACGCAAATAATAGATAGACCTTGGAAAAGTCTTAAGAAGAAAATGGTTCCATATAATTAAATGATGTATAATGTATAATTGTGTTCTAATCTAGTGATTGGTGACTTAAGGGCAAACTACTGCCCAATGACTGCCCAAATACCAGTTCTTTTTGCTTTATAATAATAAATAATATAATTTAAGTTAGGGGTTTGTTTCTCCCAACTTATGACCATAATATTTACAATTCCAATTATGTCGCCAAATAGACAACAATAGATTTAAACTGTCAAAATATCAGGTTGGATACAACCAGGACCTTGTTTATTTGTCATCATTTATATTAATTACTTAGCTTATTTCCAGCATCTTGATTATAATAATATGAGCCAGCTAAATAGAATCAACCTTTATTGTTTGACTACGCGTTTATGGTACTGAGACCGACGTCGGCCTCAACATCCTAGTACGCCTAGGATGTGGTTCCATTTAACGGTGAACCGTCGTACTCAAGTCTTTGTGTATAAACAAACATACTGCTCAATTTGTTCAGCCGATTTCTGCCCTTTGCTAATAGGCAGCTACTGTAGTTGTTGTCAACTGTTAGTTATTAATGATCTGAGCTGATGGTACGCTTCTCCTTTGTCTCGGTCTGTGGACTTTATAACAGAAACCTTCTTTACAGAGCGTTGACAGTTCGTAGTAATTCGACCCAATTGCATAAAAAGCAGATCAACTTGACAACGGCTGGGTCAATTTTAAAGAAGTCTTAAAATGTCACCTATAAATTAGCTCCTGTTCCGGGATTAATGGTATTGGTTTAATTAGCATGAAAGCATATTAAATCAACCAGTATATTGTGTCAAAAATTAGCCTCTCTTCTCTAATTAAGTTCATGATTAAAGCAAGCGCGGTTGAATTTTATATTTATTTCGTAACAATGCCATATGCTTACACATTCCAACAGTACCATCAGTGCAATACTTTCGACTCGACCTGCTTTTTATGCGCCCGTGTTTTGCATGTAACTGGTATAGTTGAATCAATTTAACTTTGCGTGTTGTCAAAAGTGACAGTCGTCTGGTGCAATCGACTGTTGTCATTGGGCCAGTGGCGTAGTCAAATAAATTTTGCCAAAGGAAAAGCATATGTCTGCATACAGGGGGTCATCATAGGGAGCCACAACTAAAGTTCAAAGGCGACTTTTCACGCAGCTCTTCCTTTAAGGATGTAATGGTAACATGCTTTCGTAGAATTAAATATTGCTAAATGTTGTCTACAGGAAGAATATGGTAATGCAATAGCGTATTTGCAGCGTAAGTTTTTAGTTTCGTCCGACTTCGAGATTTTCTTCTGGTACAAAATGACTCGTTTGCCTCCCTGGCATTTTTAATATTATATACTGTCCTTAGACTTATTTTTAATGCATCCGCAACTTTCTAAGAAATAATGTAACAATGTTCGCAATAGGACGAATTGACAATAATTAATACCTGCTGAATTGCATTAAGGGAATTTAGGGGATCCATATTTTCCTTTTCCTCTGTCTATAAGATTGGCCACAAACTGTTTCGTTTGAGGAACAGCACAACTCAGTTACCCTGAATCTCCTTTCAGCGACGCCGCTGGAGATCCGAACTACCCAATGACCGACGTACTGTAGTTCTGTCTTTCTTCAGCGCAATATTATACATATTAGCATCCGAGATCGTGTGTCTTAGCCAGCCGAGACATACGTCCAACATTAGTGTCATTAGTTTAGCATGCCGTAGAAAGAGTGGAAATGCATTTAATCATATCGTAACTACCGCATGTCACTTTTGACAACACGCAAAGATAAATTGATTCAACTATATATGGATATGTACACCCCTCTTAATGATTTTGGCACATCAAACAACAAATTATAAAATACCTATTGTGTGTATACTCAACAATTGCTACAAACAGGTGAAGACCACTGGCACAATTTAGCCTGAAAAGACATTTTTTAAACCTAACAGTTTTAAAATAACAAATTTGCAATTGATTGAATTTGAATTTTTGGCACAATGTATACCATAACAGTTTTTACATTACTATTTCAATAATTAAGGAAAGTTTATAGAATTTTATATGTATATCTTATAAAATTTTTTATTTTGCCCCTTAGCTCACTCAAGGGCTGCGCTAAGCCAGGCAACATGCTACCGAAGCGCTACGTGGCAGTAACCCCACAATTGAAAAAATACTTATAAAACAATTCCCATAAACATAAATGCGCTACTGCTATGTAACAGCACTGGGCCTGGCTGATTGTGGCCAATGACAGATCAAGTATAGGTTGTTATGGCAGTCATTATTGATAAGTAAAATGTATTTCAAGACAGTATGAAAACCAATGTAGTTTATGTTATTCATATTTCATAAAATCCACTGAAAATAATATGTTATAGATGGGCCACCTTAAGTAGACTTGTCAGAATATAGCTATTTAAATGTACCATGCTTTCATTACCAACTTCAGATAAATTTAAAAAAAAGTAATAAAATGCAAATAATGCAACCAGTAATGCGTCCAAAGTATGTGTGTTAAATTTATATTTTATATTATCATTTTATTTCCAGAGAATTCCTACAAAAGACTTAGAAAAAATGCATATTTATACAAATTTTATTTTCTTAGGTTGAATTTTGCAGTTTGACGTAAGGAAAGACCTTATACGAGTGATCAGAAATGTTATATATTGCGCTGGTAGTAATAATATTAAATTGCCGCGAGACCTTAGCAAACAAAGTAAAAAGCTGATTGCTAAATTAATAGCGTAGTTTGAATGTGAACGAGACCACGGCGGGCCTTTTCAGCCGCTGAATTCTATGCAACTTAACACCCTACAGATAAATTGCTGCAAAATACGGAACATCACTATATCTAGCTCTGTCACCCCTCTACTAATATTGACTATAACAAAGTCCAAATATTTGTATATTCTCTATTATTAATTATTGTATCAATTTGTATCACTGAAAATAAATCAAAACGTTAACCTCAAAAACAAAGCTTGTCACAGTATGATCTTCGATTGTTTTAACTTTAACAGTAGTACGGGATAATCTTATAATACAGAACCTACCCGGACTTTCGATTCTTGTGTAGTGGTATGGATTAATACAGATCTCGTCTTTCTTCAACGAGTATGCAAATTCACAGTGTTCGACGGGCCTTAGTTCATGGTGAGATTGTAATTCGGGCCATCTCCAAAGCTTGCAATATATGACATGAGGCAGTCCTTTCCGCTGTGGAATATTTGATCCAATTTCTGCTGTGGGTCTCACTCTGTGCATAAAAATAAACGAATCAAGCTCATGATCATTTACATGTGCATTGTTGACAGTTGATTTTTTTACGCACTAGATGTCCAATGGTGTACGGGAGCTGCGATTAGGAGTGATATTGGAGTGATCCAGCGCATTTGCTAGACATGTAGGGTAGGTCGCAAGCCAGACACAGTGGGGTAAGGGGGGTAAAGCACAACAAATCTATAATTTGACCTTAAACTTGTGTGCCGATTGTGTTTGTTCGAGATTATTTACCTGGGTAACGTCACACACTTCGTGTTATGATTTTGTGATGAAACGGCCCTTTCAAGTTCTTCGAGAGCGCCGGATTTTTTTAGTTTTTTCACCAAACTCTTCACTGCCTTCTCACACCATTTATCATCGGCGTCAGCGCTCTTTTTCCACCCGAGCAATCGTTTAATAACAGTTGGGGTAAACATTACACTTGTCACAATGCACACATTTGCACAAAATAATAAAAAAAATACTTGGGAACCGCACCGAGACACGTGCTCGTGACTGTCGCTGCCGCAAAAACCTTATGTAAAGTTATTACTTTTGCGCTGCCATATTGTACTTTGACAAGAGGTCGTTTATTATTTTGGAAACTGAACCAATCACCGACGTACCATTTGCCGAACCTGTTATTTTCGCACATTTGTGTTGTTGCTGGATGCGTATGGCGTAGATAACTTCTCACGCATGCGTGCGTCCCAAATCATTATAAAGCCACTGGCGTGGATGCGGTCGATTTTTTTGGGGGCTTACCTATCTGCCCTGGCCCCTGATTATAATTATTATTACATATTATTTTAATAGTACACTATTCTTTTTTTATCGTCAAATGCATTATGTACAAAACCTTATATTAGGTTTGTTTCAACACAAAAAACACCGTTCAAGTATCGTGTTTTGTGATGGACCAGTTATGTTACGATCGACAACTCAATGATAAAAAGTAGCGCTGACACATTCGGCCCAATACATCGTGTCGTATGTACCTGAACGGTATTTTCAGTGTGTTGGAACCTACAAATGGAATTGGTATTCTGGTATTAATTATAGGCGATGATTAGTTTGTTTATCGCTTATTTAGCTGTTTACAAATTTTGTCATTGGAGAAAGAAAGACAGTCTAGCATTATAATATGTAAATACCTCATGTTACAATTGATGTACGTTTGGCCTTGTGTTTTGCTCAGGGGCGGATTAAGTCTTTTTTCGCCCTTGAGTGATTTCGCCCCTTCCGGCTCTGCTGATCACCCCGTATTTTTTTAATGAAGATTGTCGATAAAAATACCAACGGTTAGTATTTTATTATACAAAACTATTATGTTATTATTATTATTATTATGTTTAAACTAATACGCTGAACATACAAAAAAATATTCTAACAGTTTCTTTTGTTATAATAGTATAAATCTAAGTATTTATAATTTCATCTTCACAAGTACTACTATAATTTAAAATGTCATGAGTTAGGTCGGGTGTCCATCGGGCCGATAAATATCGGCCCGATCTCAGTCGTACAATAAATATCGTGCACATGTATTTTTATTGGAATCGGTCCATTGACACGATATAATTATAAACAAACATATTTACGATATAACTATAAACATAATTGAACCGCTTATTATTAAAAGGGACTAACAACGTAGGAACATAGTATGAGTTAGTCCCTTTTACTAATAAGCGATTAATAGTTATTTAACCAACAAGTTTATTAAAAAGAGCGATTAATGTCGAGATCATTAATCGCCGTTTAATATTCGAGTTGGTTACAAAATTTGTTCGTCGATCGTATTCTTTTGCGTCGTCTACACTCTACATAGATTTTTCTTCGCCAATGTCTTTTTAGGTTATATGACAATTTATGTAATTTGACACTGACAGTTCTAGAGGCGGTATGTTTTGATTGGAAGGTTTCATTTCACATATGTTTGGTTGGCCAATCAAACGACGTCTTTACGTCGTGTGATTGGCTATAACAAATCATGCATTAATAGAAATCGTGCATTAATGGAGTTGTTTAATAAACGATTTCCTATTCACTAAACTGACTCATAAATAAACGATCGACGGAAAATTATAATTATTCGCCCTTCTTCGCCTTCGTCGAAGAAATTATCTTGTTGAATGTAGGTCCTCGCTATGTATAATATTTGAGGAATTCGATGGCCATCCACTGATCCCCAAAATGTTTGGTGAGCAAATTGGTCACGTCATTTATCTTTGCTTGAGCATCAGGAACGCCAGTAGCCACAGAGGAAGGTTCCTCTGTGGAAGTTTTGAATTGTTTTGTGTTTCTTTGACACGCTCTTGAAAGTGCCGAGGTCCGAATTATAACAAACTTCACCTCTTACTTCGGTGTTATTTTTCATATTGTTCCTGATGAGCATAAATCCTTTGGAAGCTAAAAATGTAAAATGCAGGTATCACTATCCTGTGATGTGCAAAATAGAGGATACAACAGCTTTAAAATCGTAACTAGTTCATTCCCAGGAAGCAAAAAAAAGGTGATTTCTTGCTGAGTAAGGATGGCTGTATATTCTTGGGGTCTATCTGTTTTCCTTCTTCATTTTCTTTTCTATACGGCCAAAAACACGGTCAGATGGTAGGAAGGAATGCCCACGATAGGGAAAACTACTTCAATCGTCTTGACGCGTGCTGGAGCAATCTTAAGGATCCAAAAACTCAACTTTCCAATCAGTGTGTAGTTCTATTTTGTTTTCCGTCGCAAAAGCACCCAACCATTTCAACCTCAGGAGGCATTCTGGTATGGTTGAGCAAAAACTCATAAACTGCCGATGGTATTTTATTTGAACTTTTTTCTGCTCGTTCTCACACCAATTACACACAAACACGTCGCTGGGAGTTTGAGTTTTTAGCCGGTTGGTCACAAGGCGGCTCCAGTGGAAGCATGCTGCATGAATTGAGCTGGGTTTGAAAATATACTGGTTTTTGACACATGTTTTCGACCGGACTGTGTTGGATTCGTTCAAAATCGCTTTGTAGGGTTATAGTATCAACCAATGTTTATCAAATTAAGCAAAAAAGAATACTTTCGAAAAAATATGGATTGAGCTGGTTTTGATACTAAACGCCGCATTTGTGACCCAACCGCCAGGAGCGCTAAATACAAAATTCGATATTCTTGCTTTACGGTGATGAGTCTTTAGAAGATTTGTTTGGGGTATCGTTGAGAGAAGCGCTAAATATGCTTGATGGTTCGGTAATACTAATGAGTTTTTTTTTTGACTTGTTTATTTTACGTCGGATTATTATTGTTATTATTATTTATTTAGTTTGAGGATTGATATGGTATGGTTCTCTATATACCGGCACAAGTGCTAAATTGATGATGGATTACAGAAATTAGTTTCCAAAATATTGATTTTGGGCCCCCCTGTTGTTGGGTGCCCTGGGCTAATGCCCATTTTGCCCATAGGGTAACGCTCCACTGACCTTTATAGCAAAACTAGCGATCGCTTCTTCAGAGCTAACTGAATACTGTAGTAGTCAGTATTCAGTTAGCTCTGAAGAAGCGAGCAACATGGTTCGCGAAACGTCAGCATTAACAAATCTTGACACACGGCCATCACACGGCATACACCCGGAAGCAGTCAGGTGATCAGGTGATACTTCATATTTATGTTATTTTATTTATTTATATTTTTTATGATATATATTTAAGTTTTTTAAGTAGGTATTTTTTGCATGGAGTACATTATAGTGATTTCGCCTACAAACAATCGAAAACCGGTTTAAATCGGTTTTTTTTAATTAGGAATTAGAAAACCGGGTTTTCATCACTGTTATATGTAGCCCGGTTGGTGTTAGCGATAATTCTCGTCGATAATTCACATCAATTAAATAAGGAAAAGCATTTATGATATTCTGTAGATCAATGGGAATTATGGTAGAATCTGGTTTTCAACAAGAGAAAAACTTCGTATTCTTTGGAATACAAAGTCTTTGATGTCTGCTCCTTACACTCATCATCAGACAAGACTGAGGGATCAGAAATATCATGCACACTAGTTTATAGCCAAATCAATTAATTGGTTTTATGATTCGAAATACGTGTTGTTGGTAGATTTCTTTCCACAAGACTCCGTCTTGAACATTGCGCAACACGATCGTCAGCATTTTGCGGCCTACCACATTTTAGAAAAATAGTTGGCCGAAACGTTTGTTTGAAATTCTCACCTATTTGTTAGTGAAAAGTAAAAAACAATTGACGGAGAATTTTTAAAAAATATCTTAATTTTACAAACTTTTCTCTTATTGTTGTATCTTTTGACCTATGTGATGGAGCAATTGCGATGATGAATATTCATCGGCAGATGAACGAAGTGAAATTCTGGCAAAACGGTTTCACTTTGTTATAGCCTTCTGCTTCCGCTGCGGCCACTCATTACAACTCAAGTGGCCGAGTGTGGCACGCTTCTTAGATCTTGCGCGAAGACGTTTGAGAGACGCCAATTTTCCGAAAATGATGTGTGACACTGTCACGGTTCGCCTAGCGCTCGTCTAACTGCATGACAATTTGTCACGCCAGTCGGAGGAGCACTCCTCGAATCGTGTCCCTAGGCCCCGTTCCTTCGCCGTGACTTATGTCATTCATAACATGTAGGTGCGAGCAACGGTTTCGGTAAAAAAAGTGAGGCGAGAGAAGTGTGCTTCCGATAAAGTAGTTTCTGTTTTCGAAAAATGCCATGTGGGTATTTGTTGTGCGCGCCAGTTTTGATAGCGGTTGTTTTGGTCGTTCAGGTCCATGGAGCATCGGATGCACGGATAGTGCAGGTAAAATGAAAATGAAGTCCGTTTCGTTTATCGTTAAGAGCACCCTTCCACTATTTGAGGACGATCTATTTGTTTAAGACCATAAGAAACTTTGTGATGAATGAAATGGGGTTGTGTCTTCATCATGTGTTGAAGTCTCATATACAATGTTAGCTTTTCGAGTCAAAATTAGTTCTTCTCAAAACTAAAGAAGAATATTTTAGAGAGGAACGCAGGTACAGCGGTAAAGCTGTTGAGAAATATTGTCGTGGATTATTATAATTGTTATATTTGTTTCAATAATAGCTGCTGTAAAGAGAAATGAAAAAATACGTTTCTAAATGGCATTCCTAAATTTCAGGACCAAAAGAAAAAAAGTCAAAAGGTCTTCATATATTATTCGCTCTATCCTCCTTTCACTATAGGTACTATTTGTCTTAGTATTATTACAAAATTTTCCTCAAGAGTGGAGGTAGTCATAACTGAACTACAAACATTTTCTATGTTTTCTTTTAAATTGTTAAATGCAGAAAAGCGAATAATTCAACAAACCTTCAAGATTATTTATCCAGGCCTGACACGGGGTGTTAAGTTGTATAACTATGCCAAAAAAGTGATGCCATAAGGTTTTTTTTTATTTTTAACATGAAACCCAAAATAGAATTGAACCCTAAAAATAGAAAAAAAGTCAACAAATAAACCGTGTATACTATGTATTACTTTTTAAATATATTTTTAAATACTAGTCCACTTTTAAGACTCTTGTTATAAAACTTAATAAAAATACAAAAATACGAAATTTTTTAAGTTTATATACAGTGAGCGCGATAAGTATGGAAACATGACAAAATATCTGAAACGGTTTGTTATTTGAAAAATCCTCGGACACGTCGACTTTTAATTATCAGTATATACATATATTTACATAAAATTTAATTTTTAAAATTAAACATCAGAATTTTAGGTCAATGTGCAAAGATTAAGGCCAACTATGCGAAAGATATTTTCCCTAAAGTTCTGAATACTTTACAATTATAAAATGTCTTTTTCTCGAATTTATTCTTATGTAAGGCTATAAAATGACACCAATTAGACAATTAAATGATCTACCAAAACCAGTAAGAAAAAATGGAGTGGACATTAAATAAAGTGTCGGTGACGTCATTTTATTAAAATAACAAACCATCTCTGATATTTTCTTATGGTTTCATACTTTACGCGCTCACTGTAACAACACATCAAAATTACCGTAATTCATTATCGAGAAAATTATTATTAAGATTTTACAAAAGTGCAAATGTTATCGGATCAAAACTTGTAAAGTGTCGTATTATGTTTCATATTTCGTGGATCTTTAGGATTCTAAGCTGCTTACAATAATACGGCAAAGTAGGGGAAGAACCCACCACGACATCGCCTGAAGGAAAGTGTTCTACTATACAGGTTGATCGGAAAATAAGTTATCTCGTATTCTTAAAATTTGATGCTACCTCAACCTTTTTTTATTTTTTGTCTTGAGTTATGAATCATCATTCATCATGTATACCTTAAAACGTGGCCAAAGGATCATAGAAACATCTGTCAATAAAAATTACAATTTTAACTTGATATCACTTATCTTGCTCTAGCGCAAAATTTTGTTTTACCTTTTCCCAGAAAATATTTATAATATATGACTACATATATGTATTTCCGCAATGTCTGCGATTGTTGCTTTCTAAACGCAATAATAAATGCGATTTGTGTTAGGAAGCAGCAGTTAGGAAATATGCAGTTTGTGGCAAAACGAAGCGTTTTGTAAGACTAATTATTTATTTGTCTATTGTTTAAATCTTTGCTTGGTATTATGCTATATTATCTTTAAGTACATCTACTTGTACAAAAAAAAACATAACATCTCAAGTATTATGACATTTTTTTTTATTGAATTAGTATACGTTTATTATGTTTTTATTACTTATTTTCATCATGTTATATTATATTACATAGGACGCCTCCGAATTGCAATTTTTTAAAATTGATTTCGTTCGATCTGATTGATATGTTGTCGATTGTTGTGAATCACTCGCCTTTTTGGTTACGGCTTTTAAATTAGAACAATATGTAAGTGCGTGACGACCTGAATTTACCGAGTGGAACGGTTGCGGAAAGAGATGTGTATGGATTTTACATGTCCGATATATTAAGCCAAGGAATTATACAGTTAAGTTCTTACTACAATACCGAGCATTATCACAATTTTTGCGAATATTTAAAACACATTTATAAGTAGAACGGCGGCCTAAGTACAAATTTTGAGAGACATGATAATGATGGTTACAACGTTATACGACTGTAGATATGTCGTGATGTCGACGTACTGTAGATATAGAGTCTAGGATCGATTGGAGGTTTTGCGGGGCTTATTTCCAGGGTTCTAAAATATTTCGTATCGATAAAAACGTCGGGTTAAAAGTTTATGGGTAAAAGTATGCTCGAATTATTAAGGAAAGCATACTTTAAAAAGTAAGATACTCATTTATTTATTTAGCACTTGGCTCGGACATTATTCTAAGGATTGTTTTCTAACCACAAATTTACAACTTTATAGTTTATGGTTCTATTTCGGAAACGTATGAAACTGATGTAGCTTGTTAGGATGGAAAGTTATCATCTCTTTACATCCTTAATCTCCTTAAATATGGTGTATCCGAAGATGACCAGTGCCATTTATTGTTGGCGGTAAACAATGAACATGTAACATAATAGTTATTTATGTACCAAGGGCATTAAACGGATGTTTATGCCCGAGGGTGCCCGTTTTAAAAAAGCTCGAGGGCCGATAGGCCCGAGCGCTTTTTAAGTCAGGGTATAAATATCAAATAATGCCCGTGGTACATAATAAAATTTTATGTCCTACAATGGTTTTGATCGTCCAGTTTGAATAAAATTAATAAATATTTTGATTTAATTAAGTGAGTTAGTACGGACTTGGGTAACAATACAAACAATACGGAGTTGAGTGACAGTAGAAACAATTAGAAAACTTAACCATACTTAACTTATCAAACTTATTTCGTGAGCAAAAAATAAACGGATCTGAAAATATTTCTGAGGAAATACTCAAAAGAGCGGAGCGGGCGGTAGAAAATTTAGTGCCCGAAAAGTCTAGGACACTATACGAGTTGAAATATATGAAATTTAATGTAAATAATGGACACTGACGATTTCAAATATACAATTTGTATGTCAAATTAGTGATGTATCTGACATATAAACCATGGCAACGCTTAATGCCCGCGCGGGCATTAAGAATCTCAAATGCCCTAGCGGGCATAAAGTAGCAATTTTGCTCCTGTATCAAAGATGTAAAATGTCACTTTAAGATCATATAGGACAGAAAATGATTTCTTGTGTTGGTGTTTACAGTATTTAGCAAAAATAACTGGACGTAGTTTTCTTTACATAACGACATCTTCTAAAATTGTCCCAGAAGCACAATAGGATAATGAAGATGATCATCATCTTTGTCTGCTTCTATAAATGTGCCTCCGCCTCACTGTTGTTCTTTAAGTAAAATATGTTCCTAAAACAGCAGATATGGATATCTTCTCGGATTGGATAATCACCATTGATCGAATGGGAAAATAAATACACGGAAAATTACGCCAATTTTTACTGCACAATTATGAGATTTCCACTGCACATTTTGTGTCCAGCTGCACGCTACAATAATGTCTGATTTATTGGCACTCAATGAGCCTCAGTTTAAACATTTATTTTATCATGATTGAGGTATTTTTCTTTATATTTTTGGCATTAAACGTTATCTCTCGATAACTAATATTATCACCTTTGTCTTCTTTATTAATTTGCTATTAAGATTTATTACCCGATGTACACGCGAGTATAGGATTTTCAATTTCAATTTCCTAATTTATAATAAGGTAGGACAGAGCCGATTATTGGCACATATGTTTATTTTGCAAAACACGAGTATTTCAAAAAAATGGTAGAGAATCAAATTTAACGTAGCGCGTATGCAGGTGTGTATATACGTATATATAGGATGATTCATCAAGATGGTACCTCTTCCCAAAACATGCCAGTGGTGCAATTTCTTATTTTCATAGTACGCTTGTCAAAGTCCTATAAGTTGTGGTCAACTGAGTTGCTATAATACTTCCTAAAGAAACATTCTATGATTCACTTCTAGATTGATCAAAAAAATATCATATTGCTTTAGTTATTGAAAGAGTTAATACAATTTCAATAGTTCCAGTGGGTTTTATACAATGGTTAAGCATACAAATAACACGTTCTCTTAAAACTAAGACAGATATGATTGTTCGTAGTCAAAAGGGGGGGACAGATATATCGCTCATTTGCTCTGCTCATGGTATTGCTCAATTTTAAGCTGTGGCAGTTACCACAATGATAAAATGCAATATAAACAAAAGAGAAATTTAATTATTCCGCAAAAATTCTCCAGCCGTAACTATACTTACATACTTGGCAATTACAATTAACCAAGATTATTCTTTGGACAATTTATAATGGCTGCAAACAAGGACAACGGGACACGACACAAAAATGTAAAGTATAGATAATTGCATGAGAGGTGTCCTTCTAACCGCACGAGCTACGAACATCTTAACAAAATCACTCACTATAAAGGAATGTTTATACTTACGATCATTACTTTATTTTAGGGTACAATAACAAATCTAGGCGAGGCGCTTCAATTCTTGCGAGAATATGACCTTGAAGCATCAAACATGTGCTTTAGAGTGAGCTCCTCCCAATGGAACTACGCCACAAATATGACGGACATTAACAAAAGACGAATGATCGATGAGCAAATGTTAAGGGGCAAGTTTGATAAGGTTTCTTGGAAAAGGGCAATCGCATTTGATTGGCCTAGGTTACCAGACCCAATAGTGAGGAGACAAATGAAGTTGCTGATTACAAAAGGAAGATCTAGCTTGTCTGATGACAAGTACAATGAGGTGTTATAATGTTAGGTTATCTGTTAATTGGTGTTTTTCATACTAGTGTTACTTTAGATATATCATTTGATATCGGAAATGAAGCACATGTATAACCACGTCAGGGTCTGTCCATACAATAATTTCGATTCAAAATTCTGTGATTTAGTGCTAGATCCAGATGTAAGAAGGCTGATGGCTCATTCTAGAAATCCAATGGAACTTCTTCATATCTGGAAGGAATGGCACGATAAAACTGGACCGCCGATGAAGAATAAATTCATGAGATATGTCCAATTGGCAAACCAAGCTGCTAGAATGAATGGTATATATTTTGTTGACAATAGATCTTATTTGTTTCTTTATGTATGATGCGTTTAAAGGTTTTTTGGACGCTGGTGACCAGATGCGATTTGTATACGAAGAAAGTGACTTTGAATTTGAAATAGCCGATACGTGGAAGAAAATTCAACCGTTGTACAAAGAATTATTTACCTATGTCCGGAGAAAACTCTACATAAAATACGGTCCTCAAGTTTTGAGGCCGGATGGACCAATACCTGCCCACCTCTTAGGGAATATATGGGGACAAGATTGGACTAGTATCTTAGATATAGTTTTGCCTTACTCTCACGAGAAGGTCTTGGATGTTACTGATGAAATGCTAAGACAGGGGTTTACTCCATTGAGGTAGAAACATGATATTGTTTTACTGTAATCCGTAATGCTTTATGATTTGTTTCAGAATGTTTCAAATGTCGGAGGAGTTTTATACTTCGTTGGGTCTAAGGCCATTGCCGAATGAATTTTGGGTGCAGTCGATGATCGATAGGCCGAATGATAGAAAGGTACAATGCACAGCTAGTGCATGGGATTTTTGCAATAGGATTGATTTCAGGTATGAAAGAAATTATCAAATTTTTTCTGTAAGAATTCGTTGCTAAATTATTTGTTGATGCACCATATACAGTCAAATAATTGATGTAATACAGGTGTTTTAAAAGATATGCCCACAAAATATAGGGGCTTATTCATCTTTGTCTTTCTTATTAAATAAACGTCTGCTCAATTATTAACGGTTACTGACCTATTGATAAATTTATTTATTATTAAAAATGTAAAATTATCAAATTTAAAGTAAAAATTTACAATTAATTTACAATGAACTAAAAACGTTAACTGACTTCCTTCTTCAAAATTGTCTGGCGAGATTCGATCAAATTTGCAAATACTCTCTAGATATTAGAAAACGCCAAAAAGCATTCTAATAAAATTATCTTCAGTGAGAAAAAAAATAGATTAACAATTCAGTAACTATTAATAATTGAGAAAAAGTGTATTAAAAATGTTCACCCAGAAAAGAAAACTAAGCAAGCCTTTAGATTTATGACAACACCCTGTATGAAATTCCATTTGGAATTATACTTGTACTGCAGTTTAATTAGAAAATTTAGATCTGATTTGATATGTTAATCAAATTGATCAAAATATACGTGATTTAGATTGTTTTTATATAGAATTAGAATTTAAAATTAGACCGTAGGTCACGTGAATAACCTATCATTGGATAGGCAGTTTAAAACAAATTTTGTTGAAACATTTTATCAGTTTACAATTTTGTGTTAACTGTTCTCCAAACACAAAAATACCAGGCCAACAGGTTTATGAACCAATTGTAAAAAGAACACAGCAAAAGTTACTTACATCTAAGGTTCCCTTAAAACTGTAAGTAACCCTTAATTTCTCCGACATTTCTAAATATTTTTCCTTTTATTTGTTTTAAGTTTTTCAGTTATTGATTAAAAAAAAAGAAATTTTACATAATTCTTAAAACAAATTGCTTAATTTATAATGTTAAAGAAGGAAACAATTTGCTTACTAATTTGACTAATTCCTTTTTAAGCAGTTTTTATCTATAGCTGCATTTCTGTTGTTACTAATGTTACTATATTGGAATCTGGTAACTTACAGTACAAAAGATAATATATTGCATGTTTATCTAATGAGATTATTATTGATTGCAAATCTGGTCACTACCGCCGAAGACACACAGAATCCAGTGGCGTAGTCACAAATTTACTAAATGTGTACGAAGTGTAAAAAGTGTTATATTTGTTACTGTCTCATTGCGGAGTTTCTGTTCTTCTAACTATTGTGTACACCTAAAATCATTCCTAAAACCTTGTAGATGAAATATGAGGTCAAACCACGAGAGCTGAGAGTGAGTCTTCGACTTCAGCAGCTGTTATTTGTCGCATACGTTACAGACCATTCCTAGGGCGTAAGAAAGACACAACCTGCTTTGTCATGGTCTCTTATACTATCTAAAAAAAAGTCATTTCCCGGGAACTAATGTTTTTACATAATATCCAAGCACACTAATATAAGTGCAACTGTCACAGTCAAGATTTAAAGTACACCGATTTTACCAAAGGGTATGTCCACAACAACGCAAGTCTTCATTTCCAGAAACAAAAGGCCTTAAATGCATAATTAATTTTATTTTGAAAATAGGATAAAACAATGTACAGAAGTAAATATGGCAGATCTGGTTACCATACACCACGAAATGGCCCATATACAATATTATATGGAGTATTCTGACCAACCGTATATCTATAGGGATGGAGCAAATCCAGGTAAATCACCTTCAGTTAATTATTGAGAAATTAAATGCTCTAAATTTTGCACTAAACGAAAAATTACAATCAGATAAACTATTAGTAATGGAGAATGCCTGGCTTTACCATATCAATTGTAGATGGATTTCCTCCTCTTCCTCATATAATGTTCATACACACCCATTATCTACTTCTAAGCAGTACGAATAATCTTGTCTTCAAATACATCCGTATGCATTCTAGGTTTCCATGAAGGAATAGCCAACGCTCTTCAGCTCTCTGTATTCAATCCAATCCATTTGCACAGAGTTGGTCTCTTCAACAATAATACCGACACGTACGAGCTAAACATGAACTTCTTGATGATGATGGCACTCAAGAAAGTTGCGTTCGCCCCATATGCTTTATTAGTGGACCAGGTATAATTAATAAGTATAACGATTAACAAACAAGACATTAATCATCAATTACTATTCCAGTGGAGATACAGTGTCTTCAGAAACGGCGTAAAATCCATGAATACAAACTGGTGGGAATTAAGATTACTGTACCAAGGTATAGTACCACCGATTCCAAGATCTGAGGGCCAGCTGGATCCAGTAGCTAAGAAACATATCGCGGCTGACATTCCATATATCCAATACTACGTAGCTTTGTTGTTAGAGTTTCAAGTACATGAAGCTCTATGTACAGCGATCGGACATACTGGTCAGTTGCACACCTGTGATATTTACAGATCTAGGGAGGCTGGAAGAATACTGAGTGAGGCGATGAGGGTTGGAAAAAGTAGGCATTGGAAGGATGTGATCAGGATGATAACCAGAGGCGAAACTGATCGACTATCACCGGATGCCATGTTGAAATACTTTCAACCTTTAATGCTGTGGTTGAAAGTTCAGAACAGGGACGAAACCGTAGTGGGCTGGAATGCTAAAATTGAAGATACCGCACTCTTTCAACCTCTGTTTTCGAAAGTGAATTCTCATGCAAATAGTAATCGAATTGGTATAATCGAGTTCACACTGTTAACATTAGTGGTGTACATATTATAGTGTTTGTTGATTGTTATGTTGACAAAGGACATGGGGAATTTGGAAATAATCATTTCTATAAAGGGAACATGGCAAAACAAGTATTGCTTTAGAAATTATCATGAACATCAAAATATAAAATGCATTGCTTCTTGTTCTCTTATTCCGTATATTCTTTGATAATGCTTGCAAAACCAAAGAAAGTGAAATGTCGATAGTTTGCACATTATTAGTGATATTAGTAGCTACCTTATTCTAGAATGTAGGAGTAAATCAATACAATAAATATTATGTAGTATTTTAATTTATACTTATACTTATCGCGCAAGGATGGAAACGATAAAATCCCTGGGTCGGATTGACCAGATTAAACATTTTTTCTCGTCTTTTTGAAATAGTATTAAATTTCTGGTGGATATCTCTAAATCCTCTACAGTAGATGGATCTAGTACTACAGGTTATTAATGTACAGTGACCCAAAGTTCTTTACAAAACCAGCTTTATTAAAAACTGGGCCAAATATTGGCAGTGGAGATGTGAAAGAGTTCCTGCATCCGGCGACCCGCTTCATTTGCTGGTGTAATTTTACATTACGTTGCCATATTTTATGCGCGTACTGTGTAGCAGAAATGGCCAACATTCAAGGCAACATCCTACCTCTGTGACTCTGTGAGCTTGGCCCCTCCTTTTTCAAAAATTGGTATTCTGTTTCTGCAAATGTTTGCAATTCGTTTGCTATAGTTTGCACCATATTTCTTTTCATTTGTACCCCAACCGTTTTCGAGATAAAATTAAAACAAATTCGAGACGGGGCTAGATTCATAGCAGCCCCTCCTTTTTCGAAATTTGAAGTTCTGTTTCTTCATTTGCAATTGTTTGCACCCCTGCCGTTTTCGGGATAAAATTAAAATAAATTTGGTGGGGGGGGGGCAGATTCACAGTAGCCCCTCCTTTCTCGAAATTTGAAATTCTATGTCTTCGGATCGTTTGCGAATTTTTTCCAAAACTTCAATTTTTTTTCTACAGATCGTTTGCAATATTGTTGGGCAAACAAAAACACCCCTCCCATTTTTCAAAATTTTCATTTTCTTTTCCTACAGATTGTTTGCAATTCGTTTGTACTTGTTTGCACCCTTTTTAGTTTTGTTTGCACCCCTATCGTGTTCCAGATATATTTAGAATAAAGATTGAAATTAAACCAATTTATTTACAATTTTCAATATTATTTTCTATAGACCTATAACCATTGTATTGCATATATTGCATTTGGGCATTTGGGGAGGCGCTTACCCCCTCCCTGGATTTCGAACCCAACTGCTGCTACGCGAGAAAACAGCATACTACTCGGCGATGGGTCAGCGCTTGACCCCCTCCTGAATTAAAAAAAAAACTCCTACTGACTATTGTGTTACTACCACGGTACACATTTGCACGAAAAGTGAATTCCTTCTAGGCTGTTTCCAGAAAGAACGAATTGCTAGTTACTGATACCCTTGTGTGATACCCTTTTTATGAAGGGTATATTTGGTAATTGTAGTGGTTGCAGATAAAAAATGGAAAGAAGAAAAAAGAAACTGCAGGTACTTGATCAGTGTAACAATTACTTAAACAGTGATTCCATGTTCCAAAACACCTTTCCAACTGCTAAAAATAGTAAAAAAAATCACCTCAAATATACAGCTAATAAATACATCATTGGAATCAGAAAAAAAATCGAGCATATCAAAATCCTAGTTGGTGCCAAAAATAACTGGGTTATATTCAAATTTAAGAATTTCATTCAAGTTATTTTAAATCAAATTTATCGATAAGATTCCTCGTAAATTGTGAAAATTTCATTTTTACTTTATCATACGCAGTATGTAAAGTATTGTAATGTTGCCAAAAAAAATTTTTGAGATTTTAGCGGAAATATGTCTTTTTGGGTCCCCTGAACATTTTTGACCAAGGTACAAAAAAATGTCTGTATGTGTGGATGTGGGTGTGTGTGTGTGTGTGTGTGTGTACCCGTTTTTTGTGGCGGCGATTCCGGAGAAACTACTAAAGGTATCGGGACGAAACTTCATATTTAGAAGTTTCATGGCCAAACTTAGAGCTGAAAAGCTTTCTGTTGAAAAGGGTCCAAAGGAACTGAAGGTTTAGTCTTAGCATTTTTAAAAGATTTTGAAAATAAGCCACCATTTCTGGAAATTCGTCGAAATAGTTAAATAATAAATTAAAGATGAGGAAATTTTATATATAGTATGATAAAGTCATGTGCCTGGCCACATCAGATTTTTTGTGTTGTTATACAAATGTCTTGTACACTAAATCCTTGCCTATGCTCCATAATTATATGTAAAGCTAAAACTAAACGTATTGTTTTTCAGGTTGAGGCTTAGCAGAAGAATCAATCACGATAAAAAAAACGGGCACCTTTATATCAAACCTTAAAGACATATGTTAAAAACAAAAACCATTTTTTCAACTAGGATACACCCTATATATAGTGCCGCCCAGCACCAAAGTATACAGATGTGTATGATGACAGCCAATTTTATACAGAAAATACTCCCTCACAGTTCACACAGTCTTTCGGCGTCCGAAGGTGTCCGCTTATGAGAAACCACTAAGTAATATACAGCCAAGTGAAATTAGAGAAATAAACCTATTCACTTCGGAAAAATTAAACGTACAAAAAGTCTCAACGATATCGTGTCTGCGTAGCGAGCTATTTCCGGTTAAAGTTGATCGAATTGTCTTATTACTTCACTTTTAGTTTGTTCGTTACGTTCAAATATATTGTAATCGATCTATTTCCCAATCGAGTTGAAATTTTAAACACCTGCCTTTTATGGGATTTTCCAAAACTAGTACCGTTTACTAGGGTAGATTTGAGAACATAGTAGTAGTACACTAGTTTTGGTGCCTTTCCGTAGAAAAGCAAGGTTGATTTTTTTACTTTATCATACGCAGTATGTAAAGTATTGTAATCGTGCCAAAAAAAATTTTTGAGATTTTAGCGGAGATATGTCTTTTTGGGTCCCCTGAACATTTTTGACCAAGGTACAAAAAAATGTCTGTGTGTACCCGTTTTTGTGGCGACGATTCCGGAGAAACTACTAAAGGTATCGGGACGAAACTTCATATTTAGAAGTTTCATAACCAAACTTAGAGCTGAAGAGCTTTCTGTTGAAAAGGGTCCAAAGGAACTGGTGGTTTACTCTTAGCATTTTTCGAAGATTTTGCAAATGAGCCGCTATTTGTGTAATGTCGTCAAAATAGTTAAATAATAAATTAAAGGAGAGGAAATTTTCTATAATTTATCTCAATGACATTTTTTGGTAGAATTTATAGTTTAGCTGCATGAGCAAATTCTATTTCATCGAGATCGGTCGTACTGCATTAAAACTAGTAGCCAGGATAGGTCAGATTTTTTGATTCTAATGACAGTAGCGTGTCAAACGCTAATGTTTTGAAAATACTACTGACAATATAGGCTGTGTTCGGATATTGAACACCGTTACACTTTTTACACCCAATAACACGTAAGTGTCATTTGGACGGTGTACCCGGTGTCAACGGAGTACAATATCCGAACGCAGCTTTAATCGAGATATCTGTCTAGTTCTACTAGTTTTATTTTAATGCAGACGTAGCCGATCTCGATCAAATAGAATCTCATGCAGCTAAACTATTAATTTTATATATAGTATGATAAAGTCATGTGCCTGGCCACATCAGATTTTTTAACATTCTAAAGGAAATTTAACTGCAACGTATTATTTAAGATATGATGCTCATGTTTTCAAATGGTAAGGCGATTTGCACACGCACCGGCAAAACCGGATCCGATTCCGGCCGCCGGATGCAATGTCTTTAAATGAAAGATGGCACACACAGCCGGTTTACTGGACCGGCAAATTCATATCTGATCACATTGCATCCGGCGCCGGAATCGGATCCGGTTTTGCCGGTGCGTGTGCAAACGGTCTTACTCTTACGTAATGTTCTTTTCAGACGTATAACTTGAAAACGCCAACTCGTAAAGTTGTTTCAAAATAAGAAGAGGGCGTCCCGTGTTGTCCGGCCAATATATTCTAGAGCAGAGGTAGTGGTGGGCGTACTCTCTACTTAGTTTGAAATATCTCTACTAAACGATGAACAGGTGTCAAGTGTATACAGGTGTCCCACTTTTTCCCACGCAATAAATATTTTCAGAAAGTTAATGTTTATCTGACTAAAACATTTCATATGGATCCACTTGTTTTGTCAAATGCATAAAAAGTTACAGTTGTTTCAAATATTAAAAAAAAGAGAATAATAAAATATAATTTTACTAAGTACTTACATGTCATTCTGAGCAAAACTTTTTTTGGGATAAAGAAAACAAAGAAGTTTTGCAGGAAAAAAAGAACTACATATGTACATATTGATTTGAACTTTCTATACTTTATTTGTAATGCTAAACTTAACGCGTATACAAAAATTCAGCTGGGTTTATATATTTTCGAATTGAAATCCTTGTTGCTGGGCTAATTTTAAATGATTTGTAAATTATCTTCCACGGGTCGTATTTTTATTTTTCCTTGACCGAAAGTTGTCGTAGATGCCCATATATCGAGTATACTGCCGTGTTAAGCAGCGGTCATATCTGCAAATTTTTTCAGATTTTAATTTTTCACATAAATTTTTTTTCTATTTTTCTAAATAAAAAGTAGTAAGAACATAACAAAGAATTTAAAAAAGCGTATTATAACTTTTCTGGGTAAAAGTATCAATATAAAGACATTTTTAGGGGGCTTTTGGTTAAAAATACGTATGCGCCATAAAGACTAAAAATTATTATTATAGCATTACCTACAATAGTTATACTAACTCAAGCAAAAAGAAGATGGATGGAAGTTTAAATTTATTATTAATAAAACAAAAAAAAACAATTAGACATTTATTATAAACAACTTATAATTAATTTATACTTTTAGCTATAATTATTATTTAATTATGTATACCGTAATAACATAAACAAACTGATATCATTCATTTCTTACAGGTAACTTAGTTGCCGCTAAATAGGGATTGTCAATGTCAAAGTTTTGAGAATTTGTGTTTTCTTCAGCTTTGGGTTCCTCCTTAATTTCGACTTCTTGCGTTTCTGGTTCTGCAACGTTCTCGGATGTCTTCGGTTCAGACTTTATTCTCTTCTTGGGTGGAGCATGTTCTTCCTGATTCTTCGGATCGTACTCCAAATCTTCCGGATCAAATATTTGATCCTGAGGTAGTAGGGCTGAGAGATATGGTGGCAATGTTGGCTTACAAGCAATTACTGAAATAATATTTTTTTAATCAGCAATATTTTTGCCAATTTACACAGCATGATATCAATCTTCTAGAAACTTCAATATGGTCTTACAATCAACCTTAAAATTTAGTTTATAAAAAATGACCTTGAAAATAATTCTATAACAGTTACCATTATCTAAAGTTTAGACGATTACCAGACATATTATTAGGGAAAACAAATTACTGTGTCAATTCCACCTTACTAGTGATGTAAAGTTTCGTTACTTTCGAGTACTTGTAACTAACCTGTTACTATTAGGTACAGTACCCGTTACTTAGTACCCGTTAGTTACTTTGCACCCGTTACTTTATTACAGTTACTTTTTACCCGTTACTTTCTACCCGTTACTTTGTTCAAGTAGTACCGATTGAATACTCAGTACTGTTTGATTTTGAGTACTCGCACTATCGTTGTCCGGCCGTGTCTTACCTATACAAGTACACGTATATCGTATTTGTAAAAAGTAGCTGTGTTGTCTTAAGCTTGAAATGCAAATATTAGAATGTAATTATCTGCTTGCATGTACAGGGTGTTGCCAAAACTATGAAAACATTGAAGAGTAAAATATCTTGATGTTCAAAGCTATGCAAAAATATTAGTTGAACAAAGTATTTGGAAATATGAGATGTTTTTAATTACGAAATTATAATCGCCTTCTCCGTTGCATACACCGCGTGTTGCCAAAGAAATGTAAATGACATTAGTGTAAAGTACCTTCATCTTCAAAGCTATGCCAAATAATTATTTCAAAATATTAGAAGGCATTAAATATGAAATTATAATCACCTTCGACGTTCCATATACCGGGTGTTCATGCAACGACGAAGCAGTTTATAACTTTTTATTTAATACCCTCTAATATTTCTAAACACACGTTTCAAATAACATTTTTGCATAGCTTTTAAAATAAAGATAGTTTACTCTTTTCGAGTTTCTCATAGTTTTTGTAACACCATGTACATGCAAGTAGATATTTACATTCTAACATTTTCATTTTAAGTAAGACAAATCAGAAAGCAGCTTTATAAAGAATAAAATTTTCTGTAAAATTGTTATTATAAATGTTTCCCATTTGTATCCAGGTTAGTGCCGGACAGAGCATAAATATACGTCAACTGTCAACTTGGCAAATAAAAAACCTAAAATTACATGATGTAAAAATTATGATGTTGTTGGTTGTGTTGATCCAGTCCGTGACATTTCTTTGAGAATTGTGGGATGTTTTGAAATTAAATGTTTTCTCAAATTGGTTGAGTTTCCCCCTCTATACGAATACTTATTTTTAGACATATTGCAGACGGCTTTTTCATTTTCTGTCGCAGTAAAATGAAGCCAAATTTCGCTTCTTTTTTGTGTTTCTTGCTCCGCGGACATGGTATGTATAAGAATTAATTTATTTGTTTAGTTAAGCTACCTGATCTATGTCTAATTTGTCAGATTTATTTATTATTAAACCACAAAATGTTTGAACGCTCACTGACTTACTACTTACTACAACAACTTGTCAAGGGTTGAACTAAATGGAGTCACGAGTTACGATTTACGATACAATGTTTTGGGATTCACATAAATGTTCAGTAGTTTTTACCCGACGACGGCAAAGCCAGAACGAATTCCTATTAACTGAACCGTCCTATTTCCTAATAGATGGCGCAGGTTCAGTATCTATAACCGTATATTTTTCAATGGACCAAGTTTTACAATCAAACAAACTAAAGGGGAACAGAATTACTTTTAAAAAGTAATACCCGGAAAATTTTACATAAGCACTTTATTCTAAAGTTCCTATCTGGTATTTACACCAAGAGGTGACGGGGTATGCTTGGTTGCATAGCGGAAAGTTGACGTTCAGTTATTATTGTGCGGGTAGTATCGGTGGTATGTTATGTAGTGACTAGTGACTCTGGTGAGTGCAGAGCCGAGTGGAACAGGCGACCGGCGCGGCAGAACAGTGAACACGCGAAACCAGTACCGATAGTAAAAGTAACGGGTATACGTTCATATCGGTCCCGTTACTTTGAATCTCGCCGAGTACTCGTTACAAAGTAACTAATAGTTACTTTTTTTACATCACTCCACCTTACCCTATATTATATACTCACATGGATACATATTTGATTCATCATTATCAAATAAGTTATGAATTTGGCTGGTTTTTGCAAGAAATTTTGTCAAAGCCTTCTCCATATCACGCTTTTGTGCCGCAAATTTTTCACGGATAGCTTCGTAGTCGATGACAGGTTGCTTGTGCGTCTGTCAAAACAATTAAACCAAAATTAACTTAAATCATAGAAAAACATAAAGAAATCTCACCGGTGTCCGAATATAAGCATGAGAATCAGGAAACTGCGGCAAATGATTCGGAATATGACTCGGTAGAGATTGTTTGGTTCCTGCTTGTAGCATACTCAATTGCTTCTGAGGTTGTTGCGGTTGTAGTGGTTGCAAAGCAGTAGGTTTGATCTTCTTTACAAATTGGTCAAGGTGACTGAAATCGAAACCCATCTCGACAAATGCTAATACGATATCTGCGATTACTGGTTCCGTTCGACCTGATAATTCGCAATAGTTCTTTGCTAAATAACCAACTTCAACTAGAACTGAAGAAACGAATTATTCAACCATTTTGTTGCACTTGGTGATGTTTTAATGATGACTTACAGCACTGCATCATTTCTGTGTAAGTTTCCAATACATCCCGATCTGCTGAATCTGCTCCCATAGCTAAGAGTGTACTTGATACTGCCGCAGTTAACATCTTTCTATAGGGATTCGAAGATTGCTCCATTTTGCAATGTTTTGTGTAAAATTACTGCACAAATACAATCTATATTTAATTGCAAAAGTTTGGTTATGTTTTGGTAAACATAATGACATATAGACCATGTAGTGTCGGCAATGTAGGTATTTTCCGTATTTTAGCCTGCTTCAAAATTTCTTATACGTGCTGCCATCTTCCACCAATTTGTATGACCAAATTTAATTATCTTCTAAGTATTTTTAAAAAGAAGTTGGTTTTAACTAAGTATTGTAAATTTGGGACTGTGGAAGCAACTAATTCATATAAATAAGTACTTATGTACATGGGCGTATCCAGCTTAAATCGAAAGGAGGGCAGGTTTCTAAATTTAACTGGCTGTATGGGGGAAGGGTGTTCATTAGGGTGGCTCAAAAATGCGTTTAAAAAAATTTTGTGATGATAGAAAGCAACGATGCCCCCAAATCATTTCCAAATAAAACAAAAAGTGGAATATTTTTTTCTTGTAGAAATTTTTATTTTTAATAGTAACCTGCCGAGGCCTTAAATTTACAGGGGAAATGCATGGGAAGAAGTCATTTTTTGGTATTTTTCGAATAATCGTTCGGGGTTTCAGAAAGCTTAAGATTACTTAAGGACTTGTAGAGGACTTTCCAAGGAAGAATTTAACCTATTATACATATCGATTTGATGCCCCCAACCCACCCCCACAGTGCCCTGAAAACTACCCTTAATGAAAAAATGTAAATTCTTCCTATTGTTTAAACAATCAATATACAACTTATTCATATACAACTTTCTTCTAAATCTGGTAGAAAAGTGACTTTTTTGTTAAAGGAACTTATAAATTCCATGTTCAAGATATTCCATTATTTTAAATTTTGGGATGATTTCCATTGTTTAAATAATATAATATTATTCGTTTTTAATATTATTAATTCGAAAAAAATTAATTGTGTAAAATTTTTTCGGGAAATTGGGGAGGTACATTTCTTTTAAAAATATTAATTTTCCTAAAGTCAACCAATTTTATTAATCATATTTCTTTCTCCATTTCTTATTCTGATTTCCTGCCACTGTATGTCAAGATAATGTTAATTTGTTGCTGTCGGGAAACTGTTCCCTGCACTCTAATTTGATGAAATATTGAAAACAAATAATATTTTATTATTTAAACAATGGAAAACATCCCAAATATAAATGATGTCACTTGAAAAAATAGTTGGTCAGACCGATCTAAAAAAAATAATTTTAGGTGAATTGGAAAAAAAATTGTTTTTACAAATGGCATTTGTTTAAACAAATGTGGGTTAGATAATATACGCAAGATATCTCGAACATGAAATTTATAAGTTAATATCACAAAAAGCTTACTCTTCCAACATAATTAGAAAGAAGTTGAAAATGAATAATAATTGATTGTTTAACAATAGGAAGAAATTTATTAATGAATGTCACTTTAAGATAATAAACTGCCATTTCGACCTCAGAAAACAGAATTCAGACTGATTTTCGAGAAAAACGAATAATTAAGACAAATAGAATTTGTTTAAACAAATGGTAATTAACTAACAAATGTTTATAAACATTCCACTAGACTTGTAGGAACTATTTCTAAAAAATAAGAGAATGAAATGATTGGAACGGCCAATTTTCTGAAGATTGTAAATTTTTTCATTTGAGGATAGTTTTCATGGCACCGTGGGGCCTGGTTGGAGGCGTCAAATCCATATGTATAATAGGTCAAATTCTTCATTGAAAAGTCCTCTACAAGTCCTATAACTTTAATCTCGAGTTTTCCCAAACCCCGAACAATCATTCGAAACATACCAAAATATGTCTTTCCCCATTCCCATGTAAACTGAAAAAAAAATTGGTGCTGATTTTTTTAGGATTTGGAAACGATTTAGGGGGATCGTTGCTTCCTAAATAAAAATAACCACCCTAGTGTTCATAAGGGAAATAGTGCTATGTAATAAATATACATAGTAACAAAATACGGAAAGGGGGGGCAGCTGCCCCCCTTGCCCCCCTGGATACGCACATGCTTATGTATACAGTTCCATAGCTAGATCGCTCTTAAAATTGACGTTTTTTATTAAGTTGTATGAAAATTCGCAACCGCACTAAGTTGTGGCTAGAATTTTAATTATCAATATTATTATAGATTAAGGTATACTGAAACCATTTTAAGTTCATAAATCGACGGGTTCTTTCACCATAAATTCGCATTATTTTTTGGCATTTTTCTAATTCTGAATACCTACTGCATGTGTTTTTTAGAGTAAAATAACTCTGCCTTAGATTGTTGCCGGTCAGTTAGACGACCATGTAATATGTGTATGCGATCTACAAAATTTCTAAACTAACAATTAATATAAGTAAGGACACACTTTTTGTTGGATTACCGGAAAAAGTAGCAGCGATTTGTCCTTTACCTTGAACACTTTGCACAAAGTAAATTTTTTGCACTAATAACTTTTACTCTAATTAAATTTCTTTATTAGCACCAATAATTTTTGGTAGTACTACACATGGGTGTGGGTTACTATAAATAGTGTGTAGTTTTATATTTTCGTTGTGTTCTCAACTGTCTCCGAATCATCAACATGTATCCTCAAAGCGTGAGTTTACACGTACGACATACATTCATATTTTGTACTAATCTTATATGTTTTTATTCACAGGTAGTACTTGCTTCCGTTATTGCTGTTGCCTTCTGTAGCTGGATTCCGTCCGATCATTTTGATGACCACCACGATAAAGTAGCTCATGGTGCGGACTACAATCATGCAGTTATTCACACTAATGTAAATCCAGAAGAATACCACAACGAATATTACGGAAATGATGACCATATTCCTGCTGAATACCATCACCTTGCATATGAACATGAAGGAGATGATGATGATCACTACTATGGAGAACATCTTGTAGAATCCGATGCAAACCATCACTCTGATGACAACCATTCTGATGAGGAACACGATAACCATAAAGCTGAAGAGAACAATGTTGATGAAGAGAAACATGATGAGGATCATACTGAACAACAACAAGCTGATCATACCGAAGAGCAATCTGAAGATGACCATACTGAAAAAGAACAGGAAGATGAACCTTCTGAAGGACACAAAGATGAACATACTGAAAAACACTCCAACGATCATCATCAAGGCCATAGTATTCATTATCATCCAGACCCAGTGTACTACAGTCATGATGTACATGCCCATTATGTGCATCAACCGGTTGTCGCTATAGTTGATCATCACGTGTATCATTAATAATGTTATTTTTTATAATTTGTAATATTGTAATTTATTCGTAAATAAATTGTTTTTAAAAATCAAAGGTTTGCTAAGTACTACAAAATAGGGCAAATGATTTCTACAGTTTGTGAGTATACGCAGGGATGTAAAAGCGTAATTTACCGCGTAAATAACCGAATTAATTACCGTAATTAATGGTAATGTACCGATTTTTAATTACCGTAATTTACGGCCTAAACTTAAATTACCGTTGGTAATTTACCGACAATTTTAATTACCGTTGGTAATTTACCGGAATTTATAAATTAATTTCAAAGACCTTCCATCAGTAGACGCATGAATGCGTCCCACCCCTCCTAAGCAGTCGACAAGTGCACTGTTGTTTGCGTTTGCCTGGGAAGTACCTAACAATCCGCGTGGTGCATGCAACATGGTTGGAGTCGTGCGTGACAATGTTATTCAAGGTGTCATTTCGTCAATGGAAATGGGTCTATGGGTATAGTGAACACACCCAATGACAGTCCCATTGCCCGTAAACGTTATATTATTACTATTCCAAATCATCCGACATAACTTGAGAAAAGACAGAACTAATATTTTGTATTTAATGAATAGAGAAGTGGAAAGCCTCTTCGCCAATGGCGACCAATCCAACAAATCCGATAATGCAGCTCTGAAATCAGAAGCCATCTATTATCAGTATTCACTTTTTAAAAAATATGCCATTGTCAGAAAAATGACAAATGACAAAAAACTCTGTGAACCGGAGAGTTTTGTGAATGTGGACAGAATTAAATTGTTTATTTTCGACTATTATTATTGTTTGATTTTCCTGTTTTTGTAGTAGTGCTATATATAGTATTTCTATGTAGTCTTTGCTTTGGTTTTTGTACTATCAAATCATGCAAAAGATCAGAGATAGCAAGTTATCCACAAAATAATGATTTAAGGTTTTACCAAACATTTTTATTAACTTCAAAGGAAAATGGTTAATTACGTAAACTCGTCAGTAATGTAGAATCAACTAAAGAAGCGAATGATAATTAATCCAGGTGAGGATAATTTTTGGAAAAAGCACCTCCGCCTGGATTTGAACCAGGACCCCTCCAATTTCCGGTTGACTGCTCTCCCATTTGAGCTACATAGGTAGTGGAAATTTATAGGTTTTATTTGTCACTTCAGGATTTGCAAGCCGAATTTCGAATTAAACAAACCCGTCGTGACACCTATTGGGGATAGATGGAAGTTTGGTAACTAGGAATCGCTAAATGTTTATTGCTAAAAGCTCATACAGATGAATAAATTCAAAGGAAAATGGTTAATTACGTAAACTCGTCAGTAATGTAGAATCAACTAAAGAAGCGAATGATAATTAATCCAGGTGAGGATAATTTTTGGAAAAAGCACCTCCGCCTGGATTTGAACCAGGACCCCTCCAATTTCCTGTTGACTGCTCTCCTATAAAAAAAAAACTAAAAATTTCCACTACCTCTGTAGCTCAAATGGGAGAGCAGTCAACCGGAAATTGGAGGGGTCCTGGTTCAAATCCAGGCGGAGGTGCTTTTTCCAAAAATTATCCTCACCTGGATTAATTATCATTCGCTTCTTTAGTTGATTTTTATTAACATTAGTAGTAATCATAACTTACAGTGATCTGTTAAATTTAACATTTTGAATTTTTAATTAAACGGTAATTTAAATCAGCGTAATTTAACAATTTAAATTTTTAATTACTCGGTAATTTAAACAGGCGTAATTTAACATTTTGAATTTTTAATTACCCGGTAATTTAAACCAGCGTAATTTACCATTTTGAATATTAAATTACCCGGTAATTTAAACAGGCGAAATTTACTATTTTTAATTTTTAATTACCCGGTAATTTAAACCAGCGTAATTTACCACTTTGAATTTTTAATTACCCGGTAATTTATGCCATCGTAATTTACCATTTTTAATTTTTAATTACGTAGTAATTTAGTATTTGAAATTAATAATTTTAATTTCAACAGTAATTTACAAAAAAAAGTAATTACCGTAATTTAACATTCCTCAGTATACGTGACAAATATAAATGTAAAACGCACACGCTGTTATACCACGATATACGTTTCATATAAGCTATTCATGGAATTGTAATTCTTGAGTTTATACTAGAATTGTAAAAACGGCTCTTAGTCGAGCGGTTTAGTAAACTTATTTAGTTCTATTTTGTTTTTCGTAGAGTGTCCGGCCTTATAATACAATAAAATTAGCAAAAATAAGGGAAGTAATATCTTTTGGGATCCGGCGTGGAAAATGTTAGGTTTAAATATTTTATGACATCCGCAAATTTTATTATAGGCTAGCACCCGGTTTGCGCAATTTACCGTGTAACGGTCACGATTTCGCATTTTTAGCTTCTGTACAAAAATAATCACTATGGTTTATTAACCACATTTTCTTATTTTTTTTTAAATATTTTTAAGCCGTTATCCCAGGAATAAGTTCATGAATTCTCGAAAAAAGTTGGACGGATGTTTCTGTTGAATATTTCCTACAAAACAACCTACCCCTGTATGATGGACCCTGGAGATGGCGATTGCTGACATACTATGAGAATATTGCTGACATAACTCACATAACAACAATATTATATTATTATATGTATATAGAATTTATGCCAAAGATAAAACAGGTGAGAAGTAAATTTAGAAAGCAATTAAAAACTATGCACTCAGTTCGGAGTCGACCTGGGGTCTTCAGCGTTGCCGGGGCATTGCTCTACCGCTGCCTGTAACAGAAGATAGATGTAGTTTTTAGTTGATTTTAAAATTTTCGTCTCCCCTGGCTATATACCTACATATTATTATATATTTAAATATACCCCTATATTAGGGCGCTGGTAGTTTGAAGGATTAATTAAGGATTAATCTTGTATAGACGCTAAAGTTGGGAAGTCATCACCGTTTTGCGGTAAAATTAGGAGCTTTTAAGGGTGCCATGCTCTAGCAACATCTGCGAACGCCGATGAATATTGAAACCCAACACTTTTCGTGTCGAAATTTTACTGTACTATTATTACTCCTCACCGAGTGCTAAACCTGTCGCTAAACAAGTAAAATCTGTAGGTAAGTCCACATTACCTACTTGTATCTTTGTTAAATGTACCTTTGCTGGACCGAAGCTACAACATCAAAATGTGTATTGTAAAGTGCGTCTGTATTTGGCGAGAAGAAGGGGTAATTTCTCTCTTCATTTCTTCTATAACGCCATTACAAATTTATGAATTTATTTCTTGGGGCTTATTTGTGCTGGGACACATGCAAACATAATATTGAGTGCCATTTAAATTTTAGAAGACGACGAGATTTCCGCAAAAATCGGAAATCATACGATATTCTAAAAGATAGCATGGTTGATGTGCTTACACTCCTCTAAATTTCATTCGTATAGCTTTTTAAATAAAAAGAAATACGGGTGTACTAATGGCGTATATACATAGTGATCTAAAATGGCGAACGACAGGTTGAATTTTACCGCCACATTGAATAATTGTGATGTTGGTAATGGTTGCAAATGACAGATGTTATTTTTGTTCAGTGGCGTAGGTATTCTTTCTTCTATAGGTATTCATTCTCTGATTATAATTAGGTATATTAAATCAAAACAATGAGGGTGAAAATCTTGGTTAGTCTTGGTAAAGACATTGGACATGAATAAAACTTTAACTAGGCAGCATATTTTGAAACTACTGTATATTTCATAAAAATAATATCTAGAAAAAAATTTTTTTAAACATAAGTTAAAAATAAATAATATTCCAAATAATAAAATCGTCCCATATGTAATCAAATGAAACTAACCCATTATCTAAATATCAAATAAAAATCATCTCTCATATCTTAAATCAAATAAAATAAATATAGCATTTATAACAAATTAATGCGCGAAGAGATAAAATATTGTTGCAGCGGAATGTAACCCTTAAAGACGAGTCCACTATGGTATCTGACAGTGAACATAACCTGTATCCTGCTCGCATACCATCAGTAACACCAAATACGTTCAAAACTGTGGCGGGAAGTTCAAACTGTTCTTTGTCATTTTAGATCAGCCTGTAGATAGGGTAAAGTCACCGGTAGTCAGCCAAGCTCCAGTAGTCAGCCTTTTTTTAACTTTAGTTCCCTGTAAATAACGTTTCTAGCATATAAAACTTATACTTCCGCTTTTAAATTGCGCTCTGATCTTATGTTTAGCACTTGCGCGCATTATCTTAACACAGGGTTGTTCGAAAATTCAGAAGTTGGCGTTAGTATCTGACATGGCACGAACGTGGACCTACGTGTGATGAGTAAGTTCGTTTTTATTAAGTAACAGCGTCCGCAATTGGGGCAAGTATATCCAAATTATGTATCAATATAATCGAATGTTGGACATGTTTGTTAGTTAGTGATACTTTTTACACTATCTGACATGAATAAATATCATTTTATTGAACATTTCAACAACAAATTAGCATGGCCGAGTACTGGATTTAGAATTTTACTATTTCTACAATGGTCAGCCTGCAACGGCCGAGTATTGAATGTTCACAGTAAACCGTTTTTTCAGTAGTCGGCCACGTACATACTTGATAGTTGATACCCATTTCAGTAGCTCCAGTATTCAGTATCATTATAATAAGAAAATCATTGGATCATCTAAATTCTATTTCCGCGGTGCTAGTTAAATAACAATTATTTAACTTGCACCGCGGAAATGGAATTGGACACGATTAAAGTTGGCGAAAATGGTGTTACTCCCGCTACATCCTGATAACAAACAAGGCCAGGTTGAAAAAAATAACAGCTCGCAAAAAATCAGAAAATATCTTACTAATGATGATAAAAGCCAAGTGCTATAAAAAGAGAATATGCACCCAAAGATCAAAAGCCTATCTGAATAAAACCACAAAAAATATCACCTGCATTAGAAAAACTTAAAGATCCCATCACCAAACAGAAAATCAACGACTCCGAAATCAATTAATCGTATTGCTGCGAATCTTCCGACGAATGAAGACAATATGCACAACAAAAGGAGTACGAAAAGCAAAAGAAGCAACACTACATTAAATTAAGAAAATTTAAAAAATGAAGGCCAAGAATTAAAAAGAAGACTTAGGTCAGTAAAGACAGCAAAAAAATAATAAATAGTAAGATAAAGAAAAGAAAGACTCAAAAGGAAAAAATACCAGCTCCCTCAAGAGTTACAACTAGTAAGAAAATTATCTTCAACCGTGATGAAGAAAACACCCTCACCGTAAAATATTAAAAAAGAAAAAATAAAGTGAACCGGTTTTGCCCATTCACGAACTTGTCTTTACTTTTTAAGAGATAAACTTGTATACGAAATTTCAGATCAATTACTTCAAAATTACAATTACATACATTGACATTGTGGCGAACTCAATATACCCTCCCCACAGTAAATGTCGGGGGTATAAAAATAGAGTGATACGGTTTAACTTTGTTTGCAAAAAGTGGAATATTAATATTATTACTAATAATTAATATTTTTATTATCAAGTGCAATGTATTAGTTTGTTTTTGTTTTTAATACCATTTATATTTTGTTTAAATCATGTTATTAAGATATAATAATACAGAGGCCAACTACTGAGTGACATAAGGCTGACTACTAGATTTTAGGGGCTGACTACTAGAGAAAAGGGATCATTATTGATTTTTATTATTTTTTCTTTATTTGTAAAAGATTTTTATTTCTTTTGTATTTTTAAACCACACTTTAATAAATTTAGTTTTATTTACAACAAAATGTTGTCCTCCAGAGTCCAGACTGTCCCGGATATGATTTTGTCAATTTAAAATTTGCGTAACAAGGCTGACTACTGGCTACTTTACCCTACATCGTTGGAGACTACAATAGGAGGTCATCACGCAAACTCGTTAAAATACAGTGAATTTTACTATTTTTAGTTTTCCCAAGTAGTGCTTTGGAAATGGAATCAACGTTTCGATGACTTTTTGTAGTCTTTATAAAAGTTGACAATGAATATATTTTGAAAATGATAAATAGTGCCATTTAAAATTTAATGGTGTCATCTCCGAAAAAAAAACGAAAGTTATACCTACTAAATTTCTATCGTCTAACTATGTAAATAAAAATTAGTAAGAAAATTATCTTCAGCAGAGCTGAAGTTAAAATACTCCCACCGTAAAATATTAAGAAAGAAAAGTGGGCCGATTTTCCCCATTCATGAACTTGTCCTTACTTTTTAAGAGATAAGTTTGTATACCAAATTTCATATCAATTACTTCAAAATCACGGCAGTTATCGTGCACACAGACGGACAGACGGACATTGTGGCAAACTCAATATACTCTCACCACAGTAAATGTGGGAGGTATAAAAAGTTAGATATGTAAACGTATTTCGTTGGGTATACACATTAGTAGGAGATAAAAATAGAAAGTCAGGACACAACCCCTTTTAAAATAAGGCAATGTAATCAGAACACTCGGTTAGGTTGGCTGCAGCAAGTTTCGTACCAATCAGGTCCTATAAAAGCGCTCCAATTTGAAATTGTAGGTAGGTAGGTACTACAAATACGTTTTTTTTTTAGTTGGCGAAGAACATCCTGATTTGAATGAAGATATGCAGTTTTTGATGCTAAGTACGCCCGTAGGTTTTTTAATTGATTCGTGATGCTTTATCACCGGTACCGTGCACTGCACCGATACGATACATTGATCGGTTTGGCAAAAAAAACATGACAAATCGCAAAAAGCACAATACACTCTTATAGTAGTATCCGCATATCAGCAAAGCGGGAGACCTGCAGTTCATTAACTCGGAATTGTGTTACTGGCGTCGATATTCCGCCATTGACACAAACAGCTAGATACATACAGTTTAACAATTTCTGCCGTCCTTGTGAATTTTACATACTCATGCTTTCTACTAGCCACGGTTGACGATTTTTTCCCAAAGAAATACACAGAACTCGTTACATTTGCCCACCGCCTTCGTAGGTAACCGATATTAAACTATACGGCGGCATCGGCTCTTTGCAAGGTCGCCAGGATTCGGAACGAATTTGTGTACGGAGTCATAAATTGATATAGCACCGGATAAAGCTATCGCGATCTACGAATAAATAAATAAATTAATTTGTAAAATACATAAATTGATATTCGCATTAAACAAGATGTAGGCAATATTTCAAGATATAGTTTCCGAGCTACCTCAAAAACATGATAACTTTGTTAGTGATTTGTAGGGGTACCAGAAGGTTTCAGCACGAGTGACGATTCCCAGAGGCGTAACTAGGGTATGGCAGGCATGGCACGTGCCATGGGCGCCAACTAAAGGGGGCGCGAAAAAACGTATAACGTATAAATTCGAAACCGAAAATAAAAAAAATATAGATAAAAATATGTCTATTAAAAGAGTGCGTATGAAAAAGAAAAATCCAAACGTCCAAGGAATAACGCACGCATTCGTTTTCGTTTGTCCATGTTCTCTAGGCCTTTTTCTGTCTATAGGTAAGTGTGATTTTGTACTTGAAAAAAAAAATCAAAGAGAAAGTCAGAAGTGGTGTGATTTCTTGAAAATACACTGCATCAAATACCTTGCGATACAAAACCTGCCTTTGTGAAGCCACAGAGAGTCCTTCAGTGAGATTTTAATACAGGAAATTCTTGGTTTGTTGAAACTAATTTCTAATTTTGACCCTGCCATAAAATACCCCATAAGTTTGCGGAGAGCCGTCATAGATCCACTTCATATCATTCACAAAAAATACAGAACGATTTTATTCACATCATGGTTCATCTGTTCGTCATAGTTTGCTAGAAAGAATGCGTAAAGCAAAGTATTACGGACTAATGTTTAACTCCTGATCTCCTGACTCCTGATCAAGCTCATCGTGAACAAATGTCTGAGGTAGTAAGATATGTTGACATACATTTTGAGAAAGAAACTGTTGATTAAAGAATCATTTCTCGGTTTTATACAAATAAGCGATAAAGACGCTGCATGCTTGGTTTAAGAAATATTGAAGCAGTTAGAGAAAGACAATATGAATTTAGAAAATTGCAGGCCACAGTGCTATGATAATGCTGCTCTTATGCCTGGACACAAGACATTCGTATTGACCGCGTTCAAAAGAGGTTGCAGGAACCTAAAATGAACGTACATAATGCAGCTTTAGATTTAAAAGCTCTTCAAATTTATTTTTATCATGAAAGAGAAGTGTGAGTTAGTGACTCACTGAAAGAAGGCATTAAATATGCAGTGAACCTGACATTGAATTTGAAAGACGTCAAAGAAGAATGAAAAGCATGGGTGTCGAAACATCGAGAGATGCTGGTTTATCAGCTAAAGAAGATATGAAAGGGACTGTCGACCGTCTATGCAATTAACTAAAAAGTAGAAGTATTCGTCTACAAGAAATAGATGAAAAATTTGGATTTGTTTTTGATATGGAAGGGTTGTTTTAAAATGGAAACGAGCTACTATAAAGAACATTGTGTAACATTTGGAGAAACCTACAGTTGTGATGTGGATGGCAAGAATTATATGAAGAAATTTTGGATTTTAGAACGGTGTTAACAAGCCGTGCAAGCCGTCATATTGCTGACAATCGCGGTTTCTATTGCCAGTTGCGAAAGATCATTTAGAAAATTAAAATTGATACTTACTCATATTTGAGAGCCTCGATGGGCCAAAGTCGATTATGCGATCTTGCATAGAATGAAAAATAACCGAAGATATAGACTTTGATAATATGCACAATTAAACAGCTTGCGTCAGCTAAAGTAAAAAAGATAAATTTATAATAAAGTGTTAATAGATTTAATTTGTGTGCTTTTTGACCAATTTTTAAAGTAATTTTTTAGAAATAAAATATGAGCAATCTATCGTCGGAGATAGGCGCAAATCGGTGTTTTTGCCATAGGCGCCATTTACTTTAGGTACGCCTCTGACGATTCCAGACCATATATAATTATAAAGGACTATTTTGCTAACATAGGGCTTTTTTCGCTTGCACTTTCGCACCGTGCGTACCTATTGTGCACAGGTGCACACATTATTATAAATAAGTGTATCCTGTAAAAACAAAATTATACAAAATAGACTTTTTAAACCATCAACATCGATCTTTGGATCTTTAACTCACGTCATCGTCATCTTAAATAAAATGGATTACATTTCTTTTACAGCCTTTTCTACGCACATTTATGACCTATATATTATCAGTAGTATCTATGAAGAACTATGTACATAAGTAAAATCACGATATTTCAATTACTGCATCTTCCGACTTATATTTGTCATTGTCAAATGCTAATCAGTTGCAATAAATTAATATCAAAATTAGTTGCTTGTGACATCCTTGATACTTATAAATTCTTCATCCAGTGTGAACGACTATTTATCATTCGCATTCACCCTAAGACAGTATGTAAGACAGTATGTAAACAACTAGTGTTAAATAGACCCCAATTTTGTCATAACTTGTTGGGATCTAATTGTTGGATATATCATGAATTATTTATTATGGATATCTTAATAAAATGTTCCCGCTACATCCATATGACCTAAAAGATAGTTCTGGATTTTATCCAAACTTTTTGTAAAAATACGATATAAAAGTTGTCCTACTGAAACGTAAGAGGTGGAAAAATGTGTGTTTTCAACAAGAAATCAACAAGAAATGACGTCCCAACTATGTTCATTAGACACTTATTGATGTAGTAAAATTATGAATAGCATTCACTATAACTTTCTATTTTATTAATGCTTGACTTCAGGAAGGCATTTCTGAATTATTTTTTATTCATTTTTACCTTCCCCAGGTTTGTCCCATCAAATATTATTGAGCGGTATTGACTCGAACAGTTTGCGAGATAAAGATGCTCAAAATCGGGAGTAACTTGATCGCAGGATATCGAAAAGAATTCCTTTATTTGATTTAATTTAAGTTTAAATTACACACCGCCATCGCATTATGCAGCTAGTCTATGCCATCATCTATCCACAAGAACGCATCATTGGACAGTAGTCTGCAAACTATTTGAATTGACGACTCGAATAAAGTAACGACGCCACTCATACATTTAGGATAGTAACGTATGCATCTGAAGACGGAGTAACCCAAACCAGGTTCATTGAACAATACGAAGAAATAAAGTCTCTAAAAACATACAATTCACACCAATAAATCTAGCTAAATAAGTTAAATAAATAAACATCATCACCACGTTTAAAGCTTATTTAAAAAAACGATTTTCCCTCAGGGTTAAGTTTCCCACTGGCCCATTTATGTTCCAGTCTAAACAGAAATGGGGGTGCCGAACACAAATTGGAAGTACAATTCGTAATTACTGATTTTTTTGCGAGCGATGTTGTTCGCTTCTTCAGAGCCAACTGAATACTGAAAACCTACAAGAAAATATAAGAAAGTCATTCCTATAAAGGCAAACTTATCTTCAAAATTCTGCTTATAAAATGGTTTAGAAGAACAGGTTAGCTTGTTCCCCTCTAGGAGCACCCTTGTCATTTTTAAAGCTGGAAATAATGTTTCAAAGGTACGTCTTGGTGGCATTGCCGTCACAATTCTGTCTGATCACAATCACTTATAACTTCTGGATAAATAAATATTTCTTCTGCTATATTCAACTGAGATAAACAGTCATATCTGTTAGTCAGATAACCTATTTAGGAACTCTTGTTGAAATTTCCTTTTCTCAATTTCTGACCGATTACTTTGTTTATTTGTTATGGGGCACCATAGCTATGGGACTGAAATACCATTTTGTTTGTATACTCTTGAGGGTAGTATGACTTCCGGGTTTTTCTATAATGACGTCATCATTGAAATTTTAAATGACCCCCTATTATGTGTGATATTTTCAATCAGGATGACATTCTGACCCAAAAATATATTAATCATCAATTTTTATCACCAAGGCAACAAAAGTATTACATTTCTGTTTATTCATCATAGCTATGAATTGGTGAAAATAGTATCATTAACCCAATTGTGTTCAGAATGTCATCCTAACCTCAGGTGTGTCTTAAAAAATTTCATTTTTTATATATTAGCACTCTTCAAAACTTCATTCGTCGAGCTACGCGTCAATCCACTTGCAATAAGCGTTTGCAATCGTCACTCACTACCGAACTGTGTGTCCTGACCTGATAATAGATCTGAAAATGTTTTATTCGTTTACCTATCTATTGAGGTAGCGGACCATCTCGCAAAGTCGGAACATTGTTTCTGACCCCGACACCGGTGACTGGAAATGTCTCTAAACTCCGACTCTGACTACACAGCCCTGGGTGTGTTGCCTATATAATGTTCAAAACCAATTTACCACACAGGTACAAGATTGATAAAAAAACGTCATTTATGTATTAAATAAATTTACTATAAAACAACATCCTTATCATTAATATCAAAATTTACAAATGTTTGTCAGCTAACTACATCCAGTCGATCTAACTTAACTGCAGAATGGATAATTTGGACAGAAGCTTGGATCTACTCCAGCTGGTACATTATGGGCCTGGTTGTACACAGGGGCGTTGTTATAAGCTTGAGGTTGTGGCTGGTAGGCAGCGTGGTTGAAGCTTGGAGCTTGGTAAGCTTGTTGATGATAAGCTTGTGGAGCTGGGGTGGCGTCATAGGACTTTGGGTCATCTGCAAGAAATTTTTAGTGAACACCACCTATTCCAAATTGAAGAAAATTAAACACTTACCAACTGGTCCAAAGGCACCAGATTCAGCCAAACCTTCACCACGATAGTCACCATCGCCAGTGTATTCACCAGTCAACATAGCATTGTTGGAAGCAGCACCTTGGTATTGTGGAGCATGGGCGTATTGGTTGTATTGTGGGGCTTGGTTGTACTGTGGAACTGGGTTGTATTGTGGAGCTGAGTTATATTGTGAACCATGGTTGTAATGGGATGGGGCTTGGTTATAATGTGGGGCGTTGTATTGTTGGGCATGTGGTGCAGGTGCGTTTGGTTCGACAGCTACGGATGGGTTGGTGCAGTGTGGGTAATTTGGACAGGCTTGGGCACTAATACCAGCTGGTACTGAGGCTGCTGGTTGACCACCAGCAAGAGGACCATTCCATGCGCCGGCTACTACGGCCAAAGCGCAAGCTAATGTAGTCTGAAACAAGAAGAAGATGCATGATTGAATGAAGAACATTGTAAAAGAAAGACAGAAAGTAATATATTCTGTGTGAATGTCTCCATTATCGACTAAATCATTGTGTATGGAAATAAAGCAATGTGCAGCAGGTAATATACGAGAAAGTAATATATTAATGGGCACAAGTGACTACAATCAAAGAGAGTTAAAGGAAGTAGAAAACAGTGGCTCAATTTCATTAGGTATATATCCCTAATACAAATTACAATTGTTCCTTGGTAATCTTTATAAACAATAATGGAAATATAAACTCACCAGTTTTACAAACATATTGTACGGTGTCTGAGTGACGATTCAGAATGGTGCGATTGGTCGTATTTTTGTCTTATATACGAGCACCACGCCTCTGACTCGCCACCCAAATTTGATTTTCAATATCATCCGCGTACCTAAGAATTTCGTCGGCATAAAGTCAAGGTAAGTTCGGTGGTCATATACACATACATGCACATTACGCGGAATATTACATTATTTTTTGGTTCTCGCTTTCTTCGGTTGACAGCCTCAAGGTAAAGGGTATCCGATTTTTTACACGCAATGTGGAAATGATCATTTACTTTGTAGACAGTCGCATTCAGAGCAAGACATTTTTTAGCGGATATCGGAGGTAAGTGGTTAATTACCGCGCACTTCCTCATTAATGATTTCCTAATCCCTTGTGAAAACAAAGAGACGTGGTATAATTTAATTTACAAATTTGACACATAAAATAGGTACGTAATATGTATCTATATAGTGTATAGACTGTATAGTAACAATTTGTTACTGTGTATTTTTGTACTGATTTGTGAACTTGGTCTTATTAATTTGTTCAAAGGAATTGAGGTAACATATTGTCATTCATTTACTTTGTAAATAAGTTTTAGCTCAGTTATTTGTGGTATATGATACGTGTACTCCGGAGAAATTACTTTACTTAATACTGGACTAATTTGGATACCGCCAAACAGTGGTTATATTATTAAGTTCCGGTTTGAATTTGAAATTGGTGATATCAGTACCAACTTTTGAATAATTATGAGGCATATAGCTCGTGTGAGGTATCATAGTATAGCTCGTTTAATGCCAAATAATATTCTGAAGAGATTTAAAGAGAATGTGAGGTAGGTGAAATTCTGACTAGTTTTAGAAACAGCAGGCTGTTAAATAAAAAAAGTCCGGAGAAGTGCGGAGGATTCGTATCATAGTAACAGTTTTCGTGTAATGTTTATGCGCATATTTAATAGATTTTGTTTTCAAAATCTTTAAAATATAATGGATTTCTGATATGTGCTTTTAGATGGTACTGTTGAGTGTTGATACATTAGCGAGATGAAAGAAAGTTTTTGAGGGTGAAACTTTCATGCTTCCAAATTTCGGCACAACCATTCTTTAGGTTGAACTATTGCGATACTCGAAGGTATTCAAAAAGGTTAACCTTTAGTAAACTTTAATTAACTATGCCAAATTTCTCCACTATATCTTTATTCTGTTCATCAAAATAATTGGACTCTGACAGACACCAAACACAAACAAAAAAGGTTCCGTTTGCTACGTTTGACGCACAGCCTTTTCTTATTTAATTAGAATAAGCAATTCGCTGATATATCACACGTCCAACTTTCCCTATGATGGTTCAAAACTTAAATAGCCAAAATCACTAACTTCTTGTTCAAACCAATGATAACACAAATATTAATAATTATGGCAAGAACTATCACCAGTAATATGAAAAGGTAGTACGTAAAGACTGCTAGTTAGGTCCTTTTGATAATAACCGTGCAAAAGTTCAAGGCACTAACAGCGTATGGAAGACAGTTGCATTCTTGATTTTCATGTCATGCTGGATGATTAGGCTTGGTTTGTTAAACAGAAAATGCAAAGCAGTTCAAAATGTTTTATTTGTTATGGTATTACAAGAGGACCGTTAGAATATTTATCTGCTAAGACTCGAATATTTTAGTTGTTACATAATTTGGTGATTACATAATTTAAAATTTAAATGAAAATTTAAATTGTAATTTACATTACTTACTTCATTACTAAGTAGGCAAGTCCTTTACTTCACATCTTACTTCCCGGTTTAATAATATAACATCAACAACAAACAACACCCGCTAGACAGACTGCTACAAATTTTGCCGAACATCACTTATATCCAGATTGATGTATACAGATCATAGCCTGTTTAATAGGTTTTTTGGAACAGAAACTAGAATAAATTGAATTCCAGCTTATGGTAAATCAACCAAAAGTTAAGTATAGTAAGGTATATCAATAAAAACATAAATAGTATATTATTTGACGAGCACATAATTAAGGATATAAATCGCGCGCGTCAAAGAGGTGTTGACATCCTTAATAAAGTGTATTAGTAAACAAAGTTACTTTACAGTCATTTAAGAAATTAAATTTTTTGTCAATTTTGCAATTTTGTGTTAGTTTATAATCTTCAAACCAGAAAACGAAAAGGTAGTTGGAACACGAAACATTTTGGTTTTCTAGTAATACTAAATTTTCCTATTTAACGAACATTATTATTTATGCATTTATTCATATTTTAGATTTTCGATTTTACAATTTTATCTTGAGCACTCTTTCTTCTTTAATTTGTCTGCTTTTATTTAGTATTATTACCTTATAAAAAAGGTATTACTTGGAAAAAATATATTCGCCAATTTTGCCAACTCATTGTACAAATTTGAATTGGCTGGTATTTTATTAAATCGGCCATTTAATAGAAAAGTTTGCTATTTTTCTTAACTACTTATCTCACAAATTACTGTAATTTATAACACCGACAATTATGCCCTGACGACGACTATCTAACTTAATATTGATTTCCAGGCAAGTTCAGTTTATTGATACAGGCATGTCAATTACTGACAATGTATTTTTTAAATGTATGTGTGTCGCTTAAACGGCTGTTCGTTATTCTCGAATAAAAAAGTTCTTCTCAGATTATTATTTAGTTCAATATAATTCAGTTGACTACTGGTTTTGCCCATCTGGGCATTATCAAACCAACCCAACCTGACTGACTGACTTTCTGTTAAGTCAATTCACTGACGTAAGTTTTCATTCGTTATTGTAATTTTATTGTAGTTCTGCAGGTATTTTTATTGTTTCTGCCATTTTAAAGCGCCCAAACGGATAAAACCGGTAGCTAACGGAATTAAATTAAAATAATTAATAAGCAGGGATGATTATATCTGACTATAAATTTCTCCATGTTCACTGGTGATGGTATGATTGAAAGAATGTTGATTTCAGTGAATAGTTTTATTAGTGATCTTATGGTACCTGGTTTCGAAGCTTCGCTTCGTCTTCAGCCATGCTACAAATACATTAAAAACGTCAGTATATGCATTTAACAGAACAATAAAACTTGAATTACCGTCTAATTACAACATACTCCGGCAAAAATTGAGGTTATGAGTCGCAGAATGGATTTCATGAAGGAAAAGTCGGTGAAAACTGCAATATGAACGAAAAAACTTACATAAAACACTAGTAACTAACAAGACTCTACAATTACATTATACAATCATTAAAATTAGAGTTACGAATGAGTAACATAAAGGCATTTTACCTAGAGACGAACAACGTGTATGACATGAGAGTCAGCGAGGAGACAGTGACTTAGAGGTTATAAGGTTATGGCGTTTTTCTGTTTATGTATGTGAGCGGATAGATTAAATCTATTTTAAATAAATATGACATCAGTACATCATTCAAAACCACCTCTAAGTTAGGCAACCAACTAACCAACACCAAACCGAAATTTAATATATTTGATAAATCAGGAATTTACATGATTAATTGTGGATCATGTAATAAGTTTTATATAGGTCAAAGTGGGAGAAATCTTGAAAGGAGATATAGGGAGCATAAATCTAATAACAATTCCAGTGTATTTAAACATCTTGTAGAGGAAACACACTACATTGATAAAAATAATGTTAAACTGCTACATGAGATCAACAAAAGCAAAAAGATGTTCGTCCTTGAAGAGCTTGAAATATATCGACACAACTTACAAACACCCGGCCTGCTTCTTAATGAGAATCACAACATGGAATGCGCTCACCTGTTCACCGGTCTTTTTTGAAAAGCGCGCCGCTCACATACATAAACAGAAAAACGCCATAACCTTATAACCTCTAAGTCACTGTCTCCTCGCTGACTCTCATGTCATACACGTTGTTCGTCTCTAGGTAAAATGCCTTTATGTTACTCATTCGTAACTCTAATTTTAATGATTGTATAATGTAATTGTAGAGTCTTGTTAGTTACTAGTGTTTTATGTAAGTTTTTTCGTTCATATTGCAGTTTTCACCGACTTTTCCTTCATGAAATCCATTCTGCGACTCATAACCTCAATTTTTGCCGGGGTATGTTGTAATTAGACGGTAATTCAAGTTTTATTGTTCTGTTAAATGCATATACTGACGTTTTTAATGTATTTGTAGCATGGCTGAAGACGAAGCGAAGCTTCGAAACCAGGTACCATAAGATCACTAATAAAACTATTCACTGAAATCAACATTCTTTCAATCATGATTATATCTATTGCATCTGCTGGTGGAAATACTAGAAATACCATAAAAACATTCCATTGCAAGATTTTTTTTAATGCATACAATATGAAAATTAAATGAAGTAAAAAAGTATGATGAAAAATAAACAATGTTTCAAGTAGCGTCCATCTAATCTTAAGTAGGACGATATGAACATTTTCCGTAACAAATTCTGCTATTTTTTGTGGTTTTATTTACTGTTTTCCATTCAAAAGCTATATTTTATAATGACTAGTTATAAATCACCCAGCAGTGTCAAGAAATGTTTTCAGATTGCCGTGGATTCATAATTTATTCAAACATCGTATTTTTTCCTGTTTTAGTGTATTTTTGTTGTGGGGTTGTATTAATTTTTGAGTGTTTTATAATGTTTGCAACTACAATGAAAACAAAAAAACAAAGGTCTAATTAACCCTAAAAATGTCCAACTCACGGGTATAGTTCAAATTTGCTATCCGGCCCGTGGTCTTGTCGAAGTTGCACATGTCTGGATTATGTAGTCATAGAGATGTGCACAATGATCTTATTATATGGGAGTCGTAGATAAAACCAATAGAGACACACCGCAGTATCAAATCTATACCCATTTTTCTAGAAAATATATGGGGCATCGTGGTTGCTAAATCATCTAAGAAAAAATAAATTTAATATTGAATACCAATTTACATATTCATATTAGTCGTATAAACAAAGCAAAAATCGCTCAATTTGAATTCCGAAAATTACTTATTTTGAAGTGCTCATTTCAAAATTCAATTCGTTTTTATACTGATAATAATATACCAAGGAGGATTAGACAGACAAATAATTTACCAACTTACCTGGAATAAATAAGTACAACTTGAGGCACTATTGGAATTTCTGGTGCTTGCAGCCATTTCTAATTTATAATAAGAAGCCGAACTCGTGCAACTTCAGCAAACGAGGCCGCAATAATGAATAACTCTCTATTACATTGCACCCAGATTATATGGATCAATTGTAGTCCGTTACCAAAATTCTCGCACTTTTTGTCACTCCGTATTTCATAATATTCAACCGCTAGCCGAACGAAAAACGGTTTGTTATGTTATTTAATCAATTTAAATTATTATTAATAGTACTGTGGGTTAGTACTGCGGTTATCGTGGGGTAAACTGTTATATAATTTATCTACAATATCGGTTTGGTCAAACATAAACGTCATATCTGGGTCATTTAATCGAATTGTAAAACATGCTCATGTTTCATGACTCCGATTAACATGGTCGGACTGGCCTGAGATGCCGTTCTTATTTTAACCACGAACAGTGGTATGAGCACCAAAAGTGTCGTAGTCGCATGTGCCTTTTTGCAGGAAAAATGTCGGGCATCTTATTTTGAATAAAAAAAAATACTATAGTCACTGGATAGCTGGTGAATATTTTCTTTGATTTTCATGAAGATGTGACAAAATGCTGATAGGCATCTTCTTTTTAACAATCTTCAGTAAACTTGAATAAAGTACTTCTGACCTACTTCATGGTAGTGAGGTATCATAGGGCACATAGCTCTAAAACCAAATAAGATATGATCACAACTTTTTTTTGTTTATCATCACTGACACGGGTTAAAGAACACCTCAGGTCCAGCAAAACAAAATTCTACGTATTATTTTAAGAGCCGATCGATATGACCGTCCTGTAAGTTTACATACTCGCGCTGCGTGTCCTTTTATTACTGACATCTTGGCTAAACACGTCACAAAATTTTATGAAAAAACCATCACCGATAAACCGAGGATGCAAAAACATCGCTTTCCATTCGAGCTACACAACCTTTTGCCACCACCGCAAGAGGTTGCAGCGCCGGAACCACCTGAGCAGCCTAGGGATGAGCAAGAAGGCGACGCGGACGCAGAAGGTCAGCAACAGGATGCTGAGCGGGATGCCAGTGATGACGATGAGTTTGAGCCGGAGCAACGGAGGAGACGTCGAAGGCGGTGGCGGTAGCTGCGTGTGCTTGCCGAGCGTGTTCGTGTTTGAATCAATAATTTTTTAGCTCAAAACGTTTTACATCCTTTTAAATATTTTTGAAAGCATTTTTATCGTTTTATAGTTGATTGTTTTTAAAAATTTACCCGCCAAGCTGTTCACTCACTGGCGGGTAAATCGTAAAGATTTCAACTTGTACATATATATAACTTGGGTTAAGCGATTTATATTTGAAATTATGTTCATTCATAATGTATATATTCTTCAATTAATATATTTGTGTTAATGGTTAATATTTAAAGAACACCGAAAGTTGGTGACATTGATAACAACGTTAGAAACAACTTTGGGGAATTCGGTCGTGTGACGTAACATTTTTTTATATTTAGTAGCACGAGAAGTAACATTTGATCATATTAATTCAAAGAACTCACCATATATCTCTGGAACAGTTGAAGATGGACCAACTACTAATTTAATAAAGTTTTCTATCTTTTCTTGCAAACGGTATTCACAAAATAAAATAAAAAATTAATTAAAACTAAGCGCATCGTACATTGATTTTAATTAAAATTTACAAACCAAACAACCGATTTATTTTATTTCTTTATATTTTATAGACCAACCATTGTTGGGGTTTGGTACCTAGAATTGAACGTACTTTACACTTCTCCCTGAGTCTCTCAATATAATCTATAAATCGGTGATTCTACTTTAAGAGGTGTTTTTGGGTACAAGTCAAAAAACAGTTTATAAGGTCACATGATGTAATTCAGAACATTATTCACTGCAGGGCCCCTAATGTTTTACTGGGTTTGTTAAGTTTTTTGCTCAAAATTACGTTCAAAGTATGTACTAAAATGTGTCTACCATGGTCTGTCCTGCTAGTGTACACTGGAATTGCACGAGCAATGAGCGTGGACTAAATCAGTGATTCGCGCATTGTCACTGCAATTCTAGTGCTAATGTGCTATAAAACAAATCAAACACAAAACTAAGTTCTAAAGCGCACTAGTGCATACCAAAAAACTTGTTAAGTTGACGTCGGGAATTTTCAGTTACACTTTTCATATACACTTTCACTGTGTATACATAGCGGTGCATGTTGCATGTTTCCAACATGAAAATCATTATATCCATATTCTTTGCTACCTTTTTGCTATTTTCTTCTCAAAAAAATCGATTTTTTTTGCTTTGTTGGTTTTTGAGATACCGAAGCGCCGCTGACGTGCCGGCAACTCAGTGGCGCACCATGTAAAAGCAAATGAATTCTAAAAATGTGATCAGCCTATATTTTTTTGCTATGTATATGGCGCTGTGTATATCTTGACATACTTTGCCAGATCAGTAAACCAGCTTTCCAACAATGCCTCAACAACTACAAAGTGACAGTGACAGTAATAGTGACAGTGACAGTGACAGTAATACTAATGTTGAGTAAGGTAAGGTTAGTGTGTTTAAGTCTTCGGATTCTCGGTGGACATGACATTTTCCATCATTTCTACAGAAATTATTTGATAACGCTCCCTTATTTTTCATTTTATCTCCCTCAATATGTCTCCACAGTAAGAAATCAAACGGGGTTGCCAGGTAATCTAGTTTTCCGGAGCGTTGGACTACCATAAACAATTTAACATCTTTTATAAATATTAATTAAGCAATTTTGGAGTGGTACAATTTTAGACATGCTGCTTCATGAATGGAAGAATTACTACATTTGTGAGATTGTTGAATTTTGTCGTACCATCTACATATTTAATATTAATTTATGAATTATTGTGTTATAACTGTCGAATTAGATACCTATTAACTTTTTACTAATTTATCGATCGTTTGAAGTATGTTAAAACATACAAGGAGTGCCATTTATAATTTTTAAGTTATGTGACCTTTAGTATAACTTTAGTTATTTGAGATGTCATATAAGAATCTCAAATCAATAACAGTCAAACAGTGCGATATTTTTACTATGCAACATGATTTTTTCCTTATTCCTTGTAAGTTGCAACAGTATATTTTTTTTTGAAAAATGCAGGCTTTTGACATTAATTTCAGAATTACTCGGAAACAGTTGATAACACCTGAATACAAGTTGCACAAGTCAAAACGATTAGGATAAAAACGTTTATCAAAAACTGCAATAATACACCTAGTGTGCTATTAAAACCACGGAACATGAGTTTGTGTTGGTACGTCGTTGTGGAACATCCCCTATATATGCAAATTTGCTTTCTGTGGAGCGAATGACTATCCACAACTTTTCTATATAGAAGAATCGTATTTCTTATGACCCCACTCAAAAATTAGCAAAAAATATAGGCTGTTCCCATTTTTCAAATTCATTTGCTTTTATTGTGCGCCGTTGAGTTGCCGGCACGTCAGCGACGCACCCCTATATCTCGGATACTAACAAAGCAAAAAAAAATTTTTTTTGATAAAAAATTAGCAAAAAAATATAGGCTGCTGACATTTTTAAAATTTATTTGTTTTACATAGTGCGCCGCTGATTTGCCGGCACGTCAGCGGCGCACCCCTATATCTCAAAGCAAAAAAATCTTTTTTGGTGAAAAATTAGCAAAAAATAGCTAAAAATATAGGCTGCTCACGTTTTTAAAATTCATTTGTTTGTACATAGTGCGCCGCTGAGTTGCCGGCACGTCTCGGTATCTCAAAAACTAACAAAGCAAAAAAAACGATTTTTTGATAAAAAAATAGCAAAGAAGTAGCAAAAAATAGCAAAAAAATATGGATATAATGATTTTCATTTTGCATAAGTTGCGCCGCTGACTTGCCCGACCTAGCGAGTGCTCTGTTTTTGATCACGCCCGCACTAGTTCGATCATCATGCTTCTTAGCAAATTTTGGTATTTCGCTAGCTAGCATCTCCATGCGAACATCCCGATGAACATTGGTGCTTTCGTACCATGGCGCACCAACAATAGTCCTTAGCACTTTATTTTGGAACCTCTGTATACGAGGTTAATTTAGGACTGCTTAGTGCATCCCCATAACTGTATTCCATACAATCATACTGGGTTTAATAATTGCTTCTATAGTAGGAGCTTGTTTTGCACTGACAGGGAAAACCTCTTGCGGAATTTTAGGTCGAGTTCGTCCCGCTTTTTCTTGACATGAACTTTTCATCTGAGTAATCTTTTTCACTCTAAACATTCATTAGTGAATAATTTTTCTTAAATATAATATTAGAATTATTTGCTAGTACTACACTGTACAAAAGTGTCACCAAGGATTATCTCATTACGAAACACTTATGCTCTACCACACGGGGCGTTATTGTCGTTACTCGTGCGTTAAGATTTCAAGTGGCACTTAACTAAGCCGCAGTTATGCAAACTGTCTGGACAGGTCGATAGACAGTAACAAATATGCACATACGCACGGACAGCGGCCATTTTCGCAATTTAGTGGTATGGTCTTTAATGAATTTTATCCAACTGTGAGGCCATTTGTTACAAGTTTAACGGCCTCTAACCGATTCCGAATTTATGGTAAACGATTTTGTTATGGCTACTTTTATTGCTTTGGTCCGCTATTTCCAGTCTCGTTATGAAAATATTTATAATTTATTCAAATGCTGTTTATTTTCTCACGATTTTAATTTGATTGATTCGCTTTTTGTTGTAGGTCAGTTGAGGAATGGTTTAATAAAATTTTAAAGAACACCCTTAAACCAGGGCTGCAGAGTCGGATTCGGAGTCGTGGAGTCGGAGTTCAGACAAATTTCAGAGGAGTCCATGTTTCAATAATGTAGAAAAATGCATGAGAGATGGCCGTTGCCTCAATAGATAATAACCAATTAACTAAACATATTATTAGGTCTTTTACATAGTAGGTACCTACCTACATATGTAAAGCGAATTAAACTACAAAACACACAGGTCGGTGGTGAGTGATGATTAGCAAATGATTATTGTGAGTCGCTTGCCGCGTCGCATATATAGTTTATTTCCAATTTTCAACAACCAACTTCAATGTGCTAAGCATGATAAAACTCATCTAGAAATAAAAAATCGGACTTCGATGCATACTTAGACGAATTAGAACTTTCAAAAATGAAGCAACAAAGTGTTCTTTTTCTTATTCATCAAAATTGAGAAGATTTACTCGTATTCGTTCGGTCACAAAGAACAGCTGAACAATTCATTAAATATTGCAAAAAGTATTTGAATGATTTTCCCTTTTAAAACGAAATATAGTTTTCTACAGCTTTTGTACCAGAAGAATCAGCGTGATGGTATCACAGTCGTATCAACTCTCAACTTTTTTTTTTATTCGCCCCAATATCTGAAAATTTATTAAAAGTATCACATCCCTTTGTATTTACCAAAATATGTAGAGATGTTAAATGGTTACTGAGATTATGAAATAGAACCGTTTATGTTGAATGTAGGAATATCAATGTATGCCAGTCATACTCGTTGCAGCCAGAGTTGTGACGTCATTGCCACTAACAGAAGTAAGAGTTGAGATCATTTTCAGCTTATTTTGCACTTAATATTATTTTCATTGGAATGAATTTTACTTTGCACTATACAGTGGTTGCTTCATTACTTTTGTTATTATTAAAGATAGAAAATCGGTTAAATTGACAAACTAGTTCAGAAAAATGTGCTCTCTAATGAGAAATCGTTGAATTTCTAATGATTTCAGATTTTAGATATTTTGAAAAATAAAAAGCGCCATTTTTAAGTATGGTCATAATTTTATAGTTCAGATGTATGTGCTCTCTAATCAGAAAATGTTGAATTTCTAATGATTTCAGATTTTAGATATTTTGAAAAATAAAAAGCGCCATTTTTAGGTATGGGCATAATTTTATGGTGCGATCAACAGGTCTTTTTTATTTTATTTACAATGAGATTATGTCAGTTAATTTTTTTTGTCAACAAATTCGCTGAAAGCTAATAAAATTTTGCCGGAAGGGGAGTTGGAGTCGTAGTCGGAGACGGACTACAAAAATTATCTGGACTTGTAGTCGGAGTGGGAGTAGAAAGTTTTTTTACCGACTCCACAGCCCTGCGTTCAACACATGTTAAACAATTAAAAACATAACACAATTTTGCTCGATTGATCTAAATTCGGAAACATGTGTCGCTACGTAACACTTTTAACACTTTTAAATTAGCGTAGGAACGTAGAAAACCAGAACAACAAGGGCACCAATGTAAAACAAAAATCATAATTTGCGTTTAATGGGACTGCCGACTGCCTTAAGAATAGGCATTGTAAATGATATTTTAGTTTTCTAAAATCATAATTATTACGTTGATCTACTACAACGCAAATGTAAACAAAATTTTGTATGAATATTAAAAAAATCTTGCTTATAATAATAAGTCTGTAGGGTAATGAATTGTAGTAAATAGTCCATGCAAAACAAGGATAATAGTTAATAAATACATTTTTTGTATGAATATCATTAACTGTTACATTATTACTTTATCATACGCAGTATGTAAAGTATTGTAATCGTGCAAAAAAAAATTTTTGAGATTTTAGCGGAAATATGTCTTTTTGGGTCCCCTGAACATTTTTGACCAGGGTACAAAAAAAGGTCTGTGTGTGTGTGTGTATGTGTGTGTGTATGTGTGTGTGTATGTGTGTGTGTGTGTGTGTGTGTGTGTGTGTGTGTGTGTGTGTGTGTGTGTGTGTGTGTGTACCCGTTTTTTTGTGGCGACGATTCCGGAGAAACTACTAAAGCTATCGGGACGAAACTTCATATTTAGAAGTTTCGTAACCAAACTTAGAGCTGAAAAGCTTTCTGTTGAAGAGGGTCCAAAGGAACTGGAGGTTTAGTCTTAGCATTTTTGAAAGATTTTGCAAATAAGCCGCCATTTCTGGAATTTCGTCGAAATAGTTAAATAATAAATTAAAGATGAGGAAATTCTGAATAATTTATCACTATGACATTTTTTGGTACAATCAATAGTTTAGCTGCATGAGCAAATTCTATTTCTACGAGATCGGTCGTACTGCATGAAAACTAGTAGCCAGGATTTGTCAGATTTTTTGATTCTAATGACGGTAGGTAGTCTTTGTGTCAAACGCTAATGTTTTGACAATAACTTCTGTCAATATAAGCTGCGTTCGCATATTGCATTACACTTTTTACATCCAATAACACGTAAGTGTCATTTGGACGGTGTACCCGGTGTCAACAGAGTACAATATCCGAACGCAGCTTTAATCGACATACCTGTCTAGTTCTAGTAGTTTTATTTTATTGCAGACATGGCCGATCTCGATCAAATAGAGTCTCATGCAGCTAAACTATTAATTTTATATATAGTATGATAAAGTCATGTGCATGGCCACATCAGATTTTTTACTATAAAGGAGCTTTTTATTTTCTGCGCACCAGTCACCGTTTTAACGTTATACAGCTGAAAAACGTCAACATCAAGTAGTAGCGAAAACATATTATACAGAGAATCACCATCTGATGCTCTAAAATATACAGGGTCATTTTAAGTGGCAGCATATTTTATGATAAAGAGCAACACAAAACATGTAAAAGTTGGCGGTTTATTGAGATGTTCTTCAGAAGAAAAACGTGTTCTATATAAATGCAGCCTTGTTTTGTATGGAATTTTTCCAAAATTAGTATGATTTACTAGCGTTGACATGAGAACATATAGTTACACTAGTTCTGATGCACTTCCGCAAAAAAGGAAAATAAGGAGAGTATTGCATAAGACACTTCTTAATTTTATGACGCACATATCTTAGAAATTTTCTTCAACCAAGTTTTAACTGCATTGTATTGCGTTTCTTATTGGTTTGTTTCTAACTGGTAAAACACTTGCCATTAACTATTATAAACACATTTTACATATTTCAAAATTCTGACCACCATAATTGAAGTAACAAATGTAATGTGTTTTCACAATGAAGCGTTTCGTTTTTTTAAAGAAAAATTTTTTCGAGACTAATTATTTATTTTTGGAATACAAGTTAAGGTAATTATAATGAGAACCTCTTTTTAAAATTTATTTTGTATTTTAAAAAATTGTATATATCTTATTGGTTGATCTTGAAATGTGAAACGGAAAATGTCAAAAGAATTTCAACACTAAATTATATCAATAAGATAATGAAAAGAAAGCTTTATTGTAGATTAATCTCAAAATCTGAAAAGTACATATTTGATTACAATATCAGTAGGTATTGTAATCATGTAGATATTCATAACTAAGAATTATAAAACTTACTGAAAATATATTTTAACATAGCACAAAGGAAAGGGATGAATCAGGAAAAAATAAAGGTATGTTGTCTCAAATAATTTGCTTGAAACCATATAATGTACCGTATTGGTGTGATAGATATGTTATACAGGATGTAAACAGGAACCCTTTGTTACACCTTCTCCTAATAACACGCAACAAGCACGTGCTATATGAATTAATTAGCATAAATCATAGGTAATTACAGATCACGCTGCAACCACAACGAAAGTGATAGACCATAGGTCAGTTTCTATTGTATGCAGATTGATTTTGTAGACGTAGACATTATTAATGGTAGGTGCAAATACAGCTATTATTATTAATTTAGATAAAATAATTATCTAATAGTGTACCTATAATTTTAGACACATATTTGTAGTTTATATCACTTATCAAGTTCCAGAGGTTGGAGCTTACGATTAAAAATAGCTCAAATAATATTCATTTGTATTTTTGTGAATTTATTATATTATTTTACAATTCTACAACATCACTTCTTAGTTACAGTATGGGTAATTTGGGCAAGAGTGTGGGTCTACACCAGCTGGTACTTGAGCAGCTGGCTGGTGAGCTGGAGCTGCTTGGTATGCTGGAGCATGGTTGTATGCTGGAGCTGGTTGATAAGCTGGGGCTTGTTGGTGAGCTGGAGCTTGGTTGTAGGATTGTGGGTTATCTATAACATAACAATGTAAGTTTTCGATTCACAAGAATAGGCAAAAGTTGCTTACCAACTGGTCCAAAGGCACCAGATTCAGCGAGTCCTTCACCACGGTAGTCACCGTCACCGGTGTATTCACCACTGTCCAAAGCGTTCTGGTTGTATTGAGCTGGAGCTTGGTTGTATTGCTGTTGAGGTTGGTATTGTGGTTGAGCTTGGTATTGTGGTTGAGATTGGTATTGTGGTTGAGCTTGATATTGTGGTTGGTATCCTTGGTTGTTGTATCCTTGAGGTGCAGCTGGTGCATTTGGTTCAACAGCAACGGATGGATTGGTGCAGTGAGGGTAATTTGGACAAGCTTGTGGGCTAATACCAGCTGGGATGGAGGAAGCTGGTACACCACCAGCCAATGGGCCGTTCCATGCTGCTGAGGCAATAGCCAAAGCGCAAGCTAATACAGCCTGTGAATGCGGAAGGAACGATTGTAAAAGATCTAATTAGATACATTATAAACTCATGCAGCATCTCCAATATCTTTTTTTTTTTTTTGTTATTTGGTCTGTTCCAAAATTCACAATTAAAATTTATAGTTTCAAACTAGGTATTATAAGAAAGCAGATATGTATTAATATTGACAAAGCAACTGATTTGAACAGTTTTGAGTAATTTTGTATCAATATACATATGCAAAACGTCGAGAAAAGTTGGTTTTGGTATAACCACGATACATTTCGTAGCAGTATTATATCCTCAATGGTCAATATGGCGTATTAATCCAATATGTCACTTGTTCACTGGTAACTGTTCACCGTATAATTCTAATTAAAACTTACCGATTTTAAGAACATGATGTTGCTGTGGTGCAAGTTATTTTTGCAATGAATTTGTGTCAAAAATTGCTCCATTTATAGCGGGGCCACACCTAGCACACCCGCTAAATTGTGATATTTAACGTCAGTAGCGATAGTAGATAAGGTTGCAAGGCACGATTTTTTAGCATTTCGTCCTTCAGTCGGATTAAACAAACAAATGAGACAATTAGAATATGTAGAGGAGTGTAGTTTGGATTATATTGTAATGCAGTAAATAATATTACAGCAACGTACGGTAACAATAAACATATTCTGTTGAGATAAACTATGTTTAATATTACCATTGATAACCTCTAATTAGTAATAAAATTTAACTCAAGTTACATTGGAGAAAGATTCTGTAGAAATAATAGTCATGCAACCTCAATATGTTATTTGTTACCTGCTTAAAACGAAACGATATTTTATTTTATGCATTCTAAAAGTGTCATGGCCCTAGAGAACTAGTGTCAATTAAGTTTCAAATATTAATTAAGAAACGATGAAAGCTATGACCTACAGACAGCTATATGTTATACAAATTAACCACTAACCCATAGAACATATCCAGAAATGTATATTGGATATTAAGAATTGATACATGGTATATGTTACTAGGTCCCATAGCAATATTTCTGAACTACCCACACCTGTAAAAGCTAGTCTTATCAACATTACATATCAGACTAATACCTACTAATAAGAAAGCGTTCAATTTTAATATTTTAGAGTAGCAACACGAAAGTGTCATTAATTACGACAAATTCTCGAAACAATTGTCAATTTTCAAACTCTTGGCTCAAATCTTGATTTTGAAGGTGTTACGACGGTCTTGCGGCATCAGTCCGCAACATGTAGCAACTTGCTACATGTTGTAATTGTCAGTATTATTTGACCCCGTAAATTGGTAACAGCATCAAAATTGTTTGTCTATAAAGTGGCCAGATTAAAAGCAAATATTCCAATTTATCGGCTGTAGATACAAGACCTGTATAATAAAGGTTCTGTTCATATTATTCGTACGAGTAACCGTTTTTACGCTGAAAAGCGTCAACCAATAGTAACGAACACATAATACATATCTAACATATCACACAGGAAATCACAATCCGCGTCTCTAGAACGTAGAGGGTCGTTTTAAGTGGCATCATATTTTATGATAAAAAAAAACAATAAACATGTAGTCAAAAGTTGGCGGTCTTCGTGATATGTTCTTCAGAGGAAAAAATGTAGGTACATTTTTGGATTTTTTTGTTTGCAATCTCGGCGGACCGCCGCGCCGGTCGCGCTACCATTTTGGAAAATGGCGCCCAAAACTAGATTCTAGCATAAAACTCCATTCTTGTAGAAAAAAATTGTATGTGGCCAGGCACATGACTTTATCATACTATATATAAAATTATTAGTTTAGCTGCATGAGACTCTATTTGATCGAGATCGGCCATGTCTGCATTAAAAGAAAACTACTAGAACTAGACAGACATGTAGATTAAAGCTGCGTTCGGATATTGTACTCCGTTGACACCGGGTACACCGTCCAAATGACACCTACTTGTCATTGGGTGTAAAAAGTGTAATGCAATATGCGAACGCAGCTTATATTGACAGAAGTTATTGTCAAAGCATTAGCGTTTGACACCAAGACTACCTACTGTCATTAGAATCAAAAAATCTGACAAATCCTGGCTACTAGTTTTCATGCAGTATCGACCGATCTCGTAGAAATAGAATTTGCTCATGCAGCTAAACTATTGATTGTAGCAAAAAATGTCATAGTGATAAATTATTCAAAATTTCCTCATCTTTAATTTCTTATTTAACTATTTCAACAAAATTCCAGAAATTGCGGCTTATTTGCAAAATCTTTCAAAAATGCTAAGACTAAACCTCCAGTTCCTTTGGACCCTCTTCAACAGAAAGCTTTTCAGCTCTAAGTTTGGTTATGAAACTTCTAAATATGAAGTTTCGTCCCGATAGTTTTAGTAGTTTCTCCGGAATCGTCGCCACAAAAAACGGGTACACACACACATACACACACACATACACACACACATACACACACACATACACACACACATACACACGCACATACACACACACACACAGACATTTTTTTGTACCTTAGTCAAAAATGTTCAGGGGCCCCAAAAAGACATATTTCCGCTAAAATCTCGAAAAATTTTTTTGGCACTGTTACAATACATTACATGCTGCGTATGATAAAGTAAAAACGTTTAATTAAAAGTTTGAGAGTATACAATTTGCTACAAAACTTGAAATACAAAATACTCATTAATTTTAAGCCGAGAACTCTGTCGAGGCCATTCAACGGTCCACCCACTATCCATCCTGATATATAGCAAACATGCAAACAGCACAACAAAATAAACAACGTTCGGCAGCAGTTTTCCTGGACATTCAAAAACGCCGTCGACTCGGTCTGTCATCGCTGTTTCCTTTACAAGATTTCCTCTCTCCACGTCCAATTAGCAATAATAAAAAAAGGCAGGTTCTTATTACATCATAAACCTTATTCGTCAATTCCTCAAACAGAGATCCTCACGGGTTAAATACTTTGCTTTCTTATATACCCTTTTGACAGCGAACAAGGAGTCCCACAAGGTTCACCAATTTCGCCGCTCTTGTACAATATTTTCTGCCATGACATCTACGATCCATACCAACATTTACAATCCTAATCTTTACGCCCTTCTATTTGCTGATGATACAGCCCTAGTATCCGACTCCAATTCTCTGATTAAATCAAAATAATTTCCACCAGAAATATCCTACCTATTCCTTATAAGAAACAATCTTCAGACCCACCAGAATGAAGAGAAGAAAACCATATGCGACTTGATAAAACACCTTCCAAATATTTAAGTACCCTTGCAAATGCAAGACCCCGGCTGAAGGATTCCGGTCGATGAGTGAAGGACACAATATAACATAACTATATATTACAATTAGTTTGGAAATAAACTTCTACTACGTCTAAACCGAACAATAGAACGAATATCTTGTAGAAACGAATTGATGGAAGTATCCGATTTTATTACTTTATTGCATAGAAGTATTTTAGGTACGCTAATTGTCGTATTACTGATAAATAGCATGTAAATGCTATTGAAAAAAATCGTCCTCTTGGTCGGTTCTGTAACTCGCAAAGTATCAGCCTGACAAAAAAAAATTGTTTAAGTAATTCTTAGCAAATTGGGGGGTCACAAGCTTGTTGACATACTTAGGACTCCCAAGTCTATACTCTACATTTCAAAACTCCCCAACCTTTTTCACCAAGAAAATACCTAATAACTGGATTAAAAGTAGGTATATGCTCAATTATTTATCAAATTTCATCAAAATACTAAATATTGAGTGATATTTTCTGGTCGCGAAACATTTCACCACTTTATCATCAGTCGTGAGGACAGCACTTACATCAGTAGCACCTGTAAATTGATCCTAACGCGGCCAACTGTAAAAGCACATGGTAGCTCCAATTTGTGCAGTGAGATGTAAACTAGGTATATAAGGTTAGTCCTATATGTATATATAAGTCTCAGTTAGCTCTGAGGGAGCGAACAACACGGTTCGCAAAACGTCAGCAATTACGAATGTTGACGATCGGCATAACCCGGAAACATAAACATTAAAACATTGGTATACTTATTTTATGGCAAAATTCCAAATTTCAGTTTCATATATTTTGTCGTGACAGATATCAGACAGACGGACAAACGTGTGGTCCTATAAGAGTTCCGTTTTTTTTTTGTATTGAAGTGCGGACCACTAAAATCACGGCAAAGTTATATTTTGATCGTCTGTTGAACGGTCTCATTCACAAAATATAACTTAAGTTTAAACATATTATTTGACCTTGTCTTTGCCAATTAGCTTTTATGATGAAAAATCTGGTCTCAGGTCTGTACTTGGACGGAAACAAAAATATTACACTAGTTAATCCTTTATTATTTTCTCAAAAGTCCAGTTCTTATAATTTGCTTATATACAATCACAGTTTAATTATTTAACTACAATAAGGATAATTTGGGCAAGAGTGTGGATCTACACCAGCTGGTACTTGAGCAGCTGATTGGTGAGCTGGAGCTGATTGATAAGCTGGAGCTTGGTGGTATGCTGGAGCAGATTGATGGGCTGAGGCTTGGTCGTACGCTTGCGGGTTATCTAAAATAAACCCAATACATTTTTGTTTCTCAAGAAGAAGCCTCAATTACTTACCAACTGATCCAAAGGCACCAGATTCCGCAAGGCCTTCACCACGGTAGTCACCATCGCCAGTGTATTCACCACTGTCCAAAGCCTTCTGGTTGTATTGTGGTTGAGATTGGTATTGTGGTTGTTGTTGATATTGAGGTTGGGCTTGGTATTGTGGTTGCGCTTGGTACTGTGGTTGGTATCCTTGGTTGTGGTAACCTTGAGCTGGGGCTGGTGCATTTGGTTCAACAGCGACTGATGGGTTGGTGCAGTGTGGGTAATTTGGACAGGCTTGTGGATTGATACCAGCTGGGATTGTGGAAGCTGGTACGCCACCAGCTAATGGACCGGTCCATGCAGCTGAGGCAATAGCCAAAGCGCAAGCTAGCACAGCCTGGAAGGAAACATAAGGTTGATACAATATCAAAAAATCACTTATTTCGCACTAATAACTTAATCCGTGTGTCAGTCATTGTTCACTATATTAACTTTGCACTTTGTATTTCCACTTACCGATTGTACGAACATGATGTTGCTTTAGTGCAATTGGATTTGCAATGCCACCGTGCTAAAAACAGTACTGTATTTATAAGAGCGGCACCGCACCTATAGTACATCCGCTAAATTGTGATATTTAATATTTGAAAGGATAAAAGGTAAGGTTGTACGTACTTTTTTTGTTTCGTCCTTCGATCACATTTCGCGAACATAAAATCACTGAACTATGAAAACGACTTTGGAATTCTTTGGTATAGGTACTTTTTAAAAGATGCTACACAAATAGCGTAGGAGCTTAGGCGGCTACTACAATATTTATAATATCATCGCTCATTAGTCGTATGTGGGACTGACAGTTTTAATAAAATAATTTACATGTAGCTTTCTGGTCCGATGAAACCAAACAAGCTGGTGAAGTTGTGGAACTTTAGAGAAAGAAGACATTTTTTTAACACGAGATAGGTTAATATATATTTTTCGTCGATGTTTGATGTCTTTGAGAAATATACAAATTATAGTTTTCAATTTGATATATATATATATTTCTCTTTAGCGGCCATTCAAAAAATAAATAACTGTTTGAAACTAATAATAATATTTTGCTCTTCTTTCTAACTCACCTAGCTTACACCTCGTATTACGAGAACATACTTTACGTTTTTCTATTGATTAATGCGAACACTGCTATTGCAATTTATGATAAGTAATATGAACTATTATCTGCACATACTGAATGTAATTTTATTACTCACGATGTACAACATATCACCTCTTCCATAGGTTTAACGTTGGTTATTAAAATTTACATGTTTGGTGGAAGTATCGAACTACTTATTGGCAAACAATCAAGGAATATACGTTTCGTTTTATTAAGAATGTTAAAGCCTATTCATGACCCAATCTACAATTTGACGTACTCTGGTATATTTGAGGCGTTTTAGATAGATCAATACTTATTACATTTAAAAATATGCATTAAAATTACTACATACGTGAAGAGACGCTAAGAAAATTGCGTGTTAAGAAACCAACTTTTTGTGCTGAAACAACGTCAACAACGTCCAAGTTGCAAGCAAGGTGGAAAAAAATGTTTAAATTTGAAATTTCCATATTTACATGAATAACATTAATATGAAGCAAGTTGACAAGATATGAAGATTGAGGGTTGAAAAGGGCTACATTTAGGGGGGACTTCTCTGTCCACCTCCATACAATTCAACCAGCTTAGCACAGTCATTACTTATGCCTGCGACGTCGGTGCGGTGGTTAACAGTGTTTTCACTCACTTTTATATAGGATATTTCCAGAAAACTACGACCATAGTAGCCCGTCTCGGCTGCTAAGATCCTGTTGATGTCAAAATCAAATTGATGGTTATTGAGAGGATAGCGCGCACGCATCACGTTTCACTCTTATGTCACTACGGTGCTTGCACAACCTGCACGACAACCACTGCTTAGTCTGGCCAATATATATGCCTTCACAATTTAAACATTTAATGTAATAAATAACACTGCTCTTTAGTAGAGACGGTGTGGGAGATTTTAATTTAGTCTGGAGTTGTCCAGCGACATTAGGGTGATAACAACGCAGTCTTATTGAAGGGCCTTTAAATATCCGTTTAATTACATTGGTCAAACTGAGAGGTTGGATGTTCCACTTGAGTAACGTTATTGACAAAGGCAACAGTGGCATCGACAGTTAAGGGCACCAACAATCCCAGTGAACAAAAAATAACAGATTTGGCTAACAGAGGGGGTAACCATTATTTATAAAAATATTTAACAATTTATTAGATTTGAATGAAGATTTGACGGATGACAAATTTTTCTGATGCGGCTTGTCATACACCTGATTACTCCGACCTTTTGTCCGAAAGTGTGAACAGAATTAACGTTAAGGTATCTACCAGAGAATGTGGGTTTAGTGTGCCAATCAAAGGAAATGGTGTTATTAGCCTCTCTAATATCTCTTGTGTCCAAGAAACGGACAGACTTTTCAGATTCACCCTCTGGTGTGACTGGAGGGGGGGGATGAAAACTATTAAATGCATTGTTAATATCCAATTCAAAAATCTGATTGAATTGTGTAGATATTCATAATTTGTCAACTTGCTTCATATTAATGTTATTCAAGTAAATATTCAAATTTCAAATTTCAAAAAATTTTGCCTCCATTGCTTGCAACTAAAGTTCACAATTTTACCGACTTGTCGTTTGTTTCAGTACAAAAAGTTGCTTTCTTCACACGCCATTTCCTTGGAGTCTCTCACGCCTGTAGTAATTTTAATGTATATTTTTAAATGTAATAAGTATAGATATATCTAAAAGCCTCAAATGTACTAGAGTAGAACTAAATAATTCAATCTATTAGAAATTATATATATAATAATTCAATCTATCATTCAATTATTTTATTATATATTCTTCTTATGCGGTGGAATAGTTCACTAGCGAAATAGAATTATTTATCAATGCGTGGATCAGTTGAGAAAATTCTTCATTTTCGTAAAAAGGTGGCATATACAAAAAAAAATACACAAACGTAAAATAAAAAGAATTTTACTTATTATTTAGTTCTCCAGTTATAATCTGATTTAAACATATCTTTCTTCAAAATTCTAAAATCATGTGGCAATATTGATTAATCTACTTACAATGTGCAGAAATAGTCATCAAAAATTGCAAAATATTACAAAAGTTGTGTGGAACATAAAAATTTAGCAAAATTCTTGGTGGCCCGGTTTCTTTGTCGGTGTGTGTACACATATTTCTATTTCGGTCTTCAAATGATTGAATACTCCACTGGTGACATAGTGATAAACCTTTTTCTAAATTTATTACTTTTGACAAGTAAGTAAAGATGTCCAATAAATAAGAACACAAACTTAGGATAAAAACATTTAATTTATTATATTACATTAAAAATTCGGCGTAATATACACCATCAGAGCATCAGTAAAATTACAAATTTAGCTGCAGTAAGGGTAGTTTGGGCATGAGTGTGGATCTACTCCAGCTGGCAATTGAGCTGGTTGTTGGTAAGCAGGGGCTGATTGGTATGCTGGAGCTTGGTCGTATGCTTGTGGATTATCTGTAAGATCAATAAACGAGGAATTATGAACATCATTATTCACGATAAGACGCAACAACTATTTACCAACTGGCCCAAAGGCACCAGATTCCGCGAGACCTTCACCACGGTAGTCACCATCACCAGTGTATTCACCACTGTCCAAAGAGTTTTGATTGTATTGGTGAGCTGGGGCTTGGTTATACTGTGGTTGATGTTGGTATTGTGGTTGGTATTGGTATTGTGGTTGAGCTTGGTATTGTGGTTGGTATCCTTGGTTGTTGTATCCATAAGCTGGAGCTGGTGGATTTGGTTCAGCAGCTACGGATGGGTTAGTGCAGTGTGGGTAGTTTGGACAAGCCTGTGGGCTGATTCCAGCTGGGACGGAAGCAGCTGGTACACCACCAGCAAGTGGGCCATTCCATGCAGCAGAGGCAATAGCCAAAGTGCAAGCTAATACAGCCTGATAAGGGAAGGAACACAGCGAGATATTAGTAATATATCCAGGTTTCACATTTCACTATTGCGCAATTCTGTAAAACTTACCGATTTTACGAACATGTTGTTGCTGTAATAAAGTTATTGCAATGAGTATCTACCTAGATTGTGGGTATATATAGAAATAATCGCCGCGGTAATATTTTAACTTACAATAACAACATCGGAAATTTTGGTGGGACTTACTTTCCATAGTCATATCAAGGTTTTTTCACCTCCCTGTCAAGGCAAATGAACTGAACTATATGTATGACACACCTTATATCCTAAGTTAAATCACATGGTAAGTTTTTGCTTCCTTCAAAATTATTGTTGGCATAATTAATTTTATAAAAGTAATAATTAAATTGTATTATTGTAATGCGTGGTATCAGATTTCAAAGTACACGATATACGGTATATATGATGATCAACTTCTGTCTTCTGCCTTGTTGGGTAGCTAGTAAACAATTTTGAAATTCAAAATTAATTTCTTTTGTAATCTTCTACCAATTTGGTAACTTTTGTCAACCAAGATGTATCAAGGTTGTTATCACATGCCACTAAAGTTTTGAAGTAATTTATGTTATTACAGCTATTATATCGGAAGGGAGAAATAAATTATGTCTAAGTCTAAGTTCTAATCTGGTCTAAGTCTTTAGACACCCTATGGAAACACTAGGGAACATTGGTCAAATTCACTTGTACGGTATAACAAAACCCCTTCTTTCCCAACATGTTGCTGTTTGCTTCATAGTAATTCCCACCTTTATGTAGAAGGTACACAAGTTTCAAGTAAAACTTTGCAATTTTACCCTTTTCTTAACATAGATAAATATGTTTTTTTTTTATTATTGCTTATGGAACAATATGAAAGATGACAATCTCTGTTTTTCCGAAAGTTATTTTAATACAATTGCTAAAGAATATTATGTATCTGTCAACATGGTCTTAAGTACAGAAGACGTGTGAAAAGTTGTCAAAACGAATCGAATAGTAATCCTTATCATTTCAATGCTATGTCAACTGCATGCTGTTATTGCAGTTAATACCAAGGCTACGTACCAGTTCTTAAAGTTTATTTAAGTGGTGTACATCGTTTTATTTATTGGTTTCTGGTTGTTGTCTTCAAATTAAATCATTACTGCCATCAAAACATCTAAAACACCGCAAGAATGGAAATAAAAATTCCTACATTTACTTTTTTCAATGTTTGAAAGGAGTTTCAATTTTGATAATTTTTATGAGTTTGTTTAATATGCAGAAAAAAAATAAAAATCGCTAAAGCGTAATTTGAAAAATTTACTCCTACCTGTATCATTTCCAAAATTCGGAAATTGAAACTTGACCATGTTCTATGATTCCTCCACAAGGTACATCAAACTTTGACTATCAAAATATCATTTTGATTCTTTTAGTCTAAGAAACTTTAAGACTTTCCACCCCCTAAAATTTTAAAGGCGTGTGATAATCCTAAAGAATTTCCTTCCAAAGCGTTGATAAAATCATCAAAATCGATTGATTGCACAAGATATTGGAGATAAAATCTCAAATTGCAAAGTTTTGTTTGAAAATTCAGATACTGGTATTAATCAAAAAACAAAATGTTGGGAATTCATATGGCTTTTTAGAGAACTTGCTGCTCCATGCACAACCTGAATTGTCCTTTAATTACTCCACAAGGTGTGACCATCAAAACATCAATTTAGTTCTCCAGGTATGATATTATTTAAAGATATCTTTTTCAAAATTCTAAAACCATGTGGCAATATTGATTAATCTACTTAAAATGTCCAGAAATAATCATCAAGAACTGCAAAATCTTGCAAACGTTGTGTGCAAAATTTTAGGTGGCCCGGTTTCTTTGTGGGTGTGTACATATATTTTTATTTCGGTCTTCATATGATTGAATACTTCACTGGTGACATAGTGATCAACCTTTTTCTAAATTTATTACTTTTGACAAGTAAGGAAAGATTGGACATCTTATTAGACATAAATAAGAACACAAACTTAGGATAAAAAACATTTAATTTATTATATTACATCAAAAATTCGGTGTAATATACACCATCACAGCATCAGTAAAATTACAAATTTAGCTACAGTAAGGGTAGTTTGGGCATGAGTGTGGGTCTACTCCAGCTGGCAATTGAGCTGGTTGTTGGTGAGCTGGGGCGTTTTGGTAAGCTGGGGCGTGTTGGTAAGCTGGGGCTTGGTCGTATGATTGTGGATTATCTGTAAGATAAAAAAGAAGAAATTAGGAACTACATTCACGAGAAGACGTCACAACTACTTACCAACTGGTCCAAAGGCACCAGATTCAGCAAGACCTTCACCACGGTAGTCACCATCACCGGTGTATTCACCACTGTCCAAAGCGTTTTGGTTGTATTGGTAGGTTGGTGCTTGGTTGTACTGTGGTTGGTGTTGGTATTGTGGTTGGTATTGGTATTGTGGTTGAGCTTGGTATTGTGGTTGGTATCCTTGGTTGTTGTATCCATGAGCTGGAGCTGGTGCATTTGGTTCAGCAGCTACGGATGGGTTGGTGCAGTGTGGGTAGTTTGGACAAGCCTGTGGGCTGATTCCTGCTGGGACGGAAGCAGCTGGTACACCACCAGCAAGTGGGCCATTCCATGCGGCAGAGGCAATAGCCAAAGCGCAAGCTAATACAGCCTGAAAAGGGAATGAACACAGCGCGATATTAGTAATATATCCAGGTTTCACATTTCACTATTGCGCAATTATGTAAAACTTACCGATTTTACGAACATGTTGTTGCTGTAATAAAGTTATTGCAATGATTATCCACCGATATTATGCGTATATATAGAAATAATCGCCGGGGAAATATTTTAAGTAACAATATCAACATCGGAAATTTTGGTGGGACTTACTTTCCATACTCATATCAAGGTATTTTTTTCACCTCCCTGTCAAGGCAAATGAACTGAAATAAATGTATGACACACCTTCTATCCTCCAGCGGAAGTTAGATCACATGGCAAGTTTTTGTTTCCTTCAAAATTATTGTTGGCATAATTAATTTTATAAAAGTAATAATTAAATTGTATTATTGTGATGCGTGCTATCAGATTTCAAAATACACGATATACGCTATACATGATGGCCAGGGTATTCAACTTCCGTCTTCTGCCTTGTTGGGTAGGTACTAATAAATTTTCTTTTATTGTTTGTAATCTTTTACCAATTTGGTAACTTTTGTCAACCAAGATGTATCAAGGTTATCACATGCCATTAAAGTTTTGAAGAAATTTTGTGTTATTACAGATATTATATCGGAAGAGAGAAATAAATGATGTCTAAGTCTAAGTTCTAATCTGGTCTAAGTTTTTAGACACCCTATGGAACACTACGGAACATTGGTCAAATTCACTTGTACGGTATAACAGAACCCCTTCGTTTCCCAACATGTTGCTGCTTGTTTCATAGTAATTCCACCCTAATTCCCATCTTTATGAAGAAGGTACACCAGTTTCAAGCAAAACTTTGCAATTTTACCTTTTTTTAACATAAATAAATCTGTTTTTTGTTATTATTGCTTATGGAACAATATGGAAGATGACAATCTCTGCTTTTCCGAAAGTTATTTTAGAACAATTGCTAAACAATATTATGTATCTGTCAACATGGTCTTATAGTATATTATAATACAAGTTTTATAAGACAAAAATTGGCGCACGAGTTGTTTTGGGCACGACGAGCGTAGCGAGGAGTGCCCAAATGAAAGGAGTGCGCCAATACGTCTTATAAAACGAGTGTTATATACTATTTTTTCTGCTTTGCGACATTAATTTTACATAAATTTCGAAAATTGCTGTTGTCATTTTACAATCTAAAGAAGTTTTTTATTCAAAAGTTGGCAGTTGTGGTAAAATTCACAAATCCGATTGACGCGAGCCAATAGCGATTGAGATGTAAGTCTTATTTGACACTTGACGACAATATCATCAATCTTGGAAAACTAAAAGTTACTAAAAGTTTTTGATCTAGTGTTTTCATAACGACACCGAAAGCGGCTTCGTGATGGGTTTATAACGAACGCAAAGTAGAAAAAGTACATAAGACGTGTGCAAACTTGTCAAAACGAATCGAATAGTAATCTTTATCATTTCAATGCCATGTCAACTGCATGCTGTTATTGCAGTTAATACTAAGGCTACGTACCAGTGATTAATAGTTATTTCACCAACAAGTATATTAAAAACAGCGATTAATGATCGAGACTGTTTAACGCTCGAGCGCAGCGAGAGCGTTAATTGTCGAGATCATTAATCGCCGTTTAATATTCGAGTTGGTTACAACATTTTTTCGTCGATCGTCCTTTCCTAGCGTCGTCTACATAGATTTTTCTTCGCCAATGTCTTTGTAGGTTATCGTTATATGAAAATTTATGTAATTTGATACTGACAGTTCTAGAGGGCGGTAGGTTTTGATTGGAAGGTTTCATTTCACATATGTTTGATTGGCCAATCAAACGATGTCTTTACGTCGTGTGATTGGCTATAACAAGTCATGCATTAATAGAAATCGTGCATTAATAGAGTTGTTTAATAAACGATTTCCTATTCACTAAACTGACTCATAAATAAACGATCGACGGAAAAGTTTATTTAAGTGCTGTACATCGTTTTATTTATTGGTTTCTGCAACATCTAAACCACCGCCCGTAAGGATGGAAATGAAAGTTCTTACATTTACTTTATTTTTCAATATTTGATAGGAGTTTTAATTTTGATAATTTTTATGAGTTTAATAGAATGAAACGCTGTAGGTTTGATGATGAAGTTTTTATTAGGGAATCTTGCAGACCGGGTTCGAACCGAGGTTCGTCTTCAGTGCAAACGTCTAGGTCTAATGGGCGTACATGTATGAAAATTTTGTACGCCCATTAGACCTAGACGTTTACACTGAAGACGAACCTCGGTTCGAAACCGGTCTGCAAGAGTCCCTAATAAAAACTTCATCGTCAAACCTACAGCGTTTCATTCTATTATATATAGTTGATGAGAAAATGGAGACCTTTATGGCAAATTTTATGAGTTTGTTTATAATGCACAGAAAAAAATAAAAATCGCTAAAGCGTAATTTGAAAAATTTCCTTGTACCTGTATCATTTCCGAAATTCAGAAATTGGGATGAATCAAAAACCCTAGTATTGACAATTAATATGGAGATTGAAGAAGAGTACAAGAAAAGTTGACCATGTTTTATGATTCTTCCACATGGTGTAACAACCTTTGACTATCAAAATATCATTTTGATTCCCTTATTCTAAGAAACTTTAAGACTTTCCACCCCCCAAAATTTGGCGTGTGATAATCCTAAAGAATTTCCTTCTAAAGCGGTGATAAAATCATCAAAATCGATTGATTGCACAAGATATTGGAGATAAAATCTCAATCGGCAAAGTTTTGTTTGAAAATTCAGATGCTGGTATTAATCAAAAAACAAAATGTTGGGAATTCATATGGCTTTTAGAGAACTTGATGCTCCATGAAAAAGCTGCATGTTCTTTAATTACTCCGCAAGGTGTGACCATCAAAACATCAATTTAGTTCTCCAGGTATAATATGATTTAAAGATATCTTTTTCAAAATTCTAAAATCATGTGGCATTATTGATTAATCTACTTACAATGTGCAGAAATAATCATCAAAAGCTGCAAAATATTACAAAAGTTGTGTGGAACATAAAAATTTAACAAAATTTTAGGTGGCCCGGTTTCTTTGTCGGTGTGTGTACATATATTTTTATTTCGGTCTTCATATGATTGAATACTCCACTGGTGACATAGTGATAAACCTTTTTCTAAATTTATTACTTTTGACAAGTAAGTAAAGATTGGACATCTTATTGGACATAAATAAGAACACAAACTTAGGATAAAAAACATTTAATTTATTATATTACATCAAAAATTCGGTGTAATATACACCATCACAGCATCAATAAAATTACAAATTTAGCTACAGTAAGGGTAGTTTGGGCATGAGTGTGGGTCTACTCCAGCTGGCAATTGAGCTGGTTGTTGGTGAGCTGGGGCGTTTTGGTAAGCTGGGGCGTGTTGGTAAGCTGGGGCTTGGTCGTATGCTTGTGGATTATCTGTAAGATAAAAAAGAAGAAATTAGGAACTGCATTCGCGAGAAGACGCTACAACTACTTACCAACTGGTCCAAAGGCACCAGATTCAGCAAGACCTTCACCACGGTAGTCACCATCACCGGTGTATTCACCACTGTCCAAAGCGTTTTGGTTGTATTGGTAAGTTGGGGCTTGGTTGTACTGTGGTTGGTGTTGGTATTGTGGTTGGTATTGGTATTGTGGTTGAGCTTGGTATTGTGGTTGGTATCCTTGGTTGTTGTATCCATGAGCTGGAGCTGGTGCATTTGGTTCAGCAGCTACGGATGGGTTGGTGCAGTGTGGGTAGTTTGGACAAGCCTGTGGGCTGATTCCAGCTGGGACGGAAGCAGCTGGTACACCACCAGCAAGTGGGCCATTCCATGCGGCAGAGGCAATAGCCAACGCGCAAGCTAATACAGCCTGAAAAGGGAAGAACACAGCGCGCTGTTAGTAATCCATCCAAGTTTCACATTTCACTATTGCACACAATTCTGTAAGACTTACCGATTTTACGAACATGATGTTGCTGTAATGCAATTTATGTGTGCAATGGCTATCCACCGAAAATTTGCGTATATATATAGGAACAACGCCTTGTTATCCCTGGGCTATACTTCTAGTTTACGATTTCATCGTCAGAAATTTTGGTGGGACCAAGGCGATGTTGGCTAGCGAGTTATTTGGTTACGATGATTTTACTTTCCATATTCATATCAAGGTTTCCTTCAGCTCACTGTCAAGGCAAATGAACTGAAATAAGTGTATAGCATACCTTGCAATATCCAGCGGAAGTCATAAAATCACATGGTTACATTTGTTCCCTTTGAAATCATTCTTGACATAAATAATTTTATAGTTGATAGATATGCAACAGAAGATGTTCTTAAAGTTAAGTAATAATTAAATTTTGTTAATGTAATACATAATATCACATTTCAAACTACATCCTCCAAGTATTCTCCACCAATCTACTGAACTACTAGTTTTAGTATTCAATTGACCTTTACTTTAAAATAACAAAATACATCTTCCGGTGGGCATTAGTGCAAAGCAATGTAAATACTTATATTACAATATATACTTATTATAAATAATTTTGAGGAGTAGTAACATGTGAATGTTACCCGTTTCATCATTTGGCCATACTGTTCCTGTTTGAAATTTCTATCTCCCCTCAAACCATATGGCAAAGCCATGTCAGTTATAAATATGGTTGCAAGGTCCAGGAATTTTCAGGGCAGGGAATGAAAAATACAGAAAAAAATTTATTTGTCATAAAGTAAAACAGATAAATAGTAAAATTATTAAATTTAAAATAATGTGATTTCTTGTGCAAGCTTTGTTTTGGTGCATTAAAGTAAACAATATCTTAAAAGTTCCTATTAATCCTATTCTTTTAAGGGCGAAATGGAGAAGAATTATTATTATCCTATAATATGCTTTTATACAGTAGATGACAAGAGAGTGAAATATATTAATTGACAATAATTGATAATTGTAAAATATTAATTACGCTGGGGAACACGGACACAAATATTCATATTGGGTCGATCTTTTAGCACTGAGGACATATACAGCTTCAAAAATATCTCGTATAGTTAAAAGAAAAATTAAGTTAAAATAAATAAGAATCTGATTTTGTCAATTTAAAAATTTTATCCTAGCTGAAATCCCGAAAGTATTCTAGCTGAAATCCTGAAAGTCAATTCACAAGTGATGAAGCCGATAGCGATTCTTTAAGTCGTGTGCGAGCGCTTATTATACATAAAACAATAAAAACAAAACAAAATCTGTCTTGATATGCAACTTTCAAGTCCGGATTCGTATTTAGCGCGGCAAGCCTACACCAAGCGTAGGTCGGAGATTGTCGGTCGTCGTATATACCTGCTAAAGCCATAAAACCGAAGGGTCACTACTGTTTTATTTCATTTTAAGTTTTCCGTATATAGATGGCATGAAATTGAGTTTCGTATTAATATAATATATTTTTGATATTTGGAACGAGCGAAACTACCGCTCGCAGCTAAAGATTGTTATTCGTTAATATTTTTGTTTCGATTTGCAATTGCAATATTATTTCATTTATACTCAAATACATAGTAACGTTAGTTATAATTATAAAAATTTGAATTAGGCATATATTAAAATACTTCATGGCTACGTCGCCTAAAGGCAAACCGATTACTACATCGGATTTCCGCTGTCAATAATTTTTAAAGGAAGGCAATCCCAGATAGGAATTTCATGTAAGTGAAAAAAATCTAACTCGGTTTCTACTTCGTGGCAGACCGAGATAATATACTTTTATCTAGAAATTTTTTATATACATAAGTAATTGAAAAATGGCAACTCCGTAAACGACAAAAAAATCACTTAGATGGATATTATATATTTTATTTATGCATATAATTATGTAAGTATACAACAAAAATAATATAACTATAAAATGAGAATAGTATAGATAAAAATAATGGGTAGATATGTAACAGTAAAATATAATATACCGGGTGACCCACGCCATAGGTACTCCCGTTTACTTTTTTTGTTTATAAAGCTGGACGAATGAAATTTGGGAAAGTGTTAATAGACAAAAAATACCATTCTTTGGAATACTCTTGAAGTTAATATGACTTCCGGTTTTTCCGGAAATGACGTCATCATTGAAATTTTAAATGGCACCCTATATTTTGTGTGTGATATTTTCAATAAGGATGTCATTCTGAACACAAAAAGATATCGATCGTCAATTTTTATCACCAAGGCAACGCAAAAATAACTTTTTGTGTATTAATCTAGGTGGCTATGAATTGGTGAAAAAAGTCGAAAATTGCCAAATAAACACTAACTAAATTGATTTTGGCCGACAATGCATTACTGGCGCCCTCTAGCGTGATTTAAGTGGTTTTTGGCCAGTGAGTCATTTGTTTCACGGGTACCCAATGGCCACACCCTGATTATTCGATAGATAACATCTTTCCGATTACAATGATACCAAACACTTGACATGTTGTTGAAATTGGTAGCGTACAAATGTTGTTAGAAGCAAGGAAATCGAAAAAAAAAAATTGACCTAATGATTAAAGTCAGCGTACAAGTCAATGTCACTCAATGGACTACTCGAACGAAGTACCCTGATTATTTGAGGAAAACCATTTTTCCGACACAATGATACCAAATTCTTGATATTTTGCTCATAATTGTAGCATAAAACTGACCATTGAGTGACTTTGACTTGTACGCTGACATTGATCCGTAAGTCAATATTTTTTTTCGATTTCCTTCAACATTTGTACGCTACAATTTTAACAAAATATCAAGTGTTTGGTATCATTGTAATCGGAAAGATGTTTTCTATCGAATGATCAGGGTGTGGCCATTGGGTACCCGTGAAAAAAATGACTCACTGGCCAAAAACCAATTAAATCACGCTAAAGGGCGCCAGTAATGCAATGTCGGCCAAAATCGATTTAGTTAGTGTTTATTTGACAATTTTCGACTTTTTTCACCAATTCATAGCCACCTAGATTAATACACAAAAAAGTTATTTTTGCGTTGCGTTGGTGATAAAAATTGACGATCGATATGTTTTTGAGTTCAGAATGACATCCTCATTGAAAATATCACACAAAAAATATAGGGTGCCATTTAAAATTTCAATTATGACGTCACTTCCGGAAAAACCGGAAGTCATATTAACGTCTGGAGTATTCCAAAGAATGGCATTTTCTGTCTATTAACACTCTCCCAAATTTCATTCGTCCAGCTTTATATACTAAAAAAATAAACGGGAGTACCTATGGCGTGGGTCACCCGGTATGTAATAACTTAAAATAAATATATGTAATAACATAAAAACAAACATTTAAATTAATTTTTTTTAATATAGTATTAACATAAGCATGTATTAAATAAGAAAAGTGTGCTGTTAGGTTGGAGGTGATATAAATTTGGAGTGCCTGTATTTCATATTTGTTGAGGTTGGTATGACCTGCTATTTTAGGAAATGATACATTTATGACAATCCAAACGCAGAACATATGTATCGTCAATTTGTTGCACTAGGAAAACAAATAAAATCCTTTGTTGTTGTATCAGCCGAAATTGATTTAATTGCGGTTGTCCAACAAATTTATGATTTTTAATCAAATAGCTGCCTAGATTAATAATTGAAGTGCTTTTTGTTTGTTTCCTTGGTGTTTCATTTACACTAATGGACATTTTTTAACGACCTTTTAGATGCTCATTATAATTTATAGAGGTTTTGACTGTATTGCACATTTATTTACTTAAGTGTATAAAATAATATATTATAAAAGGAACATTCACATTTATTATATGTCCCAAATTTTTTCCTGCAGAAATAATTTTTAGAAACTAAATGTTTCAGAGTAAAACTTTTCATATGGACCTAATTGTTTTTCCAAATCCTTAAAAAGTTACAGTAAACTTGAAATATTAGCAAAATACATTTTTATATAAAATATAATTCAGGGCCTTTAATTTTGTAGTTTAACCGAGTTTGTATTACCAATTGTTATGTTGGAACGGATAACTTTGAATACAACCATTTTATGTTTTTTTATGTCAATGTTCTGATGTTCAGCTAAAAGGTTCAATGTTTCAAGGTTTCTAAGGGACCCTTTTGAGGTGTGTAGAATATTGGAGTCAGCCAGTATACATTTTTTTATCATTACAAAAATCAAATTAGCGATGAATTGACTGCTCGTCTTTTCCACAAAAATCAAAATTGAATAACTGGAAAATCAAATATAACATACAAATAATCCTTACCATATTCACAGGCCACTCACAAAATATGTTATCAATTTCTTATAATTTTGAGTCAATTTTATTACACAAGATTATAAAAAATAAAACGAAACGAAACAAAAGTGACCCTTTAGCTTTATGACTTTAGCAGGTATCCGACGACCGACGACCGACAATCTCCGACCTACGTTTGGTGTAGGCTAGCTGCGGTCATGTAAAGATCTTATTTTCTTCGGCTGTACAAGGACCTCCCATGCGCTAACTAAAGTTATCATGAACAGTCTCGTTCTCTCCGTTTCTCTCAAAGTCAGAAAGTGGATATACTATTCAACCATATTTCAAAAGATTAGATTAGATGGAATCCGTAGAATCCGTAAAAATGAATAATTTTGCAATAGTTTCAAAATACCATTGAAAGTCATATCAAAATCATAAATTGGATATACAATTTAACTATACTACTAAAAATTATATTAGATAGAGTATGTACATTGTACAATCTATGACCACTAACACCTCTACTCCTACTCATATTTAATACCAAGGTGTTAATTAAATAGAAAACAATAACAAAACACCATTTCCAAGATAGGTGGCTGTGATGTTAAAGTTATTGCAAATTAAGGTTATTTTTATATACTTTACTTCTTATATACTTTATGTGAAATTCATACATACTGAGCTGCCCGGTATATGGTAGATAAATTGTCATGAAAAAGACCTGATTATTGAAAATTTTTGGATAATTACATTTTTTCTCGATATGTGTCTTTGATGCATTTTTTAGGTTAACATTGCATATAGTTCATTTTGGTTGAACAAAATTATGGTATTCTTATTGATATTACGATATGGCTTATCAACTTAGATGTCCCATTGACGTGGACAAATTACCGAACTTTATAGATGACAAACAAATCACTCAGATAATGAGTTGAAGAAGAAATTTTCATACATGAATGTGTTATATTTTCTTGGGAATTCTAACAATAGTAATAATTATTGCAAATAAACCTATTAAATGTGATTCAAAATACCAATCATTAACTACACATAGTGAATAAAAAATTCCTTCTTCTAAATTCGATAATAGAAAGGATAGTTCCTATTGAAAGAAATATTTATGAAGTAATAGCTTCCATGAGAAGATGCTATAAATAGAATGCTAAATGTGAAATTTTCTTTGCATAAACTGAACACTATATTATTTCTTCACCATCGCGAGCATTCCCAATAAGTAAATCAAAGCTGAATGGTCGCGAGAAGAAGTCGTTCTTCATATGACTGAATAGTCGACTAGAATAGGTATAATATCAATGCGATTAGCTATAGCCAAAGGATGTCCACTAAATAAATACACAAACGTATGAAAAAAAATAATTAATTTATTATATTACAGCAGAAATTCGGTGTAATATACACCATCACAGCATCACTCAAGTTCCAAATTTAGCTACAGTAAGGGTAGTTTGGGCAGGAGTGTGGGTCTACTCCAGCAGGGAATTGAGCTGCTTGTTGGTGAGCTGGGGCGTGTTGGTATGCTGGGGCGTGTTGGTAAGCTGGGGCTGCTTGGTATGCTGGAGCTTGGTCGTATGCTTGTGGATTATCTGTAAGATAAAAAAAGAAGAAGTTAAGAGCTGCATTCACGAGAAGACCCCACAACTACTTACCAACTGGTCCAAAGGCACCAGATTCCGCAAGACCTTCACCACGGTAGTCACCATCACCAGTGTATTCACCACTGTCCAAAGCGTTTTGATTGTATTGGTAGGCTGGGGCATGGTTGTACTGTGGTTGGTGTTGGTATTGTGGTTGATATTGGTATTGTGGTTGAGCTTGGTATTGTGGTTGGTATCCATGGTTGTTGTATCCATGAGCTGGAGCTGGTGCATTTGGTTCAGCGGCTACGGATGGGTTGGTGCAGTGTGGGTAATTTGGGCAGGCCTGTGGGCTGATTCCAGCTGGGACGGAAGCAGCTGGAACGCCACCAGCAAGTGGGCCATTCCATGCGGCGGAGGCAATAGCCAAAGCGCAAGCTAATACAGCCTGAAAACGGAAAGAAACCCAGACGTGGTTAGTAATCCATCGGTTTCACTTTACACCACTGTGTATAGCTTACCGATTGTACGAACATGATGTTGCTGTAATGCAAGTTGTTTTTGCAGTGGTTATCCACCGAAAATTCGCGTATATATAGGGACGCCACGCCTTGTTCTTGGTAAAATTGTGGTTTTCAATATCAACGTCGAAATTTTTGGTGGGATAAAGGAGGAGCTCGACAACGTTAGGAAGTAAGGTTGGTTGGCGAGGAATTCGGTTTCGGTGCTCTTACTTTCTGTCGACAATTCAAGGTTCCATTATGCTCACTGCCAAGGCAAATGGACTGAAACCGATTCGTAACTGCTCTAGATGTTAACCCAAATATACACACAGAATGTGTTGTTTCTTACAACGTTGCAATAGAAAAAGGAACAGAACAAATCCATTTCTTATTATATCAATGTGTGGGCTCTTATATACAATGTGAATTACTTGATTCTAGTTACCTTATAAAAAAACTACATAAGGTAAACTATTTATGAAATGATTATGTGTCATTTTGCATACTTTCATTAGATCGATAAAAAGGTGTTAGATAACAATGTTTTTGATATGAATGATGTAAGATATGAAAGCATGGAATTTGCTCATTAGATGCGTGAAAATTTGTACACCCACAAAAATTATCAGCGACAAAAAGAAAACGGTGTCACTTACAGTAAGTTATCCTGTTAAAAGGCACAAGAAAGAATTATTATTACGTGGTTGTGAAATTAATGTGCACTCTTTTTCAGTAGCATTGTATCTCTGTAATCTATAGTATAATAAAAGGATATTCAACTGCCCGGATAAAATCACGTATTTTTTTGGTATGGTGATTCCAGGTAGGCAGTAGTTTGTACTGGAAAGTAATTGTTAAGTAACAAAGTAAGAATGGTTCTCCGTACACTGAAGGTTGTTGATGAAATAATTAGATAATTTGAATATTACATTATATTTCGGTTAGTTTCTAGATAATTGTGAGTTGCACAAATATTATTTCAAATAACCTGCTTCAAAATTATTAGAATAAGCTAATAGTCAAACCCTACAATACAAACAATTAAATTGAAACAAATAGATTTTTATTTGCTACGTAAAGAACTTGAAACATTAAAAAAGTTTTCAAGATCTTTGTTGTTCTAAGTTGTCTAAGTTTTCCTAAAAACATGTGAACAAAATTGTTTGGAAAACATTATATTAATTTCATTTTAATTATAAATACATGTTGTCACATTTTGATAGGCAACCCGGCAGAAACATATTCTTCGATTCATAATTATCTATAAAAAATATAATTTGATTAAAAAACAGATGTACGTAGTTAATCCTGCGGTCGTATCTCTTACTATAGTTACAAATTATAGAAATAGAAAAATAAAATTACCCCATCTAATGATAACAAATGAGAAATTACTACTAAACAATTAACCAAACACCGGTCACTTACGTGCCAAAATCAATTTTTAATTAAGACTACATATAATCAAAGCAAATTGCTGCTGGTAGTAGGAATGTAGTAATTTTCTGGAACATAATAACAGGGTCGTAATTATTGGCTATCACATTCTAGCGTTAAAAGACGATTACTCCGTGTGGAAAATCGAACAAATTAATTTGTAATTTCACGCCAGTCCACACTGAAACTACCGGATCTGTGTAATTTATCATTCAGTCGATCTGCGCTACAAAAATCTTGTATACATTTTTAATTTATTGATAAGCATAACTAACACTAATGATAATAATTTAGAATATTAATTTATCATGTCAGGTAGTGTAACCCCGAAATGGATTTGATGGCAGCAATTAAGTCAACGGTAGCGTTTTCAAGTTATTATTACCCAAGAGCGACAGCCGCCTCAAGTAGGTATGCCAAGGAACTTATGAATGAGCGACAAGCTGATGGTTTGGGAGTGATGGTTTAATAGGCTTGAGCAATTTTTATGTAATAATTCAATGGCTTCAATGGTAATTTTTTTTACGGTTTCTTTTTTTGTAGCGATATTATACGGTTCTAGTGAAATTAGATAAGCGTTAAAACTACCGGTGAACCTTTGATATTAACAAAAAGTATTATAGGAAATGAAATTGTATTGTTCCAAATAAAGTTCAACGCTTTGTGTTATTATTGTTATTATGTATACTATGATGTACGTATACTGTTATGATTTGTAAAGAAAAAAAAAACTATTTGTAAAACGTACTGTAAAAGTAAAATTATATTAATATTTTGAAACACAGACACCAGACCTAAAAAAATGTTGTGTTTTATGTTGTACTGGGTCACGCCCTATGTGCGGCATATGCGCCAGTCTATTTTTTATTTATGAATCTAGGCGAATAAAAACTTGAACAGTTAATAAATAAAAAAAAATTATTTGTGGTATTCTTGAGTTTTGTATCATTTCCAGGGTGTGGGCAATAATGTCAACTTTGATCAACATGTTTGTCCACATTGTATCTTCTTATTTGACGATAATTGCTTTTCATGTTAAGGAGGTTGTGCTGATGACTGATGGTTTTACGATATTTTTTGTATTTTCTATTTGTCTGGTTTCTTAATCTATATTATATAATCTCTAATTTCGTTTTCCTTGAGTTTCGAGCTTATGCATTCTCATTAATTGAAAGCCACACACAATTGGTAATTCAATTCAGTGGCATGTTTAACAATCTTGATTCGCTGGCATATGTGTTTAGAATACCTATGTATTTGATCTTTATTTTTGTTGGACATTATTCTTGTTAAGTACCTAATTTGGTAAATTCTTTTTGAGATAATTCTGTTTGATTATATTTCTTGTATTGTTTTTCTTTCTATGAATACAGATTTATTTATTAATATTTATGTATTATTATTTATGTAGTCTTATAACTATAAATGTTTTTAAAACGAGAATGGTTTCTAAAAATAATTAAATTAAATGAAGGAGTGAGTATACAAACGTGTCATCGTATCATATTAAAAAGTAAATAAAGGTATAAACATGAAGACAAAAAGTGATGATAAATTACCGGTAATTTAAAAAACGGTAGTATTACCGTAATATTGCGGTAATATTACCGGTAATATTACAGTAATGATAAATTACCAGTACTTTAATAGCTTAGCATAGCTCCTATTCACACATACCTAATGATGACGCGTGTGGTATAATATAAGCTTATTTTAAATGTTTTATTAATGTATAAGTAAGAATAATAAAATATTACTCTAAAACTACATTGTTTATGGTTATCGGCAAAACACATAATCAATAAGATAAGCTTGTGTTCTTTACGTCAGTATATCTAAGACGTCAGGATTATTTTGTACTGCCAAAGTTTGTAGTGCATAGGTATTACGTGTCCAAAAAAGCAACCTATACAAAGTTTCTAACTAGTTTTGACAGGTTACTTTAATGCAAAATAAGTGTCTTTGTCGAATTCCAATTTTTCGAAATAATCATGAAGAATGTAAGAATTTTCTATTTCTCTCACAATTAACATACATTTGATCTTAAAAACATTATCTCTATCTTAAGAATATCGTCTACTAACAAATTTAGGCTGTGGTATACGCATCCATATTTAACGATGAAATGATGTTTATCGCTAATTATTTCTCTTGCATTTTTAATGTGTGCTTCATTATCTTTGATAACAGAAAAGAAAAATAACTGCCTAATTCAAATAATACGTTTTCAATTTCATTGTCCAGCTGGGTTGCCAGATCACAATTGTCCATTATGTGCAATGCCTTGTAAAAATGATCAAAGGTGCGGATTTATAATAAAATTAGAAGTGGAATCATTTTGGCAGTTAGACTATATAATTAGTTGTGAAGACGGACTAGACGCTTTTGTTATTTTAGCCTCAACTATTATATTAATCGTCTAAATGTGGCTGAGGCAACTGATAACGACATGATGGTTTACATGCGCATTGTTTTTGTTGAAAACATCTTTGCAAACCGTTTTGCTGGTCACCAGCGCCTGATATAAAGTAAGAGTTCAACTATTTCTATTTATTTTAATGGTAATATCCAAATATCATTTCAAATATGAATTATTCGGAGGTTTTAGGGCTACAGGACGTGTAATCTGTGAGGTTGACATAAACGATCCTGACGCTGATGGGGAATTTACTCCACTATCAATTTATTAAATATTACCAATACCAGAATTTGGATTTGGAAAATTACGTAATATTAACTAAATTACCAGCAACAATATCGCGGTAATATTGAATAAAATACAATAAAATTTAAAGTAATTTTACGTAATATTACTTAAGTTACCGATACATAACATTGGTAATATTACCGTTTTACTTATTGGTTTTAGATTATTTAATACTTTTATAAAATAATAATAATACAAACGAGCGATTACGTGAAATGATTTAATGTAGTAAACAATGACAACGAAAAGAATACAAATCAAAATTAAACTTCAACTCCTTCTGAAGCTGGTGTAATTGAGACGCATTCCTTAACGTACTAAACTAGATTATCTAATACAAGAACCAACCGTGAAGGTAAATTTGGGATCAACTGCTGAAGATTTTAAGATTCACATTGTCATGGTAATCACCACGTTTGGAACATATATATAATACCATAAGGCTTAGCTTGGCACTTGATTACCGATAAAAAAAGTAGGAATACCATACCAGAAGGAATTATCAATATGCCACTAGGAATAAAAGTTCTCACTCCACCAACATGGATCAAAGTTTTTCTTTTAGGGGTTAAACCCATAAAGGAACAGATTAAGGTATAGTCCGAAACCACAAATTAATATTGATTTGTGGTATCAGACTACCAAAAACCGGCAGTATAAGAGGAATTAGTATTAGTTTTATTAGTGTAAACAATATTCGAATCATCACTGCGATATAACATCATCATTCTTGCGTAATTGACTCGTCAGTCTCTATTTCAATGATAGCTACACGATTAGCTGAAGTTTTTGCCTGTAATATCAAATATTGAGTTTCAAAACTGCCTTATCAGTAAGTATATTAAAAGAACTTACTTAAATCCCATTATTGGATAAATTTCGTATTGAAGATACACCTTAGGTTATTCCAATGTCTGCATAGAGATAAACATAACCTCCAAAATAACGGGAACGAGACACATCTTGACCCTTTAGTTTTATTATTATATTCATTACGTTCAACTAAAAATTGTTCTGAATTTTTCAGAATTCGCTTTTGTTTTCGCTGGAAATAAGCAAAACAAGCGAGGGACTACTACTACTCTACTTTATTCAACCCCTGTCTTGGAGTACATTTTATGAACGCTTTGCAATTTGTCAAAATGATATTGCGTTTGCAATATTATCAGTACAAGGATAAAAAGTACATATTGCAGATTATTTGTTTATCCTTATGAGACCCAACGTCCCTTTTTGTTGGATATTAGGTGTATACTGTCACATATGTTTGCAAAAAAAAAAATAAAATGTTTAGGACATAGTAATACTTATAATACCAAGCCATTTACAGTATCTAATTTGCTTTTAAACTTATTTATTTAATTTTTCATATGTATTCCAAGCAAGTATTTATATTGATGTTATATGTAAAGTACCTAATATAGAATTGTGCATAATAATCAGCCTATATTAGTAGGTACCTACTTAATGTCAATGCAAACACGCTTTTAAATTACCAGCAATCACTCTGCGTGAAGTACACGGATCGCAGTAAAATGTAAAAAGCGGATCGGTATTTTATAATTATACTATCAGTGTGCGTATTATACCTTGCACGGTTATCTGTTGGTAAACTCGCATCGTTTTTTAGCACCTGTTCAAAGTCACTTTTAAGTATTTTTAAACAAAAATAAAATATCTTTTATGATTTATTAGGTTATTTCAAGGACATTGTACACTCATATTCACTGCGTAAAAAAGGTTTCAATAAGACAGATAGTTTCAGTTATATCTTATTATATCGCTTAAATATTACGCAAAAACATTGGTATGATAATTAAATGTAATTTTTTAAGGGATTGATAAGTGGGCCATGGAATTTGAAAAAGAGAAACCTAAATTAACATAATATGTATTTTAAGAAATGTTTCTTCTTTGATATACCTAATTTACTATGGTTAAAAATGAAAAGCCAGAAATATGCTAGATACTGTAGAGATACTAAGTTTTAAGAACTGAAATATGATTGTGGCATTTTCAGCAAGGCTATGGCGGTATGATAGTTATGACGCAACTCCCCATCATCGCGCAGTGCTGGAATGTTTGTTTGGTAACTCTTCTAAAACATATCTTTACTTCATTAAATACTATTAGTGCAGGCAAATTAACTGATTATAAGCCAAAACCGGTATTAATTGTAGACAGGAGTTTTATCATTGGAAATGGTAAGGGGGCTCATAGTGAACGTAAACAAAATAAATGCAGGTCATGGGGTGGTATAGTGTTCATTTGGGAGGGTTGAAAGCGGGTGCAAAGTATTATTGCGTTTTCCGGCGAAACTAGACGTTTTATCAAAAAACGTCGTATACTAAGTTGTAGATCATAAAAAAATCTACAACATTCATATGGGTCTTTTAACTATTACCTCAAAATTTCCGAGAAAAATGCGAATACCAATGCCAAAACTATTTTCTGTTTTTTTATTTTTTGTTGTCGCAACGATAATTCAATTTTAATCAAATTTTGTGATAGCGTGCCTTTTTAAACCTTAAATAAACATACATTTTTTTATTACACAAAAAACAAGACGTTTTTGAGATATTTAGTTTTTTCCGCCAAAATCAGATTTTTTTTTAAAAAGAAATTCTGTGGTGAAAAATCATCAAACAGTCCTTCTGGGACTCATTTTTGTTGTTTTTATATGTACTTATTAATACAATAATAAAAATAATAGTCCCTATTTAACAACATGCTCAAAAATTGAAAAAAACTCAAAAACGACTTTTCCAACAGTGAATTTTTCAGTAATTGTTCGCTATTTGTTTAAATTTTTAAGAAAAATGCTATATTGGTTATGGCAGTCAATTGTACGGAAAAAATACAATAGAAACTGTCTTTCATTTATACACTAATGCTACAACCATTAAATTAGAATAAGAAATCTTCCGATAAGTAAGCAAAATAATCAGTTATTGTCTTAGAATCAAAAAGTATCCAGTAGAAAAGTCACGCCGCCAAAAGAATACGATCGACGAAAAATATTGTAACCAACTCGAATATTAAACGGCGATTGGTGATCTTGACAATTAACGCACTCGCTTTCGCTCGCACGCTAAAAATCTCTATCATTAATCGCTCTTTTTAATGTATTTGTTGGTTAAATAACTACAAATTACAGGTAATACATATATTATGTGAGTTCGTTTTTATTTTTTAAAAATTTAAATTTAAAAATCTAACAACATAATACGTCCAGTTCCTAGACCGTCGTTATAAGCAATATTAACTGTACGCTGGAGTTTTTGTCATCATCAGTTCCTGAAAAAAAGTCATGGAATTTTCTTAGGTTGTGCATATTCAATCATCCGACCTCCGCCAATGTATGAACATATACAATTATGCACAAACAAGTCACAAAAACATGCTTTGTTTGGCACGATATTATAATGAGCATTAATTTATATATATTTACTAAGTGTCCGATTTAACAAAAACTCAAATAAAATTAAAGTTATTAGGAATAAAACAAAATTTGTTACCGAGGATTTTTACTGCAATCAGCGTAATATGTCATCAAGGCATTTAACATAAATGGGTGTTGGCATCAACACTGCAAAAAAGGCTGATAATGAAGCAAGTTTGGGTGTACATATTTCTTTTGGTAATCTAGTAGGTTCTTTATTCATAATTTAATTTTATAATAGTTTTTTACGCTAAACAAGAATAATTGTAATATAATAAAAGTTTTTTACTTGTACGCATTTTTATACACATTTTACATTAATTAAACTAACCGCAAAATGTTGTACTTTAATATCCACCAAACCACAGAGAAAAAAAATTGTCTATTCGTTAGACATTTTCATCTGTACCATAGATATTACATAAGTATTTGTTCCTAAATTCATAGCAATATAAATATCATATTTATTACATATACTAGGATATACTAGACTACATAGGCGAAACAATTATCGAAACAATAATAATCCAAACAGAAATTAAATATAAACAAATCTTCGTTATGTATCAGTAGAATGGATTAAATGATTTATAAAATTATAATCAGCGCCATTAGTTTTCAACAACACGCATGCTGCGATTGAATTAGGCAATCAGTTAATAACAGTCACGGACAAAATCCCACATTTAAATGAGCTAATCTACATCCTTACAAACCACTTCATCAAACCGCGTACATAAATCAAGTAACAGAGGTTCACCAACAACCACCACAAACAAAAAACAAAAACACGACCGAGATTGCATCTTATTTATTGCTTCCATGTTGAAATTGAAACTTGGTCAGCTCCATCCGTGCGTTTGCTTATGGTTATGGTGCGGTCATCGACGATGACGTCAACCGTTGCACCGTTTTTATTTATTGCAGTAGGCTGGGTCCGTTCACGATCCATGGCTAACTATTCTCTCGCACCTTTGGCTATCTGTAAACTTCGACTTCGGCAAAATTGTTGCCGTGTTGAAAATAGAGCAGCGGAATATCAGACCATCGTTGATTTACCTAACAATAACAATAATAACTAATGGGTGGAGTAAGTTATAATGGTAGTCGGTGTACCGCAAAGTTCATTTCTTCAATTTTTATTGCTTGGCGTTCGGTGTAACCTTTCTGAGAGTGGCTTGAAGGATTTCTGGTTTAATTATAACAGCACGCAATAAACCTCGGTGACAAATCGAGATCGGTCTTGTTTATTGCTTCTCTCTAATGAACGTTGCTTTATACTGCAGTTTACCGTACTTTGCAACCTGAAATTGTTCCATTTAAGTTATGCACTCACGCACATTGCGAAATTTAATGGAAATGGTTGAGATAGTGTGATGTACTAGAAATGCAAGAACCAGAGAAGGAGTCTAGTTGGAAGAAAGTCCAATCCAAGAATACTAGCTAACTACTAGCTAATAAATATGATAAAATAGTGGGAAGTTATTATCTGTTTCATGACATGATGCTATACAATCAATCATGTGTTTATGCGTTTTAAGCAAATGTAGTTCAGTCTATCATATATTCGTTTAAAATTTAGCATGAATTTGGATACCTATTGTTCTTCCCCATTTACTAAACGTGACCGAGTTATTGCATTCTTACACACTTACGGAGTTAATCATACACAATAATAATAAAATCTTTCTGTTAAATTGAAACGACTTCCAGCAAAAGCACAAAAAGGCTAATAATCACAGTTTTTATTCTGACGTTTCTACACCTCGTAGAATATCTCAGAAACGGTTTATTTTACGGCTTCTGTTGATTTTAATTTTTGACTTATTCTAGGGTCTACCATACGTACCTACACCAAACATTTTATAAGGCTCTGTCTCAAAATGTTGTCTTAAAAAGTTGCCTTGTCAAGTTTCATAGTAGGTACATTAACTTCATAGTTTATGGTTAGATTTCGATTTTGATTTATAGGGTACTTACCAGAGAAAACATTTCAGACAATACGAGAACATCCAAATCGGTCCACGCATTACGGAATTATACGCGAACATAGGTGCAAAATACATACAGAATATCTCCACTATAGGTGTTGAATTGATAACCTGCCCCTTTTTTATGTCAAATAGAAAAGGTAAGCTCTTAGAAAACAGTTCAAGTTTGAGAAAAATAGTTGATATATGTCTACATGCCAGATAATTATGTCAAAAATAATAACATATAAACATATAAAAACAAACAAAAAATAACTGATGCAATGAGAGAATAACTGATGCAACCATCGACATGCGTTTTTTTTTATCGTGGACAATGTAAGAGCGTTTTTTTAATTTAATAGTTGGAGACTGCATTATGAGAGCAAGACACAAACCCTTTCAAGCACCTGAGTCGGTACCTAATAATGAATAAAAAGTGATAAAAAGTGAAGGCTAAATTACTATTTGAGAATTGCGTATACTCTTCTAGTTTAACTTAGTATGTTTGCCTTTGTTTGTCAAGACTTGTGGATTTTGCAGCTACCAATGTTATACAAGTAGGAACTACTTCTATAGAATTGTATTATATATACCAGGGGTGGCCAGCCTATGTGTACTTAAGATATACCTTTTAAAAAGTGGGTAGCGATCGACATGTTGTCATAAGCTTAGCACACCCGCGAGCTATGGGTAGATAAGCAAAATATAGGTTCAAAACTATTTTTGTATTTTTTAATTATGTACTCCTTAAGTTTTCGATATTTACGCTCATAAAGAAAATACATTTCCAGACTCAAGTTTTTATATTTGCAGATACGAGTTCATTCCGTATAGTCGGTACCTAAATAACTTGATTAAAATACAATTTAATTTTTTTTATCGATTTCAATGTATAAGCTGTGGTACCTACTATTTGTTCGTAAATATGAAAAAGTTGTTACAGTATGACTGATAATTTGATTTTAAGGTTTCAGTTTTGCGACTCTTTTTGCAAAACATATTGAGAACTCACAATCACTGCAGCAGTTTCCATCATTCCTCCTGCGTTGTCTCATGCGAATCAAATGCGAATAAGACCCGAAACAAACGGGGACGGTGTTGACGTTGCGACGTTTTGTGTAAGCGACAAGACGGTGCCAGTAAAAATTACCTACAAATTGTGGCAGTTTCGTCTGTCGTTGTAGATATTTTAACAAATATTATTTTGTAGCTGTTGTAGAGACTTATTTTACTCAATTTATACACTTCTTAAATCAATTTGGATAATCCAGATCATTGAAACAGTTGAAATATCTACAATTTGTAAGCTCTTTATCTAACAAAATGGTTGTTGTATCTCTCATTAGGTTTGAAACGAAATAACCACGTATTTTGTAGTAGTTATTTCATCTAATCTGTAGTTGAAATATATTATTTACAAATACTTTAAGTCTTCCACCTAAAGAAAAGGATACATTAACAACTATTGTTTTAACTAATCTAAAAACGTCATAACACCAATCTATAAACTGTCATACAACTAATAAATTGTATAATTTATCTACTTTTCAGGCATCTAATTTGAAATAGCTATTTTTCGCATTATTTTTCTGTGTGGGCTACAAAAATTTATCATGGAAGAATGATACAGGATTTTTAGACGGCTTTTTGTTAATCTATCTATACATTGCCGGAGTGCAACTCGTACTGAAACACGGTGTATATCTACCTACGTAAAAATATGAGTAATATTAACATATTCCACTGTGTTTGAACTGAAAGGATAGCCATTTGCTAATATTTTTATCTGATTGAGTTGAAGGTCCGCTCTTTACTCACATAGTATTTTATTTTGTTTAGCTGAAAGTTTAGCCCCTTAGTAACATTGTTGAGCTGAAAGGTTGACCTTTTGCTAATATTTATTTATTTTGAAGAGCTGAAAGGTTAACACTACGAATATTTGCTTATCTTGCTGAGCCGGAAGGTCAGCCATTTACTCCCGTGGTAAATTTTCTTGAGCTGAAAGGTTAGCCGTTTGCTAATATACGAATGGTTTTGAGCTGAAAGGTTAGCCCTTTGCTAATATTTGTTTACCTTATTGAGATAAACAGTTAGTTGATAATATTTGTTTATATTGTTGAGATAAAAGGTGGTCCCTTTGCTAATATATGTTGAGCTTGTTGCGAGCTGAATGATTAGACCTTTGCTAATATTTGTTTATCTTCATGACCTAAAATGATTACTAATATTGCCAATATTTGTTTATTTTGTTGAGCTGAAAGGTTATAAGTTAGCTCACATGATAATTTATTTTGTAGAGCTGAATGGTTGGTCCTTATGGCTAATGTTTGATTATGTTTGAGCTGAAAGCCCTTTGGAAATATTTGATTACGTTTTTGAGCTGACAGATGGTTAGCTATTTGCAATTATTTGATTATGTTTTGAGCTAAAATGGAAGAGTTTTGAACACAAAAGGAGAAGAAATACATAATGGTAACTTGATTATTGTTGAATGTGTAACACCTTTGAATTTCGGCAAATTATGAATTGTCGAATTGAAGTTTGAATGAGTTACTGACATCAAGTTTATTGTTGGCGATAGTGGTTCTGGAGACTAGCTTCAGGAGCAAAGCTATTATCAGGGTTGGCCGTGTTAGGAATTATCTTGTTTGTTCTATTAATTCAGATATTGGGCCAGTAATGAAGATTATAAATACGCTTAGTTGTATATACCTGAGTAGCTTGACTCACTTGTTGCCGTTAAGATTTTTTGTTACAATGCGATTAGAAAAAAACCCGCTATCGGTAAACGGACAAGTCTGTGAGATCAGTCATTGCTCGATTCCCGTGTTGTCTGCTGTTTTTGCTGGATACATGATTCGAAACTAGCTTTCATCTTCCATATTCGATAACAATAGGCTATTTTACTACTACGAAAAGATGACCTAAACCCACCATCACACCATTAGTCTAGACATCGCAAGCAATCGACCAAAATTGGCTTCACGATCGACCGATCGATCGCGATCGACTTGTTGGCCACAGTGACACTATTTGTTTCTAACGTTTGTTTCTATTCGAATTTAGGCATCTTTCGTTGCACTGATAAATTCCCCTATCAATTTACACTCGGCTCGGTAGCTCAATTGGCCAGCGTTCTCGACTGGTAATTGGGAAGTTCCTGATTCAAACTCAGGCAAAGACTATTTCTCCACAAATTTGTTATACTATAGGTTATATTCTTAATAATATGGTATATTTTAGCAGGTGGTAAAATAAAGGCAATGCAATTCTTATATAGAAAAAAATCTATTTTCTTTTTAAATATATTACAGATTTGGATGAACACAAATAAATCGTATTACGTATTCAATTTTTACAGTACATGACAACATGTTATGTCAGCTGGCTGTCTAGCTTGACTTAGTGACAGAATGGATAGTTGGGGCAGGAGTGTGGGTCTACACCAGCTGGGACGGCAGCACCAGCATGAGCTGGAGCGTACGCACCAGCGTTGTAACCACCGTTGTATCCACCGTTGTAGCCTCCATTGTTGGCCCAACCGCCGTTATGTCCACCTACGCAAAAAGTAGAGTTTTAGCTTCAAAAAGTTGTATAATTTTCATAAAGGTTGGATTTACATTACCTATACACAAATTGAATTATCAAGTGTAGTTGAGCAACCTATAAATGCTTATTGACGTGTATATTACCAAGAATGCGAGCACAGAAAAAAGATAACCTTGGACTCGACTTCCATGTTTATAGGTTTGGCCGTTGAGTTATTGACTGTAGATATATCATTTTTATCGGTTCATTTTAATTTACTTACATGGTAAATGAGACAAACTAACAACATTGATATAATTTAGTTTTAGTTTGTGTTAAAGTTATGTGTTTCTAATTAGGTACATTCTAGACAAAAACCCAGCAAATTATACGATATCATGTCAGAAAGTATGATGTCAAAGAATGTTCTGCCTCGACATTTAGTACATTTATAGACTTTTTTTCATATTAACCCAATTACTACTTTTAGAAATATAAATTCAATCAAAACCAGCGGGAGTAAAATGTTTGGTACTCTGACTGTGGACAAAATTCAAGCCAAGGGAACCAATGCCAGAACGAAAAGCAAAAAATAAACATATCACTGGGTATCAATTTTCATTTTTCACAAACAACTAGAAGCAACATGTAAAAATACTAGTTTTATTAGGAGACTCAAATAGCCGACCACGCTACAAACCCACACATCGTATAAGTGCACAATTATATATAGTTCATGCAAAATCTATTTCTACATTCATAAGTATGCTAAGTAAGCATGCATAATTCCAGGTTCAAACATGCTATTGCTTGCTGTTGTTAATTACAAATGTAGTTAGATATTTGATGCTGCAAAAATGTGCGAAAAAAATATATATTAGGTACAGTTTTATCTTATACTGTGTGATTTAGTATGTACACCTTTACGTACAAGTGCAACTTAAATACTTGTTGTTAGTAGAATATCTATTGTTTTCATAAAGTTAATACCTACAAAATAGTAGAATTCCTATTTTTTGTATGATTTTGAATTGTATGATAAGATCTCACCAAATATATGTTAGCACAGAACCGACCAACCCTTAACAAAATCTATTAATTCATTAAAATTTGAAGACATGCACCTATTTCAGTGCTCATGCATAATGCAAATGTTATTTTTTTAATTGTATTTTTCGGCCTACAATATGAGGTTAAGATACTAATTCTCTTTATGAAAAGACCATGCAATTTATACCAAAAAATTGCGCATTTATTGTATTAGTTTCTGGACTTACTTCATTCGTGATATACCTACTAATTATTTTAGTTCGTTTGAGAAGATTAACAAATTACTAAACCAGTTATAACACAAGTTAGTTAATAATGTGCGGTTTAAGTGGATTTTTCCTTTATTTGTTGGAGACTGCAATAGAAGGCTAGGAGACCAACTAACAGAAATTATGTCAGAATAATTATATGTGAATAGTATTAGCAAAATTATCGATAATTTTGGGATTTTTAACACAAAACTAAGCCACACACTATTATGCTTAAGAAATTTAATTAAACAAATTACGAGTGGAAAGTTATCAAGCGCATCTATGAAAAATTTCAAATTCAATTAACTCCACAAATTACTCATTAATAAACTATTATGAGAATCACATGCTGAAGTTATGTGCAAATACCATCCAATATCGACATGCAAATTAATTTCGGTATAATCATGCGCTGTGTGTTTATTATTTGTTGGAGACTACACTAGAATGTTAAGACAAACTGATGGTACATATTTGCAGTAACTTGAATCCTATGTTAATGTTATAGTATATGTGATTATGCATTGTTATAATAATTGAATTATTAAATCTAATTGCTCTCAAGTAAATTTGTCGCATGCTATAGAGCGTAATTATTAAGTGCGAATAATTACAGTACCTAATGGTCTCGGTATTCACCACCAAAGTGAAGATTGTGGAATTATTATGCTATTTGCTAGGAGACTGCAATATGGGGTTGACACAGACGCGAAGGAAAATGGCAAGAAATTTAAAAAAGCAAATAAAAAGATAGGTACCATCTGCGTTTCCGTAGGCACCAGATTCGGAGAGTCCTTCACCACGGTAGTCACCATCACCGGTGTAATCTCCAGCATCAAGAGCATTGTTGGGGCGGTATCCACCATCGGCATGTCCTCCGTTCCATTGTCCATCATTTCCTCCGTTCCATTGTCCATCGTTTCCACCGTTCCATCCGCCATTATGGCCGCCGTTCCATGCTCCGTTATTTCCGCCGTTCCATGCACCGTTATTTCCACCGTTCCATGCACCGTTATTTCCACCGTTCCATGCTGGTGCGTATGCAGCGGCATTTGGTTGAGCAGCTACAGCGGGGTTGTTACAGTTGGGGTAGTTTGGGCAAGCTTGGGGGCTTACACCAGCTGGGAATTGATGAGCTGGGACTCCACCGGCTAATGGGCCATTCCATCCCGCTGAGGCTGCAGCCACAGCGCAAGCTAATACTGCCTGTGGAATAGATTTTTGAAAATTAATAATTATTTTTTGGAGTTAATTTCTGAAGATATAATATCCAGTGGGTGGGTTTCACTTGATCTTTTTTTGTGTTGATCACCAAAAGATTTTCTCGCACTGCACTTGTCGAACAAAGAAACAGATATGTGGAACTCTGGACTTACCAGTTTTACAAACATGTTGATGTATTTGTGTTAAATTTCACAGTGACAATTAAATCAAAGGCATTGTGTATTTATATAGTGAAACCACACCCTGTGCGGCCGTTCTAGGGAAATGTAACGAGAAAAAGTATTTTTAATCCCACACGTAATCGGAACAAAGTATAGAGAAGGGCGTTACAGTTGGGTCGTTTAGGTGCGTGTTAGCCGCGTGCGCTAGCCTATTTTACCAGGCAAAAGTGGAAATTGCAGCGCAGCACAAAACTAGATTCCGGCCGGTGGTTCTCCCTGTCGCGTTACTTCCAAGGTTCCGCGTCGGGCACTTCATTGCCATGGTAAATATTCAATAAATTGAAAAAAAAGTGTATCTACCTATCGGCTGGTTGATAAAAAAAAACGGTCCGGTATCGGCATACCTCCGTTAGGTGAGGCTTTCCTTATTGTGCTCCCAGGAAAACCTCGATTAACCGCGTGATTCACTAGCGGGAGATGTAGTGCGCATCTAGTTCGTCCTATCTAGAACATATATCAGTATGTTACATTCCAGAGTATGCAGTAAACCTTCCTGTCGTATACTGCTAAGTAAGCTTATCGTGTAAAATAAAGTCGAAACAGCTTCAATAAATTTTGCAGCTACTTGCCATCTCATTTTAGTAAAACTTTGTAATGTTTCAGGGTTCGTACCCCAAGAGGTCATCAATAACGCCGAAACAAATTTTTGTTTTTAAAATGTACTTATCTTAAATAATTATTAGCTAAACTGTAATAAAATTAGAGATTGTCATCACTACTGGGAAATGCTCCAGTAGGTAATTAGAAAAGGCATTCTTGTTTATCTTGATGGATTATGTGATTGTTATAAAGGTGTAGCCCCGTCATTTTAGCCTAAATTTCACCAAAACCCTGAAAAAATAAAGTAAATCTGCAAATTGGCAGATTGGGGTATTTTACCCCTAACTACCCTACCTCAACTGAAATCGCTCATAACTCCTTCAAATTTGGCATTTAGGTGTTCTGAATGACGCAGAATCTAATTCGGGCTTAAACATTGCAAAATTCAAAATGGCGGATTATTAATTAATATTTAGAAGATCGTCATATATCGTCGGATGTCAACTTGTGGAATTATAACTCAAAAACTATTGGACAGATCAATTTGAAATTTACTGCGTTAAACAAACATTGCTTTATCGCGTAATGGAACCAGAAACTTAATCCTATATTAATTACATATTTTATTGCTAAAAATATTTTGGCTTTTATGAGCTAAATATATAATTCAATTACAGTGTAGGAATTGTTTGCCCGTTGATATATAACGTAATGATGATATAAGTTTTTTTTTGGGTTACCAGGCTTAAAAACAGATGTTGTTTGTTTGACTTTTTTAATTAGTCCAATATTTCGCTAAAAATTTTAGCTTCTGGGGGGACAATTAATAGTCCTAAAACAGACACACGTAACGTAGACCACGGCATTTTGTATACACGAGGTGCCAGTGCAAACGAATGATAGAAACTGAGTTTACATGATACGCTTTTAACTCTCGGAAATGGATAAACCGATTTCATCAAGTAAATAGACATTTTTATCCCCTTTAAAATGAGGTATATAAAGATAGGTAGTCCCATTTAAAAATTGGAAGTAGGGGTGGATGGGGGTGAAGGGGTGGGACCTATGATTAGATTAGAAATAGTTTTAAAGTTCCCCCTTTAAGTAAAAATTGACGTGTTTTTGCTCAATATTGTGACGTCGTCATGACAAAAGTTATTTCGGGTGGGAAGTTTTTAAATGAACGCACTGTATATATTTATATATTATATATTTCGAACACTTTTGATGGTGTAACCAATATCTATTATGAGATAGACAAAAACACAACCTCAATTGAGAAGTAGTGTTCTTTTGCTTTGGGTTGGCATCGTGTAATACTGTAATCCAGGATGTGCCGTTGCTATGGAATCGTTGATATAATTTTGATAGTGGTTTAGTATTATGTCCGGGCTACATTAACGCGTACCATTTAGTGCCTAAAGCGTAATGTTCAAATTAAAATATTAAAATGATACGGTTTCTTCTAGCAAATGTGCTGATACCAGTGCTGTCGAAACCAATATACGGTTTCCATGTAATTTACCTTGTTAAGTTAGGATGTTAAATTACGTTGTGACTACGGAAAGTTGACTACACCCACCATATGTAATTACTTTCAAGCTAGTTATTTTAGTCCCAGGTATCACCTCGCCAAGTGTTGATGCATGGTTGATAATTTGCAAAACTGATTTGAAAACCTCATGAAGATTGAGTGATATAAGCAGTTTATATATAACCGTTTGCCTAGAGGGTATTAGGGGAGGATGTGGTTATCATCGATAATAAACAAAATATGGGCTCAATACTGCACGTTTTCAATTTCGTTAAGTTGTGTGGATAGTTGCATAAACATTAAAGCCATGGGCGCACAAATCCAAGATTCTGACAATCCTGTATACTCACAAACTTACCAGATTAGATATTATTTCCCGCGAACCCCGTTGAACAATTTTGTATATTTTCCCTTAGACCATTTATAACTAGACGGAGTACGGCCTATCCCAGTGGCCCAACATACCTTGTCAATAAGGTCGAATTTCGTGTAGATTCTCGTGCACATTGTTCGCGCATGCGCACAGATGCTAGATACCGCCATTATTTTGAACATATGTTTACATCGAGGTTATGAGTTTGTTTACCTATGTAGATGGTTAAGAGGTAACAATGGGGCGAAACTGCTGCTTTTGTAAAAAGGCAGCATCCAAAAATATAACGTGTCACAGGTATAACCTTTATTACCGCAATACAGTAATATTAAATTATAACATATACCTTCTCGTAGATTTCCAACAGTTCAAGACTCAAAACAAGCTCGGATTGAAGCTATACCTATAAAAAGTCGGGGTTTTAAAACAACTGTGTTGTGTTCAAGACACTTTTCTAATAGCGATTATAAACTGGGAAAAGACGGAAGACCATAACTCTCCCGTAGTGCGGTGCCAAGTATTTTTGTTATGAGTGATCTACCAAATGAAAATACGGACACAGATAGTATGAGCGATGCAGTTGTAGCAGACACTAGTGGACACACAGAGTCAACAATCACTGCCACGGCTACGAGTTTTGAAAGTGCCACACAGCGCAACACCAACGGAACATCCTTCAGCATTGCCAAGAAAAAGGAGAAAATTTATGTAATATGTAACTTTGTTTTAGGTATATTTTAACGTTATTTTATTGTAGCTACAATCCTCGATATATGGGTGACGTACATACTTCAGACTTATCTTCGTCTCCTCAAGCACGGGCAGTTTTAGCATTAGCAAGAACTACCATAAGCAAGAAAATTGCTCGAATCCGCCAATTGTCTCGTTACAACATGCGATTAAGACAAAAAGTGTGTAATTTATCAACATTAATGGAGCATATTATTTGTGTAAAACCATGTTATTAGAATCAGAAAAAAGAGTTCGTAGTTCTTACACCAAGACCATTTTGTTTAAAAACCAGTGGTTAAATTATGTTCAAATAAAATATTTTCCTATTATAAGTTGTATTTTGCTTGTAGTTTATTACCCATATTCCTATTAAAGAAAATAAACAAATCATGTATAGTACAACCAACTTAAACTTGATTCGACAGCGGTGCGCAGAGCGTAAATATAATGAGTACGTGACGTGAGTACTGCGCAACGCTCTCGATGCAACTACTCGCTGGTCAAGCTATACAGAAACAAATAAAATCTTACACGCAAGAATACATTTTGTCCAAACCTATAAAAAAATGGATTCTTTTGTTACTATATAAACGTTGAACAAACGTCACTCAAAAAGATTTTTGCAGAGAACTGGAATAGCGAATTAATTGCTCTTGGATGGTTTAATTGCTTTTTTAACAAATGTCACAATTATAACAGGTACTACAAATGTATGTACATTCAAAGACAGAAAAGGATTTTTATTTTGTGAGGTTACCTTTCACGCCATACGCGACTACCTAATTCAAATTTGACATATAGCCGCCAGTTTAATCTGACCGCTGATTGGTGCGTTACATTGGGAACGAGAAAATATACGACTTTCGACCTTATTATCTTTGGCCACAAGCAAAGCCCGTCACGCTCCCTCTAGTCATATAAGCTCGATGTATTTTCCTTGGCATTAATAAACCGCCGCGCCGCTACTTGGTGAGTTTTCAATGACATGTCACCATGACCAACCATGACTACTGTCAAGCCAAACTTGAATTGTCCCACTACTGTTAATCATAAGTTTTGTTCGTTGGGTCTGGCAGAGTAGCTTAGAGCAACTTAGAGTAGGCGTATGGCGTTCGTTGGGCATCAACCAAAACGGACAGATATTTTGCCAACTATTTTTGAAATATAGTTGTTCAATATTTGTGTTTTATGGTTGTTATAATTAGAATACTTAATATTTAATTAATCTAGGGTTTATGCGAGTAGGGTGTTCAGTGTTTAGACCGTACGGCAAGTGTATTTTCGGTTGTTTGATTTACAATATTAATTATTATAGCTAAATCCTATTATTATCTGATTAGGTTTTAAATACTAAACCAATCTAACGGCGCGGAGTTATCTATGTATTTTATTGTTATATCTTTCTTTAGGCAGGTTTAAAATAAGTTGTCATTTGCATTTTGGAAATCATACGCAGTAAATACTACTTATTAAACTACACAATTTCAATAATTGCATTTTTGCATTTATCATTATAATTTCTCAATGCATTAACTCATTTCTCTACCGAACAAAAAGATCAAGGTAATATAAAATATTTTAGATACAAATCGTTTACACATTCTCCGGTATAGTATAAATCAATTTATTGCGAGCAAAGCATTCAATAAAATTCTTTCATACTTACAGAACACGGTGACATGTTAAGTAGGTAGGTACATAGGTATAACATTTTAATTCAGCGTAAAATTTAATTAGAAAAACAAAACAATAAAGTTGCCTCGTAGCTTTTCCTTACGGGAACCCAATAGCGAAAACCAAAATCAGCTATCGTTATGTCACTTCAACAAATGATATTTTCAATATCTTCAATATTTTGAAACGTTGGTATCTTGGCGCTTTGTAGAGTTCGAGAAAATTTAACTAACTCTAAGGTTATAAGTCCACCAACAATAGTCGCAAAATTATCGCCCGCAAGTACTACCTGATTATTCGTTCTCCAAGGAGGTTTTTCACCTATTATTAACTAAAAATTAGTTCTAAAGTTGTCATCGTCCGATAAAGATTATATTCGGGTATCTACTCAAAACGTCAGAAAAGTAAACGATTTTGGGTACATTTCGATATAAAAAAAAACAACAAAGATCGTTAAAAATTGCTGCTTGATTTGACGACCGGGGAATAAAAAAAATAAGTAGGGAGTAGGGAAGCTTTTCGGGAGCTTGAAACGCTTGTAAGACCAACCATATTTAAAAAGAATAGCCAACTGCAGGGATGCAATCGGTATATCAGAAAGGCTGCTGATAACATTAAAGCAATGCAACTGAAAGAGGTTGTAGGGAACACATAACTATCATTTCCTTGCCAATAAATGTCCGGAAAAGAGCCGTTTAGGCACTAGTCTGAATTTTTAAGAAAATAATGTCGATGTGAACATAATACATAATTTGATAATTTTAACATGTTTCTAATCGATGAATTGGTCGGGACAGCACTGTTTATCGGCCTGATCGATCTCCTGTACTAAAGCCACATGATTTTTTCTTCTGGGGCACGAAAAAAATCCGGTCTACAAGACGCCTAGTCCCACCAAAGATCGAATCTTTATGGGATCACCTGTATATGATATTTGATATGTCGTGTGAAGTATATACATAATTCTTTTTATAGAGGGGGCAATTTCAAGAATGAGTGATGAATACTTCCCCCGCATTCTCAATAACGGATACTATATATTATTAAAAACATAAGACAACAAACCACACGAAAGAAAAGCAATTGCAAAACAACTTCCATTTAATAATAAATAATCGACATACCAATATTAACACCCAAAAAAACGCAATACAAGATAGAAGATGTCTGTGAAGCGGCGGCTTCTTATTTCACGAGTTAAGAATTAGCAAAGACCTCAGGGCTGTGGAGTCGGAGCCGGAGTTCAGACAAATATCAGAGGAGTCGGAGTCAGAGACGCAGTCGGAAAAAATTTACCGACTCCGACTCCGAGCCCATATTTAAATATTGTAGAAAAAGACATGCGAGATGGCCGGTGCCTCAATAGATAGTAAACAATTAACTAACCATATTATTAGGTCTTTTACGTCTATTACTTTTACTTTTTATCTACAAATAAAAAATAGGACTTCGATGTATACTTAGACGAATTGTAAAGCTTCCAAAGTAAAGCGACGAATATCTAGATTGTAGACTTCCGGGGTTTGAGTCAATGATATATTGATTTCCGGGTGGAAACCGCGTTGAGGACTTTGAAGCAGTCAACGTTTCGCGCTCAGTTGCAAGAGGCATCTTCAGGACTAAATTATCAAACCAAGTGCTAAGAAGATACTGTCGTCTGTTGGGACGGGTCTTTATATATGAGTGGGATGGAGTGACCAGATGGTGTTTGGAGTGGGGGTAACGAAGTGGAGGGGGTAGGGTTAACAGGTAGTGGTCCAACAGGTAGAACCGGTTGGGACAGGACTGATTAACTGACTGCTTCAAAGTCCTCAACGCGGTTTCCACCCCGAAATCAATATATAAAGCGACGAAGTATAGTTTTCCTTATTCATCAAAATTAGGAGGATTTGTTTGTATTCGTTCGGCCACAAAGAGCAGTAGAGCAATTCGTTAAAGATTGCAACAAATAGTTTAATGATTTTCACTTGCAATTTTGAAAAAGAAAAAAACAGCTTTCTACAGCTGCTGTGCCAGAAGAAGCAGCGTGATCGTATCACAGTCGTGTCAACTCTCCACTGTTTTTATTTTTATTCGCCCCAATATCTGTATGAATGTTTGTAAAAGATATAACTTTACTAGTAAAACTTTGGAATTTTACTAGTAGTGTTACTAGTTTAATGTTCGATAACTTATATAAACTTTAACCGAAATTGATTATTTCTTTTTGGCACATGAACAAATTTACTAAAAGTATCTCATCCCTTTGTATTTAACAAAATATGCATCTTATTATACCAGGAGAAACAAAATGATGCTCAAAAGACGATAAAAAAGTGATCCGACTGAAGTTAAAAAAAGAAATTTGAACTAGAGATTTGAAATGGTTAATGGGATTGTGAATGTATGCAAGTCATACATGTTGCAGCCAGAATTGTAACATCATTGCCACTAAGAGAAGTACGAGTTGAGATTATTTTCAGTTTATTTTGCACTTAATTTTGTATCCATTGGAATGAATTTTATTTTATACTTTACAGTGATTACTTTTATTATTATTAACTAAACTTAGAAAGTCGGTTAAAAGGTCAAAGTAGTTTTTTTTTACTTGCTTATTTTACGTCGGTCTATTTCAGCAACTTAGGCCAATCACGCTGAGGGCAGGCTACACACACCCAGGAATTTTGTCGAACTGAAGGAATTCCAACCTCCAGTAAGAGTTCATTAACGTGCACGTCGCATCATGACAGCACACGGGACCACCGGCTTTACTTCCTCATCCGATGGAAGGCGGCATATGCATGACTGTCCTGGCTGTTCCCTGCCAGGACAGTCGATTTTAGCCCGAGCCGAGATTCGAACTCGGGCCTCCAGCGTAGATAGCAGCCGCTCTATCCTATACGCCATCGACCCCCCTGTCAAAGTAGTTCAGAAATGTATGCTTTCATAAAAAAAAAACAATCTCTAATGATTTCGGAGATATTTAGAAACAATACAAAAGCGTCATTTTTTAAATATAGTCACAACTTTGTGGTCCTATCAATAGGTGTTTCTGATATTTACAATTAGTTTATGTCAGTTTAATTTTTTGTCGCCAAACAATTTGGAGGAAACAAATAAAATTTTGCCGGAGTCGGAGTTCGAGTCGGAGTCGGACTACGAAAATTATCTGGAGTCGGAGTCGAAACATTTTTTACCGACTCCACAGCCCTGAAAGACCTACAACTTTTTAATCAGATATGAGTTCAATAGTGTCACAAAAATACTTCATATATAACTGAATTTAGTTACAGGTGTTTTGTTCACGCAATTTCAGTTGAAAATAAGTATAAAAATGACCTTGTTTTCAACTGACATCTACTGAAATGAATTCGAGATAAGTAATTATTACTTATTTGCTATCATTGGTAGGTATAGTGAAATAAATAATATTCGCCTGGAAAAATCGAAAACACTGTGCATATCCGAGTAATCGCAATACTTGTCACCTCGCCATAGTCTCCTCGGACGACGAAGAGCCCAACTAACTTAACTGCTGAGTTTCTCTCATTAAAAGACTAGGAGACAATCTGATTGTGATGTTGTTCAATTTCTTGCTTCTTCCACATAACGACTTAATACTTTCTTTTTCATCTTTTGCTAACAGTACGAACAATGACCATACTTGTTAGCTCATGTAAAGTTGAATTTTGATTATTTTTCTATCCGTAGGTGTAATTACCAATTGATCTTTAATAACGCATATTTATATTACTCGTGATAAAAACAACCGGAACACATTCATCGTTTGAGACATTTCCTTTCCTGGTAGCTACCTCAAAACTATTTTAATTGGGCCCAAATCGATCGTTACAAACAATTTGCATTGACAGTTCAAGTTTGAATAATAGAAATATCAATACAGACGCTTTGCATAATTACAGACAATTAAGCAGATATATTCGCACACAAGAAGCTAATTGCAGCGGACCTAATTTTAGACTAGATAGCGGAGCAATCTAGCCTTGATCAATCAACGATACACCTCTTCTAACGTTGATGCAAACACATCAATGGCCTGTTAATTATGGTGACTACCACGACTTGTCGACGGCGCACGTTCTCGCCAACAACTGTGGGTTCTCTATTAGCGCCATTACTCACTGATCGGAAAGAATTCGAAAAATTTTGATGAAACTGTCCTTACGAAACGCCAACTAGGCATAGCATTGCATATTTGGCTTTCTATAGCAGTGGCGCGTTGTGTATTGCAAATACATTTTGCCGCTCAAAATAATCAAGTAAACAACAATTATTTTGTTAGGTTTTATCTTATTTTATCTATAATTTTGTATTGTTGTGCTACATTTTGCATTTGTTTTTATTCCATCGGTGAAATTACACATAAATCATTATGAAAATTACAATAGAAATGTGGTAAGTCTAAAAATTGCACGTAATTCCTATTATTTTTACAAGTCTGTGTACTATTACAGCGATATTGGTGCTTTATTTCAATTACAATGATCTTTTAGTAAAAATACAATAGAAATATACCTTAAATTCGTAAAATTACAACGTATGTTGTGATTTTACTATTATAATAGCGGGTTTGTTGATATTGTAACGCCCAGACGCATGCGCTACGTTTGATCAGCTGTTTTGCAAACTAACGCCGGCGAGTGCAATGTGTAGTTGGGCGCGTTGTATTTCTGTCTCCGGTAAGTAAAAATGATACAGTGAACTAAAACTTATCTAGATACCATGTAGGTGTAGGTTAAAATACCATGTCACACTGCAGAACAATAATTGTATTGCCTTTGTAGATCACCAACGCCGACAATTAGCCATTAGAAATTGATGTCTTAACGTTAACGCCATATACCTGGATGAAAGGTGTAAGTACAGTCTTCTTGTGAAAATTTGCTTTAAGATTGAAGGGTTTTATACCAACAGAAAGATAATGTGCAATCTTCTTTTTAGGTTAACTTTTTGTGTCTATCTAATGTTTCCTTCTTCTTACAGATACAGATGCGGAACATCTTGCAGCAAGTGTGTTTGTCAATAAAAGAGTGAACGAGTATGTGTGTTCATGGTTGACCGAAGTGCATTTATATATTTATCCGTGTTGCTATGTTTAAGTATTTGCGTACGCTATTTATTAATTGCTTCTCTATAGTTTTAATGTATTTTTGTGTCCCTCAAACTATTTTATACTTGTATGTACGTCTACATATTTCTATTTTTACAAGTAATTTTATCTATACCATTTTGTTTGACCGTACTATTATAACGTTTGACTGTGTGCATGATGTTGACTGTTTTTTTTTGTATTATATGATAGATAATGTTAATATCTACTCAAGATCAGACGAAAATTGAACAAATCAAAAATACTGCATATTTCATTGAATATTACACTGAAATAGATGTAAAATTATTACGCATTACCTCAAATTTCATTTAAAAGTACATTTAAATTGATGTTCAAATATTGCGCATTCAGCCAAATTCTTGTAAAATCACAGTGTAAATATACAATGCCAATGTAAAAATACAATTGCGATGTAAAATTACACTGATTGTCGCAGGGCAAAAAAAACCTACTATTCCTACTGTAAATTCACATCAAAATTTTTTTCAGTGTAGGGCGGTAGGAATTGTAACACTTAGGTAAGTAGTGTTGTTATTTGATAGTAGCTGTTTATTTATAGCTGAATTCTCGAACATCATCAAGACTAAAACCACAGTGAGTTTTAGTCTTGTTTCATCATCAAGAATAAAAATCACAATTTTTAAGACGTTTTAATTAATTGACTATTTTTTACTTATTTTGGTCCATAGATATCATACGTACACCAAACATTTCATCAACTTCAGTGCATGGCTAGATTGCGATTTTGATTTATAGGGTACCACCAAACAAGACAAGAATCATATAAAAAGGTACACACATTACAAATTGCTCACATGTTTATACACTCGACGTGTATAAACTTCATGCTCGCAATTTATATCCTTAATTAAGTGCTCGTGAAATAGTATACTATTTGGACACAGCAGAGTAGGAACAGTTTTTGTGTTAGTTTTGCTACTTTGCCTTTATGGAGTTTAATTAAAACACAATTGCAGGGATGTCAATTTTGTTGTGCTATTTTTCCATGCTTAGAAGGTGCAATAACTGTCATGCAGCGGCGAGTTCTCAATTTCTTGTCACGTACAAATAGCAGAAAGAAACTGTTTTGTTATTTGTAAGCTAACAGCGCCGTTGTTGGTAAGCTAATCAATATTAATTAATAGTTATTGTGGTATGTAAATTACCTAAAATGAGTAATTTATGTTTTCTTTGTAGAAAAAACAGTAACAGATAAAATCCTGTAACAGCTTTTCATTCACCGATTTGAAACAGAATGTTTGCACTATAAGTACAACCCTATAATATGTTTAGTACCTATATTACTATTCTTAAGTTACTGCTAGTGCTAGCGGCCGATAGCAACCAGCGGCTGGTAAAACATCGTAATGTGATCACCGCTTTAGTAGTCAGAATGTGTACTACTTGGATAAAAATCTAGTGCAGTCGGAAATTTCCAAGTTGGCTCCGAAAGGTCGTGAGCCCGGGTAGCTCAGTCGGTAGAGCATTGGACTTTTAATCCAAGGGTCCAGGGTTCAAGTCCCTGCTCGGGCGAAGCTTTTTTGTACGGACATGTGGTTTTCATCCATGTTCATATTTCCCTATTAACGCCAGACACTAACTGGCAACAGATATAGCAGTTTAATCAAAGGCTTCTAAATTAAATAAATATCTTATCTAATTTTTGTTCTTTGACTTAACCACATCGGGCGTATACATATAAGCCAGGAAGCAAATTCTCCGTACTTAAAATATTCATAAATAACACTGAAATTAAACAGTTGGTTTATTGCAGTTCCGAGACTAACTATAAACAATAATTTGACTTACGATTACTCAACATCGTGAAAATGTGTTCGTTGAAGTAATTTGCTGTTTTTGCCAACCTTGGCGCTATAAATCGCCCTTTATGTATATCCCTGACAGTATATACAATGCGCAGCTGCTTTGAACAGATCCATGTTAAAGATTTATAGAGACAGAAGTTCATGACCCCTTGCCATCGACAGCAACAGACATGCAGATATTACAGATACATGCGAGGTGACGTCGACGCGAGGACAATGGAGTTTTGCCCAGGACAATGCAATAGGAAAAGGCAAGTGCCCGTGGACCGAAGTAAATCAAGTGTTCTTGAAAAACTCGATATCGCGCAATAAGGTCACAGTATCGTTAATATTTACATATGTGGGTCGGACACATATGAATGTAACGGAGGCCAGTGGCGTTCGTGCTGTTTCAGACAGATTACCACAACTCTCAATGAAATTGTCTTTAATGAATTATGGAAGTTTGTTTCAGCAGATAGTAGACGCTGATAAATATATACATAGCATCCCAGGAGAACATAATTTCTCAATGATCTGAAGAGATCATTCTTAGGTCTAGTGATCTTACATATTTGACCACTTTAATACGTTTATTAACCACGTTAATTATAATGTCAAATATCATCGCAATTAAATCATGAAGGTGAAAAATAATAATTGTAAATCGCTATACTGTCCAACAAATATCAAGGATATTACAGAAATAATTGCTAACCTTGAAGGAACTTATACCCCAAGGCTAAAGAAACATATTTTGTCAAACTACGTTTAATCTTTTGTCATATCATTTTAATTAATTATACAAAATGGAAGCCGGAATAATAATAGACATAACAAAAATAATTTTTACAAAAAAAACAATATATACGGAAGATAAAAGGAGCAGGGACTTGAACCCTGGACCCTTGGATTAAAAGTCCAATGCTCTACCGACTGAGCTACCCGGGCTTCTTTCAGTTCAAAGCCAACTTGAAAATTTTTGATGGCCGTTTTCCAACACAGAAAATAGAATAAAAATTATTGAAACTACCATAGTCATTACTGTTAGCGACCGAGAGCAACCAGCGGCTGGTAAAACAGCGTAGTGTGATCACCGCTTTTGTAATAAACATAGGTATATACCGCTTGGATACAAGTGTAGTAGGGTGCCGTCGGAAATTTGCAAGTTGGCTTTGAACTGACAAGAGCCCGGGTAGCTCAGTCGGTAGAGCATTGGACTTTTAATCCAAGGGTCCAGGGTTCAAGTCCCTGCTCGGGCGAAGCTCTTTTCTTACGAATATGCGGTTTTCATCCACGTTCATATTTTCATTTTTTCTATACAACAAGACATTATTTTACTTTATCATACGCAGTATGATAAAGTATTGTAATTGTGCCGAAAAAACAATTTGAGATTTTAGCGGAAATATGTCCTATTGGGTCCCTTGAACATATTTGACCAAGGTACACAGAAATGTCTGTGTGTGCCCGTTTTTGTAGCGACGATTCCGGAGAAACTATCAAAGGTATCGGGACGAAACTTCATATTTAGAAGTTTCATGACCAAACTTAGACCTGAAAAGCTTTCTGTTGAAAAGGGTCCAAAGGAACTTGAGGTTTAGTCTTTAAATAATAAATTAAAGTAGAAGAAATTCTGAATAATTTATGACTGTGAAATTTTTTGGTACGATCAATAGTTTAGCTGCATGAGCAAATTCTATTTCATCGAGATCGGTCGTACTGCATTAAAACTAGTAGCCAGGATATGTCATATATTTTGATTCTAATGACAGTAGGTAGTGTCAAACGCTAATGTTTTGACAATACCTACTGTCAATATAAGTTGCGTTCGGATATTGTACACCGTTACACTTTTTACACCTTTTTTTTTATAAAAAAGCGGAAGGAATTGAAGATCCCGCCTCCACCCCGCTGTCGGGTATCAACGAAGCATTCAGCCGACAGCGACATCTTCTTTAATCTGATTTTAATCAATGTTGAAAAAGCAAGCTTTCCCTTTCGCTCTTTTGGGTTTGGGTAAAAACCTTTAATCACACTAAAAACCAAATTAAAAACAGCCACTTACGCTAACTACATGCCTTACAACTACTCACTAACTACTAAACATTCTTTTTATTAATTATTATCTAAGATGTCTTAAGTGCTAAACTACCAAACTACACATGCAGCACATATTCATGTGTCCTCTACATTCCGTTCACGCGCACTATGCACCGCCCGCGCACCTATCGCGCACCAGTCGCGAAAAGCGGAACGACGCGGGGCATGCTTTTACGACGCCGTTTGTTTGACAACGCACTACATACGCGCTCACGCGTTACCACCAGGACTTTTGACTTTTGACGATACGTCCACTATTTTCGGGGACACTTACTCCGTTCTTTATTATTCTGGGACTGCGGTACTCCAGTTGTCCCTCCCTGACTTCGGACTTCCTGAAGTCTTGATGGTCCGGTTTTCCTAGACTCTCATCCTTCTCTCGCTCCGGTCATTCCTGGAGCTCTCCTGCGCCGGCTTTCCTGGCGCTATCTCATCTTTGTTCTATTTTTTCTGTTCTGTCCCCAGGCCTGTCTCGGTCCCTTATGCACTAAGGGGCGGGAGGTCCTGTTGCTTCCCGATGTTTGTCATCCTTTGTCCTTTTCTTGGAGGTTTCTTCTTATGGTTTCGGAGATGTGTTTCCATTGATCTGGATCCTTCAGCATTTCCTCCACCTCTTCTTGTCAGTCTTTCTTTGTGCGGGCACGCCCTTCTCAGTTGTTCCCATTGATTGCATTCAAAGAGCGTATGGCCTGTTGTGTCCATTCCGCAATACGCACATTCCGGACGCTCTCTCCTCTTGTACTTGTGGAGGTACGTCCCGAAACAACCATGTCCAGTGAGCGCCTGTGTGAGCTCGTATGTAACCTCACTATGCTTTCTGTTTACCCAGTCTTCCGTGTTGTCCCACTCCGTCTGCCATCTTTAGAGCGTCGTGTTTCTGTGTTCCCTTCTTGTCACTCGGTCTTGGGGTGCCTGAAGGTACTTTCGAGCTCGTTCATCCGCCTTTAGGTGTATCGGGACTAGTGAGGCGACAACCTGAACAGCCGCTGTCGAGACACTTTTTTCACCCAATAACACGTAAGTGTCATTTGAACGGTGTACCCGGTGTCAACGGAGTATAATATCCGAACGCAGCTTTAATCGACATATCTGTCTAGTTCTACTAGTTTTATTTTAATGCAGACATAGCCGATTTCGATTAAATAGAATCTCATGTAGCTAAACTACTAATTTTATATATAGTATGATAAAGTCATGTGCCTGGCCACATCACATTTTTTTTATGTTTTGTGTATGTAAAGCCAACAAATCTATTAGGCAACTACTTCAGAAACTAACTGGCAATAGATACAGCAGTTTTAAGCAAATGCTTAAAATTAAAGAAGATCAATCAAATCACTTTAAAGCTAATTTGAAAATTTCCGATGGCAGCGTTATAGACATCTGTAAAATATCAAATATCAGTATCTAAATCAATATTGACCTAGATCAGCAAAATTTGCCATCTAACGCATGAGATAACAGAACGCCAAAACGTCAAATGAAATTTTGATAATGAGGATGATCCCAGTGTTATGTTGTTTTTAGTTCCAATCGCAATTTTCCAAATGCGGTTGGAGAAAAAACAAATTTTAAAATTGTGTCAATTTTTTAGTGGTGCGTTAATTTGGGCGCGAACTGTAAGGTAGGTACCTACTTGAAAAAAAATGTCTGATTGACTCATACCGCGCAAGTCTACAATCTAGATAATTTAACTCTGTATTTGTACCGGATGTGGAAATATCCAAATTCAATGTATTTTAGGCACGGATTTTGCTAACGTGTAATAATGTTACACTCACTGCTCTCAGTAAAACAGTACAATGTCCTTTAAAATATCCCATCTTTGTCACGCTCTGTTTGTTTGTTAGTAGTCTGTGTAAACCTTTAGATCAGTCTAAAAGTGTTCTTTTCCCACTGCTCGATATCATTGTTGTGCAGACAATTCAAGGATATGCAATGGCGTGTACTTTTGCCTCGCGTATACAGTACACCCAACCCAGACATTACTAGGCATTAAATATATAATTATTTTTTTAAAAGGGAATGTCGCTGTGCTGTTCGATAATTAGAAAAACGTTCTGAACACGTAGCGTAGCGCTTTTCTTGCGTGAATTACGGCGCTTACCGTGACAATAGCAACAGCGAGAACATTGTTGTACCAGTACTGAGTAGGTACATTTCAACGCGCGTCCGTGAATAAAACATGAGCAGGTGCATCGCCACTGATCGTTGACGAGACGAGTTCATTGTTTTGTTTACAATTACATCACATAGGTGATTAAGTGGCATCGACATTAGAATGTAAAGGAATCTCGTAAATAATTGTACAGTTTAACTCATAGTGTCAGTTCAGTATACAGTATGTCCCCGGATTAGTGGCTTTAGGGCCCTATCAGAGCGTTGCGTACCGTCCACGGACGGTACGCAACGGTCTGAAAGGGCCCTTTAGTCTCAAAGAATCGCTGGGAAGACTGTTAACTAACATAATGTTAAATAACTGCGAAATCTAACAGATCATTGTGTACTTTTTCCAGCATTTTTAGAAAGTCCTAAGTAAAAAGTTTTATACACGGGGATTTTTTTAAATAGGTACTTCTCTAAGTAACCAGCAATATGTCTGCCTATAAAGAAACGCAGTTCAATTGTAAAATAGTATATTATTATACAAGTTTTATAAGACGTCAAATTGGCGCACGAGTTGTTTTGGGCACGACGAGCGTAGCGAGGAGTGCCCAAATGGAACGAGTGCGCCAATACGTCTTATAAAACGAGTGTAATATACTATTTTTTCTACTTTGCGTAATTAATTTTATATAAATTTAGAAATTGTGGTTACTATATTGCGCTAAATTAGAATCTAGGGTATTTCGCGGGTACCACGTGGCAGCACTGTAGTAACTGTCAACTTCGTTAAGGATGAGATCTATGAGATAAAATCTTGACAAAATCTAATTGTGAATAAAATTACTCTACTTTAGCCTACAAGTTTGAATAAATATTCAGCGAGGTCTCAACGATGATCATAATGGAGCTTGGGGCAACACTTTTAACCCTACTGTGATAAATATATGAAACTTAACCTAAAAAGTCAACAACTTTAATAGTGGTTTCATAAGTATAATAATCAGAATAGAAGTGTTTGGCGGTGACTGATTAGTTACTTCGAAGAACAAGAACTTACTAAAGAATTGTTTTAACGCCTAACGTTTAATAGCGGTGTCTACCTAATTCCGCTACGTAGCCGTTGCGGCTTATATATTTACAAGCACTTATAATTGAAACCCAATTTTAATTTCGGCAAAGTAGTTTATTAGAATAAATTATACTTAGTAAAATTACATGTGATGGAGGTAATACAAATATGTTGCACACAACCAGAACTAAGACGAAGTCGAAAGCGACGGACAAAAATGAATACGAATTGAGCCAAACAGAATTCGGTCCAAAATGTTACCGAAAACTTATACGTTACATAAACTAAGAAATCCTCTACACTTTAAATGTACTATAGCTGCATACGTGTATGCTGATAAACCATTGATTGCGCATATACAATCTCGTAGCAGTAATTAAAATCATTCATATCTACGATGTAGGTTTGATCTTCGCATAATACCTTATTAAAGTAAATGTGGTCCTTGAATTATATCTGAAAAGGGGATTTGATGTTTAGTTGAAAAGAATGATAACGATCACTTACCAGAGTCGTAAAACATCACCGAAAACGTTATGCTGGCGTATTTTGATGAACACAGCAAAACTAAGAAAGCCACAACCTTTGGCCATACTATAGCAGGCTACACGCATGTTTAAATATGTATAGAAAATTGATATTTCGCAGTTTATGCGATTGCAAGCGATTAAAAAGAGGCAGTGTGTGGTTATGTATTGTACGTTTGACATTTGGCATTTGATATCAATGTGTACCAATCCTGGCAATCTTAGACAAAAATGTTACTGTTTTCGGTGTTACAATGTGTTAATTGTAACACCGAAAACAGTGTTAAAATGTGTGCATTGTGAATGCAAAGTAGAAAAAAATCATTGTAGAATTACGTCGATGCAATGTAAAACTACAGTACTTCCTATGAAATTGCAAAAATACCGTGTGCAATTACTGTGATGATGCTGTAATTTCACAGGATTATCTCAATATCATAGGTACATGTATAAAAATATCAACGATGTTGCAGTAGAAAGAAAACTGATGTGGCCAGGCACATGACTTTATCATACTATATATAAAATTAATAGTTTACCTGCATGAGATTCTATTTGGTCGAGATCTGTCGTGTCTGCTTTAAAAGAAAACAGTTAGTAACAGTAGGTAGTGTCAAACGCTGACGTTTTGACAATACCTATTGTCATTATAATGAAAATATCTGTCAAATCCTGGCTAACTAGTTTCATATTAATGCAGACACGATCAAATAGAATTTGCTCATGCAGCTAAACTATTAATTTTACCAAAAAATGTCATAGAAATAAATTGTATAAAATTTCCTCTACTTTAATTTATTATTTAACTATTTTGACGAAATTACAGAAATGGCGGCTTATTTGCAAAATCGTTAAAAATGCTAAGAGTAAACATACAGTTGCTTTGGACCCTTTTGAACCAAAAGCTTTTCAGCTCTAAGTTTGGTCATGAAACTTCTAAATATGAAGTTTCGTCCCGATACCTCCGGAATCGTCGCCACAAAAACGGGTACACACTACTACACACACACACACACATACACACACTCGCTGTCGCTCTCGCTGTCGCTCTCGCTGTCGCGCGTGCGTTAAAAACTCTCGATGCGTTCAAAACTCTCGAGCATTAATCGCTCTTTTTAATATAATTATTGGTTAAATAACTATTATTCAACACCGTCGCAAATTATAAAACAAATGTACAAATAGTCAGATGATGTTGTTTGGGTTTGTGTCTCTGCAATAGTTGAACTCTCCTATACGTTGTTTGCTTTTGGTGACAAAAAAAGTTCTGAAAGAAATATCTTTTCCACAGGAACTCAGTGATGGACTAAAATTAATTAACAACTAAATTTTGCTATCGTCTTTCACTTTCGAGTTATACGAAACTTTGCAGGCATATGTCTGCATTCGGCATTCGTAGCTAGGAGTAGGTACAAGTGAGCTAGAAATTTCAGTAGTTTGAATAAGAAATGTTTCGAATTTTTAGACCTTTGCATTGCTTTCAACTATGTATGCGATCATTGCATCATAGTTTCCACGACGTCCAGTTATATTGCACCATATAATTTCATAGAATAACATTATCATCTACATCGTATTCAGATGTCATAACGTGAAACCTTTATCCATTTTCACCGATACCGACGCACCACACCAAAGGTGCAGGAGTGCTCGCATATTGAACAATAGTTCACCTAAATAGCAGGCCACTTCTTCCGCATTGCGACCGTCATTAAACCGTGAAGTTGTCTATTTTAACCGCTCTGTACGTACTGTATACCTTTGTGCGGCGCACGTACAAAAGATCGCGATTACAGCAAATCGAAATGAGGTACGCCGGTGTGTGTTTGTTAACAATGACCTTAAAGTTTCAGTAGCAGAGAGTAATGGTCACATGAGAGAATGAAAGAAACAACGGCCGTTTTTAAAGGCAAGGACAAATTCGGAACACGAAAAAGACTCAAAAGAGAACCGACCAGAGAGCAGAGATTGCATATAGGGTGTTTCCTATTGAAGTGTTCAATATAGTCGATAATGTCGCTAAGTTTTTGATCGGCGTAAATGCCTTTCAAATGCTTTGTTTTTACAAAAGTGTAATTCAAGCATTGTTTTTTACATTACATTATAAAAATTTCTTCGTTGTTAGTAAAACACAAAAAGGAGTGCTTTTGTCTTCGAAAATCAGTTGATAGTATATGCAAAAAAATAGTTTATATACATAATATACGAGTTAATTTACCTACATGGCAAGTAGTTGAAAATAACTGATATCCAAAACGGTGAAAGTGTTCACAGGCGCTGTGAAATGAAAATTAACGCCATGCAGGATGTTTGAACTACTGACAAAATGAGAGAAAATACCTTTTATTGTGTTGAAATTACTGAACTTTAAACATGACTGAAAGTAAGTATTAACTCCCTATTTAGACCACAACATGCTGTTGTTTGCGTACGCCAAAAAAGCCGAGTAGCAGAAGTGCCATTACATACAATACAATTTCTGTCAATTGCTGATTTGGAAAAAAATGGCTGACCCACTATGTATGTATGTATGTAGATATGTAAGTCCCAAAGCACCTAGGCCCCACTGGGCCCTTTGTGAAAACTTCTTATGCTCACTCTGGACTCGTAAGCGAACCCAGGCCCTGGGCAAAAGCTACGAGGCACGATGGAGGAGCATTACGGATTCTGTCCATGGTAGGCCAGGGGTCCCCAAGAGCACTTACCCTATGGTCTTCTAGGGCGGGGCATTCGCACAGGATGTGTCTTACCGTCTCCTAGTCCTGCGAACAAGCTCGGCAGGTGGGCGTATCGGTCAGTCGCAAGTTGAACATATGCTTCCGTACTTTACAATGACCAGTGAGTTGTCCAGTAATGAGCCGGAGCTTACCTCTGGCAAGTTCAGAAAATTTCCTGGCTGTCGTTGTGGATGGATACCTGTCTCCTGGCCAACGAGCAGCCTGGTGCGGTGTCCCACCTGTGAGTGAAACTGCTGTGGGTAATGTCCTTCGCCATGTCTGATGCACTATCGAGATTTAAGATTCAGTAGGTGTCTATTTTTAGAAAAGAAAATAGAGTTTAATGACTTTGGAAGTAGAACACAACCGAACGGTTAAAATCAGAATAAAAAGATAAAAACAACCAGTTGACTACCATTATTTGCTAGAAACGGAAAAAACGATAAAATATAGTCATAAATTAATGTGCAGTGTCAACGAAACTTCATAATAACTTTCTGCACATCGAGGAATACTGTTTTCTGGCCATTCCTCAGCTATTGTCTCGGTTAAAATCAGAATAAAAAGATAAAAACAACCAGTTGACTACCATTATTTGCTAGAAACGGAAAAAACGATAAAATATAGTCATAAATTAATGTGCAGTGTCAACGAAACTTCATAATAACTTTCTGCACATCGAGGAATACTGTTTTCTGGCCATTCCTCAGCTATTGTCTCTGCGGGAGGTAATTTAGTGACTCGGTGATCATTTCGTGCTCGGAGGCCTTACCCGGAGTCTGTATCGGAGTTTGTATCGGAATCTCTTGATATTTAATTTATCGATGTATTCTCTGATCGTGGAGATGCCCAGTTCCTCTCTTATATTATTATTTCCTCTCTTATTCCTCTCTTATCATTCCGCATGCGGAAAGGTGCGTTATTGGCAATTCTGGGGAATTTATTTTGGATAACTTCGAGTTTGGGAAGATGGGTCTTACTGGCTGTTCTCAGACTAGACTAGCCATAAGTAATTGCAGGTTTTTCATGCCATTTGGACTAAAGGATAGGTTATTGTGATGACATTTGACCTTTTGTTTGGAGGTTTAGTTATGTAATTTGTGTCCAAGACATTTTTTTGTCAAAGGTAACTCCCAGATAATTGACTGTGGGCGAGCGGAGAATCGCCACGTTGTTCAGTTTGACGGCGTGAGTATCTGGGCTGCGCTTGATGATAAAAATAATATACTGACTAATAATACTATAATATACTGCGCCAAACGTAGTCAAAAGCAATCTCCATTTCGAAAAGGCTTCCATTGTGGACAACGTAGATGCCATTACGCTAAAGACCTTTTCAGTGACCCGCAGGTGCTGAAGTTCTGCGCCGAGAGCTCTGAAATCGAACTGCTCGTTAGAAATTACAAATTTTTTTTTGGTAACCTACTCTGTACAAAGCGTTTCGCCACCTTCGAACGCAGGAGAGGGCCTGGATAGGCCTGTAACTTCCAGGGTTATCGCGGGTTTTTAGTGTTTGGGAATCATCACAACATTGGCATTGGCATGGTAATCCATAATAAGTGTTGCTTTTTCAGAATTTTCAGGGGCGTTTCTCAGTATTATGTTTGTATTATTATGTAAGTATTATGAATTGTTGTCTTTGCCATGTCTGGTGATGCTAATTTGAGACACACTTAGGGCACAACTTAGGACTCTTGGTTTGAATCCAAGTGGGAAAGTTTATTTGCAATTTACTTCCCTTCCTTGCTTTTTTATTTGCTTCTATTTTTATATGTATACTTAGCTTATGATATACTTTACATAAGATTTTGTACCAAAACACTTGATGGTGACACGTGCAGTATGTGCAGAGAATCCGTCCTCTTGAAAATATTCTCTTTATAATCTCAGAGGTAATTGCTAAAATTGTCTAGGAATGTATGTGCAGAATTGGGTATAAGAGCTTCAGACCAGCTCGTTTTTAATGATGCCCCGAATGACTAGCTTCGAGTATCCTAAAAACAGTTACCACCTGAAAATACTGTTAACGATTACTAAAACTTAATAATTTGCTTCTCTACCTGTGCATCACAATTTACGAACGTTATCTGCCATTTGCTATGTATTGACTACACTACTTTAATTATAACACATCCTGTATAACTCAACACCGAGAACAATTTACAATTTTTACTCGCTAGACTTCAAACGAACACGGAGACATTTGTTTTCCTAAGCGTACCATTTCGGTGCGACATGCTCCAGTTGGTTTGCACAGTTCAGCTTCGGATTTATCTAAGAAATTTCAATCTTACACAGTTGTTGCGCAACGTCCACCGACGCGGCATTTTTTCGCACTACGTTCAGCTTATCGACCAGATGATCAAGCGACCTTAACCATTCTTAACCAATTTGGATACGCTTTTTTGACTCGCTTTTTCTTAACGATACAAACTCGTCGTCGTCGTCATCGTAGCTTTAAATATTTATTTTGTGACATTTAATGGCATCGCTTTGCATAGTATTGCATTTGTTTGATCCACCTCGCCTAATTGCTTCAGGAACAAATGCAAAGTAAGTGGCTTTGCACTCGTTCACCGCATGGTATTGCTCTAATTACCATAAAACTACACCTACAAGCGGCAGTCGGCACATTCATGCTGCTCCGAACATTTATTTATAATAATATAATACATAGAGACTTTGTTATACTTACTCAAAACTTAAAGAATTAATGTTGCGGAGCAGCGACGCTTTACTAGATTCTTCAATTACTTAGAATTATCTATTACTTAAAAAAAATTAATTCTTAAGAAAGCTCTAGTGTTGTATAAGAGGCATTTGATGCCCAAATAATAATTTTTGATATTATATTGTTTCTTAATTTTGTCACATACATACTTTTGAATTTTTTTCATATAAAATACAGGAGTTCGATATAATGAATAAGACCGCTTGCTTTGTTTAAATACTTGGATCGTTTAAAGCTCTAACGAATGTAGAATCCTTTCTTGGTATTGTGGACGTTCCATTTAATTCATATATGCGGCGAAATATTGTAGCAATTCTCTTGGTGCTGCAAGCAAAACTTTGTTGATCGTTCAATATTATTACAGATGTTTCGCACCAAGCAAGGCATTCGATCTGAGCGTCTTGCACATGGCCCTTTGCGTGAGGGTTTTTATGCAATTATTGTTAAACCTATGTCAATGATTTTATTTAAAATCTTCTGAAAACATTTGTTTTGTTCTTTTGAACGATATAATATGAACTGGATGAAAAATTACGTAACTATTTCAAATATGCTAAATTGAAAAACATTGTCAATCAGAGTTTTATGTATGGAAAATTAATTTAATTTAATTTTTTCATACCAGTTACATTATTCATATATGCATTAGGAACCGTTGCATCAGATCTCAACTTTAATAACATTTTCAGTAATGATTTCCCTTTAATTTTCTTAGCACTCAAAGTGAAAAACATAGACGGTTTGCCCAGGTGTCTCTCGATAGATCTTCTTTCCGCTCAACCAATATTCCATAGAGTTTGGAATGTTTTGCAATAAAGTTAAATTATTTTTGATGCGATTTTCCATAAAACTATTATCTTTCAACATTCTTTCATATTAAATTTCATAGCCATGGACGTAATATCTCGATTCTGACAACACGTTTTTTAATCAACACGTACACATACCCTACCCTAACTTAAATCCAAACTAAGGAAAAGACGTTACATATCAAAAAGTATGGTGACTCTTCTAGATCATGAGGTATCGTCGTTTTAGTGGGTATCGTGCGCGACCACAGTGTCACGATATATGGCACGATATATGGCGAGTACAGTACCAAGTGGCAACTAATCACATATCTGGGTACTTTCCAAGTAGAGTTCCCCTAGCCTTTCACATACTGGGGGTGCTTTCAGCATAGACGTCTCTCACTGTCAATATTCTTGTTTAGGAATGTTCTATATTGCGAGTTCAACGTATTCTGTGGAAGCAGAGTATTGTCAACACTGTATTTTGTTGTATTTTGTCACCAATAGGAATAAAAGAGAGAAAGTGCCTGTGATTGCTACAAACTTCAAGCTTTTCTGTTGTGATCTTAGACCAGGTAAAAAGTTATCAGAAGACACAATTAAAAATGCTGATACTTTTGCTATGAATGTGGCTTGAGACAACAATTACCTGGACTGGACTGACTGAGTCTCCGTGAAACAACACGACGGTTCTAAAAACACTTTCTACTAAAACGTTTAAGTTTAGTAAATGGCGATGTTAAGCGGGTTTTCAAAATATTTCTAAACGGTTACGAAAATCGTGTTGAAAATAGTCCGCATCCACGGAATCCCTTGAATTTGTGATATAGAAAATTCCTGAACTAAAACGTTAACCGTGAGAGGAAAAGCTAGAGTAACTCATTTAGAAAGTACCCCAACACATACTGAGAATTCTATTAAAATGTAAGGAAAACAAAAGTTCCAGGGATCATTCAGATTTAAATCGCTTATTATTAAAAAAAAACAGTAAATACGTAAGTTTGGATAATAAAAATGGATATTTTTATATCAACTTAAAGTTCAAACCTTAAAATAGTTTTGACTTTGACGAAACATTTTCATTTTCATTTTCCTCTTTGAAATCGAGTCCCTATGTGTTTAAAGCACAACTTACACAAACTGTACCTAGTTGCAAGTTTTATTTACAGTTTTAATTGCGAAATAATAGCTTTTCGCGTTTGTAATAAATATTGATACACATGCGAATAAATTGCAGCGGAAATTAAATGCCCAATGTTAAGGTTAACCGGAGTTTTATCTCACGGCATTTATTAACATCCTTTTCCTGCAATTACATCACTATAAATCAATATCGACGATTTATTACACTCAAGAATGCATCGTATAAAGTACAACAGCGTTAGAAACGAGCCTTAAGCGACAATAAATTTGGACATAACAATATACTTTGTAAGAATACCTACCACGGAACAAGATATTAGTTACGATAGTGTTATGGGTATCAGTTATAAATATTTATGTGTAACCAGTAGCACAGCTGTATGTCACCTAGGAATTCTTGCAGCAGGAATGTCCATTATCGGGCGATATTTTTTGCAATTTCTACGTACATTGTACATTAATGGCAATTATGGGAACGCTAGATTGGCGGGGAATGTTCAGATAAGGTTAAACAATGAACGCCACCCACATGAGATCTATCTTTTTCATTGCTATCTGTCAATCTTTCAGCTCGGGCATAGATCATAAATGTATATACAATATACATATTGTGTCTACATACCGGATGCAAATATTGCCGGGTTTCTTTCACTTTGTGTGGGTCTTTTGTTTGGAAGAATTAGGTAGTTAATTTGAATTCATTGATAAGTTGTGTGCAAACGTAGTCATTACAAAGTGTTTTGACAGAAAAGCATGAAAATGTCTTCTTCCATAACATTATCAATTTTAATTAATTTAAATTATTTTAAAATAATCGACACTGGAAATAGCCGTTATTAATAATAACCGTAAAATGAATCTTTTTCATGGTATACATTTCTAACTAAAGCGTATCAAATTGTTCTAAATGCTATAACAAATTAATTGAAAATGTTTCGTTCTTGGTAATGATCGTGGTAATGTCCATGAACTCCAGACGACAAAGTGATTGGACCTTGTTATGCTTTGTCCATTTTGTTTAAATAAATAATATTGTTTCATAATTTGTTATGTGGCCCTGAATAGAGTCAGTTGGTATCCGGTATCCTATGTATTTGTTCGAATTTTATTTTTGACATCTGCCTGGAAGTGGAGTTGAGACCGGATATAACAAACACTGAAGGGGCGTTAGGAATAAACGGGTTTGCGATATTTCGGCTTTTTATCTTAAATACATTATAGTGGTGGGCACATAATAACATTCTGTTTATTATATTCGAATTTCAAGTAGTGTTAATGTTGTTACATTATAGCTATTGATTTGAGAATGTCAGTCAATGAGCACAGGTTGCGGCCGTTATTGAATAATTAATTGAATAAAGAGTGTTTATGTGGAGACTATTAATTTATTTTCCGAGGTTCTCTTTTGTGATCGTTAGTTAAAATAAGTGTGCATTAGTTTTACCATAATGAATTTGTATACCAGTTATTAACTTAATCTAAAAAAACATCATACAATAAGTTTTGTAATTGTAATTTCCAAGTAACACGTAATTTATTAAAAATACACTTCTATCCTGGCTAACAATGAACAAAATCGGACAAGTGAAAATTGTTTCTGGTATGTTTTTCGTACAATCTGAATTTGAAAGAAGAAATTACAAATTGTCTAATCTGAGTATTTTAGGTTTTTTAACCGATTTCAAACTGTTTTTATTACTTTTTAGCGGACAACACTACAACGTGTTGTTTGCAAAGCCTTGTTACGGAAACGACGACAAACTAGTTTCAACAAGTTATCAGTTATGAACAAGTTGGTTGCAACGGTGAATGTTAATTATTTTGCATAATTTGAGTTCAGAAAACCAGTCGTAAGCGATCAGTCGCTACCCGCGGAACAACCTATGAGCGCTGCAATCTATCCAACAAATCCTTGGCTGATTGGCTGTCGGTGACTGCAGTGATCGGTAGTTTTTTCGATGGACGAACTGCCTTAATCACAGTATAACAGTATACCAAAATTAGCAAATGAAAATATGGCGTTTGTAAGATCCATTCAAATTGTCGATAATTTTATAAAAATGCATGGAATGCATGGAATTGCTACTTGAGCGACCTTTTTTTGTTTTTGTAATTTTTTGTTTTGCTACGTTTTTTTGTGTGCTTTTTTCTCATTTTTCCTGTTTATTTAAACCGCTTATTTTCCAAAAATATTTGCTTTTATGTCCGCTCTCTAATCATCGCCCCTGAATTATACACAACTGTGCATCGGAGTGACTATTTATAATCAAATTCGTACCACAGAAGGGGTTGAAAGCTTTAAAACTTAAAATTTACATCCCGCCTGTATGTCACCATATTATTAACCTATAAGCTTTAAAACTCGTTCTGGCGTCGGGGTTGATTCTCCCAGGGTGTGCTTCAACTAACGCAGAATGAATTATGGTGCATTTAGCGACAATACGCGTTTTTGAAAAGTAGGTACCCCGCTAAGTAACCCCGTTTTCGGTACTTCTAATATTTTTGTTTTGCTTATCATTTTTTCGGTTTTGTTGACATATAAACCAACTATGATTTGCCAAATGGAATAGTACAGGGTCCGGCAAAATGATCTCCTACATTTTAATCTTTAATAAAAACGCTATTACAAATGATATTTAATTTTTACTTTATCATACGCAGTATGTAAAGTATTGTAATCCGCAAGAAGTTTCATAACCAAACTTAGAGCTGAAAAGGTTTCTGTTGAAAATGGTCCAAAGGAACTGCAGGTTTAGTCTTAGCATTTTTGAAACATTTTGTAAATAAGCCGCCATTTCTGGAATTTCGTCGAAATAATTAAATAATAAATTAAAGAAGATGAAATTCTGAATAATTTATCACTATGACATTTTTTTGGTACAATCAATAGTTTAGCTGCATGAGCAAATTCTATTTCATCGAGATCGGTCGTACTCTTTTAAAACTAGTAGCCAGGATATGTCAGATTATATGTCAGATATAATTCTAATGACAGTACGTAGTGTCAAACGCAAATGTTTTGACAACCTACTGTCAATATAAGCTGCGTTCGGATATAGTATACCGTACACTTTTTACACCCAATAACACGTAAGTGTCATTTGGACAGTGTACCCTGTGTCAGCGGAGTACAATATCCGACCGCACCTTTATTCGACATATCTGTCTAGTTCTACTAGTTTTATTTTAATGCAGACATAGCCGATCTCGATCAAATAGAATCTCATGCAGCTAAACTATTAATTTTATATATAGCATGAGAAAGTCATGTGCCTGGCCACGTCAGATTTTATTATTTATTAACTGAAAATGTATGCTATGCCATTTGTTTTTATTGAGTTTTCCAAGTGTAGACGATTTTTTTCGATACGCATTCGATGCTGATTCCTGAAAGTTTCCAGCACTCGAGCAATAATTTGAGGCGATATTCCTGTAATTTCTTGGCGTATTGCTGCTTACAATTCGTCGATGGTTCGGGGATGGTGTTGAAAAAGCTCCATGAAAGGCCACTTCACAGCCCACGTGTTACTGTTTGGTGTGCTATTGGATCTTTTGGCGTTTGGGGTCCCTATTTTTTTGAAGAGGGAGGCGTAACGGGTACCGTAACTGCCGATCGATATGTCGTTTTTGGAACCAAAACTTAGAGAACTTGAACATACGGATGTGTGGTTTCAACAGGATTGCAGCTACGGCTCATACGGCAAGAAGGACAATGGACGTTTTAAGGGAAATGTTTCCAGAGCGCGCAATGTCGTTACGTAGAGACGTTGGGTGGCCAGCGCGTTCACCCGATCTTGCCCCATGCAACTTTTTCCTTTGGGGCTACCTGAAAGCAAAGGGTTTTCAACACCATCCCCGAACCATTGACGGCAGCAATACGTCAAGAAATTACAGGAATATCGCCACAAATTACTGATGGAAACTTTCAGAAATCAGCTTCGATCAGCTTGCTCGAATCAGCTTGTAATTTACAAAACTTAATAAAAACAAATGGCATAGCATACACTTTCAGTTAATAAATAAAAAGTTTAAATAACATTTACAATGGCGTTTTTTATTAAAGATTGAAATGTAGGAGATCATTTTGCCGGACCCTGTATCTTTCATTCTAGAAAATTTTAGAGAAAACACAATTGAAGAAAACACAAATAGTAAAATATTCATAACTGTGGAATATTGATTTTGTCGATAGACTTAATTACGCTGAATCTGAATTCAGACCGAAAAACTACTGTTGTGATAGTGACGCAATTTTGATAATTTGTCGGATCTAGCGACTCAACCCTATAACGCTGCCCTAGAATCTTCAGCCTCTACTTGAATTTTTACTTGAAATCCTAAAACTTGTTTTGCAACAGCTTTTAAGCGACCAGCGCGGCTCTCGTTCCGTACCTAATAATCAGTCTGGACTCGGATTTAAAACTTTTTAAAGAAAACTACTGTTCTGCTCAAATGGATTTTCCAATCAGTCCATTTCGTGTGTTGTTTCTTTATGCATAGTTCAGTACGTACATAATTTTACATAGGTACCGCTTTGATCAGCGCTTACAAAGTTTATGATTATCTATTTGTCTTTGTGTTTCCTCAATGGTCTACGTAAGTATCTTGAAAGGGCAGATATAGCTTATTGGTGAGCCCGCGGCAAAGACCTTGATCTAGCCCGTATTTAGAAGTATCCAAGTATCTAAAGGTGGCACTATCTGTGTAATTTCCAACGCAAGTCGCTCCAATTTAAACGGCAAGTTATGTATAACACGGTTCTGTTCCTACGTCGTCGTTCAGACCCAACAGTGAAAAATCGATTATATGCGATGTAATTGCAACGTTAATGTCGGCAATGACAATAAATTAGATGTATTTAATGGCGATTGTATTTAAATACAGGGACAGACTTGGATATTGGACCATTATTACCGATTAACTAACATACATAGTTGTAGTGTTGCAGTGCTTACCTAGACAGATCTCTAAGGTGTGTAACCAAAATTAATCTCTCCAAATTTAGCGGTTATTCATAAATTGAAATGAGTGAAACTTATTCATATTTGCGTCCATATTTTCACTGTCTTTGGTTATAATTTATACTATAACTTATAGTATTCGGATTTGAGAAGTCATAACAATTTTCCACCAATTTTTTTTTTGTTTTGGTGGAAAACCTGAATTTTTAGCCCAGGGAAGAAAGTTAAAATAAGTGGAATCAATCGGTTTTGAAACTTGGTGAAAATAAGTTTTTGACCTTACTAATGAACAACTTGTAATAAGAGTGCTACTTATTGTTCGTACATTGGTACTACCTACTAGTTAATGTATGTAACTAGTTATTTAGTAATTTAATGAAGACAAAAATATAATAATTACAAAAAGGTCTCTAAACTCTATGCCAAGCATTATTTGATGAAACTTTAACAAGTTCAATAATTTTGCAAAATCCAAGACAAAAACAAAACAGGACATTCATTGCCTTACTAAAACATTCTTTCTACCAGGTCATATAACTTTGGGAGCGCTATAAATAAGAAAATATTGAAGACCCTTGGAAGTTTCTAGGGCAATTTGTTTTAGCATTGTATAAATTTGTATGATCATTAACAGTGCTAAAATGTTAGTTTTAGTGTTCGAGCCAAAAACAATTGATAAATTTGTGGTTGGCATCAGTTGGCTACTAGTATGAATGACGTCGAAAAACACAATTTTTGTATTTTTAATTATTTCACTTTTTTATTGTATTTATTACACGATTTATGAGTATTCCGACCTCGCATATCGAAAAATATTCAAGTTTATGATTTTTGTCAAAACCCATTTTACAATTTCTGATGAAGGCATAGACGGCTCAAGACAGACACAGGCCAGCTTTTTGCGACGACCAGCGCTAGCGCGGCGGCGTCTTTGATGCACGTGTTCGTTTGTTTCCAGTGCCGTGTAAAGTATTATGAAAATTATTTTCGTTCGTTTATTTCTGGTTTGATTGAAGAATGAAGATTCGTCAACATATTATGGATCTGCCCAAATATTTTCGTTGCGTTTTAAAATTGTTCAGTACTATATATATACACTGGTCAAGCAGAATGTAAGATATGAGATTTTTTTGCGGTAAAATTGATGACTTGTTTAGTTAAACATACAGAATTTTTCTAAAAGTATTGTATAAATTTAGTAAAATAATCTTTCATTATCCCTAAAAGATCAAAATTACTTATGCAAATACATTGTCTTATTATAAGCATTAGTAGTATTTTTATAATATCTATTTTTTTGTTGTTACTGAGGAGATAATTCTTATCACTCTTATCAGCATAAACTACAAGAAAAACTATCCACAGGGTGTTTCGAAATCGGGCCACGACAACATAATTTTAGCACTGACACTGCTTGAGACCATGACTAATTTGCCTAATTACTACATAGGGTATATAAGAGCACCAAAATACCATGTTGATCCTCCCGGTATAATGAGTTCTCTAAAGTTTTGATTTTCAAAATTGCAAAGAAGGATGATAATCTTGATGAATATATGCATCTATACATCTTCTATCTATCTATCATCTCTATACATCTAAATAATCTAAATCCATTAAGATATTACTATAAATTAAAATAATACTAAACACTAATATCTAAACAAATAGTCAACTTTGAGTTGATTTAAATAAAAAAAAAATTACGTTGAGCACATCTTGAAGTTTCTAGAATATTGAGTCAATCACCTATATAATGTGCAAAGCATGACGAAAATAACACTTATCAGTTTCGCCTAATTTGCCATCTTTGGACAGGAATTGTATTCAGCGAAAGAAAATCTATCAAAATAAGATTTATTACAAGATTTATTCTTTCCCGGTGCTTAGGTATGAATATTATCTTAATATAAAATTGTAAATACGTAGGCTTTCACGGCCAGAATCATTTAGAAAATAAACTGCTTCCGGGTTATGCCGTGTGTCAAGATTTGTTAATGCTGACGTTTCGCGAACCATGTTGCTCGCTTCTTCAAAGTTAATTGAATACTTCATAAAATTGTATTTTACGTGTACTTACTATACATGCCAGATGTTGGCAACACATGTGGGACCCACATAATTAATATAAGACGGGAAAAACCGATACGCAAAAAAGAGGGATGTGATTTGTATGTGTGTGAGCCTTGTTTTATATTTTTATATATCAAGTTATAATAGCTTTTATTAAGTTATGTAGTATGAAATATTTACATTTGTCATTATATTTGCAATTAATTTATATTCATTAATTAGAGCTTCTTTAAAGATGCTGTATGCTTTATGTCCATTTATTAGTAGAGGTTAAAGTGCTTCTATTATCAACATTTTTAAAATTCTAACAGGTTTATTAGATAACTAATGCAGTGTTATAAATAGGTATGATACGACAACCTTGTGCCATAGGTGTTCCAATTTATCAGTATTACCGACGTATTGCACGCAACGACCTATATTAAATTGATGTCTGCCATTCGAAATTCCCGTCCACCTGCGCATTATTCTACAGAGACGAGATTACAACAAAGAATTATATGATTTACGAGAACACTATTGAGAACGCTATTGACCTCGGGAATTGTACGCTAATTGATACTACTGCATCAAATTATTATTTTCAAATGTTGGCTGTTGGCTGATGTGGTGTAAGCATTACAAAAATTAGGCAAAGCTGATCTTGACTTCGTGCACACACCCATTGTTAGGCAACAACCATTTGTTCCGGTAGTCAGATAATAATTCATTTTTTTTTCTGAAAACAAAGTCACGTACGTATGCGAAGGATATCTATTGTACTTTTATCCGTGAATGGACAAGAAACTTTGGGTTATTAATTATTGTACAACCGAAGAAACCGCAATATAATTATATACCAAATACCAAATAGTTCAGTAAATTAGGCAGCTTTTTTGCGATTGGTTTTGCCATTGTTTATAACAAAACATTGGTTTTAAATTGCTCATCAGTGGATGCTCTGTAGTGTTTTGCGTATGTTGGGTCTAACTTTCTTAGCTACTGAAAAATTGCTTGGAATTTACTTGGGACGCGTTTCAACACATAGTCATCAGCCAAAATAGTTAATTGTTGTTGTCATCCCCTAACGGTATATTTAATATACAGTTCCTTATTCGTTATTCGTCGTTATTCGGTATACCTTATAAGCATGGGCGCCTGCAGAGGGGGCAAGGGGTGCACTTGCACCTTTCGATATAACAGAGGAAAGATCAACTAGAAATATCATGAAATACATGCTGATTTATAACTAGTGTTAAAAACATTTAACATTTCATTGAAAAAAAAATAATTAAATAATAGAACTTAATAATAAAATAATTAATAAACTTATGAATTTACTTATAAAAATTCACAGATGTTCAATTACAAAGAAAAAACAGAAACAAACAAGTGACAACTGATAATGTTATCAATTTTTGCAAAAGTTGACTGATTGAAATACGTTTGCTATTCGAACGGACATTATCGCCATTTAAAGGGTGTTGTCGATGGGGAAATCTCCGAGCGTCTAAGGACTACTAGATCTTTTAATTACCTACAATTTGCGGTATGATAGAAATTTATGAAACAATTTTTTCAAAAGTTATAAACATTTTTCTTTAGCAACTGTTTGAAATACTTTACTATTCGAACGGTTATTATCACCATTTAAGGGTTGTTGTCCATTGGCCAAAACTCCAAACGTCGATGGGCTACTAGGTCTTTTCATTATCTACAATTTGGGGTATGATAGAAATGTATGCAATAATTTTTACAAAAGGTATAAACATTTTTCTAGAGCAACTGGTTTAAATACGTTTGCTATTCGAACGGACATTATCGCCATTTAGGGCTTATTGTCCATGGGGCAAAACATTGAACGTCGAAGGACTACCACGTTTAATTAACAGATGAGGTTTGATAGAAATCTATGCAATATTTTTTGCCAAAGTTATAAACATTTTTGTTTAGCAACTGTTTGAAATAAGTTTGCTATTCGAACGAACATTATCAAAATTTAAGGGTTGTTGTCCATGGGGAAACCTCCGACCGTCGATGGGCTACTAGGTCTTTTCATTACCTACAATTTTGGGTATGATAGAAATTTATGCAGTAATTTCTCCATATGTTAAAAACATTTTTCTGCAGCAAATGTTTGTAATGTAATACGTTTGCTATTCGAACGGACATTTAGGCTTAGTTGTCCGTGGAGCAAAACTCCGCTCTACGTCTTTTAATTATTTACCTACAATTTGGGGTATGATAGACATTTATGCAACAATTTTTGCGAAAGTTATAAACGGTTGGCTTTTCATACCAAAAGCGGAACGGTAGCTCCGGTTTCCGTTAACCCTATTTTTTAGGGTTGGCAACTCTAAACCCAATCCATAGCCGGTTTTCGTTTTGCACCCCTCTGGAAATATTTCTGCGGTCGCCCATGTTGTCTGCAGGACACGATGACTAAATATTTCGAGATATGCATCCTATGACAAAATTATCTTATATAATTCTTGTTTGATGTAAACGGAGTCGTAAAATGGCGATCAGGTTAGTGAAAATGGGGTTCACTTCATTTTTTGAAATAGGAAACAACTACAAATAATAATGTCTCACTAAAAAAAAGAATCTTTTATGTGAAGGAAGTTCGAAAACGCTCGAAAGCGATTTATCTATCAGATGTTTTTATGGTTTGAAGTCTGTGGCTCCCGCGATAGTTACAAATGCTGCGCTTGCTAGAGAATCCGCTTCTCGCAATAGAAGCGGCAACTCTGATATCCGAGTGTCGTTTTCGCGTAGTCGCGTTGCAATTCTGCGGAGGTTGGAGTTGGGAGTGGGTTCAAGACAAACTCTCTATTCAAACATCAGATTTCTATGAGTCAATGCATGTTTATTTGAATTAAACAACATTTTCAATCTGTGTACGACTGTTAATTAATTTGATTCAACATTTATGAAACGGTTTAAACATCCCCAGTGTAGAGTGTGCAGAAATATAATAAAAACAACTTTTAATTAAAACTATTGTATTTAATTGTAATTCAGTAATTCATTAAAATACTATTTTTACAATCGGTCATTATTTACGAGATATTAGAGTTCAAAATATTGTGGCCTTGGTAAATTAATAAACAGGGAAAGGTAGATGTGAAAAAAGAATTTATTTATGTAAATATGTAATAATTTGTTATTGTTAGAAAAAAATTCACGGCTTACATTTCTTACTGTGTAGCCATAAATGATAAAACTTTGGAGCAAAGTAAGTATGTACGCTTTCACGGCCAGAATCATTTAGAAAATAAATTACTTCCGGGTTATACCGTGTGTCAAGATTCGTAAATGCTGACGTTTTGCGAACAATGTTGCTCGCTTTGAAGTAAGTTATCTGATATTTTAATTTTTTGCTTCGAGTTATAAATCACGCTGTATATTGAAGCGTGGATTCGCACCAGGGTTACCACCTGTCCTCGTTTCACGAGGATTGTCCTCGTACGAATCATTTGTCCTCGTGTCCTCGGCGTGATACCATTTGTCCTCGTATACACAGATAGCAAATATTTCTTGTTTTTAAGACATATTTTCTTTTGAATTTATTCTGTTGGATCAAAACATATTTCTTTGACGTCAACAATATTTACTTCGTTGGTACTCTAGTTTATTTGCTTGTAGAGATTAGTTTATTTGCAATAATTATTTAAGTCAAGCAAATATATTTGGGTTCAAACAAAAAGTACTTTCCTTTAAAGTAATATTTTTATTTTTATTTTTATTTAAAAAGACGTTTCTTTACACCAAAAAAATCTAAGAAGAGATTTATTTCCTTCAAAGAAATATTTTTGCTTTGGCTTAGAAATAAGTTTGCTTCCGCCAAAGAAATCATATTTTGATACAAATGAATATATTTTTAGTGTGACTAGCTCAACCAACTGTATTGTTAGATGTCGCTGTAAACACTCTCCTCGCAGGGTGGCCTTATCTTGAGTATAAATCGTAGTCTGGTGAAAGACTACCGCACACTTTCTGTCATGCGTCTGGCTAAATTGTTAAAAACGCCGCGTGATCGGCAGTATAGAGCACAGTACATGCAGGTTCAAGTTCCGATTCCGAATCAGCGTACATTTTGCTACCCTAACCATGACTATGTTTAGGTCTGGGGAAACCTACCACTGGTCGAGGATGCGCGACATCCCAAAAGGCGGTGACACGTGGAAATTTTGCTCCACTGTACCCTTCGAAAAGTTCTTGTTAATATTAGGTCAATAATTTCTTTAATCAAAGAACCATTTATCGCAACCTTAAAATATCGCATTGTAACTCAACCAACGTTTCAACAATTTAAAAAATTATAGTTCTTTCACTCAACGCAATCATAATAATTTGAAGTTTGAACTAAATAAACCTCGTTCGTTATAATATACAAATTGTAAATTGTAACTGAAAACATAAGTTGTTTGACATAAACAAACGCTCTTTCTACCAAGCAAATATTTTAAACAAATGCGTTTTTATCCGCAAATAAATATTTTTTGCTTCTATTGAAACACCAGATTTCTTTGAGTCAATGCATATTTATTTGAATTAAGCAAAGTATTCTCTGTGTAGGATGAAATTGTGCTACCTAACCTAACCTACAAATGATTTGAGCATTTCAGTAAGATTTAATATTTTACTTTTTTCCGACCTACTACGTCTTACCTTAATTACAGCAATGATGAATTGCACCACCTAAAAAATTTAAGCGAGATACAAAATTCAACAATTCCTGGCTAACCGCCAAAGGTAGGCTCCAAAAAGTCGACGAGTTTAAAGCATTCTGCATATAATGTTAGGTTAAATGTTCGGTCGCGAAATTTTGGTTTACGTGGTAGTTTTTGAGAACAATGCTAAATTTTATTTTTATGTGATATTACCACAGCAAAGTGTAATTTTTGCATATTTAATGAAGTAATGTAATATTTATTTTTTTGTTATTTCCAAGAATTTTTTATTGTGCTTTATGTGGCAGTATGATGTGAACATATTGGATATGACATAATATTTTCACCCACTTACTGTCCTCGTGAACAATTGCAAAAAGGTGGCAACCCTGATTCCGCACCCAAGTGGCCGCAATACCGCCACGAATTAACTTAAATTTAATAAAAATCATTACTGAATATGAAAGAATAGATGAATATTAAAACGACGTAGTGAAATCAAAAACAAGTTGTGGTATTCGTCGCCAGAGGTTGATTTTCGGAAATTTTTAATTTTTAGTATATTTTTTTATAAACTGTAGTTTTGAAACATACATTTATTTATTTTCATCTTTGGTAAAGTTTTTTTTTTTTGTATAATCAACGCACGTCTTCCCATTGTCCGATCGACTTCAAATTTGGAGGGAATTAGTTTTTCATTATGTAGAATAAATACCAGGGGTGGCATGGACCTAGTTTTGAAAAAAGAAATCGTTTAGACTATCTAACGTCCACCCTAATGTATACATTGGCCATATAATTTGAATATCATTGAAGTCAGAAGAAACCCGTCTACCTACTAAAATATATACTGCCTTATTTGAAGAACAAAAGTTGACATACGCCTGTCAAAAAATATGATGGCATTATCGGTGAAAATAAGTAGAATTCTTTTTGCGACTGGATCTGTTTGAAAATTTCAAATCCATGTTAGAATAATGTTAAATAAAAGTGAAGGAGGATGAATTTCACTGGTAATAACATTTCCTTTTTTCATTAATTTCATATTAAATGATTTTTCTGATCATACGACAGTTAAAATATTTTATAACATTACACAGACTTTGTTTAAATTCAATTTGTTATTTGAATTATAGCGAAATATGCAGGTACCCGTAAATTTCTATTACGTGTGTTAATAGACATACCTCACATATATACCACACATAAAGACATAAATAAATAATTTCCAATTTTGCCGGTAGGTTTGCATGGGTGCACCTACTTATTTGCTGAAATCGGGGGCGTTGGGGGAGAAAGCCTCATTGAAATGGAAACGGCTCTACGCACAGCAATAGATCGGAAACCGCATAAAAACGCGCATAATAGACGAGAAAGTACGAGTAGTGCATGTGATATTGCATTATAGGCGATTTATGAATAAATTTTGTCACATTCTGCACTAAAGGACTGAACAAGTGAGTGAAATATCAAGGTTATACGGCCATGGCTTACTTCGAACGTTATTATTACCGCTTCTCTTGTGTGCGCACTCAGGAAATTGAAGGTGTATCGATTTGCATAATTGGGTTGGGACAAGTACGGCTGACGCCACACAAAAAGGAAGTTGATTGGCCTAAGTAAATTTCATTTACCACTTTCCATATCTACATAATATTATTAAGGAGCAAGTATACCCCACTGAGTGAATGTTTAAAAAATAAAAAACTATTTGCTATGAAAACTAACCGCAGGTCATATAGGACGTAAAAAACACATGAAATAAAAAGTCAAGGATGTCTTAGAAAAATATATTTTTTCTAAATCCTAGATTCAAAAACGATAAATAATTAAAATTAAATTCATACGTGAAACCTTATTCTTTTTTAGATTCTATTCGGATCATTTTCATAAAAATACCATGTTTACTCACTAAGAAATTGTTGAAATACGTTAATTATTTATTATTACTTTTATATACTTCCCAAGGTGCGCTGTACTACGTCAAACACACAGTGAAAAAAATTCATATCTATAGGTACAACGCGTATTAACGCTAGGATTCCGAATCTACGGTACACTTCCGGTACACTACTTCGTTAAAGATAGGCTTACGATAATTATGAGTATGACAGTTACTTTTGAAAATAAACATAAAACAAATGTGTGAATACCCTAATTGAACACTTAGTAAATAAAACATAACAACAAAAAATACTGTGCAAAAATTATTTCGTCTTTTGTCACAAGAGATGTGATATGTTAAGTCTTTCGAGTTTTCTTGTTGAAGCCAAACCTGAAGTCCACCGTTAACTGTGAGACGTGATGAAAAAAGCTTAATTACTTATTGAACCACTACTAGAACTTTGAGTGTTCTCTTTTAAATATTGTTTTAATCAGCGGCGCCTTATGAAATTGGATTTGACACCCCCAATCCATCCCAGTGCCCTGAAAACTACCCAAATGAAAAAATGTACATTTTTCAGAAAATTGACCGTTCTAATCATTTCATTATCTTTTTTCTCATGGAAATCATTACTATACGTCTTGTGGAATATTTATAAACTTTTGTCAGTTAATTTCCATTTGTTGAAACAAATATCATTTGTTTAAATAATTTGTTTTACTCGAAAATCCGTCTGAATTCTGTTTTCTGAGTTCAAAATGGCAGTTTATGACCTTAAAGGGACATTATTCATTAAAAGAAATCTTCCTATTGTTTAAAAAATCAATTATGATTCATTTTCAATTTTTTTTTCTAATTATGGATAGAAAAGACAGTTTATTTGTGAAATTAACTTATAAATTTCATGTTCGAGATATCTAGTCTGTATTATCTAATAAACACACATTTGTTTAAACAAATGCCATTTCTTTAAAGAAATTCCTTGCAATTCGCCTAAAATTTTTTTTTTTTTAGATCTGTCTGGCCAACTCTTATTCTGATGTGAGATAATTTATATTTTGGGATGATTTCCAGTGTTTGAATAATAAAATAATCGTTTTTAATATTTTTTCAAATTAGAGTACAGGGAACAGTTTCCAGACAGCAACAAATTATCTTGCGACACACAGTGGTAGGAAATCAGAATAGGAAATGGAGAAAGAAATGTGATTACTAAAATTTGTGGACTTTAGGAAATTTTATATTTTAAAAAGAATTTTAACTCCCCAATTTCTCGAAAAAAAAGATTTCAAATCATTTCAATTTTTTTCGAATAAATGATATTGAAAATGAATATTTTATTATTTAAACAATGGAAATCATCCCCAAATTATAAATTCTGTCACTTGAGAATAACAGTTGGCCAGAACGATCTAGAAAATGAATTTTAAGTGAGGGACAAACAAAAATTGTTTAAACAAATTGAATTTGTTTAATCACATGTGGGTTTATTAGATAATATAAAATTAAATTATAAATAATATTAAATTTATGGTGCGGTTTTCATAGTTTTTTGAGATGCTACTTTTAATAAAATGTAATTTCCTATTTCTTTTTCTAACATTCCCTAAGATTCCGATTCCATAACATCAAAAAAATACAATTATTCCGAATGCTTTCTGCTATATCAGTTTTAACAAGAAGAAACGTAACGTGTCAAAAGTTACGTGACCTCAAAGTTTAGAAGAAGGAAACCAAATTAAAGTTTTAGAAAAAAGACTTAATTGACTTTTGAATATGCAGGGTGATCTATTTGTAAGAAGCAGACCAAACTCGATTTTTTTAACTATAGCCCTTGTATATTTTTCCTATTTTTTATACTCTTTTGAATTACAAATTGAACTTTGCAAAACCGCATGTCCCTGAGGTCAGTGGTGTAAATGTATCTAACAAGACGATTAAACGTTAAAAGATAGCAATTAAACAACGTTAAACGGATTCCTACCGTGTCAATAGCTCGTAGTTTTTGAAAATGGGAAGAAATATATCGAGTGGTTATGTTTCCTTTTATAAACACTGTGTAATAATAAGGACTTTAAAAGATTTATAGCATTTTGCAGATCGGTATTTTTATTTTACAGACTGTCTTGGAGCATTCATCTTTACAGAATAGAATTCCAGAACAAAAAAGGGAAAAGTGTCGACTGAAAATCTTCGAAGAATTCATACAGTTTTTCTCTTCTAGCTTAGTCAAGGGTTTCTCATTAGTCTCGTATAGTATTAGATATAGCTTCTTGTATTGCAAAAAAGATGAGTTTAACTGCTAAAACTATCTTCACTTTCTTTGAGACCCCACAGGCAAGACTACTCTAAAGTTTAATTTGATATTCTTAATACGGACACTTATTAAGTACCTAATTAATTTATATGTATTTGCCCATGGGATAACGCGCCACTGGTTTTAATCATCTCATAAAATTTGGAGCATATCATTTCAAAAAACATTGAGTGCTCTTACTGAAATCCTTGGAATCTACATTGCAAATTAAAGAATTCAAAGGTGTATAGTGCAAAAATGGACTATTTGTTTATTTAATAGATTTTCGCATTTGTTTAAAATGTTAAATTATGTATATAAACGATTATATTGTAAACACAATTACATAATGTAAGAAAATCAATAACAATGGATTGTACAACCCCCTTATACACCTTCAATTTGACATATTATAGAAAATTATGCAGTCATTTTTGAAAAAGTTAAACTTTTGCTAAAGCAGAACACTTCATGTACATTCCAGGTTCAATTAAAGGTATGGTGCTTAAGTTGAGTAAATTATTATATTTCAATGAATTCATATAGAAAAAGAGCTATAAAAAGTATAATGTTTCTACCCTCTAGTGTAGAGTTAGCAACACCGATACAAACATAGCGTTTTTCTAGAAACACGATCGATGTTTAACGGATCGAGTTATTATTTTTTTTCCTTAAAGAAACTACTTCCTATTGGATGGTGAACCTCATAATATGTGAAACTTTTAAATAATTATATTTTTTTATACCGATTTCAAAACGAAAAAAAGTTGTAGAAAATCGAACTTAAAATTCAAACAGCAACCATTTTGTCAATTTTCAACTTTTTAACTAAGCTAATTTCATCTAGTTTCACATCGCTTTTGAAATTTCGATTTCTGGTTATTTTTATAGGAGCTATCGCGCATGTCGCACGCAGGGCCTGATACTTCCTACAACAATATCCACTTCTTGCATATAGTTTTTTTCTGGCACAATTTTTATTTTGTACTCTAAATTATAATAAATTAATATTAATTAATTAATAAATTATAATCTTACAATTTGTTTGAAAAACTGTTCTCAAGTTGTAATTGCCGGTAGTCGTATTAGACTATGAAGTTTGACGAACTTCAACTTAAAAAAAAAAAACCTGAGTACCATGATGTAAAAATTTAGACTCCTTTTGGCGCGCGAATGCGCAGATATGGTTCCCATACGGTATCCAAAAGGAGGACATGTCCTCCTTTTTCACTTGAATTTGACTGTCCTCCATTCGCGGTAAAAAGTCATCTTTTTTAATAATCTTTCACTTGATCAGAATATTTAGTGTGCATTTGGTTGTTACATTATTTTGAATTCTTTTATTTATATTTTATTTATTTTACCAGTACTTTACTGGCGCGTAAACAAAATTGTTCTTATTTCTGTACTTTACGAAATTGTAACTAAGATATTTTTGTACGCATCATAAGTATATCCGAGGTGTGAAAAATAGAGATGAAAAAACTTAATTCACTCAGAAACCGGAGTTATGAATATTATTCAAATGTATTTTTTTTTCGAAAAATCGTATGTAATGATGACAAATAACATTTCAGTAATTTCAGAAGTCAAAAATAATTGAATGTATTTATTCCATACTACTTCAGTCGCTCACTGCATTTATGATAACCCCCTTTTTAGACAATTTAATGTGGATTGTTCTTTTTCCATTTTCATCTGGTAACCCTATGCTATGCGCAGATCACTGATTGAGAGACAATCAAAAGGACTATACATAATAATCTATGGAGAAGTTATACCCCCACGAGTATGCAACCAGTTTGATAGCCACCCAACGAGCAGCGCCATATTTGGAATTGCAGCTACCTGGTGACATTAATATAAATAATTCAAATTTGTTATTGTTGATGTGTCAAATTCTACCATACTCTTCGTATATATCGAAATTATTTATCTTTAGACCTTGAATTCTATTTTGGATAACCGCAAACAATTCGCCGATGAATCGATATACAGTCAGTTCATTCACAGCGTCGGCAATGCACCCATTTAAATACACTATATTCATTATCGCTCACCTATCTTTGGCAAACTAAATAAAGCGGGAAAACTTTATTTCGGAAGTGCTATTTTTAACCAAAAGCGTACGTTACGGGTATTTAAACTTCCCGCGACGCGTATGCTAAGCTCATTCAAATCGAGCGACGTCACATCCATATTTGACAGTTGTGTCGCTGGAATAACAAGACAATGGTGAGTTCTCCACAATTCCCCGTTATAATTCGATAGTTTCGCTTCATATCCACCATGTTTTACCGCGATTATGCTAATAAGATGTCTATTTGTTCCAGGCTAATTACTCCGAAGACCAGATGGCCGGTAAGTGTTGCAGAAATTAAAATCTAGGCTACGTTACCCCGCCTTAAAACCGCTACTCACAACTCTCATGTAGATTCTTGCATTTTTACCGTGTTTGTTTTGCCATGTATGGGCTTAATTTTGTTATGATAACATCCGATTTACATACAAAGGGTTATTTTCGAGTTTTATATCCACCCTGACCGTTTTAGTGGTTGTTTATTTTTGATCTTGCCACCTACTGAGAATGGTATTCAGAATGAGATAAGATGTATGAATCATCAGTATAGTTATTACCGTATATGGTGCGATTTTGAAAGTTAATTTCTCAAGTCTGTAAATGGCACAGATGTTCAGTTTGCTGTTTCTTTCGTGTCAGTAACATCTAAAGTTGGTTTGCCGAAGATGTATCTTTACGAACGCCCCAGTAAAATTTCCTTAACTTCAGTCGAAGGTCTTGCATATTAATTTTTGTGTTTTGTTTGTGTTTGTAATGAAATGCTTTTTTGTTCTAGAGTTCCAAGAGGCCTTCCAACTCTTTGATAATCGTGGAGATGGAAAAATTCATGTGAGCCAAATTGGCGATGCTCTCAGAGCGTTGGGGCAAAATCCTACTGAGTCTGACGTAAAAAAATATACACACCAGCACAAATCCGATGAACGTGTGTCATTTGAAGTTTTCTTGCCAATCTATCAGGTAAAGAAGTTACAGTAGTTGTTAATTTTCTAAAGAATATCATAGTAACATTCACTTGGGAATTATAAGCAACACTAAAATACTTTACAACAATTATTATAGTTTCTTTTCAACAATTTCAGCATACAGTTTATCATAATTGCACTAATAATACCGATCCCACTGATAATTTTGGCTTGCTGCAAATGGCATACTTTTCTTCTACATACTTACATTACCATAGAACAAAATAAAAGAGTATCACAAAGCATAATAATAATTATACTTAATAGGTGCAAAATCACCATTGTAGCAACCTTTTTTTTTAATTTGATGACAGTAGACAGTTTGAAATTTGTGTTGTGTTGCATTTTTTTTTGCATTCAACAATCATTGATAGTTACAAAACAAATGCGCTATAGTCTCGTTAATGTGAACTAATTAATTTTGGTTATGTTCACATTTTTGAGGAGTTTATTACTGGATGGGTGAACAATAATATTTAATATCGTATTACAGGGAATTATAAAAACAGGGAAAATGATTTTTAAAATTTTTAATATTCCTTTTATACTATTGCTTACGGTTTGCAGATTTCAGATTAATATTAATGTATGAGCACCAACCTCTGCATTTTAAATGTTGGGAATCGTTACATTTTACATATGGTGGTCACTATTAAATTTTGATTTTAAACCTTGATTTTGGTATCCGTTATTTGGAAGCAACTACATTTATTCTTCAAAACACATGAAACAAGAAATACACTTTGTTCATAACCATTATATACCTATCACCCACATATATTTTTTTAAATACCATATTTAAATAAAAACGTTGATTGTAATGTAACCTATTTGTTATGTAATACAGCAGGTACTTTCCACGGAAATTTCAAAACAGGTATAATGATTTTTAGTGAAGATATCCTTGTATTTGTGTTGTGTAGGTATTAATGACTTATTCAGTAGAAACATCATATATTATGAAAGTAGTCATTTTTATCTGACCATTATGTACTGTACAACAAAATTAGAAACTGTTCCTTGCATATTGTTATTATGTAATTTGTATTATGGGCACTATCATAGCGTGAAAAAGAAACAAAAAAGATTGTCCGTTATTTCTTACATTGTGTTTAAATAAAATCGCCAAATCAAAAACTAATAACATTTTCAAATTTAATTGTTCAGTACTGGATTTGTTGCAAATTGCTGATCCTACTTATTAATGGTTGTTCAAAAAGGGGTTTATTTAAAATTTGTATCTCAAACAAACTGTGTAATACACATTCTGCTCATCATTGAATAAAGGAAGGTTTGTTTTTAAAGAAACGTTTTGTATAATGAGTAATAAAACCATCTACAAACTTAACGATACACTGCAACGATTTCACTGCGCAGATATTTTCAACATCTGTAGGGTAAATCGTAATGATAAACTGCAATGATTTAGCGTACAGACGTATGAAAAATCTGCGCTGTTCGGTCTGCACAGTTAATCGTTCCAGTTTATAATTACGTTTGTAGCTGGCTTTCTACAATTTTGTTTTCTGTTTGTTCAACTAACTTTGCAAAACGCGGCATTTAATTTAAAATCAACTCCTTTTTGAATTATGTTTTGCTGTTATCTATAAACACTAGCATGTGCGTTCAGTGTCAATACACCTATCAAGTTTAAGTTCGCTGTTCTTTAAAAACCATGTAAGGCAAAAGAGAAACACAAAGGATTTTTGCCTTAAATATGACTGTTAGATAGAGGTGTACATTGTTTTTCGTTTTGTTTTGATGTAACGGGAAAATTAATTAAAGAAGTCTAGTTTTAGTTTTATTATACATGTCAACAAAAAAGAAGTGTTTTTGAAACACGTCAAAAACAAGTCACTTTTCAAAATGACATTGGCCAGTTCTTATTGCCTGTACCTACATAGCTTTTAAATAACAACAATGTCTACACAAAACCGATAGTAACATCGGCATTATCAGCATTGCGTTTCTAACCCCACTAATATATAATTTGATACGTAAAATTGTCTGTCTAATTGTCCCATGAATCCCGCCTTGTATCAAAATATATTAGAATAACTTTTAAAATAAAATTTTTAGCAAATATCGAAATCAAGGAGTGCCGACAATGCTGACGATTTCATCGAGGGTCTCCGTCACTTTGACAAAGATGGGAACGGTTACATCAGTTCCGCGGAGCTCAGACACTTGCTGACGACGTTGGGAGAGAAGTTGACCGATGACGAGGTGGAGCAACTGCTGCAAGGGCAGGAAGACTCGCAAGGAAACGTCAATTATGAGGATTTTGTGCGCCTAATCATGTCTGGTTAAATTTTAATTGTATATTTTTTTAAAACATGAAGCATTTATTTATTTACTTAATAACATCTTTTTATACACATGCTGTTGTAGACATTTAATTTTGAAGTGCCTTCATTCCATTTTATATTTTTTTGATTATGTTAATGTTGAGATATGGCACAACCATGTCGTATTTGAAGATAGTCCAGTAAGTTTAAGTAATAAATATTTATATATTAACTGGAACTATTTGTTTTTTTTTATTTTTTACTCCTATGTTATTGATATAAATAGTTAATGTTATCTTTGACTTTGCCTCCTTTTTTATATAGATTTTTAATCAATGTTTGTACAGGGTGTAATGTAGTAGTCATGCTAGAAGATTGTGACAGTAATAAATATTTTAACGAAAATAATGTTTATGGTATTCTTGGCCACACTAATTTTATTTTTGAGCATGTTTTATATCATGTGTGTCTTATTCAGGGGCTTACTAGCAGGAAAACTCCATACCCAAATTCCTTGTAGTCCATTGCTGCAGGATGATGAAAAATATAATTGGGGGAAATCATTATTAAAACAGAATCAGTATGATTTTGTGCTTCTTATTAATTGTCACCATTGGTTCCAACAATTAAAATGCTATAAGAGATATCAATAATAACTGCTGTAATGTTGTTTTTTGCAGTAAATACCTGCTACATAGAGATATTCCTGTAAAATTGCAGTAGTTTTAAATTATATTTCTGCAGTTGCACAGGAATGGTACGATATATGACTTTATTTTCAAGTTTTTTTTTTGGAGAATTAATGGTTCATTAGCAGTGGCCGGCCAAAAATGTATGTCTCGCAGTGCTAGAAGTCGCCCAGCTATGAGTGTGCGTAGCGGGCATGCATGAGTCAATGACGACTTATGCGGTCGATTGGATTGATATCCATAGGCGCGAAGCGGCTGGCGGTCGGTAGTAAACCGAGTGAATTTAATATTAAATGTTTGTCGTAACTATATGCAACACGTGCCCACTGAAATATTTTACTCATTTCTTGGATATGCATTGAGCGATTGTATTATTGCATATTTTTCTAAATTATCTTCAGTAAAATTATTTCGCTTAGATGTTAAAATGTCTTTAAACCTTGAAAATGATCTTTCTACATCGCAGCTAGTCACAGGTGCAAAAGAATAAACCAACACCAAATTGGAATATTTTTGAGAAATTCCTTCATCCGTAAATAAATTCGTAGAGATTTGTTTTAAAATATTTAAATCCGGATTTCTATGTGCTACCGAATCAATTTTTTTTTGTAATTTTTTACTGATTGGTGCTTCAATGCTTACTAGCAGTAACCTTATAGTAACCTCGTAACCTTTCGTACAGAGATTCAATCCTTTGAAAACTGCTCGCAAGTTCAACATTTTGTTGTTCTAGAAAGTTTATGGTTGGCAATACTTGTGCAAAATTTGTATCAATAAGTTTTAATTGTTCATGCAAATCTTGTAATGATAGTACTTTTTTGCAGTCTTTAATACTAACTGCTTCATCAGGCAAATTTAAGACATAGGGTTTGATGATATCAAAGTTTCTTGCATAAAAAATTGCCGCTTCTAACCATGTACCCATCGAGTTTAATATATATTATACTATATATTAAACTCGATGCATGTACCCCATCTCGTAATAACTGGTTGTGGTGGCAAAGGTAGATTAGGGCACTTTTCCTTGTAAAGAGACAATCTGGATGGAGCTTTCAATAAAATTTTTTTGCATGTGCTTATTAGCGTATTCACGTCTGGAAATTCTTCCCGAATAAATTCACAAATTCTATGAATAGCGTGTGCAAAACATGTCAAATGAAGAATATTTGAAAAATGTTGTTTAAGTAATTTTCCAACTTTTAACATAATCGCAGCAGCGCCAGAAACAGACAGTAATACTTTGGTAGCGTCTGTGATTCGTGCTTTTTTATGGCGTCATTTACTATTGTACATATCTCTTCAGCTTTGACGGTTTATATAAGTCTTGCGGGTCCAACAATTCGACAACGACGTTGACCACACATCTACCCTTCATATCCGTAGTTTCATCTGCAGAAACCCAAATATTTTTATCGGATAGTTTTGACTATTTTAGAAATTGTTTTGTCATATTGCCCTTGTACGTAATATTTTCTAATTGTGGATTCATCGGGTAAGTCTCGTCCAGTATACTTCTTGATAAATTTTTTAAAAACGGGATTATTAATTGTTGTGATAGGTATATTAGCAGAAATAAATGTTTCACATAAATCATCAAAAAACTTTTTAGTTGACGTTCCTGATACATTTTCCATGTGTTTTTTTGGTTTTACATGAGCCCGAAGACATTGTTTACTACGAATAATTAAATTTCGTGAGCAGAATTTGCAAACCACTTCCCCTTTCTTAACGAACGTGAAAGTATTGCCAAACTCAGCTAGCAAACGATTTATTGCAGGATTTTCAAACTAAGTACAACTATAAAATACAAAAATAATTCAACTCTAAGTATAAAACAGAAGAACAAATTCGAAATGGAAAATAAAAACATATTCGCACAAAATTTCAAGAAACAACACAATTGAAAGAAACTGCTCAAATTATCTATCGACGAAGCGGAAATTTAAACAAGGCAAGCGGCTGTTCTCGATCAACGCCAAAGCAGGTGTAGTGGTATGTACACCATGAGCCGAAGCCAGACCGGCTCGCGTCCCCATCAGCACGTGTCCCATGCACGACAGTGGAAAATATACATTTTTGTCCGGTCACTGTTCATTAGATAATATCCGTTATTGGCTCTAAGACAAAAATATTCCCTTTTCTTTTAAATTTATTATGCTAGCAAAACCCTCATGGTCGGCATGAGGGTTTTCACGCTCTAGATCAGCGTTTCTCAACCTTTTTACCCAAGGGAACGCCAAGAAAAAGAAATAGTGTCCTGAAAATAGCTTCTGCATATGCGCTGTCGCATCAATCGTTATACCTCTTAGATTGTTGGGCTTTCGCAAAGTGTTATGAATTTTATCCGCTACTTAATTAATAATAATAATAGTCTTTATTTAATATAGTTATGCACTTCTTCACGGATCTCATCCCTCCAACGCATGTGCGGTCGTCCCCTACTGCGTTTGCAATAGATTGGTGGTTGGTGTCCATTCTGTGGATCGTTTGGACCACCTATCTTTCTCCATTCGTGACATGTCCGGCCCAACTCCACTTGAGTCGTCTTCTTTCGCATATCTGTATTACGAATTCGTTCGATATATCGCGTGCCTGTCATTATCCTTTCCATTCTTATCTGACATGATCTCAGTTTTTGTTCTTCCGCATTCGTGATTGACCAAGTTTGGCATCCATAGGTATCGGTAGAATGCAAGTGTCGAATGTTCTTTTTCTTAATTTTTGCGATACATGTCTGAATTTTTTCGCAGATTTTTTTCTTGAAAGGTATGATTTGTCCCATACAGAACAAACTCTTCGATGTAGTCTGTAATCCTACTTTGGGCTGATATTTGATATTTGGGGTGCTTAGTTATTATTTTGTTTTGTTCGAAATTAATTTGTAGGCCGATTTTTTTGTGATTCGGAGCTCAATTATATTATATTCCGAAAGCCCGCTACAAAATCATACCCTCATAACTGAGTCATAACACATTACTCCGAATAATTTATGTATAATGCAATGATTTGAATAAAAGGAAATGGTTTGCCTAAAAGAATTTGGCCCTAAAGGGTGTTTAATTAGATTATGTACTGCAATTCGGTGTCATGGTACCTTCATATAAGATCTTTCATTCTTTTCTCACTTATACATATATAAATACATATTCTCTCATAATAACTTGGTGTGGCTAACCCCATTTGGCCGGAAGTGCTTGGCTCACCTCCTAGACCGGGAGAGACAGTCAGTTCATCGAACATCACGCCCATTTTTTATAACAAGAAACTTTGAGCATTCTTATTAACAAGAAACCTCGGTGTGCCTAGCCGGAAATGGCCGAAAGTGGGTTGAAGACTAGTTATTTAAAAGACGATGGTATCTGCACTACCGTACAACACATGTCAAATTTGCCACAATTATAGAAGAATATAGTAGTTCATAGTAGTTTTGTCTAACCAACCCCGCCTAGTCGGAAATAGCCGGAAGTGTGTTGAGACCAGTTATTTAAAAGACAATGGTATCTGCGCTACCATAAAAAACAAATGTCTGGCTTTTTCCAGAATTATTATAGAAGAATATACGTACTTTCGTTTTAGATTTGTCTAACCAACCCCACTTGGCCGGAAGGATGTGGCACACCGACTTCAACAGTTAATCATGGTGCATATGTCATCACACTCATCGAACATTAACCTCATTGTTATACCCCCCACTACTGTGGTGAGGGAAATGTTGAGTTTGGCACAAATGCCCGTCTGTCTGTGTACACGATAACTGTCGCAATTTTGAAGTTATTGATCTGAAATTTGGTACACAAGGTTATCTATTAGAAAGTAAGGATAAGTTCGTGAATGGGCAAAATCGGTTCACTTTTTTTAAAATATTTTATGGTGGGGGTATTCTAACTCCAGCACGCCTGAAGATAATTTTCTTACTAGTTTAATATAAGAAAGTTTAGGCCTAGTTATTATCAGAAACGATAGTGTGCCTAGCTGGAAATGGCCGAAAGTGGGTTGCAGACCAGTTATTTAACAGATGCTTGTATCTGTATCATACAAAATACATGTGTCAAATTTTTCACAATTATAGAAGAACACATGTTCTTTCATAGTAGTTTTGCCTAACCAACCTTGCTTGGTCGTAGGTATCTGGCACACTGACTTCAACAGTTTAGATATCGTCAGAGAACAGATATAGTTCGTATATCACAATCATCGAACATCAAGCTCATTTTTTTCCATAAGAACGTTTACTCCTACTTATTATCAGATAAGTTGGTGTGTCTAGCAGGGCTGTGTAGTCGGAGTCGGAGTCGGACTTCAAAGAAATTTCAGGGGAGTCGGAGTCGGAAAAAACGTACTGAATCCGACTCCGAGCCCATGTTTAAGGGTCGGGTCTATAGGCGCACGGATAATGTTGGAATAGCATACTTGGAATAAGCTGTTATTACTATGGAGACACAGATGGCTGAACCAATAGGAAGGCGGCGCAGAAGTACTTATTCCGGGAATAGCTATACGAACATTATACGTGCGAATGTAGACCCGGCCCTAAATATTGTAGAAAAATATACATGCGAGATGGACGTTGCCTCAATAAACACAGTGGCGGATACAGAAAAAAACTCAACGGGGGGGGGGGGGTGCTATAAGACATCTTGGTGGACATCTTGCTATGGGTGTCATTAAGTCTGGTGCAAAGCTTAAAATAACGTTTTCCCTATAACTGTTTCCTACAATCAACCGAATAAAAACACACATACAAGACCTAGCCGGTAACATCACAATCGCGTTTTTCTCCGCCGTACCAACAAATTCGCGGGCAAGGGGGAGGCCCCCCCTCCCCCTGTATCCGCTCCTGAGTATCTTATGTAGTAGTATCTTATGGATCGCATCAGTTGCTTTGAACCTATTTTGGGGGAGGGGGAGGCCCCAGTGGCGTACCTAGAGCTTTTGCCGCCAGGGGCGGTCACCAATTTGCCGCCCTTTCTAATAGCGTTTTCGATTTATACAATTTTATGCACTCACTCGGTGCAATTCTTTAAAATTAACTTCACGGTAAACAGAAGTAGAAGAATAAAAAGAAGTTTCCAGTTTTCCTGATGGTAAATACCTCAAAATACCAACATTGGTAATGGAATTTACCATCAGGAAAACTGTAAACTTCTTTTATTTACTACTACTGTTCACCGTGAAGTTGATTTTAAAGAATTGCACCGAGTGAGTGCATAAAATTGTATACTTAAATAAAAAACGCTATAAGTCAATCAAAATTAAGTGATGGTGGTTGTTAACATTACTGGACATCAACAGAAATTAATAAACACAAATTTTACGTCTTGTGGTTAAACAGATTGTACCCATGGGTTGTCCAAATACAATATACATATAATAATGTACATAACATGTAAACGTGTTTATAAATTTATCCTTCTTGCTTTTTTATTCGAAAATTCTTGAATTATCTTTATACAAAGTATCGCTAGATTTCGCCATAATAAATAGCTCATTGTTGAACGAAGATAGTTTTCTTTATCAATTTTAGTTTGGAAAAGCTGCTTTCACAACTGACGACAGTTAGGGCTATTGTAAAAACAAATTCTTAGCAATATTACTATGTTTGGAACAGAGCTTCCCAACCTGTATTTTTGAATGAATATTAAGTTCAAGAGGTCTTTGTCCGCGTTTCCAACTGCTCGTCGTCAATGACAAGAAAGTTATTCACTTGATATTCAGAATTTGTGATGACAAGATTACATGGTAGTACTGGTATTAGGAAATCATACTTTTCTGGAAGGACATGTAGTTGCTCAAAACAAACTGTTTTTCTTGGAGAACTCTATCCAGTGACAAAAGCATTTCCAGTTGTATCTCCCCTTCTAAAACATATCCCCACGTCTCGCGAATGTTCACCACTCATAATCTTTTTCCTTCTAACTCGACGGTCAGTGGAAATCTCCAACTCTTCACACATTTTTGTTGGCTGCTGTAACTGCGTTTTGCATTAGCGTGCCCCTTTGTACACTGAAATACATTTGTAAAAAAAAGTTTTAAGTCACACTGATGGATATTTAACCCCTTTGTTTGGAGATATTATAATAATAATAATAATAATAATAAAAAGCAATATTACAAAGTCTGGATCGTTATCTTGGCTTTGTCATGGAAACATTAAGGCTGAAACGGAATCCTCTATCATAGCGTTGTGAGTAATGATCATATTACCATATTATGGAACATGCCTATTGTCACTGATAGAATGCTTGATGCTAATAAGCCAGATATCGTGGTAAAGGATTTCCAGAGGAAGGTATGCACGTTCATAGAAATCTCGGTACCTGCTGATGCGAATGTTGTAAGGAAGGAGCTTGAAAAACAACTTAAATATAAGGATCTCTCAATAGAAGTTGGACGTATGTGGGGAATGAAAGTAAACATTATTCCGGTGATTGTAGGTTCATTGGGAGCAGTTACTCTAAATTATAGTAAACATGTCAAGGAGTTGCCGTGCAAAATTTCGCCCTGGGAAATTCAAGAAATTGCGGTTTTGGGAAGCGCGAATATTTTGAGGAGAGTTTTATCATAAAGCATCCTAAATTTACTGCTATCGTACTACTTTTCATCTTTACCTTCCTTTGTATATGTCTATTAATAAATATCTGCATGTGTTTTTACTGACCTGTACACAACGCTGTACGGGGTTTCCACAGTTTTCATTTGCTTTGCAAACTTGTGTTGCAAAGCATAAATGGCGTTGTTTTTCAAAATTGGGTTGAGCTGTGGTGATACCCGCAAAGGGAGTACCCTAGGCTTCAGCGAAGCTCGGTACTACCAGTTTGCCCTGATGATCCTCATTACTTGTCAAAATCTATTAGTGTAATTTTAGTATTTATATGTTGTATCTAAATTATATTATCTAGGTTTAATGTATTTAATGAGATGTATCAGAGAATTCCAATAAATAATAATAATAATAATAATAATAATAATAATAATAATAATAATAATAATAATAATAGGCTTCAGCGAAGCTCGGTACTACCAATTTGCCCTGATGATCCTCATTACTTGTCAAAATCTATTAGTGTAATTTTAGTATTTATATGTTGTATCTAAATTATATTATCTAGGTTTAATGTATTTAATGAGATGTATCAGAGAATTCCAATAAATAATAATAATAATATCCATGGCCTGGATTGACTATAAGAAGGCGTATGATAGTATCCCGCATGAATGGATTGTAAAAGCCTTGGAGATATATGGGGTAAACCAAAAAATTATTTTTCTGGTAAACTCATGTATGTCCTTATGGTCTACTAAACTATGCTTGCGGGGACGAGAGTCGTGTGTTTTCTCGGAGCCGATTAATATTAATTGTGGCATATTTCAAGGTGATAGTTTATCACCCTTGCTCTTTTGCATGGGCCTGTTTGCATTGTCCAGTGAATTGAATGAGGACAAAGTTGGTGTTCAGTTATTACCTGGCGAAAAGTTAATTGGTCATTCATTATATATGGATGATTTGAAACTTTATGCCAAAAATGATGAGCAGTTGAAAAGGAGCCTCAGTATAGTTAAACAATTCTGACGATATTGGGATGCAGTTTGGTCTAGAGAAGTGTGCCAAAATTAGTATTCTCAAAGGCAAATTTAAGAGAACCGCTGACATATGCCTGAATGATCATACTAGTATTAATGAATTAACAAATAATACTAGATATAAGTATCTGGGAATGGATGAAGCCTTTGGTATAGATAATGAAGGGATGAAGGCGAAGGTTATAGGCGAATACATTAAGCGAGTCAGAAAAATTTTAAAATCTGGTTTAAATGGAAAATATAAAATGCAAGCGATAAATGCATATGCTATTCCAATATTTCGATATAGTGTTGGAGTTTTAAACTGGACTAAGAAGGAAATACGCAATAATAAACAATAATAATAATTATAGTAAACATGTCAAGGAGTTGCCGTGCAAAATTTCGCCCTGGGAAATTCAAGAAATTGTGGTTTTGGGAAGCGCGAATATTTTGAGGAGAGTTTTATCATAAAGTATCCTAAATTTACTGCTATCGTACTGCTATATTAATATTTTATCTTTACCTTCCTTTGTATATTGTCTATTAATAAATGTCTGCATGTGTTTTTACTGACCTGTACGCAACGCTGTACGGGGTTTCTGCAGTTTTTTTTTCTGCAGTGATACCCGCAAAGGGAGTACCCTAGGCTTCAGCGAAGCTCGGTACTACCAATTTGCCCTGCTGATCTTCATTACTTTTCAAAATTTATTAGTGTAATTTTTGTATTTATATGTTGTATCTAAATTATATTATTTAGGTTTAATGTATTTAATGAGATGTATCAGAGAATTCCAATAATAATAATAATAATAATAATCTTTATTACTCAACAGGAGACGCACTTACAAGGTAATACGTATTTGAAAACAATATTTGACAATAATAATAATACAACAACCACTACGATATAATACTACAGAAAGCAACAGATCATAAAACACAGCAACAACAGCAGAAATACAATACTAACAGTACATAATTAAACATCTAACTGTAAATCATGCGGATCAACAAAATACAAGCAAAAAGTTCATCAAAGTGCAATTACATAATTATATATTAAAAATATCCGGTAATCTAGCGTCAGCGTTCACGCACATACGGTACACCGGGGATCTACGCATAACGTTTGTTCTAACACGTGGCAAATAAAACGTAGACGCAGAACGCGAAGAAGTACGCGGCACAAGGAAATTAGCGCACGACAGTAAATACGCACTGTCCACCCTATTATTAATGAGTTTCCACAGAAATCTCGCACTCTGGATCTCACGTCGTTCACTCAACGCTTGTTATGGGTTGTTAACTTCCAAAAGGACAGATATGCATTAAATTGAGCTAGCACAAAAAAAGAAGAAGATTCCAATGAGTGGAGTAATGTTCCAGCGTCTGATCGTGTTTTAATATTTTTTCCTCAGATATTAGTTTGTCCAACGCACTTAAAATGTTTAAGAAATGTTTTTTTTTACAATTATTATTACTCTTGCGTTCCAACGAGTTTCTACACTGTGGTTAACACCTTGACCAGTGACAGAAAGTAAATATCTCATCAATGAGTGGAAGACGAAAAAACGAAAACGTGATAGTTCCATAGTTCCATTCGATAGTCCCAAAAATGTTATGAAATTTACTGTAGCAGAAGCTGCATATACACATACCAAGTTTAAAGAATGATTTGTACATGCTTATCCACATGCAGAATGTTATTTTATTTCAACGTCCTTGACCGATATAGTCGCTGTTTGCAATAACAACAAAGTCGCTAAACAAATTATTAGCAGAGGTGTTTATAATCCTTGATTCTGTTGATAACAATTGATAACTGTTGATAACTGTTGAAATATAAAAAATGCCGCCCCAAAACATGTGCCGCCCGGGGCGGACCGCCTCCACCGCCCCCCTCGTTACGCCACTGGGAGGCCCCCACCCCCTGTGCCCGCCCCTGAGTATCTTATGTATCTTATGGAGTAGTATCTTATGGATCGCTTTCAGTTGCTTTGAACCTATTTTGCGGCATGACCAACAGCTCCTTTCGTCTGGTGTTGTAGGAATGTACGTTTTCTTGTTTTCTGTGATCTTCACCCTTGACGAGCATTATGTTGTGGTATATGTAGGCACTAGTGATGTAAAGTTTAGTTACTTTCGGGTACCCGTTATTTTCGTTATGATCGTTAACCCCTTCCGGTATGCAACCAAACATACCCCCTGGCGTGTTGGTTTATGGGCAATAGCAAATTCTCAAACGGTGTAAAGTAGCGGGTACAAAGTAACAGGTACCGAAAGTAACTAAACTTTACATCACTAGTAGGCACTATAGATTGTCAGAATATTGTGCTCTCTATATAAAGGACGTGCATGTGTGGTTGATGACACGTTCCAGAACTCTTACTGCTCGTTTTTGTAGTGTGAAGACTTTTTTGGTATGTGCAGATGACCCCCACAGTAGCAAGCCATACGTCATAATACTGTGAAAGAGGACGAAATAAGTAACCCTTCCCGCCTCCTTATTAATGGTGCTTGTCATCTTCCGTATAGCATATAGCGCTACGCTCAGTCGTGATGATAAGTCTTCTATGTGTGGAGGCCATGAACCATCTTGAATCTAGTTTAATACCTAGTAGTTTAGCACTGTGTTTATCATACGGTTCTCGACGTGTTGTGAAGAAGCGGATTGTGCTTGTCTTGTCGTCATTTAGGGACAGCTTATTACATACAATCCATTCCTTGATGCTTTGTATGTTGCTTGTCTGATTAAAGTTTGCTGCTTCTTTGTTGTCCAACAGCCACTGTGGTGTCGTCGACATAAAGGATTATTTTCCCGTTCTCAATGGCTGATGGTGGATCATATACAAATACTAAAAAGTAGTGGTGCTATTAATGATCCCTGAGCAACACCTACATTGGATGTTGTCGTTTCAGCCCTGTTTCCATTACATTCCACATGATGGCGTCTGTTGCTCAGGTACGACTGCATCAGTTGCAGCACGTGTCCTTTCACACCATACTACTCAAGTTTCTGTAGGAGGACTTTCAGGCATACGCGGTCTAAGGCCTTAGACAAATCTAGCAGAGACGTGAGACAGTGCTCACCGTTTCCAGCCCATCTGCAATAATATAATGCAGCAAATCCAGGACAGCCGATGTTGTACTTCTTCCCGCCTGAAAACCATACTGGCACTCCGTACATTATGTAAATAAGTATAACCAAAGGACAAAACACAGTTCTATATTTGCCTATAGGCCAAACCAACCTTAACGCGCTAATCGTGATAACTCGGAATCATCTTCTACAAATAAGAAATCAGACTTCGATACCTACTTAGACCAATTAGATCTTTCCAAAGTGGAGTGAAGACGATTAACAAAAGTGATCCGGCAGAAATTTGAGGAAGGAAATTTTCAAGACGTTTTTAATCATATTGAAAATGAAGGCCGTTTGTCTAAGTTCAATGTAGCAATATACGTTTATCTAGAAGTTATACGTGTTGTGGCCATAATTGACGGCATTGCTACTAACACAGGTAAGCGCTGACAGAGAAGGCGAATATGGTTGGAACTATTCTGTTCCTCACAACAATTTTATAAACCGTATTATGCACTTAATTTCGTTTCTGTTAGAATGAAATTTATTTTGTATTTTATTATTTTTTTGGTAGTCTTACGGGACGGACGTCGGATTGTATGGGTGCTTTTGTTCATATTAGACATAGAAAGTCGGTTAGATCGACAAAGTAGTGCCGACCAAATTATTATTATAGTATATAATATATGTTCTTTTATAATTGTAGCAACATTGACACGTGTGTTGTATGGTAGCGTAGATACCATCGTCTTTTAAATAACTGGTCTGCAACCCACTTCAGGTCATTTCCGGCTAGGCACACCAAGGTTTTCGTTAATAAGAAGGCTCAAAGTTTCTTGTTATAAAAAATGGGCGTAATGTTCGATGAGGGTATCGAGACAGACTGTCTCTCCCCATCTGGGAGATGTGCCAAGCACTTCCGGCCAAATGGGGTTAGCCACACTAAGTTATGATGAGAGTTATTATATTTTATAGAGTACTATGACAACGAACTGCAGTAGATAATTAGCCTAATTAGGCACATCAGCAATTTCCTTTTATTCAAATCACTTTACATTATATATAAATTATTCGTAGTGATGTTTTATGGGGGTATGATTTTGCCGCGGGCTCTCGGACTATTAGCATTTGTTGGATTTAATCCGCTGATCTTCCGAGAACTGCCACGTCATCAGCAAACCGTAGATTATTCAGTTTTTCGCCTTGAATATTGACTCCAAAATGTGGCCAATCGAGTATTTGAAATATACTATCCAATACAATGTTAAATATATTTGGAGAATGTGGGTCGCCCTGTCTCAATCCCCTGCCGATTTTAAAATGTTTACCATTTTCTCCATTTTAATAGGTGCTACGGTGTCCTTGTTTATGTTCTTTAAAAATCTTAGGTATACTGGATGTATTCCACATTGTCTAACTATCTATTACTGACGCATGTCCATCATCAAGCGGCTTGTACAGACTGTAGGGTAGTTAAGTAGGTAGTTTATATGTTTACTTTTAAGGCTAAATGATGTAAACCTGCTAAGGTGTCAGCTCCGGCTGAGTTTGATGTATTTGTTTTTAAGAATAAAGTCACTAGAGCATAAGAGCGAAGGGGCCCGGACTTTTATATTCAAATTGTTGTTGTGGTAAAGAAGGAAGATGCCGCTGCACTGCAGAATGCCTTACGGCGATACCAGGCAGCGGGGTGGAGGTGGGTTCTTCCTGGGCCCCTTCGCCCTTAATAAAAAGAAAAGCTACCTGCGGTATCGCCCCGAGCCACCCTCTTTGTATGCGGCCGCATTTTTCGTTATAAAATAAATAAAAAAGAACTGGAGGTATATACTCACCTGGTCCTTGTTACTACCTACTATTGATATACCAAGGCATACTTGTAGTTAAGTAAAGGTATAACAAGTATTTATATAAAATACATACAAAATACTTGTTATACCATTATCTAAAACTTTAGAAAATTAAAGTTGCATGTAAACGTCTAATAACTGCAATGTACAACATTGTTTTTTATTGTTATACATATTAAACGTATAGAACATTTACAATTCATCATAAGTAGGAGCTAATTCGAGAAGTCTCTGTTTCGTTGCTGGAAAAAAATCCAGAAGATATTTCCAATCCAAAAAATTCAAACTTAAGATGACACTCCGACCAACACATCGGTAACAATATTCGAACGGTTTCCCGTAGTTCATCGATTGTAGGACCCCAAATGATCCGCCGCGCCTCAGTACAATAATAGCATCGTCCTCACTTTCATTTTCATTCTCCAGGACGGCTACCTGGCCTTCGTAGATAAAGTATATGCAGTGGTCTGTCATCCCACTAAACTGTATGAACTCTTTTATGCCATAGATCCTTACGTCCAGTTTTTGTACAACTTGCCGTAGGAAATCCTTATGACAATTCTTGAAAATACGGTTTGAAACGACAAAGTAAGCATATGCATTATTCAGCAAAGCATCTTTTAAATATGGCGAAGCGTTGGAAACACTCTTAGGATAGTACTCCCCATGCCAGTCAAACCACATAAGTTGCATGTATTTGAACGATTTCCTTGCCAAAGGCAGCGAGATGTGTTCGTCCTTGAGAAACTGCTGTAATGTATCCGCGAGGGCGTAATACGACACGCTATGTACATAATATTCGTAAAATACAGCAAATACTTTAGCAGAAAATACGGTGAACACGTAATACGACCAGAATATGATAACAGCAGTAAGTATATAAGAAGCAGAATCAATAGGATAGTAGATATATAGCATATTACCGGCAACGAATTTAACAACAATGAATAGCAAAGTAATATACAGTCGAAACTTTACGACTGACGGTAAATGGAAAATTGACAGTTCACCTTGTTTTAGATCGCATTGGGGAAAATTCACGTTCAAGTTTCTTTCATAAAAGCACATAAAGCTCAAAGCATATACCAATCCGCCAATAATAAAGAACATCCAACTCATGATAAAAATTATTTTAATCCACAGTGCGGTCAGTTTGAAGTGGTTCCTCGCATTCGTAATATATTGCCTGAAAAATAAGTATCTCAGCAGTTTGTAACATCTGAATATAGTAAATGACGTGCAGGCTGTTTTTCTATTAAAAGGCATATTGTAGACAACAAAATCTAAAGGCACCATACACGCAAACCTGATATATGTCATCATGTTTCTTTGACGGTTCCGCTTCTTTAATGTTGGCAAATGGACGATTCTAAATCCAAGAACATCCTCACACCACAATCGATCCTGTATCACAATATCCAAACAAAAAACAATATCGCAAAAGTATTGAAAGAACGATGTCCAGCCTGAAAAGTCATGTACCGTCAGTTGATACAGATCGAGCAGCACCCCCAAATAACACGGATAAAGTAAATAAAATAAAGTCCAAGTCTTTATAATAGTCGTGTTCGAATCTATAGTACGTAGGAAGCATGATGTCTTTTCTAAAGTTTCGTGTGTGCGATCATGGATACCCTTGATCTCATGTGCAGATGGAGAGACCAAAATATACCATAAGTTCTTGTACTTCAGCTGCTCATACTCGTTGAGGAGACTTGGGGAAAAAGTCATAATTGTGTTGTATAAATCAGTCTTCATGCTGAATACGCTAACGTTTGTGACAGCAATTATACTAACTTTAATTCTACATTTTGCACGTGCTTCTAAATTTCCAAATATACTTCCAGGGCCCAACCTTCCCATCATAGTACCGTCAACGGCCAAAACGTCGGCAACTCCGTCCGCCAAAATGTAAACGTTATCTTCAATATCATTAACAGTTTGTAGATACCCACTTTTTATTATTACATCTACCTTCATGCGAGTTAGAAGACTGCGATAAAACTTTCTACTGTCAGACTCAAAGGGAGTCCTTGTTCTAAAAAATTCACCATAGCACTCTTCCAAGATGTCTGTACGTAAAGCAGGAGCAAATGGTCGCGCCAGTTCTGGTAGTCGCCACATACTTCTACGTATCCATCTTAACTTTTGGGTCTTTAGCATGGCACTGATCAACTTTTTACTTCTTATGCTGATTTTTAGCCACCTTTCCAACTTCCGCTTAGTTAGTTGCATCTCTGTCACAGAAGAATCGCAAAAAGAATACATTGTGTATATTCGACAAAAAACCATCACTATCGCCAATAGTGAAAATAGCTTGATAACAGAGAGATACCAATGAGAGTTTAGAGTCCGTATACGGTATCCGGCAGATGATCTATCTGTAAATATAGTGGTCATTACCCAAAAAAGGAAGCTGTGTGCTTTAAATAAAGTTACTTCGCCTTCGTAGCCAGATGAGGCAATGATAGAATAGTTAATGCATTTAAAGTCCACAAGGGTAATGCTTTTGGTAATTGGCTGTCTTTCGCCTGGCGCAACGTCGCATTCCAGTAGGAACAAAAAGCATGTCAATATGTTTCCGACAACAATTATTGGCGGTACGTACAAGATGGTTAACAAATTCTCGGATGGCTTCAACAAGCTGTGGCTACCGTATATCAGATATTGTATGTAACGGTGAAATTGAAATAATTTTGGGATGGATAGTACCACTTCAGTAAATTTATTACCCGGTAGTATAATATTAAATGGTATAACGCCCATGACATCACCGAAAAAACCATGGCTGATGTAATATTTTGCAGTGCTCAATGGATGAGTCACCAATACGTTACGGTCATCATAATAGCACACATGCAATCTTACATAGATATCGGCTAAAGCAGTAATATCCAACAGAATTAACAGATACTTGTAGGGGGATGTAATCAAAGATATCCAGAAATATCCCAATGTCGAAATTACAGCAAAAATCAACCGGAAGATTTCCCATGCGTGCAAAAACCTTCCATCGGGAATTATTGTTCGTCTAAGCAGAAAGTGTCTAATAACACCAAACATATGCAGTCGATCAAACGGAATGTGGTATTCGTACTCTGCGGCACTGTCCTTAATGTCGACATTTTTAAAATGGATCCAATTTCTTGAAAGCACTGATTTATGAAAGAGATAACTTTTTTGACGTTCGCCATCGCAAAGAATCTGTAATTTTTCTTTTAAATCCGCCGACGTTTTAATCACATTGTGTAAATCCATACGCCGCGACCAGTGCTTGAGAAGAGCCGATTGGAAAGCACTCAGTTTAATCCTCACCATTCTAGCATGCGTTCGCGTTACGCAAGTATGTATATTTGGCACAGAAAAGAGAACTTCAAGCAAATTTAAAGGATACGCTTCATTGATGTGCCTAATCAAATCACCTTTTTCGTCTTGTATATCACAGGAACCACATTCCAAGATATACATCGACTTTGATACGTCACCTGCATGAATTAAAACCTCATTCGGGGGGAACCTCTTGATTGTCATGTTCATGCTAAGATCCAATAGAAAATCACTACCTAAGGCTCTAAACAAACGCAAACGAGAGAAACGGGACCTGATTAGACTGTAGACTAATTTGTGTTGAGTAAACTTTGATATGGGAATAACGTAGGTTGTATTATAATCTATGTGAAACGAACCATTTGATAGCCATTGCATATTTAGATAATTAAGCACTCTTTCAAATGGAGCCGATGCATTCAGATCTGTCGTCACCCTTTTCATCTCGTCGATAACTTCCTGTATGAGTAGGAGAGCATTTTCATTCAACAATATGGTAGCGCAAATTCCTGCGCTTAGCCAGATCCATATGCCAAAGATTCCGAACAAACATAGTGCCAGTAAGACATCCATTTGTGCAGTGCGCATTCCAGGAACTCCAAGTGCAAACTCTGCAGCAACTAAAAAGATTTCAGTTTTAATTGTTTCAAAATTTCCTAAGGACATGAACAGATTAAATATTCCATAGACCCAGTACAGCCGCACCAGCATCAGTATTAGTAACCATGAAACGATCGTCATTCCATTATAATGACTCTTCCAGTTGTTTATAGCATCAATCACGCGGATGATTTTCAGTACTCTGTTCAAATGCATCATTGCTCGAGTATTATCTGTAACTTCAGACAAGACATGCGATGAAAACAAACATATTGGCAACGCGCAGAATACGGCGAGCCAAAGTTCCTTTGTCAGAAATCTTGCTTTAAGGTTAAGCTTATAATCGGTGTATAGCCCTTCCGGTCCACTGACGGCTATAAAAAGCAGTAAAATGACGTCAAGCCAGCAAACTAAGGTGCCGTATCTGATTAACGGAGAATACCATGTTGGTGTTTTCTCTGCTACAAAGGCCGCGTACGGAATTCCAATAGACATTAACAATGCGCACATCAAAATTATGTACTCCCAACATTTTACAAAAAAAGATTTGGGCTGCAGAAGAAATGGAAACGTTTGCTTTGTGAAAAGAGTGTCCTTATCTAGACGAATACGAGCGGCAATGGCCAGTGTGTCCAAAAATAGGGCAGAAAAAACCATTCGTTCGAAACTCATGGTCTTGAATTGGTCGACTAAGTAAATGTTTGGAAATTCGTGCCTGCTTTTCGAATCTTCGTCATGTGACATTAGTTTATGTAACGTGTTTTTTAACCATATTATTGTAGAGTGACCATGAAATTTTTCTTCATCTTCTTCTGGACGCTTGATGAGTTTGGTATTAAGATCACGAAGTTCCTTGCCGTATCGAAATCTATCTGTTACCATCGATCTCATTAAGTTCGTATGCCTACGAAATACCGATAGATATCGAACAAAGTTTTTCTTCTTCAATATATATAGTTCGCAATAGGTCTCACATCGCACAAAAGTCGAAGATTTGTAACTAAAAAAGAGCGAACTCTCCCCTAAGCAAGTCCCAGCCGTGAACGACATTATTGGACTCTCATCGTCTTCGCCCGATAACAGTTGAATTACACCGTACGATAAGTATATCATCTTATCTTTTAGGGCGTACTTCTTATAAATATATTCTCCGGGGAAATAAAACCTCTTCTGTACATAATAAGAAGCGTGTCTCAAGTATTGCAAGTGCAATCGCCGAAAGAGTGACGAGTGCTTAAATAAAGGCCAGCTCATGTCCAAACGAATGGAACTTTCGCACGACGGCGGTAGTAGTTTCAGGATATTAAGGTCCATCTTGTATCCTCTTCGCTTCTCCCAAAATATATTGTATTCATCACGAGCATGTTTAACAAACATATTCGACCTGTGAGCTCTCATCAATATCCCCTGAAAAGTCTGATGTCTCTGCTGGAAACACGCTTTTATACTACTCTTCTTTATATAGATTACAACAAACATTGCGCGTCTGGCTATGGTAGAGTACAGGGCAGCCAATAACCCAATAACTGTCGAAATTTCCCAATAAACGTCGGCTACTTCAGATTGCTGATTTCCGGTGAATACAGCCAATGACACACTGGCTACTAGAACTTGCGCCGATTCTGGTCTTACTCGGGTAACATTGAGAAACATCGTTTCCAGTCCATAGAAAGCTTCTGCGGCAGAAGCAATTAATAAGTTTGTTATGAACAGTTGTATAACAGTAAAAAATATTGTATTCAGTAGTAACTTTTCGGTAAGTTGATTGTATGTGACCACCCTGAAGACCTTCAGCGCACGATTTAATCGAAACAGGCAATTGACTTTCCAGTTTTCTTTTGAGTTTGTTTTGATCAGCATGTGAACTGGAAGCACAGCAATTAATTCCATAAACACAACCCATGTAGGCCTTTGAGCCATATTTATGTCCGGTAAATCTAACCGCTGAGTATGCATCATAATGGCGTACAGAATGATATCAATAAGATACAAGATATCCAAACAAACATGTAATGCTAAAATCAAAAACATTAAATTAATGCTTCTTGAATGACTTAAGCTGTATTCAGATACAACTTGTAGTACAACAGATTACACATCGAGACAAGCGAAACATCATAAGTCACTCAAAATAAAAAAAATGCGATTGATCTGTAATGCAGTTGAACGCAAGATGAAATAATCAAAAAATATCACGTGACAATCTCTCTAAAAGTTTTAAGCAAAGGATGGTAACCTGTTAGTAGTAGGCTCGTATTCATTGATTTGCCCAGCAATGCACCAGCGTTACGCTGAACCGTTCCATAGGCCAGTGGGCAGTCGCTCGCAGCCGCGTTTTCACGAGGCGACTGGAGTGGATCGATTTGAGGCGTTCGATCTAGGCGTCAGCAAATTGCACCTGTAAACTTCGATCGAATCGATTTGCTAGTTGAACGACTGGATCGAAAATGGGTTTACACGTGCAATATTCTGTCGCGTATGCCGCGTTTACACGAGACGACTGGAGTCGATCGATTTGAGTCGTTCGACCAGATCGAATGGGGTAAAGGTTTACACGATATTCGAGTTAAATGAAATTCGAGTTGAATCGATCTTAAAAATGGCGTCGAAACAAGTCGTTGATGCGGGAGTACAAGTTGAGTCGCGTCGCTCTTGCTGTTTACACCTTCGATTGCAGTCGTTCGACTCCGGTCGGTCGACGCAGATCGCCTAAAGTAGAAGGTCTTTCTACTTCGATCGAATCGACTTGCTAGTCGAACGACTAGTTCGAAAATGGGTTTACACGCGCAACTTTCTGTCGATTAGGATCGAACGACTCAAATCGATCGACTCCAGTCGCCTCGTGTAAACGCGGCATTAAGATCGAATGATTTAAATCAATCGAGTTCAGTCACCTCGTGAAAACGCGTCTTCAGAGGTAGTGAACGATTTACTCATCCTACCTACCGGTTAAACTTTTGCACAAATACAACTTGTATCTGTGCAAACTACATGCCAATAACCGGGCAGAGGTACGCCAGTTATAAACACCCTAAAAGCAACCCGTAACGTGCACGTTCGCGCTTTTTTACGTTTTACCGCAAATCGGTCACGATTTGAAAATTTAGGACAATATAAAATTAATCCTTATAAAATTCAGAACGAAAATAGTATATTATTTGACGAGCACATAAGTAAGGATATAAATCGCGAGCATGAAGTTATAAGCGAGCCGTAGGCGAGCTTATAAACATTCGAGCGATTTATACCAGTTGTGTGCGAGTCAAATAAGTTTTATCTACGACTCATTAATTCCATTTTATATCAAATCTTTTATATGTATTTGTCAATGGTGGTGTGGCGAAATGTCAAATAACTGTCATCAACGAAGGTTTAGACTGACTTTGACAGTATGTTCGTATAATGATGACAGTTCGTTCAAATAATGAAGTCATTATTTGAACGAACTGTCATTATTATACAACGCTATTGTCATTATAATCATTGGCGCGTATCATGATGGGAATTATATAGTCATAGATTCGTATGCAATGAACTTATTATATGTGAGTCGTAGATAAATATATATTCCACTTGTTGTGGATACAGTGGTTCACAATTCGGCGGTACGAACGCGAGTTGACACGGTGGGGTCGTGTGAGACGGAGTGGGGTTATTTGCGACAACACTCTGCTGGAAACGTATTCTATTGTAGGCCAAGCAATAGAGCTACAAATGATTGCTTTTTTGACATAAAGATTAGCAGGAAGCCGCCTGTGCCATCCTGTGCAGGACAGTCCGTAGTATATTTCCACTATGTTTCCTATTCGAAAATGCAATTTTTTAATTTTTTATAAATAATTATTAACAAAAAATCGCGTTTTTTAAAATTTTTTATTGTAAAAGGAAAATAATTGAAGCAACCTTAATGGTGCAACGGGATGAACTGTAGAGAATTAAATTACGAAGAGAATGACATTAGGTCAAGTAAAGTCTTAATCGCCATTTAACAAAACTCTGAAAGTTGAAGTGCTACTAAGTCTTTTAATTATATATTATAAACAGGTATAAATATTTTTCTGTCGCAACTGTTTGAAATACGTTTGCTATTGGTATGGACATTATCGCCATTTAAGGGTTGTTGCGTCGAAGGGCTACTAGATATTTTAATTACCTACAATTTGAGGTATGATAGAAAGTTATGCAACAATTTTTCCAAAAGTTATAAGCATTTTTCTTTAGCAACTGTTTGAAATACGTTTGCTATTCGATCGGACTTTATCGCCATTTAAACGTTGTTGTTCATAGGGCAAAACTCCGAGCGTCGAGATGCCACTAGGCCTTTTAAATACTACAATTGGAGGTATGATAGAAATGTATGCAACAATTTTTGCAAAAGTTATACGCAGTTTCTTAGCAACTGTTTGCTTTTCGAAAATTATCGCCATTTCGGGCAAGTTGTCCATGGGGCAAAACTCCGATCGTCGAAGGGCTACTAGGTCTTTTAACTACCTACAATTTTGGGTATGATAATTGAAATGTATGCTACAATTTTTGCAAAAGTTATTAACATTTTTCTGTAGCAACTGATTGAAATACGTTTGCTATTCGAACGGACATTATCGCCATTTAAGTGTTGTTGTCCATGGGGCAAAACTACTAACGTCGAAAGGCTACTAGGTCTTTTCATTTCCTACAATTTGAGGTATGATAGAAATTTATGCAGTAATTTTTCCATATATTATAAACATTTTTCTGCAGCAAATGTTTGAAATATGTTTGTTATGCGAAGGACATTATCGCCATTTAGGGCTAGTTGTCCATGGGGCTAAACTCCGATCGGCGAAGGGGTACTAGGTCTTTTAATTACCTACAATTTGGGGTATGATAGAAATTTATGCAACAAGTTTTGTAAAAGTTAAAAAAGTTTCTGGAGCAGCTGATTGCTATTCGAACAGACATTATCACCATTTAGGGCTAGTTGTCCATGGGGCAAAACTCCGGTCTACATCTTTAATTACCTAGAATTTGGGGTATGATGGAAATTAATGCAACAATTTTTGCAAAAGTTTTAAACGGTTGGCTTTTTATACCAATAACGGAACGATAGCACCGGTTTCCGTTAACCCTATTTTTTGGAGTTGGCAACTCTTAACCCAACCCATGGCCGGTTTTCGTTTTGCACCCCCCTGGAAATAATTCTGCGGGCGCCCATGAGTGTGCGATTAGAGGGGAAACGTATATATCTAATACGCGCACGCAGCGCGCTTGTATTACTATAGATACGCGTTTCCCCGCGTCGACCGCGTACCCCCACTACTCGACCAGTATGGACCGCGCGGCAGTTTTCTGTCATGTTTGATAGCATTTTTCACCTATTTCGCAACATTTTGACGCAAAATCAGAATAGACGTTTTGTAGGACAATACTTCTACTTTCGAAATACGTAAAAAAATTTAAATCGGACCACCTCCGACGCATCCAGGCTCGCCGAATAATATTGCATACAAATATTCAAATCGCAATTGTGCAAACACTAATCATGGGATAACGCCTGGGTAGTCCACACTCAAAGTACCCATCAATCCCTACTTTCACGAAAAGCCTCCGCGGAGTTATGAATTTTTGAAAAAACGTAGATTTTTCCGTTTTTTCCTAATTTCCTCCGTTAATATTAATTCAATCGAGTCCGTGCAGGGTTCATTTTTTCGTCTTTTCATTCTCTACAATTCTGTTGGAAGCATCAAGATTGCTCCATCGGTTCAGTTTTTACAAGCGAAAAACGAAAAAAACACGATTTTTTGAGAGTTTTGTTTATAACAAATTAAGAAACGATATTTGCGAGTAGGAAACATCAGAATACATCTACGGACTGTTCCATGTGACCTGGGATCGTCGGCTTCCTGCTAGTATTTTTGCCACACAAACATCTCTATTGCCTGATCTATTGTGGAAGAGACCTGACCTGACTCTAACCTATAAATTGTCCGTTAAGATACGTTCTCATTCGTGGTCAGGTTGTGGTAACAGACGCCATTATAGTATTTTTCAACAGACGTGATAGTGACACATATTAGTTTGTATGTACATAAACATGATTCACTAGCACTTTTGTCAGAAATACTATAATGGCTTCTGTTACCGCACTAATACCACTAATGAGAACGTACCTTAAAGGCGGGTTTTCCTAGGAGCAGGCGTTTACGAAGCGTACAACATAAAAGGCTTAGCGCAGCACGTCGTAATGTCGCCAATTGGGAAGCACTGTCTGTTGTAGTACTGCTTTTCTGTTTATATTGCGTTCCAAGTTTTTTACTTCTTGCACCGAGTAGCCAAGTAGCCAGTAGAGGGATTCCATTTAAAAGCCGAGGGCCACACCATTTCGGAAGACAATATTAGCCTGATACACACATGTAAAAAGTCTACAAGAATGGAACTTTTAGAAAAACTAGAAATTATAAAAGAAAATAAAACCAATAACGAAAACTTAATTAATGAATTCAAAGAGTTTCCCGAAGACCACATATTTAAATACCTCCTTAGGCAACCACAATGACACCTTCAAGAAAGAACTGAAAAAGAACAAACATCGAAATAGGTACCCATGCATATACCACGCGGGAATAAAACTTGTCTAATATCAGCCCAGCTACTGTTTAAGAAGAGATGAAGTCAGTGTTTTGTGTTGTGTGTGATTTTGAAATAATGACGGTATGTACCAACAAAAATTAGAATTCAGCATGAACACCTACCGTCTCTTGTTTTGTTTTGATTTATAATGGCATATAACCTAAGAAATGATTTAATGTGTGTCTGCTTTGATTTGTTGATCACACTTATCTATTTCCACCAATTAAGTGTGTAGATCTCTTGGTGGAGAGATTGTGTTGGTTTTTGTTTGTTTGTTCCATTATTATGACTCATTTTATAACTGTTTTTTGTTTTGTTTTTACTCATATTGACTGAGCGACCTCATATTATTTAAACTATGTATTTGCAGTTTGGTCTGAAGATGGGGGTACCCCGAAACTAGTAACCAAAAATTTATAAAAATATATTAGTGAAGAAAAAAACGCTTTTGTTTTCCTGCATCCACATCATAATATCTATAAACAAAGCGAAATAAGCAAAATTAAAATAATAACACGTCAACGTTGCGAATGTCACTTTGACATTAAATGTCCTCCGGAGTGGGGGAAGTGGTCCCATACCGAGCGCTTATGGCGACTCCTCCTTTCTCCATGCTATAATCACTATACTGGAACAATTCTAGTTTGTTTAGACAATAGTCATGGTGAACTGTCACACAGAAGTCACCCAATAGCGGCGTGGCGGTTTATTAATGCCAAGAAAAAATATAGTAAATAGTGTTCGTAGCGGTTCACGGGCAATAATTTCTAATGTGGTAAGTTTGTCAGTAATAGGAATCGCATATAAACAGATAAGTATATCTTTTGAAGGCTATATTAAACGGTCAGGAGCCTATACAGGAGTGTCAGAATCTTAGATTTTCCCGCCTATGGATTTAATGTTTATGCAACACTATAGAGTCTAGAGTCTAGAGCAGCGTTTCCCAACCTTTTAACTCTTGCGGAACCATTGGAATTGGGTTGGAACCCGGCGAATCCCCAACCAAAAAATATTGGACAATGTCGTTCACTCCTTCCCAATATCATTCCGAGGAAAACATACCAGAGAATAATGTGTAAAGCAATTTTGCTGTATCAAGTAATCAGCAACATTGCCTCTCTGATTAAACGCTCTTCAATGGTTGGAAATTACTTCTACGGTGAAATTACAGCACTTTTCCAGTGAACGTTCATAAATATTCTGTAAAATTATGGTGACAATGCTGTATTTTCACAGGAATATGTATGTGGTATATATGAGTTCTGGAAAAAAATAGATACAGCATTGTAGCTGGTATATAAACAGATGTGTTAAATTTCCTTTTGCAGCATGTTGTAGTTTATTACATTCATTTTCTGTAACTTTGCAGATATTTGTCCCTGTGTATCAACTTATTTGTTCAATTCATTTCCTTCAAAAGTTACAGCCCTTTCAAGTATTACCAAAAGACGGAAAAGGATAACTCTAATAAAAAAATACGAAAACGAAGATACAAACTGTAATTTTTACAATAATTAAATAAATGCATTAATAATTTAAAAAATATCAGAATAAAAATAAAATTAATACAAAAAATAAGAACCATTTATTCTGAGTAAAAAGTTTCATATGGACCTATTGATAAGAAGATAATTTTAGAAACTTCTAAACGGTTTTTAAGGAACTTCTAAAACAGCTTTAAGAATCTTTTAAACGGCTGTAACTAGCCCCGATTTAAATCCGGTTTTGTTAATAACGACTGTGCTTTTTAAGGCATTGAAAAAATAAATAATACAAAAACATTTTACTCAGATTGAAGATCTGAAAATGAAGTTGTGTGAATTGTGTGAATAAACACCGAAGTAAATGTGTACACTCTAATTTTACCTATAACAGATGATTTCTATAGATTATAATATAATAGTATATTTGCTATCAAAATTACACAAAACGTCATTGTTATCTTCTCCTAAAAGTGGTTAAATAAGAAAAAGCTTGCTCATATATACACAATGTTAAAAACAGCACTAATACAAGATAATTATAGCCCCGAGCAAAAATTTTACGTTAAAAATTTGAACAAATTTGAAGTAAAAATGTATTTTTTTGTAGTATTTACTTATAGTTAATTTATTTTCTTTTATTAAATGCCTTCTCTAAATTTTGAATTTCACTTCAAGTTCCAGCCCGCTTTTTTGGAAACATAATATTTTATTATAGCTTTATTGTTATTAGCCATATACATTTTCGCCTTGAATTGCAAATCACTCTGTATATTTATTGATTTCCCATAAATGGTACCGCCACAATCTCTGTCACGGAAGCTCAAAACTTGTCTGGTAATAGATTAGTAATCTTATCTGGAATGTAAGATCACATTGAAGTCTACAACCCACAATTCTGATCTTCTCCTAAACTCCATTATAAGCTGCAAATTCTAATTTTAGGGTCATTTTGTCACTCATTTGGATAGGGGAAATTATTGTAAACAAATATTGTTAGATTTTGACCAATAATTCTGCCAGGAGTTGTTTTCTAGAGATTATTTTGTTTGCAACAGATAATCTTGTCATTTGAAGTTGTGATGGGGCGGACACCCTTCTCAATATTTACTATACTTTAATCAACTCTTAACTGAAGGGGGCCCGCGGTGGTAACTCGCCTCAAGCGACGCTTGGTCCACCATCTTCAATCACAGGTACTAACTGATTTAAACAAACTAATCTTACGGTAGCGTGAATTAATTATCTCTCTTACGGAGGCTACAACACTGAGTTCTTTCTCTGAGACTTTGTCAGAGACGTTTGAACTCACTAATTATTAATCACTATATGCAGGGCTAAATACTTTACCATAAAAGGGACAGGTTTATATTATTCTAAAATGAATATGCCCAAGAAAACCACAATAAAATCTATTAACAAAAATATATACAACAATGCAGAACTGCTTACATGGAATTTGAATATGTTAATCCTAAACATGATATATTCTTATTTTGGCAGAGATGGACAAATCAGCAAGTACAGACAACAAATAAATACCTTATTATTTGGGTTGAGCACAAGAAACACGAGACAGCACAGTTTCTATAACTTGGCCCCCATTGGGGCCCTACGCTTGGGCGCGCGTTTTGACGCACGACCGTCTACCTTCAAAGCCCGATGCCAAAGAGGCTGTTTGCTTGTCCGTTTACTAGTTCCTCAACTTTTTCGCGCCAAAAGCTTGCGCGGTAACCCTGACGCGACTGCAGCGCCACTCCGAGCGTCTATTAAATACCAACTCAACACAAAACATGCCAACGTTTGAATTCAAACATCCATCCAAAACCGCGCGCAAAACCTCGACTTATCACAAAGTCAGTAAGTATAGTGCCCATGAACTAATCTCCGCCACTGCTGTTTTCCCGCGGCCCCCTGACGATATCTCGCGGAACCATGGAGGAAGATGGAGTCGCTATACACTATACACTTAGCAGCGAGAAAATGACCCCGGGGCGGGGCTAACGTGACACTAAACAACCCTGACAATTGGCCGCCTGTCAGGTCCGGATTAACTCTGAAATTGGCCAGAAATTTCAAGAAATTTTTCCTGTAATATATTGTAATGTGTCGAGTAGGTACATTATAAAAACACGGTATATGAACACTTTTAAGAATTTATATAGAAATTCTTTTTAAAAACGCGTAAAAAACATATTTCAAAAGATGGTCGTGCGTGCGGCCAGTACAAACCTGTACATTGTTGACATATATAGTCACTTACCGATGAAATGTTACCCCGGTCGAAATCTGGTTTAAAGCTGATTTTCTGCTGTTGCAGCTGCGAACAGCGCAATTAGACGTTATTTTTTATGTATATCTTCATACAAATTCACTACAATATCTTTAAACAAACTGAAATAAGCGAAATAAATAAAATAATAACATGTCAACGTTGCGAATGTCACTTTGACATTAAATAACTTCCGTAGTGGGGGAAGTGGTCCCATATCCGAACGCTTATACCGACTCCTCCTTCCTCCTTGCGCGGAACCCTAGGGTTCCGCCGGTTGGGAAACGCTGGTCTAGAGTCTAGAGATGGACTAGACCAGCGTTTCCCAACCGGGGTTCCGCGGAACCCTAGGAGCGGAGCGGACAGATGAGGCCCGTATGCATAGTCGACCTCCGGCGTCTTGCTGGAGTCTATTTCGGCGAGCCTCCGGCAAACCTGCTGGCGAGGCGACAGGACATAAAATTGCTTGCATAGTCGATCTCCCTCCGTTCACCACTCTGGCAAATCGCCGGTGTTGTGATTATGCTAGTTCGTTGTCAAACTGTCAAACGGAGCTAACCTAAGTAGGTGTATAGTGAGACTAGCGAGACTAAAATGAGTGTGAAATATTCAGCAAGTGACAAGGACATGCTGATTCAAATTTGAGGTAACCATCCTATTATTGAAGATAAAAAAACTGATGCATACAACATCGAAAAGAAGAAAAAAGCATGGGAAAAAATCGCATTGGAGTATAATGCCACGGCGACAGAGAAGGTAGGTACTAAACTCTGTGTAATAATCTTGTAGGCTATACATTGTACTTATAGAGAACAGTAATACAATTAAAACGGCTGTGGGATAAGATGAAGAGAAGTCGTAAATGTGAACTAGCCCCGGAGAGACGTGAACTTATGGTCACGGGTGGTGGACCATCCAAACCACCGCCTCCTCCACAGCCAGATATCGATAATCTTCTTCCACATCTTGAACACGAAGTACACATCGAAGATGATTCCGATGGTATTAGTATTATTGGAGCATTAACCAGAGAAGTGGGTCCAGGTCCATCATCGTCTTTTTTACCTGATACTTCAGTGAAAGGTATTTCATTTTAATTTTTTAACTGTAAACAATTTTATATACCGTTTTGTTTATTCATTTTAGAGACTCCACAGCCAAAAAGGGCTAAAACCAGTCCCAAAAATCATTTAAATGATTTGACAAATGCAAGATTTGCAGTAGTTAAACATGAGGAAATGCACTTGGAAGAACTGCACAAGGTGAGGTTGGAGGAGGCAAATTACAGAAAAGAGGCTGCCAGACTTGTAATGCTGCAGGAAGAAGTTAAAAAAACACTTAACAATGATTGATTGTGATATTTATTTATTTTACTTTCCTATATTATATACGTAACAAAATCAGTGCGTGCTTTTATTTTAATCAAAATAATTACGTACTACATAAGCTCTCATAAGGTTACCTAAGCGTTCATTGAATGCTGGGAAAGCATGTTCTGGTATATTATTGTCATTATTATTAACGTCTGCAAATTCGTCTACAACTTCACGCTGACCAATCGATATGTTGTAAAGAACTGCACATGCCACAATACTGTAGCAGCAAGTAGACATTTTATTACCAAGCCTACGACCGAAACACGGAAACATACGTTTCAAAATACCAACTACACGTTCCACAGTATTTCTTGTTCGAATCTGTGCTTGGTTATATCGCCTTTCACCTGCAGTACGAGGTTCTCGATATGGTGTTAAAAGGTATGGCAAACAGGGATATCCACCATCGCCAAGCAAATATCCAGTAAGTTCTCTTCGTTGAAATTTGCCTTTCATAGAACTTCTATTAAAAATATGGCTATAATGGTAACTTCCCGGATATCTTGCAACAATATCAAATATTTCTAAATTAGGTCCGGAAGTCCTGTACATTAATTGAAAATTTTCTTCCCCTATTTCGAAAAAGTTCTGCATTACGTCCTCCTGGGTTGTTGATGGAAATGTGAGTACAGTCTATGCACCCTGTGACTTTGGGAAAATGTGCAATTCTGTGAAACTGCCTTTGCAATTCTTGTAAATTTTCTGGGAATTTTATAAATCTTCTACTCTGGGCTGAAATTCTTCGGGTTATTCTAGTTATCACACGGCTCACAGTTCCCTGGTTGAAACCCCTTAAGTCTCCACACACTATCTGTAATAATAAAAATATGTTAAAAATCTTTCAAATCATGTCCACCTAACTAGACAAAGTAAGGGATTTATCCAACATGGTGCTGGATCAAATAGTCAAATAGTCAAATAGATCAAATAGTAGTTTAAATCAAATAGTCTAGAGTAGATATTGACCATTCGATAACCAATTATTTGGTATTTTAAATGTGCAATAATAATGTAATTATTTACCTGAAAACTGCCAGTTGCATAAAAGCGCAATGTTAAGAGGAGGGCCATTAAGGGAGAAACAGGCAACCCTCTGTTGGTAATTGGTTCCTGATCTGTCACCATTGGCAATAAAACATCTCGCACTATAACTTTTCTAAATCGAAATCGTCTTTTAAATTGAACGTCATTGTATAGTTCCATAGGATTTTCCATATCGCGAATGTATCTGCAATAATTTACAGAAGTCAATATTAATGTTTTATCACTTTTATCTAATTTAAGCCTACTTACCTTCGTGGTATGTATATTTGTAGATCTATATTGTCTCTATTGGCATTATACAAGATGTCCAAATCGCCATCACTAATATATTCTGACACTGCAGACGGTCTGTGTCAAATAACATAAAAACACCTGGCTTAAAAATAATGCGTATTGTTTGCTGGAGAATCTCCGGAGATGGTACTGACCACCTCCAGCAAATCTCCATAAAATTTCGCAGTGCGCATACGAAATTTTGTTGGCGATTGTCTCTGCTATGCATTTTGGAACTGGCGGACAGAAAAAGCTCGGAGAATCGCCGGAGATCGACTATGCATACGGGCCTTTGTGACCTGTCGCCACGCCAGCAGGTTTTCCGGAGGCTCGCCGAAAAAACTACAGCAAGTCGCCGGAAGTCGACTATGCATACGGGCCTAAAGCCCGTATGCAAAGTCGATATCCGGCGACTCTCCGGCCCGTATGCATAGTCGGCCTCCCGCGACTTGCTGTAGTTTTTTCGGCGAGCCTCCGGCAAATCTGCTGGCGTGGCGACAGGACATAAAATTGTTTGCATAGTCGATCTTTCTCCGTTCTCCACCCTGGCAAATCGCCGGCGGTGTGTTGTCCATTCTAATGTCAAACGATTGTCTGGTCAATTGTCGCTTGACATTTGAAAAGACTAATGTCAAACGATTGGTTGACGTGAATCGTCAAAAATTAATTGAATTAACTTACTGAATTAACCGTTCATTTTCTCGTTTAGGTTCCCAAATCATTTTGATAGTAAATGTAATTAATCTTCCGAATACAACGCATATCAAAAATCTGATGACTGGACTATTGTTGGAGAATCTCCGGAGATGGTACTCACCATCTCCAGCGAATCTCCAGAAAATTTCGAAGTGCGTATGCGGGATTTTGTTGGCGAGTATCTCTGCGCTGCATTTTAGAACTGGCGGACGGAAAAAGCTCGGAGAGTCGCCGGAGATCGACTATACATACGGGCCAAAATTGTTTGCATAGTCGATCTCCCTCCGTTCTCCACCCTGGTATATCGCCGGCGGTGTGCTGTCCATTCTAATGTCAAACGATTGTTTGGTCAATTGTCGGTTGACATTAGAAATGACTGTTCTAATGTCAAACGAGTGGTTGACGTGAATCGTCAAAAATTAATTGAATTAACTTACTAAATTAACCGTTCATTTTCTCGTATAGGTTCCCAAATCATTTTGATAGTAAATGTCATCGACTGTAATTAATCTTCCGAATACAATGTATATCAAAAATCTAGAATGACTGGATTATTGCTGTAGAATCTCCGGAGATGGTACTGACCGTGGTATGAATATAAAGGTATGATTAATTTTTGGACGAATTTACGACCGCTACTGCGCAGGTGATATGTAGACAACCAACATTGCATATGTCAAACTTAGGGGTTATGCCACTAACAATTTATACAATATAACAGACAAATGTACTTGTATAAAAAGAAAACTTTCAAGCATTTGCATTATGTACGCAGAAATAAGCATAAATAAACAATAATTGGCTTGGTACTAGTTATGTTTACGTTATTAGGGGTTATGCCACTAACAATTTATAAAACATAACAGACAAACGTACTTGTATAAAAAGAAAACTTTCCATCATTTGCATTATGTACGCAGAAATGAGCATAAATAAACAAAAATTGGATTGGTACTAGTTATGTTTATGTTATTATTCTTCAACCATGCAGCGCGCCCAGCGGATATTAACGTAACGAAGATTCTCGCAGATTCTCATCCCCACTCCACATGAGTATGAGCATACCTCTAATAATAATACCACGGTACTGACCACCTCCAGCGAATCTCCAGAAAATTTCGCAGGGCGCCTACGGGATTTTGTTGGCGAGTGCCTCTGCGCTGCATTTTAGAAGTGGCGGGCGGAAAAAGCTCGGAGAGTCGCCGGAGATCAACTATGCATACGGGCCTTACTATCAAAATGATTTGGGAACCTATACGAGAAAATGAACGGTTAATTTAGTAAGTTAATTCAATTAATTCTTGACGATTCACGTCAACCAATCGTTTGACATTAGAACGTTCATTTCTAATGTCAACCGACAATTGACCAAACAATCGTTTGACATTAGAACGGACAGCACACCGCCGGCGATTTTTCAGAGTGGAGAACGGAGGGAGATCGACTATGCAAGCAATTTAAACCAGTGTTCCTAACGAAGCTCGAAACTACTTAAAATGTATGTGTTACAAGGTGCGTAGCTTACATAATAAGGCTTCACTTTTATATTTGTAAATTAAAGACAAAAGCATAAATTTTATATTTCTAACGGAACATTGGTTGAAGGTTGAGACAATTGATGTAGAAAAAAATGACTATACATTGATAAATTCGTTTTGCTGTTCCAAAAACAGCAGGTGGACGTGCCATTTACTCCTTGGAAACATTTGTAATGAAACCTGAGTGCACAAAAATTTTGGAAATTGAAAAGCATTTCGAGTACTGTTGTGCAAGTTTTGTTGTTGATTGCAGGAATGTATTATGTGTATGTGTGTATCGGTCACCATCAGGGGATTATAATTATTTTTTTGTCCAATATTAGTGAGCTATTGGAAGTGATTCGCCGTAGATTTAGGTACATTACTGTGTGTGTGTGGAGATTTTAATATCGATTTTAATTGTGACTGTTCAAACACGCGCGATATTGTAAGTTTATTTGAGTCTTTTGGTTTGTATATATAAGACGCAACTAAAAAAGAAGCAAACTAAAAACTATGATATATTTTTATAGTTTACTCTTATACCTGCCGAACATGAGACGTGAGCTCGTTAGTTCAACCGGCGCGGCGGTTCCTTAAGAGGCAGTGTGGCATGGAAGGTGTAAACATTTGATCGAGTTCAACGTCATAGCGACAAAGCTGCCACTTATTTTAAAATTCTTAATTATTGTCGGCGGCCCGAAGGTCAGGGCAGACACCAAGTCCATCAAAAAATAAAAATTTACGGTATTTCGACAGCTGCAATTTATTTGTGACATTAATAATAATATTTTAAGCCTATATTTAGTACGGCTGACATTTTTCACAGTTCTAATATCCCCACAAGCAATTAAACATACGTAATACATGCATATGCTCGCGGCAGAGTGATGTTAGAAGTGTGAAAATGTCAGCCGTGCTAAATATAAACTTACAGTGTATATAATGAAAATATATGGGTGAGGCGGCGTTGATGGGGGTGCTTCGAATTGGCCTGACGATAGTGAATAAATTGAAACTGGTAGATCTTTTAATTTTCTACAATAAGTGTTCATCTTCTGTGTGTTAATTGTGAATTGATTTAACTACTATAACTGCAAAGTTTAATTTTTCCGACTTATATAACTTTTTCCCTGTCTGCGCCGTGAAAGCAAAACCGAGTGCACTGGCGATTTTGAGTGCACTGCGGTTTAGGTCAGTGTTTTGTTTTTGAGTTTTGATCAATAATTTGTTATCCAATTACTGTTTTGTTTCATTCTTATGAGTTAATAAACATTTATTTGCTTATTTATTTTATTAATATTTTAATTCTACCACAAGTTGAATCTGAATAATACTTTACATTTACAACATTACTTACGTATGTACCTATCCTCGCATCTTCCTGCTATGGAGTCTTGCAATGCTTCAAATACCGTGAAACAGCTGAGAAAGACTATAACTGCGCACCATACTTCATCGGAGACTATGATTGCGACGTGTTTGACGAAGTCAAAGCTGAGAGCTTTATATCTAATATCTTCCAAGTCCCTGACAATTTTCATATCGGTAAAATTAGCGATGGATTCAAAATAATGCTCATTCGCTTGACAGAAGCTTTGATAAGAAGTTACCGACTGTCATGGAAACAACTCGATATATGATTTTTTTCGCCAGACTACTGCGTCCGGATGTGTGAGTGACTATGTGGGTGACAAGTTGAGTGACATGGAGAAAGATGAACAAAGAGTTCTACTTGATATTTAGTTTGATCTAAAACTGTTTGGTATACATAAGAAAGATCAATGTATATGTAATGTAAAATGATTTGAATAAAAGGAAAATGCAGGTGTGCCTAAGAAATTTTGGCCGAAAGGGTGTTTAATTACGCTAATTATCTGCTAATTCTAGATTTTTTATTATTTTTTTTTCATTTTATTGTTAGTAATACACGATTTATCAGTATTGCAACCTCGCATATCGAAAAATATTTAAGTAGGCATGTGTATGAGTTGTCAAAACCAATTTTACAAGAATTGTAAACACTTGTTTTTATTTAGGAGTTGTGTTTTAACAAACATCTTTTACAAACATTTAGATATTGGGTTGAATCAAAAACAAAAATATGTACTGGGAATTTTTTTACGGCGAAATTAATGCTTAAGATATGGAGAGTACTTTTGGTACCTAAAATCCAGTATGTAAACTATTAATTCTGTTGAATATCTGAACTGAAAGAACATTTTATTTTATTTAATAAAGAATTTTCAAATTATGTAGTTTCAAAAAATTCCAATTTATAATACTTGCAGAAAACAGTCATATTTCTCTATTTTCTAATTAATCGGTGTGCAAAAACAGAACAAATTTAAAATTTGACATTTCAAACTGAGATAGCTTAGTTTGTATAAAATTTTTCGAACTTTTCGAAAATATTAAAATTATAATTCTATCTATTACCAGTATTGCTGTGGAAGCAGCGTGTTCCGTGCGATGAGTGGATGAACAGAATATGTCCAAGACATACTCTGCTGTTCCACTTAGTGCACGAAGCAAGGAATAAATAATAATACTATTATATTATATTAATTACTATTATGATATTATAAATTATAGAATTTTTAAAAATGAAAATGTTTAACCACATACTTTGTTAAAGTAATTATATAGGGTAATAAATAATATAGTGACATACAGGCGGGATGTATATTTTAAATAAATCATACATCCCGCCTGTATGTCACCATATTATTAACCTATAGTACATGGTCATTATAAATGATTGTAGTCGAAGTAAGCCATGCCCATTTTAATAAATTTTTGCCGCTATACCCAAACAACTGTCAAACTTGAAATAAGTTATGCAACCAATTTAACTTTTGCGTGTAGAACAGTATTATTCCATTTATATTGAGCGGCAACCAGAAATACTTACATTTGATATCATGGTCTACTTCGACTACAATCATTTATTATAACCCCGTATTTTTACTTTATCATACGCAGTATGATAATAGCACCTATATCATTTGACGAGCACATAACTAAGGTTACCGAAAATCAGTTGATTGTATCTTAAAAATTGTTAATTTCACAACATAGCAGGTAGTTGAAAATAGTTGGAACGGTGAAAATTTTCACCGGCGCCGGCACGGCGGTGTAACATGAAAATTAACACCAGGCAGGGTGTTGAAATAACTGACAAAATGAGAGAAAATACATTTTTTGGAGTTGATACGAACTCCGTGTGGAGTGAATAAATTCCAAAATGGCACGATTTATAGCGTAAAGTGAAAAGTTGCCCCACTTAGCACCAACAGTACTGTAAACTGGGGTGAATAGGGACATAGGGGTGAAAAGCGACACAAACTGTAATAAATAATAAGTGTCCGTATTTTTTAATGAAAACACATTTAAGTTGTGGTTGCGGCAAACCCAACTTAAATGTGTTTTCAATAATTAATACGGACACTTAATTATTTATTACAGTTTGTGTCCCTGTTCACCCCGATGTCTCTATGTACCCCAGTTTACGGTACGTCATAACTCGCCACCAAGGTGGTCGCTTCGCAGTGGCTTCGCAGTTCGGCCACGGGACTTGTATTGTAGGTTAGGAGTGAGGTTAGTTTTTGATTACTTTTGATATATTACAATTATTACACATTAGTATTTGGCATGGAGCAGTCTATTTCCATCTGCGTTAAATACGAAAACAACAACAGTGGATGAGAATTGTAAACAAAATTTTCGTTGCAATTAATACGACAGGTAACGACAGGTAGGTACTTGTATATTGTCCATTACTCATTGGTTGTGCTCACAAGCTTGTATATTTTTGAACATGTCTGCTACAATATAACCATAGTGACTGTCATTGAAGATTGCAACGTATTGACCGCATCCTCTGCCAGGAACTGAGGTTTAATTACCTGTTAATCAAATATATAATCGAATGTATCTGGTAAGAATGGAGTTCCATTTATATTCCAGGTTTACTTGACATAAAAAGATCTGCCCTGTAAGTTAAATGGAAATTTTAAAATTTCCTGTTTTATTTCTTATATCGTAGATCACGCGCGACATTTAACTATTCCATAAACATCACGGAAACTAGATGGCAAAATTTACAGCCGTTTTTGACAAAGAATTCAATACATATGTAAGAGAAGTGACCAACAACTTGCCACTTAGGTACAGTGATGTATTAATATTAATTAATATATTAATTAAGTAATGTAAGATATATTTTCAAACTAAATACTTACTGATATTGCAGCTTGAGACATAATTTGGATTTGTATTACAGGTTTCCTTACCATTAGAACTTAAGAAAGGAAGAACTGGCGCATTGCCTTTTGCGGTGGACAGACAAGACGGTTATTTCTGACAACTTATTATTTATTGTATATTTATATGAATGTATTGTGGTAATACTGAACAAAATGAAGGAAAGATATATAAATTATATGTGTTATGTATTTATGTAATCAAATATATATGTCTTGACATTACCAACTGTCAAAATATCTGTCAAATCCTGGCTAACTAGTTTTATTTTAATGCAGACACGACCGATCTCGATCAAATAGAGCTAAACTATTAATTTTGTATATCGTATGATAAAGTGTGCCTGGCCACATCAGATTTTTTGCTGCTGCCAACAGTTTAAAATTTGCTTATTTAGTTAAGGACTAACACCACCCTTGATGTCGAAAAGTAATTCATTGAGTTGATCTTATACTAAAAGTACAAAAATCAGATTCATTAAAACAAATATATCTCTGTAAGCCTTTAACTTTATTATCACGTAACAAAAAAAATAAAATGGCGGCGCACCTTTATTTCTCTTCTGGTGTCGTTAAAGACGGACATCTCGGCTAATTAACACCTCACACCTAATTGATTTGAAGTTTCTCTGGTGCATAAAACGTAGGATTTTTTCGAAATTTTATTAGTCATTTCTTTACAAAATGTTGGACCAAAAAGTGTTGAAGACATGCCAAATCGAATTGGAAATGGCTGGGAAATGTCCGACTCACCGTTTTTGAAGATTTTAAAACTACACCTGAGCTGAAATGCTAGTGCGCTACCATTTTAATCTGTTTTTATTCTGTAAGTACGTGAGTGGACAAGGCGAATACCTTCCACTCGAAAGTCCAGGGTTCAAGCCCAGGTTAGGCAGGGGATTTTTGAAATACTCCGTCTCCCCGACTGCCGCACAGACAAGCCACTGGCTTTGTGCACATGGCAAAATCCCCATAAAAAAATACTTTTTTAAATAAAAATGATTTTTGTACTTGTAACACTGCTTAAACTGAGGAATCATGTTTCGACTTCCAGTCTTGGCGATTCCCCTTCATAATTCTAGGAAAGATATTATACACATTTATTTGTGTTGCATTCAGAAACAATAGTTCCTCCTTTTTAGTTTATCTTTTCTTCGAAATTCACAAATCAGCTGCTACACGGAATTATTCAAAAAGTCATGAACTGAGACTAGAGTAATGTAATCTTTTTCATTTTTAAGTATTTTTATTTTCAATTCATTCTAATAGCATGATTTTTATCATCAACTAAGTGATAATTATAAACTGTCGTTGAGTGGAAGAACAGAATAAGTCCAGCCGGTGTTTTAGCTAATAGCTATTTTACTAGTGCTCTTTGACAGAAATTTTAATTTCAGAACTACCAATGACATTTACTACAACTTTGTTGTAATCAGTAAAATATGCTGTTGTCAAATTACACAGTTTACTTCAGTTTCCCAAAAATGCCCGGTTTGGACTTACTCTGTTCTTCCACTCGTGTTCAATTATTTAATTTAATCAAAATGCGTATTTTGTACTTAATTGAATTTCCCATCTTCCATTTTCTTTTTATGAGTTATGACGTCCCATATTTCATTAAAAAATAATTCAAAATTAGGATAAATTTGATCACTTTGAGAAATGTGAATTTTGTTAATGGAAAGTGATCAATCTTTTACATTGATTAGTTTTGTGATGAATACGAATAAGAAGTAAATATTTGCTTTGAGACCATTTTCAAACACTATAGAATATTGAGTTTCAGCTATTCCTTATTGAAAAAAAAAATTACTTTCGAGTTAGGTACTTGACGTGTAACCGATACAAGAAAAATTATCAAAACCGCTTACCTACTGCAAAATCCACAAATCCAGGTCCTAAAATTTCATTTAATCGCTGATTTTAGGATTTCTTTAATCTACTTTGTGTAGATTATGCCAAATTGTGTCCAAATTATGCCAATCACACAAACATTTTATGATTTTTCTAGTCGAACCAAAGTTAAGAAAAAAAACTACAATTCTTTAGTTTTTATTTGCGTTTTGTAAAACAGTATAGTTTGTAGGTTGCTTATTGGACGAAGGAATTAAATACGATGTTGCTGTAGACATTTATTGATTCATAGATGACAGTATATTTTAACACCAATATATTTAATCTGATATGTATATTTATGATATGTATCTTTCTCGTAAACATCGAGAGTTTGTTGCGCCGGACTCATTCTCAATACTAACATCTCTTCCAATAAATATACGCCTTTGCGATCCTTTGTGTGCGTATACGTTCACTTATCAAATCATTTGAGCATCCTGTCGATATTGAAAATGGTCCTTGATGCGCAAACAGAATAATACATCACAGTTAGACGGTTAAATCTGAAACATTACGTGCGTTTCTACGAAAGCACACGAACATTATGCGAAAACGCACTCACTAACTCCTATATATATATATAGATATGTTTTCATGTTTTTTTGTCAACCATTACTTTTAAATTGAAACTACATCTAGGCCAGATTTGAAAACTCTTCGAAAAGATCTTACTTATATACTATAAATACCTCAGCCAATTTAGATTTACATTTATATTCTCTTGTTTTTTTATGTTAGATTTTCATCTATGTACTTATAATCTCTTTGGGATTTGATCAAAGTCGAGCTGTTCGAAGTACGGAGGGCTCTGAAATAAAGAAGAATCCGGTGGATGACACACCTGGTTGAAGAAAGAATCGTTTGATATTGTCGAACAATTCGGCTTCGATTGGAGTCGTATGGGGGTAGGGGGGAGTTTTTTGGATATGTTTCCTCTAGTGATTTTGATGTTTAATGCATCTGCCGCTTGAATGATGTGAGGCCGGTTAAACGTTTCTCTCCAGCGGTGTGCTGAACGAGGTTCTTGATTTGGTCAGCGGCGACCGGGCCTATGCATACCAGTGGATCCTTGAAGTAAGAGCAAACCTATAAAAGATAATTATGTTAATATTATGTCAACGTAAATCTGCGTATTAGTTTGTTGGATGGATTGGTTTAAACTGAGAAATATAATATCTACTCTAATGAAACTATAATGGTAATTATGTCAGTAGATTAGTTTAAAACATAAACTCTGGGAGACTCCGCTGTTATCTTTATCTTCATTTCATTTCACGTGAATAGGTGAAAAGATCATATGAATAGAAAATAAAGGCTTTTGGTTCCATACTTTATTTTATACTATATTCCCTCAGTACTTCAATTGTTCGTAGTGTTTTGACCGTGTTTACATCATTTCCCTTATCTTTGGATAAAGCATACGTATTATTTGTGCTTAAATTTGAGGTCATTATACTAATACTAATCTCGCAGGAAGAACCTGGACATCTTCCGGCAATGGTTTGCAACTTCTTTACCTATCACATCCCCAACATATGGTCTTGGTATTCAGGCGCAACTAAACTAGAATTATTGGTATGGTTTTTCATTGTATTTTACGTTATCTGGACAACTTCCTACAAAACCGGTATAAAAATTATCATTTCACTTCGCTATGCTTTTCTAGAAAGAATTTCGGAGTAATCTACGAAGTCAATTTTATTTTTTCACAACTGATCTGGGTACTGACGAGTCTTTCGCGGTTTGCTATACTGAATGATTTCTTATGGGATAGTTACGTACAATGTCATGAGAAGCATAGGTTTTCTGGACATAGTTAGTTTAGTCATACCGAAGTATGATGTTCCATGGACTTTACAACTATTGCTTATAAGGGTTGTATAAACACGTCCAGTGTGTTGACGACTTATTATGATTTGTTTTCACGAAAATAATGAATATGCTGTTAAGAATTATTTGTTCTAATTTCCATAAACTAAGAATTCGTCTAGCGAAAATATTTATTTATTTAGTATGAAATTAATGAATATTACAATTAAAGTAATAACGACAATCAACACATCAACAATTTTGGAAGACGCCCCAAGCGCGGGGCTGCATTATGAGTTCACTATCTACATCTGCCAATTTGCCCTACAAAGGTTGTCTTAAATATTTGATTGTGGAAAATGTGTATAAATTCACGCTTTGACATGTGACCTCCTATTCTCTATCAAAATCAAGTATCATATTACTTAAAGACAAAGACAAGTAATTACAATGATATGCAACACTCCAAAAGGGTTATTTCAAGAAAACTTTGTTATAACAAAACTGTTTTACATCAACCTTGTGCAATTGAACAGGGTAGTTCTTGAATAGATCAATGTAAACACAATTTATCCAACCCAGTTTTTCCCACGAAGCGTTTCCCATTAAATTTCAATCAATCAAACCAGAATTATGTTTGCGTTTGACGCTATAACGAGCATAATAATGTGAATTACGTGGAAACTGTGGTCAGTGATCGTAATACACGTAATACTTACTTTCCTGGGTGCTTGCCTGTGGCGCCTCTGCAACTGGCAGCATAATCCTCGTGAAATGTCGCATTCGCTAGACATGTTGCACAATTCGGAATACTGTTTGTCCTGTTGTACCGGTGGCCTGCACACACGTGCGGAGACTCCTTCTCCATTCTCGGCGCATACTAATCCTGATTCGCAGTCGCTGTCCCTACGACAGAGCTCGCCCACACGACGTCCGTAAGCGAAAAGGCAGGAACCGACCACTGGAAAATGATATTCATGCTGCTTAATTAAAGGTCGCTGCTTTAATTAGGGGCTGTGTTTTGCGGTTTGAGATAATGAACAAGAGCTGGTTGTATTTGTAGCTTTGAAGTCTGTGGGTTTTTTTTTGGACTGCTTGTGACAATAAGCGGTAACTGTATTTGTACCTTTGTACGTTATGAATATGTTGTATACCCCCCATCTAGACGCAGTGCCATTTCATGTGTTTTGTGTTACATTAGTTAGTAAGTTGTGGTATTCAAATCAATATTGTAAATATGTTTGTATTTGTACGACGCTCACAATGGTTTCCGCGCCTTTGTATTTAGGTTGGTACTGTCCAGGTTGACTCGCGCGATACCGGAAGCTAACCCCCAACGAAGTCGGGTCGACTACCAATGCTCAATCCCTAACAGAGGTCGCTTTGCCAACGAAGTGGACGTGTCTGTCGTAACGCTGCTTTCAACAAGCCTCTTATTTCTGCAAGCCGCACCCAAGGGCTGAAGCGTCCATCTTTGCAAACAGCAGCAAGCGCGCCGTAAGCGCTAATTCGTATCCATATCCAAAATCTACCGTTGCGTTGTGAGCGTCGGTTGCTATTTTAAATATGTTATTTAAAACCACTTTGTCGTATTATTATGCAGCACGAAGAAGAAGTAACCAGGAAAAGGACCGTTTAATCAAACGATTAAAACCTGCACGCGGTATAATTCCTTTAACCAAACTGGTTATACAACAAAGAGACTAGGAAATAAAGGTCAAACGTGTTTGTTCCTTTTTTTGAATGGATATTATAATGTAAGTAGGGAAAAGTGGACAACGGGCGATCTGGAGACCAGAAAAGGTGGCAAATATTCGCGATAATCCTCGACTCTTGAAACAAAAGCTGTAACCATGCTTATAAAGGGGTGTTGTCTCTGATACCGAGCAATGAAAAATTTTCAAATTAAATATAGTGGATCCAATATGGCGGTAAAAATTTGATTAAACATCATATCCTCCTGAAACGTATTACACGTCATGGTGACGTCAAATTAACGTTACTATGAACCCATTCCGTGTATTGCTGGACCTCGAATGTTTAATAAAATATGGCTTCTCGCTTGCTCGCCTTAAAAGTTTCATTGAGTGTATCTAGAGAGTTATACCAGATTGGGTCTTTCTTTTTCAGGGTATCGGAAACTCAGCACTCGTGTTTTCTGGCATTTTGTGTCTTTTTTTCAAAGTTGGTATGTGTTAGGATTCTTTAAGTTTAATTTAGATATTAAACCTTGAATGTTAAAGCTATGAACAAACAAAAAAGACACGTGACAACTCTGTGGTCTAGAACAGTTTCCACCTGGTTTTCCGTAACTATTTTGAGTACAAAATGTCACAAACAAATACTGTGGCGTGATAGAATTCACTAGGTAGGCTCAGATGGAAATTCAACCATGATCTCAAATCAATTACGTGCAAACCCAGTGGAACTGTGTGAAGTAATATTTCAGTAATGCGAAACGCGATACCAGCTGTTCTGGGAAAAGCCTGCCCTACACAAAAGAATTTATGGATGTTTACATTTTTTTTTAGGAGAAACACAGGACACAATTGAATTGATCTAGAAAAGCACCCTTTCTGGAAACTTCCTCTATTCGCGTACAAAATTTCACCAACAAATATCAACAATTGATGTTACAAAACCATGCCAATTCTCAACACCCAGTTTTCTATTTCATCCCAATATCTAAATTTTTGTAGAAGATACACAGTTTGAAGTAAAATTTTGCATTGTTTTTGTACCAGAAACACTGGAAAATCTAGCTGGTCGACCTACGGAGTTGGACCGTCAGTGGCCGGCCTAAGGCGTGGATTATTATAGCTACCCTTTTAATCTATTGTTTGTCGCTTTTTTGTACGAAATCTCCCAGCTATTCACAAAATATTGTTTTCCTTTCATGGCATTCATTTAAAAGATTTTAAAATGGTTCTCCATTCAGGATAACAGCACTCTCGTTATTATCCGAATGGACAACTTGATACGGGTGATAATTCTTTTAAAAGAGCGACCACAACGTTTATTAGACAGTAAAGCCTTTTCCACGAACAGTAGCGAAAAAGGACAACAACGGATTGCCCTACACGCGATACCGTGAGGATTTATCGCGTTCGCAAGGCGAGAGTCCTGAAATTACCTACCTCCATCAACGTCCACGCAAACCGATCCTGGGCAGCAGTGTTCGTTTGCGGTACATCGTTTTCCATAACATGGTTCGTCATCCCCTTCCACCTCGAACTCCTCTATTATTCCTTCGTCGCCGGTCCTCTGTAATTTAAGGACAGTAGTTGATGGTTGCTGTTTTGCTTTTGTCACAGTTTACTGAAGTTTCTGAACGTGCATAATAAGAGTCATTTAACTTGGGTGGCTGGGAAATAGAGAAAAATGTGTTGGAAACTTGATACCCACTACGTGCTTGTGGCGTCCGGTTTTGTCCTGGGATTAATGAGGGATTAAGGGTGGAACTCTCGTGCGAGTAGTTAACTAGATATCATATGGTGTGGTGTGAGAGGTAAGTCGATCTTTTTCATAAATTAGTGCAGTTTTAATTTAGAATGGGCTGTGGGTTTTGCCGATTTTCGAGATTATTCTGAATATATCTATCTTCAAAACAATACTGATTTTATTTCCAGTTATTCTTTCGCTGGTTTACAAAAGGTTTTACAAGTTCTCCAAGAGCGGATTAACTTTAACATAGATTTAACATAAATTCTAATATGGATTTGTTTGCACATAACCGGTACTGTAAAGTCATGTATGCAAACCAAAGTAGTATTTAAGAAAATAGCGTCTTGTTCATAAGGATGATTACAAATGTCAACATAACTTTTTCACAAAAGTTATGACAGGGTATCTTGATATTCGTAGATTGTATTGGCCTCCGTTACTTCACATTTTTCAAGAAATAGTCTTCAAATAACAAACAACAATGTTTAAAAATCACCTTTCACACGTCACAGCAGAATTTAAGCAGGGTTGTCAAATGAATTATCTCTTCGTAGCTTAAAGTTTGAGATTTTGGCTTTAATTTCAACCTAATCAATCAAAAATGGGCTCAACAAGTAAAATACGCGATTATTATCAAATCATATAATTTTACGTGAAACTCGAACTTTATGTACATACAGGGTAAGTCACTAGAGTCGCGGTTGTCGATCCTGCATTTATCTTAAGAGATAGAAAAAGATATTTTATATAAAAGTTGTTTGGCCCATCATTTTCTACAACGGAAAATTATTTTTTACTTATTCAAGATGTTGCATTTAGGCATGTATTAAATAATATTTCTTTTCTAAATGGAATGCCTGTATATTATACCATATTATAAATACTAATGAAATTGTCTTTCCAAACTGTATCAAGTTGTACACACACAAGTTGTATGTGTAAAGTAAATAATTTCTCAGATATTCAGTTGATATAAAAACTGCGGAGTTACTACATTTTTGCAGATATGGTCCTAAAAAAGTCAGATAACCAGATTGGCAGATAATAACTAAAACCATAAAACCATAGCTAGATGCTGATGTAAATTAGATGCGCTATACAAGGTGATTTTTTGACATCTTCATTGGTTTTTTATTGAGATTCTTAAATTGTAGGGTAGCTTAATGTATAATATTTAAAGGGTTATAGGACGTTTAGAACCTATCTAACTAGATTTATTCATATACGGTTATCAAGATAATACAAAATTGTATAACCATGTTTTATCATTTTTGCAAACGTACAACAAACGAACCGGAGATCCCGATACTTCAGTTGTATCCAGAAGTGGACCATAAACATTGTTTTAAGGGGGCCTCTGTTAAATGTCCACTTGTGAAACTTTTGCGCAGACGTTTGTTGTGGTGGTATGCGCACTCGCACACAAAAACAAACAGAAAGCCTTTCTCGTTTGAGAGTGGATTTATATTCAGTATAAAAAATAACCAGCAATATCTACTTACTGTCAGCGGTAATTGATTTAAACGGGGTTATTATTCTGGTCTCCCGTGTATCTCCCGGGATGGGGTCGAGGCAATTCTGCGCAGTTTTAACAGCTTTGATCCTCATATCCAGTTTACAATAGATTCTGAGACTGTTAACTCATCCGTTTTCTGAATTGTAAAGGTAGTACGTAGAGAGTGTAGTAGTAGATAGTAGTAGATATATTAACTTAACTTCTTTTCAAATCACACATTCAGTCATAAGATCAACAACATAACAGATATGAAATATAAAATAAAAAAAAAATGTAGCCCCGATTTCAGAACACAGCCTTGTCTAAGTTAGGATCAGTATTTGTCAGCATTAGTTTTCTTGTCAAATTAGTTCACAAACTTTTATCTCAACTAACACTAATATTACTGCATCAATTGTAATCAGTGTGAGGGCGGATATGATGGAATCGTATTTCACTATATAAGACGTTGATAATTTAAGCAACATCTATTCGTTTATTATCCAGTTAAGTTCTAACCAATCAACAACAGCTACCCACGCCCGCCCTTGTCATCAATGTCTTTAAATATGTTTAAACTTCAGTTGATTTTTGCCGAACTGTTGGTAAAATTTTCGTCCTTTCTTGCTGTTAAAAACGCGTAGGTGTCTTGTCATCCGTTCTTGTTCGCCGTCCAGTCAAAATGTAACTGTCAACGTTTGCTATCGCCTATTTCCGCAGTCTGATGACTTTATTTAACTCAGTTGTGAGTATATAACTATCCACCTTTAGTATTCGGTCTGTAATGAAGTTTGTGTTGTAGTAATTTGCTTGACGAAGAAACAATATAGTTTAACAATATAGTGACTAATTACCGATCAACGAATATCTTTTAATTTTACGTATCTATGTCTGCAAAAATTTAGTATTCACGTAGTGTTTAAGATTGGCATGCAATTGCCATTTTTTTGACAAACAATTGAATATCTCAGAAACGATTTAGTTTACAATGGTACAACTTGAAACAGACAAGTTCCTTAGTATTCATGATATGAAATGCTGTACAAGGGATACCATAAAAAAACATATGTTTTCTTTTACGCCGAAATGTCTGTATAAGTGAAAATAATTTTTCATTGTACAAAATGATGGGCCAAACAACTTTAGTATAAAATATTTTTTTCCACCTAACGATAAATGCCGTATCGAGCTCCGCGACTTTGGTGACTCACCTTGTATAGGCAACAAGGCAACAAAAATTATAGGAGGTCTTCATTAAAGTTCTTCAGGTAAAAAAATGCTTGTCTTAACTCAAGGTGTATGCATAACACATGCGCTGAATTTCAAAACAAGCAAGAATTATGGGTTTACATTGGTGACATTGATCCTTGGAATTGATATCTTAGTCGGTGGTAGTACTGTGAAATTATAAGTATGGAAATCTCACATTTGGTTAATTAATTTCCTGTCTCAACTAATTTTAAAATTATTTTTTTTTACAATATTGTGCAAGAAATCTGGAAAAATCAACAAATCGGGTGAATATCTAATGTACTAACTATCTACTCTATTACTTAGTGCACTATTGGGGCTAATATTTGTTTGAAATGTGTATTAGTCTCTTGTGGAGCTAGTTCTAATAATTCTATTCTTTTCAGATTTACCTCAATCCTTTCGTCGCTTGTTCTCTGTAATGTAAGGATAGAATAGGTAGTAGGTGGTTTATTTTACAGATATACAGAATTTGCGCAACATGCATGCATCGTCACATGCTAAGCTGTTGTACAATGGACTAGAAAGAATTACACACTATGTTCTGCTGGTAGTTGCTTTCATGTAGCTCCTAGGGGTTCATGAGGGAGTTAAGAGCGTGCATATAGTTGATGTAGTTACCTATGGTATTATGGCGTTGCGGATTACGTTTGTCTCGACGAATGCAATGTTAGCAAGCGGAGTTGTGCAGTGTACAACTAAGTAAACATAGTATATTAGTGAACGAGCCTATAATTAAGGATATAAATTGTGGGCTTGAAGTATAAACATGCGAACAATTTACCTATATCCGTTATGTGTGAGTCAAATACGACGTTTTATCTACGGCTCATAAAATCCATTTTATATCAAATATTAATAATAATAATAATAAAAACAGAAAATTCAACCTAAGGCTCGGCGTATCAGAAGAATTCGGACTTACAATAATAAGAATTTTGAAGAAAATCCGGAAAATTTTATAGGGGTTTAGGGCAAGGAGAACATCTGTAACTAGATTTTTCCGAACTTGCAGGATGTTACCAATTTTTACCACCAGGACAGGTATTTGGGGGCAATCTGACAAGTATAATTCTAAAGTAGAATGGATTAGGCGCGAGGAGAGGCGGAATAACTATTATCCAGCAATGGAAGATGTACTTCTCCCCAAAGATGACATGTTAAATGCTTGCAAAAGTTTAGCACTTTGGAAAGCTCCTGGACCTGATACAATTCTTAATGTTTTGGTTGAAAAGGTTAACCATATTGTATGAACATTTGGTAAAATGTTTTAGCAATGTGCATAATAATCCGGAACTGATACCATCATGGCTGATTGAAGGTGTTACTGTTTTGATTCTCAAAACGGAGAATCCAATGGAAGTATCCTAATATAGACCTATTACTTGTTTAAATTGTAGTTATAAATTATTAAATAAAATTTTAGGTACCAAGATTTATGAACAGCTTAAGGAAAATAATGTATTGACATCTGAGCAGAAAGGCATCTTAAAGGACATTTATGGTTCAGAGGAACTGCTATTAAAAGTTAATTTGTCATGCATTATATATGGATGACTTGAAACTTAATGCCAAAAATGATAAACAGTTGAAGAGGAGCCTCCGTATACTTAAACAATTCTCTGCCGATATTGGAATGCAATTTGGTCTAGAGAAGTTTGTAAAAATTAGTATTGTCAAAGCCTGAACCGCTGACATATGTCTGAATGATCATAATGCCTTTGATGTTGATGATGAAGGCATGATCGCAAAGGTTATAGGCGAACACATTAAGAGAGTAAGAAAAGTTTTAAGGCCTTGTTGAAATGGAAGATATAAAATGCAAGCGATAAATGCATATGCTATTCCAATATCTCGGTACAGTGTTGGAATTTTAAACTGGAAGAAAAAACAAAATACGCGATCTGGACATTAAGACCAGGAAACAGTTTACGTTAAATTTTATGTTTCATCCTAGTCTGATGTCTAGTTTCTTTTAAGAAATCCTGCTTGAATGTAACCGTAAAGACGTAGTTTATTCACTCCGTTGTTTGACTTTCAAGTTAACGGTATATGTTTAAATAATAACGCAATCTATCAAAGATTCCGTAACGACAAAAATTAAAAATATCTGACTAAAAAATATTATATTATTTATTGATACGTTGATACTAGGGTTGCAACCCGTCCTCGTTTTTCGAGGATTGTCCTCGTGATCATGCGTGTCCTCGCGTCTGCGGCGTGACACAAATCTCCTTGTAGAGCGAACTTTTGTGATATTCAATAAACCAAAAGATCGGAAAAAACTTGTCGGATGCAGGACTGCCTTGGAACAGAGTTTTTTCTTTGAAACAAACCCTGGCTGCTACTTTACTTAATGTCACTTAAATGTTCGAATCTGATCTATTGAGTTTATAGACAGTCGAGAACACAGAGAGTTATTTTATACGTTTTTTAGGGTCTCCAAAAATTTTTTTCAAGGGGCATTTTAATTGATATGCTTGTACAAAATGCTGCATTTTTAACATAATGTTGAAATAAGACTTAAGAGTTTGCCACGAGCTCTCAAACTTAATTAAATGGATACAAATAAAATTATTATTTATTTAAGAAAAAAATATCAGATAATTATGGGTTTTTCCGCAACGAAACCAGTAGACGGCAGTTTTATTTTTAGCACTGGGTTTTTAAAAAACTTTTACAATTTATACCTTCAGATTTTTTAAGTTATTTTGACATCTACAGTCAAAACTTTCTTGATTTGGTGTTTTTTAATTGTGTAAAATTTATAAAGATAAATAAAAATGTTAAATAATGTGATCTGTAAAATCTAATCCTCACAACCGTGATGTATCATTTGAATCGGAAAAGACTACATTCGGGAATATCAATACTTTATACGGCGAGTTCAAGACCATCGGTTTTTAAATTTAGAACGACTGTTCCTATAATCATCCTGTATGCTAAATAAATTCTTACGTTGGCTATGGTATTTTAAGGATTATTTATTATTATTAGTATTTTTAGGAACCACTGCATAAGTTGGTATATTTTAAATCATACATTGGCATCAGAATGGCAACGTTAGTTCATTAAAAATAATTAGGTAATTTAATAATTAAAAATAAAGTTTTTTGATGAAATTTTTTTAATTTCTACTCAACTTATAGTTCTTGTCCTAAATAATCACAAGTAAATTAAAAAATAAATAATTTGCACCCCTTAATGACGGATTCTAAAATACCAATTGTTGACGCATCTGGATTCTTTACACCTATAATTTCCAATTGCTTGGACTAAGCGGAGGTAATAAAAAAAGTAGATATGACTTCTACACGTATAAGTACAAATATGCAGAAACTGAAACAAATCACAAGCAGAATGTTTTAAAATTGCAAAAGGAAATAACACGGCAATTATGCAAATTAAAAGAGGAAAGCGCTAAAATACAGTGCGGTAATAAATACATCCAGTAATCTAGGTAACATGCGACACACAATAACTCCCTTCGTGTATGCTTTTGAAGTTCAAGAGGTTGTGCACGATACATAAAGGGCGACAACTACACTTACCGGTATGAAGTTTCCGTGTCCGCCGTAACCCATATTCGCCAGCATTTCCGGGGAGAATCTATTAAATAGACCACCCCAAGCGTCCGCCTGCTTCCCAAGTAAACAAATGGCTATCAGCGCTATTAATCCCTTCATTATGTTTGTCCTGTAATAGAAAGAGCAAACGCGAATTAATTACTTTCAAAATTAAACGCAAACATACGCGCTCCGTGTACATTACAAAGGCTTCTGTTTGGTCCACTGAAGGATGTAATCCTTACAAAGACCTCCAAAATGGCTTAATTATGCATGAATTTGTGTACGTAAACCTTTAATGGAGTTCGAGGGTAATGTTATGTGTCAGTTAGTGGGTATGTTGCGTTTTTGTGGTCTATGCTGGCGTAATGGAACAGTTTTAAGTGCGGTTGATCGCATTTCTGCCAGAAATAAAGGACCGGACATAAAATTTAAATCGCTTGAGTCGTGTGAAATTAATGGCTCGAACAAGTGCACTTAGCTGTGGCGATTTGGCCGGGTGCGCGATGCAAGCGTCTCTAAAGGCGTTGGCGGTAAATGTTCACGAAGCGTAAATGGTACAGTGCAGTTCAGGGCTGCGGAGTCGGTAAAAAAATTCTCGACTCTGACTCCGACTCCGACTCCAGATGTATTTCGTGGTCCGACTCCGACCCCGACTCCGACTCCAGAAAAATTACATACACAAATATTTTTAAATAATTCTCTGTAATAAAAGTCTTGCATGTAAATACTCACACATTTAACACAGAATAATACAAGCGTGTAATATTAAATTTGCTATGAAAACAAAAACACTACCAGGGAAAAATTAACAAATTAAATTTCTATTCGAATATTCTGATTGTGTTAAACATATGGCTTGTGCATATCAAATTACTCACAAACAAATGCTGAACCCATAAGAAGAACAGAAGTTTCATTTGTGTCCAGCGAATTTGTTGGCAAAAATATTTAAACTGACAATGTAAATGTAAAAAAAACGGCCTATGATATATCAAAAAGACCTATTGATCTGGCCACAAATAAAAAAGTTATTTGAAAACACAAATAAACGGCCCACAAATAAAAAAGTTATTTATAAATAGTAATTCCTTTGTTTATGCCAAATATCTCTGAAATCATTAAGTATTACAATTTTTTCTCTTTAGATAACATACAAATCAGCACGACTTTGTCCATTTAACCGACTTTCTATCTGTAATAATAACAAAAATACCCATAAGACATAGTGTATAATACGAAATAAAATTCATTCTAATAAAAACAAAAATAAGTACAATATATGTTTACAAAATTGTTGTGAGGGACAGAATAGCTCCAACTAATTCTCCTGCAAAAGCTGCGTTCGGATATTGTACACCGTTACACTTTTTACACCCAATAACGTCATTTGGACGGTGTACCCGGTGTCAACGGAGTAAAATATCCGAACGCAGCTTACGATGCCCTTAAATCATTTTTAATTATTTTCAAAGCTGAAAATAATCATAATTATGGCTACAGGTATCTTCTGAATGAATGAACTACTTCTCAATCTCATTTAAACTCAGTTTTTCTTTTTCAAATTTCTGTCAGATTACTTTTGTTAATCATCAATTTTTTTTTTGAAAAGTTTTTTTTGTAATTTGATTATTTACATATGTATGTAGGTAGGTACTTTGTAAAAGACCTAATAGAATATTTGGTTTTACTTGTTTACTGCCCACAGAGAAATGGTTGGCTAATGTAAAGAAAATGACATTCTTAACATAATTTGTTTATTTTAAAACAACACATACTTGTAATAAGAATGTTTCTTTACTATAAAACAACGTAAATATTTGCTTTCAGAAAACGATTGTTTTGATTTAAGAAAGTCGTTGTTTTGAAAATAATGTGAAGGATGCCAATAGATGGAGCTATAGTTTTTCGTTGTAAGAGAGGTCTCCTAGAGGGTATTTAACCGCATACATGTCTATGCAGCATCAGTGATTGTGCTATTATACCGTAAATATGCCTGACATAGAAATGTCCAACCGCTCTAGTATTGATGGAAAAGAGACAAAGAAGGGAAATCGACGGTGCCTTCCCTAGTTGGAATATAACTATATTCTTCTTTGGATGTGTTAATTGCATTCCATGTAAAATATTATTGCTTTCATAACATATTCATATTTAAAAGAAATAGGTGAATGTTTAACCTAAGAATGTGAGCTGATTAAACTAACTAACCAACCTTTTAATTTAAAAGAACAAATTCTTAAGTGAAATAAGTATAGTTAGTATCCATTTAAAATTGTACAATCTTAAAGTAAGACAACCGGTCAAACCAACGGTTTTCTTCTTTGAACGATATATATTGTTGCGTATATATAAAACAACCGTTGTTTTGGATTAAGAAAGGTTGCTCTGAATTGAGACAACGTTTCGTTGTGTGTGTCTGCTGAGGTAACGTCCATTTCGAATGTCTTTTTATTACAGTAGTGAAACCTGGACTCGGAGTCGGAGTCGGTACATTTTTTCCGACTCCGACTCCTCTGAAATTTGTCTGAACTCCGACTCCGACTCCACGACTCCGATTCCGACTCCACAGCCCTGGTGCAGTTCGCTACTAAATGTTATTACTGGTTACTAAATTATTATTTATTACAATGTTGTATTTGTTATTCTTTCTTCCTGTATTATTACAGTTGACAACGCAACACTTATTGTGTCCCGTTCTGATTATTTACACCAACGATCTGGTGTGAGTTCTGACAGATCGGAACTAAACATAACGCGCCATGCACTACATAGTGCACTACATGTGCTACATGCACTACGTGCACTACATAGTGTTGGCCGGTATTTGTCTGCTACGGGCGCTTAGATCGTTTCGCATCTCCCTTCCACGGGGTATGCACAGGGCCAATACGAGGTTTATGTTGCATCCAGCGTTGAGGGTGTACCATTTGCGGTCCAAAAAACTACTAGTTTGCACGCTTCTACGTATAATTTAAATTTCCGTTTATTTTAGCTGTCGACACTATGGTGGATAGTATATTGAATTTGGCCATTTAATTGAAAATAACTTCTGTATGCTTTTATAAATCTTTATAATTTTTCGATACATGGAAGTTTACAAAGATGGATCCGTTATAAATGCTAATCCTTAAGATTTTGTAGAAGTGATACATACATTTATACATATTTGATGTCATTCATTGAAACTGAAGAACAACATCGTTTGGAGTTTAAGTCAATAATAATTAATGCATACAAAGCTAATAAATAGGTACTATGATAAACTATGGTACTTTGACAGTAAATACCTCTGACAGATTCACAGAAAATTTGTTACTATAGTAACTAAATCTTCAGATTTTTCAGCGGATAACCTGAACATTCCCCAATTATTGTTAATCAACCGGTATAGCAAGGTTGTTTTTATATTTATAGTGTACATGATTAAAGTTGAACGTCGGTATGTGACAGCCGGTGAACGCAATGGACATATGCAGCAAATTTGCATTGAATCCTTATGAGGTTTAGCGCAAGTTCTCACCATAAGCAACCGACAACGATAACGCAACTATCGTAATAAATGTTGCTAATGCTAAGGTAAAACATGAGTTATGTGGTCTAAAAATACAGTGGATTGCATCTCCGATTCCTAGGCGGTGCCGAATTATTTAAATCGCAGGATTGCTGGAAAGTTATAGGCATAAGTACGATAAAAGTAAATCTCGACTTGCAATATTCTGTATACTTTTCTTTATTTAATAGTACCTTCCGTATTCATTCTACATCATCAGTCATCACTAATACCCGAATTCCACTAACAAAAAGTTATTTTTTACGTATTTGATTTATTTTCATGTATGCATACCGTATCTCATTATCGTACCGTAGCTGTAAATAGGGTATTTGACTATTATTGGAAAACCATCTTAGTGTGTTTATTCCTTCACTCTACATTGTAAATGCATTATTTCCTCTAAATTTCATCAAAATCAGCGTTAAAAATTGAATCACAAAAAGTCCCGCCAAAACGATACTTTCTGTTGTGTGACGTCACCCGATAGTAGATGTCAAATCGGCCCATTAGGTCTGTCACCATCGGCATCGTCGCCGTTTGGTAATTGTGTTGTATGATGTGTTGTTTTCACAATTTCTACATAACAATGGGTTATAAATGGTGTATAAATCCACAATGCAGAAATACGTCAAGAAAAACTCCGGATAAATTATTTGTAGCTGTTCCGCAAGGTTTGAAACTGCGAAGAAAGTGGTTGGCTCGTAGAATTCCAAATGAAATAAATACCGGCCAATACAAGTGTTTTTTGTTGTGAAGATTACTTCGACATAAGTAAAACTGACTAGAATAAGTTATCTATCGTATTTTCGAACCAGATATTATCTGATCTGACAGCTTAAGGTTAGGGCTATCGTAACCTACAAAGTTATGCTTACATGGTACTTTAGTGCTATTAAATTCAAACGGGAGAAGCATAAGAGCGCGTTCGGATAACCCGGTATTGTACGGTGAGAGTGACGCGCTGCATAATAGGCGGACTAACGTCATACGGCGTTTATCTGCATATAAGAGAGAGACAGCCGACCCAGGTTATCTGAGCATTGCTCTCCCCGTACCCTACCCTGACAAACCGAACGCGCTCTCAGCGTATTAACGAATGACGTCACTGGAGACTGAGCCAATTACAGAGCGTTTTCAATCACGTGATAGGACGTGAATAAAATTCAATTTTAACTTTGGTTTTTAATAGAAATAAAGCATATTTTTTTTGAAAAGTAATAACAAATAGTTTTCTTAAACTGTAATCTATTAGGATAACTATAATACAAGCCATATTTTTAATACAGTCAAATACCCTATTGTACATTTCAAAATCACCAGTATCGGTTTTAGAAAATAGACCATCTAAAACGTCTTTGGTTTATGTATGAACAATCAACATGACAGCCCCAACCAAAGCAAAAATGGTTTTCTATATAACTCACCAAAAACCAAAAGGTTATTATTTTTTTACTAACCTAATATGTACATACAGACGAAACTGTCGAGAGAAAACTTTTTTTTAACTTGTTTATTTTACGTCGGTCTATTTCCGCAACTTAGGCCAATCACCGACGCTGAGAGCAGGCAACACACCTATGAATTTTGTCGAACTGAAGGAATTCCAACCTCCAGTAAGAGCACGTTAAGCACGTCGCATCATGACAGCACACGGGACCACCGGCTTTACTTTCTCATCCGATGGAAGGCGGCATGCAAAGGTATTTGTTCCCTGTCTAAAATACCAGGACAGTCGATTTTAGCCCGAGCCGGGAGTCGAACCCGGGACCTCCAGCGTAGATAGGAGCCGCTCTATCTTATACGCCCCCCCCCCCCCCCCGAAAAAAACTTAAACCCAACCGAATCACTCAAATTGAGGTGCCTGTTGTTGTATTCCTAATATGATTATTAATGTAGAAAATAATGTAGCTGGTAAAAGCTGAGAGTGATGACTGTAAAACCGCGTCGGCGCTTTTAAAAACAGATTTTAAAGTAAAAAATACATAACCTACTTTTAGCTATGTTTATCTTGCTAAAAGCAAAACATAAAACATAGTGAATTTTAACGTTTATGCAGGTATCCCACCCATTGTAAAAGAATTACGTGTAAATATTCCAGGTATATATAGTCATAAAATAAAGCAACCACTTGGGTACGTATACACTATACACTTTTAATATAACCGACTTCGCACGTTATTTAGGTTGGCCCAAACGTCCCATTCCACTTTTCGCTTCATTACGGTCCAGACAGTTTGCAAGACATAAATTTACGCACCTCTACCTTTTATGCTTGCGTGGAAATCGACCGAAACGATTTAGGGAGGCGCATTTGTCACATTTTACTCTCGAGCGCTTTCAGCGTTACTTTATCATAAAACTTTTGGATATTTTCGGGATGAATTAGAGGTCGTTCGGCAAAGTTTCTAACGAATTGCTCTTTTGTGGGTTTTTGGGAAAATATGAAATAAGTTATCTCTCATGGGTTTGAGAAACTTGTTGATTGGTTATACCCTTTTTATTCGTAACTTTTATACAGAATGACGGCAGCTATGACCCACAAAAAAACATGGATATGATTATTATTCTTTTGTTGACATTTTTGTTTGTCAGATAGTTTTAGAGGAATGTTTAATAGAACTGATTTCTTGAAATGTTTTTCGTAATTCACCTAAATGCTGCTTTTGTAATCGCATTACGATATGGAACAATGTAGTTAAATAAATGAACTACATTCTCATACGCTCTCATTCAATCGCCGTAACCTCCCATCATTCTTTCATAAGTTCAAACGCTCAGTCCATTTTAGTTTAAACCCGGGGCGTATGCTGTGTTAGAATGTCCCTGGGTTGGACACCATTTCGATTTACGCGCTCGTCTACTATAAATGGTAGAATTATTATTATTCGCCCTATTCATGCATCAGTAATTTTAATTTATTCAAAATGCACCCATTATTAAAAGCGCTGTTTCGCATGCGAAAAAAATACTGATTTGTGGATAATGTAGTAGAATTGTTCGCATTTGATATTATGTAGCGATACTAAAATTAAGAATTCATGGAGAAGTTATTCTAATCCTAAAGTTTTATTTCGACAAAATTGGCTCTTATTGTCTATTATTTAGTGCAACCGAAATTTGTCTTGCGTGTGTTGTTGTTATTTGAGGACAATTTGCTCTCAGATCGCTCTGCGAACACAGCAACAGAATGTGTCAACCCATTTCATAAATAACTATAAGACAGCATAAGCAAAAGTGATAATTTTATATAATCTATAAATGTAGCTGTACTTAGGAATAATACTTACTACTACTAAAATGCGGTTCCGTAATGGCGAATGCGCCGGTTGGACAGATTTCAACAATTTTGGCGTCCAAAATCAGAACCGGGCATGTCACGTAATAATATTGTAGACACAATTTTGATTGGTAAAATACGCCAGAAAATGTAATATGACCATTATAAAGCTTACATTCTTGGGCGTAATATTTAATAACGTTATTTATAATGTTATATTTTGGTTTGCAACTTAATGTTGGACATTCCCGGTTTTGCAATTAAATTATTCATTGAGAACATTATAATTGCAATTTACTTCAAATGTTAGTAGTGGCATTGTAAGTAGTAGTGAAATAAGTTTGTGAAATGATACACTATTAGTTGCTCGTGACTGTCAACCAACAATTTTTACTTTATCATACTGTTACGAAGTATAGTTTAATTGCATTGTACAATTGAGGTCAGGTCATCCAACCCATCGTACCGGCAAACAGTTGCTTGTCCAGAAATGCAGACGTCAGGCTTTTCATATCGGAACAAAGACATTCCTTTGTGGCAAGCGTGCAAATTAACTATGATTTATATCAAAGGCCGTGTGCAACCAAAAATCCTAACTCAGGATTTTTGGGGGCTCAAAACAGGTCATGACGTCTTGCCAAATTCAATATAAAAGCCACGGCAAAGGATGGGAACGGGATCAGTAGTTTGCAGCACCTACTTGTAGTGTAGCGCGACTATTATATTTTAGATATCAGCTGTATTATTGGAATTTTGTATGGTCAGCAATACACGAAAAATGTAAACAACACTACGACGTTTATTTATACATCTCCATCCTGACCTAGAGCCGTCCCCCATTAAGAGCTACGTAACATGGTGGAGGCGCAAAATGGTCCCAAGGAAGATTGGGAACGGCTCATTTTGGTCAGGGTGGAAACATCTGAGAAAATCCAACGCGACGAAGAAGAAGCATGGCTGAAGCGACTTGAAGACGAATTGGGTTGGCGGTCAATCTGCAGGGAGGTTTTGTAAAATTTCTCACTCCCCCAATGAGAAATATGCCGTTCCAAGGACAGCTACTAACAACCGCATGGATGGATAGCGTTAGGGTCAAATACCGCCCAACTCGTCGTCGTAGAAATTAGTTAATTAGAAGTTAGTACCTATTGTGTTTATTTTTTTAGTTTAATTGTTGAAGGTTGATGCCGCCACTGTAAGGAAGTATATGCATTTGCCCGTTCTCACTTCGATGGATGCAGCTGGCTGGTCCGGGATCACGAAGAGATAAATACACGGATGGTGGTCATCTACAAGAAGCAGTCGACTCATGACGAAACGGGGTACCATACCGGCATAATTGAGTTATATGCGAGTTTTAGGGTTGCCGATACCGCCAGAGGAAGCTGGCGATGTAGACTGGAGGGGATTTGGCGCTACGGATTCTACCGAACCACCCCGCACGGGACAAGGGATGTCTCGACCAGTCTGAGAAAAAACAAACAAATCGACTAGAGAGGAACGGTCCTATGGATTCTACCAAACCACCTCGCACGGGACAAGGGGTCCCGACTAGTCCAAGTAGAAGTAGAAGGAGAAGAAGAATTAGGAGAATTCTGAGAGGCAACAGGAGATGATTCTGAAACACGAATCTGGGTGCACGGTCAAAGCCGACCGTAATGGTATCTCTCACGTAGATGACCATCGCAATCCTAGAAGAAAAAGGTTAGCAGGAGTACCCAAGAACCAGACGGAGACGGATGAGAACGGGGCAAATCGCATACGATACTGACACGACGACATAGAACTTTTTTCTATGGATATTTTTTTGTATTGTTATTTCTTATGTTAGGCAAATAAAATTATAAGTGGTGCGTTCTTTCCTATCCCGCTCCGTGGCTGTACAATTTCTTTTCATTGCTCTGGGTCGAGCAATTGTTTGCGAGGAGGGTTGTTACGAAGTATAGTTTAATTGCATTGTACAATTGAGGTCATGTCATCCAACCCATCGTACCGGCAAACAGTTGCTTGTCCAGAAATGCAGACGTCAGGCTTTTCATATCGGAACAAAGACATTCCTTTGTGGCAAGCGTGCAAATTAACTATGATTTATATCAAAGGCCGTGTGCAACCAAAAATCCTAACTCAGGATTTTTGGGGGCTCAAAACAGGTCATGACGTCTTGCCAAATTCAATATAAAAGCCACGGCAAAGGATGGGAACGGGATCAGTAGTTTGCAGCACCTACTTGTAGTGTAGCGCGACTATTATTATATTTTAGATATCAGCTGTAGTATTGGAATTTTGTATGGTCAGCAATACACGAAAAATGTAAACAATACTACGACGTTTATTTATACATCACCATCCTGACCTAGAGCCGTCCCCCATTAAGAGCTACGTAACAATACGTAGTATGACAAAAAATGCCGAAAAAATGAGATTTTAGCGGAAATATGTCCTTTTGGGTCCCCTGAACGTGTTTGACCAAGGTACAATAAAATGTCTGTGTGTGTGTGTGTGTGTGTGTGTGTGTGTGTGTGTGTGTGTGTGTGTGTGTGTGTGTGTGTGTGTGTGTGTGTGTGTGTGTGTGTGTGTGTGTGTGTGTGTGTGTGTGTGTGTGTGTGTGTGTGTGTGTGTGTGTGTGTGTGTGTAACCGTTTTTTGTGGCGACGATTCGGGAGAAACTACTAAAGGTATCGGGAAAGAACTTCATATTTGGAAGTTTCATGACTAAACTTTGAGCTGAAAGAAACTAGAATAATGTAATTCAAGCTTTTGTGCCGGAAAAACCCACGCGTAAAAAATCGTGCTTTTCAAGATGGATGCTCGGATTAGTATATACCTACAATTTGACGCATAAAAGGTTCTTTTATTGGTGCACCTAGAAAATACTATGGTAGGTGCATAATTTCATCTGATCTGAAAATTTGACAAAATTAGAACTCGCGATGTCGTTACAAACAGTGATTTTCAATTAATTATGATGATACGTGTTCATTTGGTGTATAGGTTTTAGTAAAAAAAAACAAATAGAATTATGGCACGCTTTTATGCCTATTTTATTCTCAGTTTAATTCGTATATCTCAACAGAAATAAATCGATTTCTATTGTGTGATCTACTGGGCGCCGCGCCGATGATACAATATAACAAAATTGAAATAACCAGTTACATTTTTCTCAAAACCATGGACAGGCTCAAAGTACCATGAACTACGAAATCTACAAAAGCAAGTTGTTACTGGTTTATTATTTATCATTCTGATATATTATTTAAAAAAATACCGTAGAGTTATAAACTGAGCATCCTGGAAAAATCCGTTAATCCATATATGGATTGATTTTTATAGCTATAGGTATTCCATACTAAAATTTCATTTTGTTTGGTTTCAACAGTTTTAACAATACGTTTAATAATACACATTATTCAACCACTAATTGTCTACAAAATAACAAGCATGCAATCATGCAATGGACTGCACGCAAGTTTACTTTACTTGCGCGGGCGAACAATCAACTGCACATCGTTTTATAATAGGTACACTATTTTAAGTTGTGGCAACGAAAAATTACCATTTGAGATCACTAAATCAATAAAGTTTATGAACGTTTAAACGTTTTATCAATAGACGATTTATCTATTGTTATGCATTATTCATATATCCTTCCTTTCCACAGCAACTTCCTATCTTCGTAGACGACTTTTCAAGTTTAATTTAAACTGAAACTATTGCAGAAAAATAGGCAATACAATTTTGTTCATCAATAGCATTTTTCAGCAACGACTAGGTAACAAAAGTCTAAGCAAATTAAACATCTTGACGGCACGGCAGTGCGGGAGCCTCTCGCACTTTAAACACACTTATAAAAGTTATCCACAATAGTTGTATGAACTTTATTGGAAAATGTTTGCGAGTATTTTGCAGTATTTTTCAACTGTCCTAACATCTAAAAATATTTTACTTGATGCAATGATTTGCACGCAAAACTTGAAACATGCACCACTCTAAAAATACTAAAAATTATGGATTTATGGATAGTGCAAATGTCTTGTCTACCTCAAATCATTCTCAATACCATCGCAAATCGAATACATGCGTATACAACTATTTTCTAAAACAATTTTTACAACTATTTCAAGTTGTAATAATATGAGTGTATAGTTCTTTACTGTTCTCTTTCATTATGCTTATCAGTGACCGGTTGACATGCATTGTCGAACTGACGTAAAAGAATCTTACTTCAGTATTTTTCTCATAATTAAGAAAATATTAAAGGCTCGTTACCATCTGCCGTAGTTATAGATATTGAATTAAGTTTATACTTTAGAAAAAGCAATTAACTAAGCTTGACAATTATACTTCATCTACATCAACTAAACAAATCCAACAAGTGACAACTGATTGACATTGTGAATTAGGTTTAGTTTTTGAGAAAATCACTTACAAATAAACGCAAAAATGCTAAAATATGCTAATAATTTAAAACCACCACAATTTAAAATTGCTACCTTCACATTCATATTCCACGAAAAAAAAAGCATAAGAATCTGTTGTAACTTGGTCTTTTTTTGCTGTTTGTTAGGGCATTTAGTTCCGATTATTGTATTTTTGATAAATGAAGTAATTGGAAATCTAAACTGTCATCTAAACTCAAAAGATTATCCATTATTTTTTGTTATTATGATATTAATTGTGGTATGTACTTTAATTTTTCTTTTCGCAAGCATGCTAGAAGCTATGTTATTGGTGAGTTCTTTATTTTATTATGTATTCCTGTACAGTAATAGCACTTCTATTCGCAGGGAAGGAAATTTAATATTGTGTAGGCAGAATTACGGAAACTCTACCATGGCCGCACATTTTACTCCCACTTTACTCTATTAGGTTTCTAATATAATTTTACAAATGTTTATTTAAAATACAATAAAATTATGAATCAAAATTTCGCTTATACCATATATTATTTGCTATAATTAATTTATATATTTTTCTAGTAATCTTTGTTAACAAACTGATACCAATCAAATCAGAATTTGGACCGACTATTGTTATTATTTCGTGTTGCTTTATAAGGAAATCAAAAGGTATAATTACAATATACAACCGTATAACTATGTCATGACAGATATAATTTTCTTTTTCTAACTACATTTACATTGAAGCCGTCCGACGGGCTACCTTCTACCTTCAATTTAGTCAAAATATGAACTGCAGAAAACGTTGCTTGGGACAAAGTTTATTTAATGCGTCGCATCCACCATTTAAGTAACTTATGCGTATTACATGGAATAGAGTGAACTTGATTTTACGAAATACGCACGCAATCGATTTATGTTTTTACTTTCACCAAAATAGTATACTAAACTTTGTTAGGACAATGACAGTATCTCACATTGTATGCTTGTTGCATATTAACTTACAGGTGTTAATACACAAACACACCAACTTTTGGTGAGTGAAATAAATCAAAAGACATAATTACTATTGTAAATAAATTAATTCCACAAACGCATAATGGTGGATGCGCCGGTAAAGAAAAGTTTATACGCCATAAAGTCCTTAGTTAATGTATCTTCAATTGCATTCATAAAAATATAGATATAGTTTTATGTGCCAATGGACGGGGGAATTCCCTGCACACAATTTATTCAGAATCCGACGGACACTTAAAGTGTAATTTTAGAGAATAAATTCAAATACCACAATAAATGTTGCTCCATTGCAAATTATTTCAGGCTTCCAAAACAACACGTGTAAAGAAATTAACTTGATATACGCACTTGATTGATGTATAGATTTGTACCCCATCAAACACAAAACATGTATTGTGTACAAACATTTTGCTTATGAATTTTATGACCACAAAGACTTATCTAAAAATATCGAGCAAATAACATCGTACATACTTCGCTGCATTCAAGATGCTCTAAAAATACTAAGAACGCCACAAACAATCAACCGCACAACGTGTTCCAATTCACATTTTTGCTTGTCATTTACTGTAAACGCTAACAAAACACAGTAACCCCTACAAAATCAATAATCTTAATAATATAACTTACCTATGCAAGCGGAAAACGAAAACAAATCAGATCACACTATGGTTTTTACTTCAGTAGTTCTGAAGCGCACGTTTCAGGAATTTCTGAATGGCTTGGTTACGACACTGAACTGCAGTCGACTCGATCTATATGGACGCTTTCAGTTATATGTAGAATCGTCGGTAATAGTCGGGTGTTGTCGGTTGGTGACGAACTGAAAATCCGTAGGTGGCCATGTTCGCAGACGTTGCCGGAGCTTTTCGCCGCTTTGAATACGCTTTGCATTGGGCTGAACTTGTTGCTCGTACTCTTCTCCTATTATTAGCAGGAATATTAATGGCGCCTCCGCTATGCGATTATTATTTTATGCAAAGCAATTGCCACCGGTAATAATTTCCATATTGGAAATTTGCAGTTTAATAGTTTTAGTATAGTGTGCTATGCAGATACAATAGGTACCGATTACCATCGCGATCATAAGAAAAGACAAATTTGCTGTGATTAATAAGTGCTTCGTAATTTCTAAATAAAAATGGCGAATTTAAGGAGTGTTGAGTCTATTGGTTGATATATAATGTCAAGGTTAATGATACACAACTACTACTGTGTAAAACTCTGAAATTTGAACATTTTCTTTCGTATTTTAGTAATTTGTTATATATTAGCGAAAATTACTCTTTTCTCTTTTTATTTAATTTAACTCTTTTGTTTTAATTTAAATTAATAACTATCGGAAGCGGATTATACAAGTGTGCCTTCACTTGTGAGCATAAATTCAGTAGCATGCTATGAAAGCCTATGTACAGTGTGACTTACTTTAGATGAAGTCAGCCCTTTAGTTTATGCTGGTAGAGATTTAAATTTTGCACAGGGGTTGAAGTTTATGAGCACGTAAACGTCATAATATATAATCCCAGCCTACTGCAACTTAGAAAATAGGGTTAATTCCGGATATTTTGCAATGGATTAGATATTTCTAAAACGTTATTACAAAAACTTGTTCATAATTTTTTATTCTAAAATATTAGATATTAGTTAAAAAATTTATCAGAGAATAAAGCAGGAGAATTCCGAATAAAAAGATAATTCAGAAATGCAGCAGACTAGCAGGAAAATTATCTCAAGAAGAAGACTCAAGAAAAAGACTACAACCCAGAATAATATTACAAGCGCTCTACACATAGCTCGGTATGTAGATACATTTATTACAACTTCTATAGTTCCACCAGTTCCATGTCGGCTTAAACATACAACAATTATTGTGCGTAATTCTGAATTTCAGAATAAGGAACGCATAAAAACCCATGAAATGCGATAAACCTTATCTTTCACTGGGAACCGAAGAACCGAAGGTCCTAAAGCCGAAATTTACGAATTTACCCTTAAGTACGTAGATTCGTATCTTGTGTCTGAAAACATAGCGTGAATTTAAATTTTGTTGTGTAGGCTTATCTCAACCAAGATTTGCTTACTCACTACTACGTGCTGGAAAATTTCGGTATTTATCAGTAGAGTACTACTATGTACGTGTTCATTTTGGGTACAGTAAACGTTACATTGTCATAACTAAGATTGAGAAGTTTCATATCATTTTTTAACAATAAACTAGTAAGAAAATTATCTCCAGCCTAACCGGATCAAAGTATATATACCCCCTACCGTAAACTAGTTTTGGTGTGGAATTTTAAAAAAGAAAAGTGGAGTTAACCGATTTTGCCCATTCACAATCTTCCTTACTTTTTAAGTGGTACGCTTGTATACCAAATGTCAGGTCAATTACTTCAAAATTACGGCAGTTATTGTGTACACCGACGGACGGACAATAAACTAGTAAGAAAATTATCTTCAGCCTAACCGGATTAAAGTATATATACCACCTACCGTAAACTATTTTTGGTGTGGAATTTTAAAAAAGAAAAATGGAGTTAACCGATTTTGCCCATTCACAATCTTCCTTACTTTTTAAGTGGTACGCTTGTATACCAAATGTCAGGTCAATTACTTCAAAATTACGGCAGTTATCGTGTACACCGACGGACGGACGGACAGACGGATAGACGGATAGACGGACAGACGGACAAACTGACGGACACAGCTAAATCGATTCAGTTTTCAATGCTGTTAAAACTATATATACAGGTCTATACCTGCAACGCTTCCTTAATGGTGTTACAAATGTTGTGACAACGTGAATATACATTTCAATATACATATACCTTTTCTCTGTGGAGAACTCGAGAATGTTTGGATTTGCCATTTGCATATCAAAACGTTTGTCTACATTAGAAACTTGCTTTGGGCTCAAATCAAGTACTTCTTCCTTAAGGCTCCGTTGTAGAAACATCGCAACTACGAATCAAAATTTTTAGATTCGATGTTTTTCTGTCGGGGTCCGTGTCTATGCCGTGGTTTACGTATCGATTAAAGCTTATGGTGTCTGCCATGAGCTGGCCATACGTAACAGCCGAAATATGGCCATTGTTTACATATCTGACAATTATCGCATTTTTCGGTTAGCGGAAAAGTTATAATGTTTGGGCTGAAATTGTACCTAGATAAAATATCTATTATTGTATTGTGACTGTGGCTAGGGGTATTATATTTGAAAATGTATGTAGAAGTAAAATTCATTTTTATCTTACCAAAAAATTGTTTTGGCTTAGCCAAACTCCTTATTTATCTAAGAATTGACTCTTAGAATTTCATCAATTTTGAACCATAAATAACGCCGTTAATAGAAAACGCGTTTTAGCCCAGGTAGAACTGGGTCCTAAAGTGTTAAACTTTTAAGGTTTCGTGTAAACTTTTGTTAAAAAGTATTTTTAGCAGATCAGTTGGTGGTTATCTGCAAAATTGTTTTTACCAATTATTTTATCATTCATCGCAGAATTTTTCCAGGTAGCAATCCATTATCGTGTGTTTGGATTATCGAAGTTGATCTGTAGGTATACTGTATGAATTGTGTTTTTATCTTCACAATGCGTCCATGCGCGCTAGTAATAAACAGTTCAGAATCTTTGACCTACTTAGCTCAGATCATTATAAGTGGGTTAAGATTACCCATATGGTATATCTAATGCTTGGGATATCAGGGATGAACCTTTTTAGGAAAATCACGTACGGAAGGTATGAAACAGAGAACATTGGCATTAGTGAATGTTTTTGCTTCGTTAGCTACTCCAGGAGCTTACATTGATTTATAGCACCCTGTATAAATAATGTAAAAATAAAGAAGCTGAGTTGCATCAGATTTAAGTGAAGACTGAAGACTGATTTTAGTAGGACTTAGGATATTAGTAGACAAACTTTACAATAAAGCAAAAACTTTTGCTAAATAGTTTAATAGGGTTACTATGATCTAATAGAATTAGGGAAGTAATGCCAAAGTGTCAAAGTCATGCACTTTTCATGTGCATCTTTATTTGGGGCCACTTGCTCGTTTCTACCGTTAACTATAGTTGTTAACTTTATTTATCTTATTACATTATGCCGTATAGCCAGATCGGCTTTTTTATATGGTTGTTAACTTGTAAGCCTTAGCGTGTATCACATCAAGAACGATTGTGGAGCAAATAAGTCATTCTTCTAATGCTTTCTCTATCAAGTCTGTTATTCTATAGACTAGATCTATAGTGGAGTGCATTTCACTAAAAATAAATTGGTGGTTTTGAATTTTTCGCTCTCTAAATTATGGTCTCATTTTCATTAGAAGTATCTTTACAAAGAGCTTTGATATCAATATAAGAGTGATATGGGGGATAGGATATGCCTTCCGGAGTTGTTTGCGTTTTCTTAGTCTCATGATGACTTCTGAAGTAGCATACGACCTTTCATCTTGATATGAGGTATGTCTTCGATTCGTTTGTTGGTAAAGTTAATGTAGACAGATTCCTGTTGGTTGTTTTTTTTCTTTGTTTGTCCTCCATTGTTAGGTCCGCACAACCTTTCATTGGCAACTGTAGACTTGCCTATAATGAGATCATCTGGTGTCTTTATTGGATTACAGTTTAATTTGTTTTTTGGCAACTTCCTATGGAAGTAGCTGGATCTGCACAAATGATAAACAATGTTAGATTGACAAAGAGCCGTTCTACTAACGCGCGTAAACAAAAACTTTTTGTGGCAATATTCTACTAAACATAATAATTATATCGCCATTACATGCAATATTACATTATGACACTGACATAATTATAAAAAATAGTGAATAATTGATAAAATATACTCCAACGTTTATTTAGTATCCTGAATGCGGAGCTTCATAATTTACATATATACTGAAGAATGCAACAGTTGCAAACACAAACTAGTGGCAATTTAATTAATAACTTCATATTAGCAACACGCAACTTATATGCAAATCAAACTGCATTGTCGATATTTTCAACCCCCGCGATTGTTATTGTTGAAGAATGCATATTAATTAACCCCTTTGGGGTCGTCGTCACTAGCTTTATGTTGTGACCTTATAATTAATCACAGCTTTTTCAAGCGAGTATTATTAATACAAAACTGAGGGTCGACCTTCATCGTAGGATGAAGGAAGAGGTCAGGATTTTCTGGGTGGGCATTTACATTTCAAATGAGAACGTCAAGTCACATTTCCGTCGTATTTAATTTACGCGAAAATTATATTTTCATACTGTTCGTTCGGAGTTGCCGGGTTGTATTTTAACATTTTATTAATTTCTCTATTGTTTCATGAAAACTGACTCTGCAAAAGTGCATATCACTTGCCCTACGGGGTATATGTGGGAAGGAAAGCTGGAAGTGACGTTCGTTCGTGTTTACTCACAATCATATCGCTGCAAAACTTGTTTTGGCCTTTTCTATGTATATTCTGTTACCTAGGTATGGTAGGATAATACATATTTTTATTCTTTTATTCCTCTTTATTCGTCCCTTTCTATCTAATGTAAATGGTTCTCATTTTTATCTTGGCAAACACAGAGTGTTTGTGGCATTACAAACTATCGCCGGGTTAAAGGCAAAAGTCACTAACAAGTCAAATATAAAAAATAATTAGGAAAATACTTTAAGAACGAATACGAACAAATTTTAATTTTAATTTTAATTGATTTTTAAATTTACTTCTCTCCTGGCTTCTCTTTCGCCAAACATTCCATGTACATTTTCAAACCTGACCAATTAAGTTTCCTATATATATACAGTGTGTCCCACTTAAGAGTGTAACACCTTCTCTACCAATTGCCCCCTCTAAATGCAAAGTACCTTGTGATGGAAAAATAAATGGCAAAAATCAAGAAATTACGTTAGGGTTTTTTTTATCGAAAAATTTTACTAGTAATAATTGTTCAGAATTGCCCAAAAACCTTAAATGCAAAATTTCACGAACATTAAAAAATATTGAAATCTTCTTCAAAAATAATTCTAAGTCCGTAAATATTATTTGTATAGGCAGCTGCGCTTAAAAAAAGTGTGCTGAAATTTTGTTTGAAATAAAACATGAACTGTCAAAGTGCTTTGTTGTATTGTGTCGTATTTAATTATTGTCTGAATAATAATGCCTACACTTGCCGAAAAAGTGGAAATAATAAGATTAGTCGGTGATAACGCTCGATCAGCAAGGGATGCAGCTGAAGAGTTTAATAATCGCCATCAGGGTCGTCCTCGAATAGATCACGTCAGGTTTGGCGAATTAATACTGAATTTAATAGAACGGGCACGGTAATCAACATAAAGAAGAAACGATTGAGGGTACATGTTGGTGAAGACCAAATACTTGACTTTGTAAGACGTAATAGAAGGATGGGCTTAAGAAGAATGTCAGCAATTTTAAACGTATCAAAAAGTAAAATTTGGCGAAGCATGCGTTGGAATAAACTACATCCCTTCAAACCAATATTCTTACAAACATTAGAAGAAGGAGACAAAGAAAGGCGACTGGAATATTGCCTTTGGTGCCAGGGAGAGTTCTTGAATAATCGTAATTTTTTTAAAAACATTTTATTTTCCGATCAGGCCACATTCACTACTAATGGCACAGTTAGCCATCAAAATACGCGGCATTGGTCTGTTGACAATCCACATTGGGTTATAAATTGTCGACGCCAGTATTCAGAAAAAGTTAACGTGTGGTACGGTATCCTTAACCAGCGACTAATTGGACCATATTTCTTTGAGGGAAATTTGAATGCGGAGCGTTTTCTGCAATTTTTGCAAAATGAATTTACAGACGAAATCGAAAATATTCCACTTATTAGGTATAATAACATAATATTTCAACTTGATGGAGGTCCAATTCACAATGCAATGATTACGCAAAATTGGTTAAACGACTATTTTCACCGGAGATGGATTGGAAGAATAGTCCATTAATTAATTGACCTCCGAGATCACCCGACCTCACGCCCCTAGATTGTTTTTTTGTGGGGAGCTCTAAAGAACGAAGTCTACAAGACTCAGCCAAGAAACAGAGACGAACTGAAAACCCGCATTCGACAAGCTTGCGCTGAGATTACGCCATTAACTCTCCGGAAAGTAGTAAAACATAATGAAAGGCGCATCAATGCATGCATTGAAGCTGATGGAGGTCTAATAGAACAAAAAAAGTTCTAATTTGTAGTTTGTATTTATTATGCTGTAAATTTTCTGCGAAATTAAAGAGAAAAGAAATGAATCGAATTTTTATTAATAATTTTATTTATTACATTTCTATTGAATAATAAAGGCTATTATGCAAAGAGTAACCTACAAACATGGCAACATCTTATCTTAATTAAATACGACAAAGCTAGTTCAGGTTTTATTTCAAACAAAATTTCCACAGCACACTTTTTTTAAGCGCAGCTGCCTATACAAATAATATTTACGGACATAGAATTATTTTTGAAGAAAATTTCAATATTTTTTAATTTTAATGAAATTTTGCATTTATGGTTTTTGGGCAATTCTGAACAATTATCACTAGTAAAACTTTTCGATAAAAAATTCCCTAAAGTGATTTCTTTTTTTTTGCCATCACAAGGTGCTTTGCATTTAAAGAAGACAATTGGTTTTTTGGCAGTAAATAGAGCAATATGTGTTCTATACTTGAAAGAAAAAATTATTAAAATTTAACTAAAAATAAAAAAGATATAAAGGTGTTACACTCTTAAGTGAATCACACTGTATATATATATATATATATATATATATATATATATATATATATATATGAAACATCCTAAAAACAACACAATTCGCGCGCATGCATACATATCGGCCGCCGGTACGTATGCATGCGCGCGAATTGTGTTGTTTTTAGGATGTCTTTAGTTACTTCCCTGTTCCTAGAATGGTTCCCAGTGGTTCCCGGCCGCACGAAAACAGTATGAAAAAGGCATCGCTTAGTGAAGATCGGGAGCCTATTTATTATGCAATAATAAATATTTCGATTTTTTTTAATATTGATCCCTTTTAACAAATGCCTATTGTTTCAATATTTAAACCTAAACTAAAACGGGGAAACCTTCTAAAAATGCTAACTTCTAACTCCAACCACCTTAGTTTATCTTTTCAATATCTATTTTAAATCTTGTATCTCGCAATGTATGCTATGTTTTATGCAAGGTATTTTAGTTACATACTTTGGGTGACTTTGGCCATTGTTAGAAATTTGTTTGTATTGTTCAGATTTTGTTGATATTTCGAACATTGAGTGTATTTTCGTTGTTGTTATTGATATATGATATTAATTGATAATGATAATTTATAACTATGGCAAAAGCCACCCAAGTTTACCAGTTTCACTACCGCTATACATAGTTTGAAATATTCCTAAGGTAATTTTAACTTATGCAACCGAAAGGGCCGCAGTTATTTGGGTTGCATACTCACCGGCAGATCGGCAATCAACAAAACTTATATTTTTTTGTGTAAAAAGTTAATGATTAACGGTTAACTTTAACTTCCGTTACATTTGTAACAAATTAACGAACTATCGGTTAACGAACTCTTTCGTTAACGGACTAACGATTAACGAAGTTAGCTTTCTGATTAACTTTGCCCAGCTTTGATACGCTGTATCCGCGTATGGAATATCGTTTCTATTAATGATTACTGGAATACAGTTCACTCTATGGGTATAGCTTGCATGCATCAATTCTCCTTCATTTAGTTTGATCGAGCCATTTTTTTGTCCATTGGTTATATTTATTTGCAGTTGTTGTAATTTTTAGTTGCTTCTTCGACACTGTCACTAATCACCAAAATGGCCGTGGTGTCTGCAAATGTTGCCATTGTGCTCTCTTTCGCAATGGGAATATCATAAGTATACATTAGATATAAACGTGGACCCAGTACGGCGGTTTACCTGGTTTGGGTATCATGATGACCTTAGTCACATTTTTACAAAATGAAGGCACAAATCCTAACCTAAGTGCAGCGTCGAACAAATTTAAAAATCATTATCCCGGCTTTTCTCGGTAGTTGTTTCAGCAGGGCTCCTGATATCAGATCAAATCCGGATCAAATCAAAAACTGATCGTTATATATCACAAATACTTACTATATTTTTTGAGATACCTAATCTAATATTACAATATAGTGGAGTGAAATTAGGTATTTCTTTCTAAACCAGTACTGGAATTTTAATAATTATTTTTTAATTGTTGCAAATTTAGAACATGTAAACAATCAAAGGTCAACTACCAACATAACTCTCAGAAATCAATACCTAAATATATTTTTCCAAAATTAAAAATACCCAGTTGGCATCTTGTGATGTCACAATATCTAGATATAATTAGGAAAATGTTTGTGTGACATTGTCAGGTAGTACTTTGGTTTTAACCCCCATTATTGTCATTAATGTCTTTGAAAAGATTATTGGCTTATTTATATGCTTATTCTAGCTACTCCACATGATGCAATCAATACATTTATTATTAGAATAGAAACTTTACACCAGGGTCATACCGCAAATTTTTAATTTTAGGTTACCAATACCAAAAGATCGCTGTGCTGGTCACGATCGATAAGTAAATAGCCGTCTTTTTCATGAAACTTATCAGTTTGAACATCTATCTACAACAATTCTAAAAGATGAGTCGTCTTTTTGTTCTAATGTTGCAAAATAATAATAAAAGCCCCCATTGCTTATGTATAGTCGTTAAACGGGGTGACAGGTTAGACACGTTACTGCGGAATAACCCACAACTAGGAGTCTGGTATTTTTGATAAATCACAATAAAAATTTGTTTCCTTTGTGTATCCTCAATCCGTGGAGATATACTGTATATATATTTGTAAGGACCACATCCAGCTTTCATTTTTAAAATTTCTCTGGTAGTTTGTCATTTTTATTTGACTGTACAATCTTCGTTTCAACTGAAATAATTGCCGTATTCTATTTTTCCTGGTCCATTTACGTCATTTTTAAAATTGGAAAAGTTTCTATTGCTCTAAGCCCAGGCGCCACTTGTCTTTTTCCCTACAGCGGATTTTTAATAAGCGTAATTTTTGTTGTTTTAATTTGCGCGAAAATATCAATAATTTTATCCTTGGTCTCTGGATAAAAACTGAGGAATTTTTTCTCTGTTGAAAGCACTGCAATTGTTGTAAAATACGTATCCGCAGTTTCTAAAACTACCTTCCACCAGCCGAGGGGCGGCACGGTCGGCACTGCGGGGACAACAGTTCTCTGTAGTCTCTGTACTGTATCCAACAGGCCGCTGCATCGCTTGCCGCTGTTGTGTGCGCATGCGCAGAACAGCCAAACAGCTCGCTGACTGGAACTGTGCAGATCACAGTCCAATACAACGATTTTTGAATCTTTTTCTTAAACTGCGGGATGGCTACTGACTAAGGATTAAGAATTATACTTTGTACGAGTATAAAGAAAGAATTAAAGGAAAAAAGACTCATTATATTATATGTTATCCATAATATTAAGTGGAAATAATAGGGGGTGCTGCAGTTCCACAGTGCCTATACGCGAGCCGCCACTGCTGTTGTATAGTATGATAAAGTAATGTGTCTGGCCACATCAGATTTTTATCTTATAAACACTCTTCTAAAGCCGTCCACTGAAGTAAATTCCGTGCCTTTTAAAAGGCTTACAATATAAGTACAATATCGTAATTTATGTCGTCATTTATGCTCGCCTTTGATGTATGACAGAAAGTTATGCCACAATATTTGCAGAAGTCATAGACTTTTTTCCGTATTTGTTCCCGGGCATGTACTTCAATACGTATGTAGTTAGGTAGGCATCACAAGGTATTATGATTTAGGGGTATTATAGGCGCTAAATGCAACGAAAAATTGTTCTTAACATTTGCAACAAGTTTAGCATACATTTCTGTTATATGTCAAATTATAGGTAATGAATTTTGGTAATTAATCTGAATAATCAAAGTTTTTCTACTTCTACGTTATCTACTACTAATAATTCCAGTATGACAATTTCGACACATTTTCGACACAACCGACAAATTCGGTCAAAAATGGTATGTTTGAAAAAATATCTGGCATGACTTTCCACCATACGTCAAATTTAATAGATAGTTGGTTAGTAGATAGTTGGTTTATTTAGTTAATCGGTAGCAAACAACCCCTAAATCACAATAATTACTTTCTATTACTTATACGGGCATTGCGGTACAAATAATATATCTATGCCGCTGCAAATATTTATAAATTTTACAAAAATGTTGTAAATATTCTCATAAACTAAATAGTACATAATTAATTGGAATATCAGTCATAAATGCTGCAAAATAGTGACGGAAACCCAAATTGGAGAATACTGATATTTCGGTTAGTGACAAAAAAAATTAAAAAAATTGTTGCATACTTTTCTTTCATACATCAAATTGTAAGTAATGAATTGGGCTAGTGAAACATGGTTTTAGAAAGTTTTGCTCACCGGGAAACAACATAACGATATTGTACTAGTATTTTATGACTTCAACTGGAAACGGAATATATTTCGTGTGTTGGTTTACCATGTTTACGAAAATCATTCCATTCAAATTCTAGGTAATTAATGGGGGATGTATGTTTTTTAGTGACTTCGGAACATGTGGTATACATATATATTATTGTAATCGCATAATTGTTTTATAGACCAACAGCGTCAATGTTAACACATAAATATGGTAGTGCCTCAAATTTGAAACTTTATAAGGCGCTATTGGTTTTGTTATTTATTCTGATTTGTCAAGATAAATCTGGAGATATTAGTGCAAACGTTGCTCATGCGTATTGGTCAAAGTGCATTTGCCTGTATGTGGTGCAATCTTTCATCAGTCCACAGTTCATACGTCTTCACAGAGTGCCAAGTCTAATACATCAATCTTGCGATATCAATCTTCATCCAATTTTCGCGTCTTCAATGTTTACAATGTTCGTTCTAGAAACTCTCCAATCCGTGTATTTTCTACATTTATCAGTACCTAGTATCTACATGACTATTTCAAACTAATATGATGGAAATAAATCTAAATTTATGAATTTCCCTATCTGGTACCTGATACCTCGGATAGAGTAATACAACATTTTCCGGACCACCTTCTTATTATTGAGAAGATTAAAAGAGCAATTTTATGAAACTAAAAATAAGAGACAGCTTTTCTTTAATCAAAGTTGTGTAGTTAGCAATCCCAAAAACTTCACACCTACTACCTATTCAATAAATTACGAGAAATGTAAAAATGTATGTGGGTCGATTAGTCTCTGCGGTTGTATGATACTTTTTAATGAGTGGGCTGGCGACGTCGATAGTGATGACGTAGCAACAATTTTCAGCGTTTGGTTACGTTTACAGTTAGACTGCCGCACCTGTTCCCATAATAACAGCACGGGGATTTGTAAAATTCAATAATTTGTTGTGTGATCTACAGTCTGCATCTGTAACTACTATATACTGAAATCACCGAGTTAACTCTTTCAAGACCTTACACCAATAGCTTGAGTAAGCAAATGGCATATTTTTAAGTTAGTTTGTTAGAAACAATATACCGAATGTTCCGTTTCAAGATACAAAATAGGAAAATTACACCTATATCTTTAAACATGGTTAGGATTAGTTTTCAGTGATAACATCTACAAAATTGTATTATCCAAGGTGTTTCCGTCAACTTTTTCCGCACCTTAATATGGACACTTCGCATTTAATTTCTATTGGTTCTTGTATGATTCTGATTCTACATAACACATTGAAGGATAATTTGACGTACAGCATTTGACACTTTATTTTATATGAATAATGAGGACTGTAACCAGTACTTATCCTCATAAGAACAGAAGAAAGAAATGCTTTTCTATCGTGTTTACATAAAGCATTTGCGACAATATACCTCTCTAGTGTTTTACAGACCCTAAACCCGACTTATATTATATGATATTTACACTTATTCTGGAAGTAGAATATGATGAAGATAGTGTATTTGCCGATGCTATGTCTATGACAACTTTCGATGAACTACATGATCTTAATTAACAGATTTGTTGTGACACCAAAATAATATTCGTCTGTTGTATCATTGGAAAAGATGATATGACGCAACCAAAACGTTTTTTAAGCTTGTACTAGAAACCAATACTTTTTAAAGGTCTTATTTTATGAAATGATGGAATCTCAGCAATGATGTTACAGCTTTCCAGCTCATTCTGTGCTGCGTCCTTGACCCACATCATCAACTACTCATTTGAGGTTGGCGTTTTTCCGTCCCTGTGGAAATCTGCGTACGTCAAGCCTATCCCAAAGAAGGCTTCCCCGTTAGCTCTGGGTGATTTCCGTCCAATTAGTCTTCTGTGTGCTGCCTCGAAGATCGCAGAATCCTTGCTTCATGTGCAGTTGTCCGAGTTCTTGCAGGCGCACAACATACTACATAAGCATCAATCCGGTTTTCGTAAATCGTATGGTACGAGGACGGCTTTGTTGCGTGTCCTTGATGATATTGTATCAGATCATCGGGGGTCATTAACTACTGCCTTGGTTCTTCTGGATATGTCCAAAGCTTTCGACAGTGTTGGCTTCGAGTGCGTGCTTTCAAAATTAAAACACTATGGCGTGGATGGACCGGTTTTGCATTGGTTTGGCGATTATCTAAACGGGAGAACAATTAAGACTAAAATTGATAACTTTAATATCTCCGAGCCGTGGAGGGTTGAATCGGGTGTGCCTCGGGGGTCTGTGCTTGGGCCGCTTTTGTTTAACCTGTTGACGGCGGATCTACCGGATGTGATCGAGAAATGCAACTACCACATGTACGCGGATGGCATTCAAATTTACTCGCCGATAACTGCTGACAATGTCGATTTATGCATAAATACCATCAATGACGATCTTGCTAGGGTTTATTCCTGGGCAACGAGTAACTCCTTAATACTAAATCCGGTAAAGTGTCAAGTACTCTTCATCGGGAGTCGTGCGGGTCGAGAAACTGTCGGCTAATCGAACTTCAAAATTGCGTTAAACGGTGTCAGCCTTCCAATCGCCGAAGAAGCTCGGAATCTCGGTGTGATGTTGGACAGTAATCTCTCTTTTAATGGTCACGTTGATCGGTTGTGTCGGGGTGCTTACGCGAAGTTAAAGCTGCTCTACCAATTCAAGGCTATTCTACCAACTAAAGTGAAACTTATGATTACAGATTCCTTGGTGTTGTCTAGCCTGGGCTACGCAGATGTTGTTTATGGGCCCTTTCTTACACAGGCCAGTAAGCGACGACTGCAGAGCATCCAGTACAGCTGTATGGCGTTTGCTGTCGGCTGCCCCCGACGCCAGCATATGTCCGGGGTATTGCGAGAGCATCGCTGTCTGCGAATGAGGGAGCGTCGCTTCCTCCACTATGTTGGCGTGGTGCGCTTGGCTGCTGTCGAGCATCAACCGCCCTATCTGGCCGAGAAAATACAGCTGCGGATTGAAGCACATGCCCGAGAGCTTCGTCGGGTTGCCACGACAGCGACGGTTCCAGAACACAGGGCAGCGTTCTTCAGGAGGTCTTTCTCCTATCTCGCTGCCTTTGTTGTAAACAATACCCTCAGCACCATCGGCTTCTACAGCCGAGACTCCACCATCCAACCTTTGAAGAAGGCGATTCTATCGGGCGCGATTGTGTGCGAAGATATTTTTTTTTTTAATTTTATTTCGATGCTTTTAATTTTCTTCGATTTTATCTTTTTATACTGTATCTTTTGCTGTTTCCTTGTTATTTCGTTTGGTAGTATTTTATATCACTTCGCTGTTGTACTTACCCTTTGTATTTTACATACAATAAAGTTATTTTATTTATTTATTTATTTATTTAAATGCGCGAAAATTTGGCAAAGCATTCAAAAAGGTACATAAATATAGGAATAACCCATGTATATATTTTTTTCATTCGTTTCATTTTTATCACGACTTTAGTGCTATCTACAATCTACAAACCAGCAGCTCTATTTCATAAGGCAATGAATAGACGAGCGCATAAAACATTACCGGCGTCACGCAGCATTGTTCTTATTTTTTTGGGAAAACACAGGCGTTTTTTTCAGCGTGTAATAAGTATTTCTTTCATTTATAAAAAAGGCTTCGTGTTGCCCTCAACTTTTTATGAGCTCGTCTATCCTTAGCCTGGCCGGTAAACCACTCACCGTGAGTGGATGACGTCAAATTAACGTGAGCAATGCCATAGAAAGGACAAGGTACTGGCTTACCTGACGTCAGACGTTAGATCATTATACAGGTTGTTCAAAATTTGCAACTCTGTTTAATAACTTCAAAAGTTCGTTTTTGTAATAATATTAATACAGCACTCGAAAGCAAATGTTGCTCTCTATTAATCCTTACTGATATTCCCTATACCTATTCTTGAGACATTCATAACGTTTTTTAAAATTTATTAAAATCCTTCTGATATTGGGTATTAGCAGGCCTTAATATTTTGCAAGATATTTGCGTGGTGGCAGTGATTGTATTTTTGTTTATGTAAATCACTGAGGGTTGAATTTTGTTTGTAACATTTATTATGAATAATTTGGAGTAATGAGTCAAAAATGTGCGCGGAGAGTATATTTTTTTTTGTTACCTATAATAATAGGGGATTGTATAAGATATAATCGTGTATTCGTTTAACCATATTTATTCTCGAGAAATATGAAACTGTTATTATCAATAATAAGCAAGAATTGAAATTTGAATCTATACCGCAAAAATCAACAAAAGTACTGTTCTGACAAATCTGTTAAATGTCGATGATACATGGAAACAAAATCTAATAAAAATTATATGATAAAGTTGATATACTTCCGGTAGACCGGAAGTGACAATTAACTTGTGTATTTTAATTTAGATCCTGATTCCAAACTTTCAAATACACAGAAACAGTGCAATATCAATCATGCAACTTCTAATGGGGCAGTTCCGTGAGCCACCTTGTAGACTCAGTAACGCGTCTTTGTCTACAAAAAAGTTTTGTTTATTTTTTCTGCAAGCTGTATAGCCTTCAAGATAAACTAATGTTAAGATTAAAATTTCACATACGTATAATAATAAATCGTATTAAATAAATATGTTAAATTGGCTCAAAAACGACATTTATTTGCAAATATTTGTCTCGTTGTTCATTTTCTGCTATTTTGCTGTGACGTCATGTTTTTTCTTTTAGATAAACCCCGGTCAAGGTCAAGGTAATAAGGTATTAATTATTTAAACACCAAAACATGATCAACACGTAATATAATGAAATAACCATTAAACCAGGCTTGGTGATCGGCCAGAATGCGATTAATTTGATCAAATAAGCATTACCCATCGCTTTTAGGGCAATTACTGACCGGCGCGGGATTCAGTAATTTTCGGATTGGGGCGTCCCCGTTTGCCTCTCGCACTCTTCTTAATTTTCACATGCGAACCTTCGACATCTAATTGTAATAAATATTAATTAGTGCAGGCCGACTGGGATTTAATTTATTAGGGAAAATTAAGCGTAAGTCGGCCTCATTAGGGTAATTGCTGATCCGGGCTAAGCTCTGTCGCTTTCAGTTTTCAGAAGTCAATGGGTGGTCGTAATTTTATAGAATAAAGAGTATTTCGTTGACTAAGCAGGCTACTTTGACCACACCTCGCGCCCAGAAGGATAATTAACCCAAATTGAATAGCGGGCGTAAAATTCGGTTGAAAGGATTTTATTTTTATTTGCCCTTGAGCTGATTTAGTCAGGCTGCTGATAACATAATCTATTAATAGGGATTACCGGACGGTCTTTGAACCCATTTATTAGAATCTAATAGCATTTGTTGTTGCTGATGGGTTCTCTTCTTATGTATGTCATCCTTTCTATAGCATTAAAATGATTGTAGGTATCAGTAATGTGCAAAATGAAATTAAAAATTTTAGTATGTTTGTGAAAATGACTATAAAGAACTCGTTTTTAATAATTTATTTATTAATAAAATGTAGAACAAGTGAATTTGTCGGTCTTCATGGACTACACCCTACCATAGGCATATAATAAAACTATCGATTTATTGTTGATGTGTTCCAGTAGAATTCTAAAACGCGGTTGTATGACTGTCTAACAACGGTTATGTATAAAATAAGTTTGATTTTCCAGTGAATAGAATAAAAAAGTACATAATTCAGTTCTACATAAAAGAGTCCAAGGATGTTCTCTTAACACGACTACAAATAATAAATTACTGAAAAATTACACTTTACATGTGGGTAATGTGGTTTTATGTTAATCAAGTCATATCTAAACAGATCCTTCTGCAAGAGTTGCAAAAGTACTACTCAACATTTGAAGCCCAAACATTATTTGGAAACTTGTTTACGTGTATTAAATGGAAATAACTTATGTAATTCAATTTTGATATTCTTAATTGTAGATTCACTTTTCTGATTCCAATGATACTTATCACAGTTTATGTTAGGTTTAGGTTGTAGGAATTACCATTTAGCATGGTTATAAGGGTTTTAAGTACGTAAAAATGTATTACAGAATATCGAGACATGATAGAACTTTATTATGCATCACAGGAAAGTATCCAAATAGATGCGGTGAGATCAGCACTGCTCGCCAACAATAGCAAATATTATAATTTCTGTATTGACTTTCTAGATTCGATGTATTGTTTTTTTGTAAGTAAGTAAGTTTATTTTCAGACGAATAAGTTATACTATACTACAATCCCCGTCGATAGTATCCCTTCCCCTTCATAGTCCGAGAATGGACAGGCCGTCTCGGATTCATGGAATTGAGGGCGTCCTGATTTTCAATTTGGCCTATATTATGGTAACCTTAGTTTATTCTAGACAGCAATTCGTTCTTTATCTTCTTCTTGAAGTTTGTGAGTGGTAATTGTTTGATGTTACTGTCTAGGTTGTTGTATGTATTAATGGTATCCGTGAGCAGGAATCTATATGTTCTTATGTGCGAGTTGTATCTTGTTATGTGGTTGTGAGTCTGATTGTTTACTGTTAGTGTTATGTCTATTTTGATCATTTTATTTTTTATTTTGTGTAGTAAGATAAGATTGTTCACTTTGTTCTTTTCACGTACTGTCAGCTCTCTGCTCCGCCTGTAGATGTCTACCGTTGGTGTGAATTTATCCCACATGTAAATAATTTTCAATATTTTGTTCTGCTGACGTTGCAGTTTGTTAAGGCTATCTTCCGTTGTGTTTCCCCATATGGTACTTAGATAGCTGATGTTTGTGACAAACAGAGTTATAGAGCTGCATTTTTGACTTAAAGGCAATATATTTGTTTATGTTGGTTGCTGCTGCAATTACTCCAGCATTCTTCTTAATAATTTTATTAATGTGATCGTCTTTTAAGTTGCTTTGCAGTACCAGCCCTAAGTATCTTATACTCTTGACTTCTTTTATTTCAGTGTTTTTATATATATTTTCATTTTCGTATTCTTCCTGTTGTTGAAGGTCAAGTAATGTGTTTTTTGCTCGTTGAGTGTTAGCAGGTTCGTGCTACACCAGTTTCCTAATTCCTTCATATCTTCGTTAATATCTTGCTGCTGTGCTTCATGGCTGTTTCCGCCTTGTGGTATTCCGTAGTCAGAAGTTAGTGGATCACTCCCTGCTTTCCAGAAACGACTTCATCAGCTGTAACTGCTTATTTTTGATACCGAGTTTTTCCAGTTTGCCGAAGAGTCTGGTCTTGGACACTGTATCGAATAACCAACAATAATCTTGGATAGCTTCTATTATATGTAAATTATTCCATATTTCAAAGAGGTACAAAAACTTTGACTTTAATGCCTCCTTTCTAGAAACAAGATCGGATTCGTCAAAACATTGAGAACATAGATTGATACATTGGGTACCAGTTTATCTCATATATTTGGCAAAGTAAAGTCTGGAAGCCCTAGCTCTAAGATAAACAAAACAAATTCGCCTAACTTTCTTGTTTGATATCATCAAAACTATGATGTAAATTTTATTTTGGTTCAAAACGATCAGCACGAAAAGTTTCCCCAGTTCCGAATTTCTCTAAATAAACTCGAGTCCCATGACTTCTCACTATCAATAATTTAGTAACCTATGTTTAAAACCTTGTTCTCACACCCATAAAGCACCTAGTATGACCCGATAGCGTCATTGTCTTTGCAATATGAGCGTATAATCCATTTCAATATTAAAACTTTTTCACAAATTTTGCGAATTCAACAACAAAAGTTAAGAGTTAAAATTATGTAGATTAGATTACGTATGTATCAGATTATAAATTTGTGTTTAGAGGAATTAACGCGACTATTAATCTTAACACCCGTGTTTCGTATAATATTTATAGCTTTCTTTTCACGATCTCAAGACCAATAATTTACTTCAGGGGTGCTGTAAAATTTTACACCTACCAGAATATCCCGACAGTAGTTAAACCACAGCTGCACTTGCCATTATTCCAGATTACGATATGTTGTAAACCCTCCTGTAGCATTTCGACATTACGGATTTTATGTCGACATTAACTTCTGATATTTTATTCCTGGACACCTTTTGTAAAGCATTGTGCGCGACCCTTAATCTTGCATACCGGGTAGAAAAATTTGTACTGTTAGTTTCCATTCAAACAAACAAGTTGTGCGAAACTCTCCTAACAAAAGACGGCTTAAAGGAACGGGTTTAAAAGTTTTAATAGTATTCGCGGCAAATAGAAATACTGGTAAACCGGAGGTAGCGCTTCTTATGGTGCTAATGCAATACAAACTTCTTCAGGCTTTATTTGCTCCAATAAGGCAACCTTACCGTTGCTCCAAAGGATTACAGGAAGCTGAAAAGTTTTAGATGTTTTCAAAGGAAACTGTTTTAATACATTTGAGTAGCTTACACTTTGTGTGTAGGAAGCTGGTAAAGTTAAAGCTCCAATGGTAAAAGAAAAAACTAGTAAGAAAAAACGTGCTGAAGTTAAAATACCACCCACCGTAAAATATTTAAAAAAAACAAGTGAACCGATTTTGCCCATTTACGAACTTGTCCTTAGTTTTTAGGAGATAAGCTTGTATGTATACCAAATTTCAGATCAATTGCTTCAAAATTACGGCAGTTATCGTGTACACAGACGGACAGACGGACAGACGGACAGACGGACAGACAGACGGACATAGCTAAATCGATTCAGTTTTCAATTCTGATCAAATCCATATATATATATATATATATGTCTATATCTGCCACGCCTCCTTAAGGGTGTTAAAAATGTTGAATCAAACTCAATATACCCTCACCACATTAAATGTGGGCGGTATAATAAATGGAGAATGAATAACCGTCGAGGGTAATAGGATCACATAATTTTAGGAAGATTACAAGTGCTTTTGATTGATATGTTGTCAAATTTCAGAATCATAAAATTCCGAAAAAAAACACATATTAGTGTAATCAAGAACATAAAAACCATTACATGTGGATCTAGATGTTAAATTATAACTATTTCCGATTACTATTGCAATTGTAACTAATATTAGTTTCATAAGACTGCCTCTAGTTTTTGCGATAATGCCCTCTCTGAATGTGTCCAACAGACAGGAGATAAATTGTGCCAAGCTAATGTTCGATCTTTTATTTAATCCTAATTAGACCAATGCAACCTGCATTGGTTCGCGCATGTTTTTGCTTCCGACCTGTTGAATTTAGTCTATTTTCCTTATGCTTTTAATCATAAGTTTTTGTTAATTAGGTAAATTTCAACATCCTGTCGCTTGTTTATTGTTTATTAATTTGTTATTACGCATTTTATTGGATAAATATTGTCGTCTTATTAATGTTGATTAATTTGCATGATTTGTGTACGCGCGTTCATTATGAAAAATAAGAAGGCGTCCATATCCGTTGGAATTCACTTTGTTATCAAAAGAAAATGTTTAAAACGAAATTACAGAGAAAAATTGACAAAATTAAAAAGTATAAATGTGTGCTCGTCGATCCTCCGATAAAAATGCATAATATTAAGCAATAAAATGAGTCTTTTATTAAGAGACAGATTTAGTGTTCAATGAGTTTGGCTTGCAGTTCTTCGATTTATTGTGTTTTCAGTCATTTTTATAAATAGCATTTCCATAATACACCATTTTCTGTAATTCGATTACCTTTTTCAAAATTTTGGCATCATCAAAGTTGCATGTGTGGTCATGCTATAAAGTATGCAGGGCAAGGGCCGTTTTATCAGTTTTGTTATTGTTTTTATTTTGCAATCGTATGTCGATTTTTTTTTTGAAATATTGCTTATTTTGCACAACATACTCCACCCCACAGTTACCACCCGCTAAATTAACCCACTCGATTCGCCGTTGTCAATTTTGTCTTTCAGGTTTGAATATAAATTTCCAATGCTCTTCTTGTTGTAAGTAACTATTTTTATTATTTTTTGTTTTTAACAGTAATACTAATTTGGAAGTTAAACCTAGTGTAGTTGTCAGTTTGTAATATTTAAATTATAAGTTATTATTAAGTTATTACAATCTCAGGGCCCTATGTTTTAGGTCTTTTATAATAGCGACTTTCTGTGTCATGGTGTGGTCTGAACTAATTGTTGTAACTATGATTAACGCTATAAATGTAGCCGAAACGTCAGCATAAAAAGGTGAGAGTATTATTTTAATGCCAGCTCCCACAGCCATCAACAATATTATTATATGTTATGATGAAGTTTGTAGACCTATTAACCATATATTATATTGCCATAATTTATACCATTTCATAATTCAATGTTTGATTTCAACTAACCGGCATAATTAAGGGAAAGGTTGAACAAATTTTGCTAAATTTTATGCCCAATAATTATTTTTCGAGATGTTATAGAGAATTTTATCAATATTATCAGAATCTTTATACCTGAATTACACTATTAAAGTGTTGACAATTTTCTTTGACAAGTTCTTATCAAATGTTTGATGGAAAGTTGATGACGTTTTCAGCAAAGTTTTAGATCAGGCATTCCTTTAGTTGTATCAATACTGATTTATGTTAATTTATTTTGACTCTGCCATTGCGTTGGCATACCATACGAAATTTGCTTGCTCTACACACCAGTATAAATATTCTCGAGAGCGTGAATTTTATTCCTTTTGAACTACAAATAACATCAAAAAGCTATGGGTGGAATTGGCTTTGGGAGTTCAAAGTGAAGACGGAATTGATGGCGCTCTGCATTCGTTTCAACTTTTAAATTACGGTGTGATTACAGGAACAAACTTTTGTGCCGAGGTGAGTTGTTACGGGACATATTACTCGAATAATAATCTGGCCCTAAAGTTAAGCTCAATAACTCTAGAAGTATTGGTCCTGGATGCTAATATTGTATTTATACAAGGTGTATTCGAAAGAAGGGGCTTTTAAGGGGTAATATAAAGAGGCAAAAGATATTTTATAAAATTAACAGCTAAAAATTTAATTGTGCTAACCTCATGTTTTCATAATTTGAAGTAGCTAAAAACAATCTTAAGCATTAATTTCTGACTTTGGCAATACTGATCAAGACTTAAATTGGAATAACTTTTAGGATTTTCAAAATTGAGTGGTTATGTTTTAACTGGTGTTATTAATATGATACTTGCAGACGTATTTGCAGCCGAAAATCCAAAACCGTTTTAGTTTTTGTGTAATACGTACAACAATAGAGAGTATTCTTTTATTTGTACCGTGTGCACATTTTATTCTTTATTTTGTATGGTTGTCTCATGCTTGTTGTCTGTTGTACATGAATTTGTAATGGATTCTGCATTGTTGCTAAAGACAAATACAAATTAGGTAAAATGTGTTCAATTTATTATAATTAAACCAGACATGCTTAATCCTTCTTATTTATTTACTCTTACATTCGCTACATTACATTACATTACATTACATAAATCAATAAATAATTTACTCTTCATATATTAAACATATTTATATAAATACATACATAATTTACAAAACAATAAGTGTTAAATTACAAAACAGTAGAAAGAGTATGTTGCATAAATAGGACTCTGAGATACTGAGAGTTCAGGTAAATTCACATGCACAGCACACTTGTGATTGTCTCCGCCCGTGTTACCGAACGGAACAAAATTGTCTATCCCGCTTCCTCCTCCGTAGGAATATTTTTAGTGCACACCGGTGATCGATTCTATCCATGGCTTATAGTATGACGTCCTCATGTAGACACCAGGCAGATAAGGAGCGGCACATTTGATACCGTGAGATACTGTTCCAGCAAGGTGATACCTGCCGTCCGGCCGTTGAAGCACTAATGGTCCACCCGAATCGCCCTGAAACGAAAATTTATCCTGTCAGTTACGTGTATTAACGAGAAAATATTGCGATGACCTTTGGTAAAGATAGATAGCTTGCTAGGAAAACTAGTAATTTGATACCGCCAGTATTTGATTAATTATAGTGTACAACAGTTATAGTAGAATTCAAATCAATAAAATAAATAAGGAAATTTATAAACAATATTTTGATTTTGTATTGTAAACCGGCGCATCCGCCAATTTGCGTATGGACCAAAAACTCGTTTTTAGAACGTGTGGTATTATTCGGATCGGTAAGTTAAGATTTTCCACCTTCCCAGTTCTCTAACTGAATAACATATCGTAACACTAATGATTAAAAATGTTGTTCTAACGCTTAAAACTGTAAATAAATAAGAATATGACGAACAAGAAAATGTTTTTTTTTGTTACATGTATGGAGAAGTTAGAGGAACTGTAGTTTCTCGTAAATAATTAATGGCGTTAAAAATCGAATTAGACGTTTCTTCCATGTAGAGAAGTTCTAAATGATGGGCTATTATTGACTGATTGTGAGAAATTAGCTTTGTTCGTTGGGTCTCTGAGAATAGCTTAGAGCAACTTAGAGTAGGCGTATGGCGTTCGCTGGGCATTTGTATTCTGTTCGTTGGAATTCGAGCAAGTTCCGGTAGCGTAACCTAAGCAGCTTGGAGCATTTTTTATTGACCCTGCTTAATAGTAGGAGTATATTTAGAGGAGTTTAGAGCAAGTTGTAATCAGTTTGCGTTTTGACAACACGCTATTGCAATATTTCAGTACTATAATAGTATATTATTATACAAGTTTTATAAGACGTCAAATTGGCGCACGAGTTGTTTTGGGCACGACGAGCGTAGCGAGGAGTGCCCAAATGGAACGAGTGCGCCAATACGTCTTATAAAACGAGTGTAATATACTATTTTTTCTACTTTGCGTCATTAATTTTATATAAATTTAGAAATTGTGGTTACTATATTGCGCTAAATTAGAATCTAGGGTATTTCGCGGGTACCACGTGGCAGCACTGTAGTAACTGTCAACTTCGTTAAGGATGAGATCTATGAGATAAAATCTTGACAAAATCTAATTGTGAATAAAATTACTCTACTTTAGCCTACAAGTTGGAATAAATATTCAGCGAGATCTCAACGATGATCATAATGGAGCTTGGGGCAACACTTTTAACCCTACTGTGATAAATACATGAAACTTAACCTACAAAGTCAACAACTTTAATAGTGGTTTCATAAGTATAATAATCAGAATAGAAGTGTTTGGCGGTGACTGATTAGTTACTTCGAAGAACAAGAACTTACTAAAGAATTGTTTTAACACCTAACGTTTAATAGCGATGTCTACCTAATTCCGCTACGTAGCCGTTGCGGCTTATATATTTACAAGCACTTATAATTGAAACCCAATTTTAATTTCGGCAAAGTAGTTTATTAGAATAAATTATACTTAGTAAAATTACATGTGATGGAGGTGATACAAATATGTTGCACACAACCAGAACTAAGACGAAGTCGAAAGCGACGGACAAAAATGAATACGAATTGAGCCGAACAGAATTCGGTCGAAAATGTTACCGAAAACTTATACGTTACATAAACTAAGAAATCCTCTACACTTTAAATGTACTATAGCTTCATACGTGTATGCTGATAAACCATTTATTGCGCATATACAATCTCGTAGCAGTAATTAAAATCATTCATATCTACGATGTAGGTTTCATCTTCGCATAATACCTTATTAAAGTAAATGTGGTCCTCGAATTATATCTGAAAAGGGGATTTGATGTTTAGTTGAAAAGAATGATAACGATCACTTACCAGAGTCGTAAAACATCACCGAAAACGTTATGCTGGCGTATTTTGATGAACACAGCAAAACTAAGAAAGCTACAACCTTTGGCCATAGTATAGCAGGCTACACGCATGTTTAAATATGTATAGAATATTGATATTTCGCAGTTTATGCGATTGCAAGCGATTAAAAAGAGGCAGTGTGTGGTTATGTATTGTACGTTTGACATTTGGCATTTGATATCAATGTGTACCAATCCTGGTAATCTTAGACAAAAATGTTACTGTTTTCGGTGTTACAATGTGTTAATTGTAACACCGAACAGTGTTACAATGTGTGCATTGTGAATGCAAAGTAGAAAAAGGCTATTTTACACTGCACTACTTTCGTCTTTTTCTAAACTTCTTTTTAGTAACTAGAAAAAAGTTTTAAAGTAACAAGGGATGGGTATATTAGACACACTTCTTGATGTATTCCAGCATAGCCAACCTGGTGCATTTAAGGTTATGTTGTTTGTTTACTTTATACAGGTTTATTTGTGCAATATTTTACTGTGTAAACATGTTACTACAAATTAAATTACATAAATTATACCAACTGTACAAAGTGTAGCGCGTCACTGTAACGTTAAACGTAGGTATACTTTTCTGCGGTATGTCAAAACAAAGCAAAATGATTCACGGTCGCACTGTTGGCAAACCTTACAAATGCCTACACTGCGCATGCGTCTATACTAAGAAAAAGTTTAGAAATATAATAGCATGGCATTTCTAACTATACTATTATTTAGAACTTTTTTCTAGTGACTAAAAAGAAGTTTAGAAAAAGACGAAAGTAGTATAGTGTAAAATACCCTTAACGATCATAATCGCTCATCATGCACTATACATCAATGAATACAGATATTGCCGCGCTAAGCAAAAAGGTCGTATCTGACAATTTGTTAGCACTTTACCTTTTCCGATCAAATCTAAAGATGGAATGATGGATTGTTCATTTATTAAAGCTAAAATATAGAAGAACATTCCAAAGAATTCGCAAGAGCATATTGTAGTATAGGTTCCAGATTCCAGGCATTATTCTAAAGTTTTTATATTTTTTAATTATCTATATTGTATTTTTTAAATATATCTAAAAAGATTAGCATGTTACTCCAAATGAAGCCATAAATCGCTAACGTAGTTTGTATATCTGTCTGTCGGTTCAGGTCCCCCACCCCCCAAAGAGGTTTGACCGCAGGAGGGAGGGGGTGTTGCAAAATTGATTTTTGTTTTTTGCGGTTCCTTATAAGTAATTTTCTCAGAAATTAGAATTCAATTCAGAATTTCTGGCTTCAGATTTATATTCATATTAACGAATACCAATCTTCGCTAGACATAAAGTTAATACAGTATTATTTTTATTAAGTTAATAACTGTGATGTAAATTTATTGAAATGAAACACAAAAATTGTTTTATTCGTCTTTTAATGTATTCTGGATTTTGAACCGCTTGGGGTACGAGGTAATATGTATTGATATATCTCAAGTCTCACAGCAAGTCAGTTTGGATATAAAGGCAGCATTTAGTATGTATTTAGTACGTATAATTAAAAATTAAATAAAAAATGTATCAACATTTATCAGGCTAGCACGCATATTGTATTAAATGTAGTCAATATCAAGATCTACATCACTGTTGCTTACCGAGTTCTCAAAAAGAAAATTTACCAAAAATTTATCCTTTACTTCCCTTGTTCAAGTTGTTTTATACTTAACCAAGAATATATACTTTAACTATGACAAGCCAAATTGCGTTGGTTCGGTTCTGCCAATTCTGCTCCAAGCACCTTGCTCTCAGTTTACTCTAAGCTGCTCGTGACGTCAATCTGCCCTAACCTGAGTAATGTCTAGTGAACCCAACGAACAAAGCTATTGTGTGAGATATTGTATAACTTTCCAAAAATGACAATTGACACTGTACATAAATGACATTTGTAAATAAAAATAGTAATATTTGATAGAAGTATGGATCTTGTTTGCAGGACGAAATACCACAAACCCACACACCAGGCTACTCAAATGAAGGAATAATGAAAAATACTCAAACTTCAAAGGCAATTTTGTCTCAAACCGCTTAACCGATTTTAATGATTCCTTTGATTCATTGTAAGGTGATTCCTCTTTAACAAAACAGTCGTACACATTTTTTGTCCAATCTCTATTTTGAGCATATGGTTGAGCAGAACATGTTTCTTTGGCAGAAATTTGAAACTCTATGGGGCGTGACTGCTACAACCATTGGTATTAACTTGAATAAAACGTAGTCGGGACTTTTCTGAACATTTTCATTTTTAGTAATGTCATGTATTAATGGTAACAACACGCGCACTCTTTAAAAGTTATTTTTTCTCTAATCGCTTGGCCGATATTGATTTGTGTTCTGTTCAATCATAAGCGAATTTCTCAGCAGTAAAACAGTTGTACACATTTTTATTTAAATTGCAGTTTTGAACATACAGAGAGTTGAGTATATACGGGGTGTCTCACGGAACTGGTACATTAGAAGTTTCTCATGTTCTACTATTTCTGGAAACTTGAAATTTTGGAACTAGAACTTACACGATCTGAGCACTTCAGCTAAAATATTCTCACGCTGTCACGTCCGGTCAACGGAAGACGGTATCAACTTTGTTATTTTAAATGGAATGATATAATTTTTATTTTATTTTTGGGTTTTCCTGTACCTAAATATCACCATTTTTGAGCTTTTTTGATTTTACTAATTTTTTAATGATTACGTTTAAAATTGAATATCTCTGTTATTACTGAAACTAGAAATTTACTTGTTTGGTGGTCCAAAGCTACATAAGCAAACCAAATAAGACGATGTTTATTTCTTCATGATATCTTATACAGACTGTTCAAAATTAACAACACAATAATTGAACTTTCAAACGTAAGACACTATTATTTTTTAAAATGGAACACCCTGTATACCGATACTCCATTCGATAGGAAATCATATTCCCTATCAATCAATTGTAGGGTTCCCTATATCTATCTTTAATAGTTTTTGAAATATTATCAGTATAAAAGAATGCAAACTAAATACAAAACGATGTATTCTTCATTTATAGGAATGGAACAGCAGGCAAACAGAAAAATATTGAAAAGGTTTGTTAAAACTTAAATAATATATTTAGGATATCTAACTTAAATAAAAACTTAATTATGTTGTTCGAAATGCTGCCCGTACTGCTCCAAACATTTTAACTCTTCGCTGTACTTCTGTCATCGTCATTCGGATTTCTTGTCTTTGAAGTCCATTAATGGTGGCTACTACTCTGTTAGTCAATTCATCTCGAGTATTAACTGGTGTGGAATCCACCTAACTTTTCACATGACCCCAGAAATAAAAGTCTAATGGTGCTAATTCTGGTGAGCTGGGTGGCCACCGCCACGGTCTCTTATTTCCGAACCACCTATCGCCAAACATCTGATTAAGTCGAATGGATACCACATGCGAAGCATGTGCCGGTGCACCGTCCATTTGATAAAAGCAGTCGCGTAAAATATTGAGAGGAAGAGTTTCGCAAAAATTGTTCACACGTCCATGCAAAATTTCTAAATATCTATCACTATTTAATGTTTCGTTGTAAATTTCGTATCTAATTTCGTCCCCTATTATTAAATGGGAGTATTAAAAATGGATTTAAAGAAAAAGGGACAGTATCACAAAAACTATTAAAGAAAGATAGAGGGCACCCTAATATTAATTGATAGGGAATAAGATTTCCCGTCGAATTGCATATCGGTTTACAGAGTATTCCATTTGAAAAAAATGAGTGCTTTACGTTTGAAAATTCACATATTGTGTTGTAAATTTTGAACACCCTGTATAAGATATCATGATGAACTAAACATCGTCTTATTTGGTTATGTTTCTAGTTTTGGACCACCAATCATCAAACATTTAGTTTCAATAATAACCGAGATATTCAATTCTAAACGTAACCGCGATAAGCACCAAAAAATTAGTAAAATCAAAAAAACTAAAAAATGGTGATATTTAGGTATAGGAAAACCTTATTACAAATGATGTATTTTGATACGTAGAAAGCAAACATAAAATTAATAAAATTATATTATTCCATTTAAAATAACAAAGTTGACACCGACTTCCGGTGGCCGGACGTGACAGTTAACTTGAGAATATTTTAGCTGAAGAGCTCAGATCGAGTAAATTCTAATTCAAAAATTTCAAGTTTCCAGAAATATTAGAACATGAGAAAGTTCCGTACCAGTTCCATAAGACTGGTCAAAGAAGCACAAAAATTAAAGAGAAAACATTTGTTTCGGTTGGAGCTGTACAGACAAAACCTACGCTTTGTTTTGTCTTCTTGTCGTATCTTTTTAGTAACGGAGATAATGCCAAGAATGAAAAAAAAACAACTTTTTTTAATTGCTCAGGCTACCGTCGGATTCAAGCTAAAGCCACTGGTTGTAACTGCCACACCACACAGTTTGCATCAGAAGCTGACAGAAGAGCGTACAATCATTCTACCATCCTGAATTTGCTCAAACCTAGAAATGAAATACAAATTTGTACAAAGGTTTGCTGCTGAGAAATTAGCCAACGATGAACTCGTAAATCATCAAAATCGGTTAAGGGGTTTGAGAGAAAACAAACTTTTAATGCGTGCACATATTGGTACCACTGTTCTTCCTCTATCTCCTATGCTTATGACGCGAATAAAAAATATAAAATGTTTAGAAAAGATCACGCAACCGATTGTGTTCTCAAATAAATAATTTAATAGAACATTATAGCTGTTGACGATAGACCTCCAAAGTTATTCATAATCGGAAAGCTAGGCTATTGATCTTGAGAATTATGTCAAAATATATAGGGTGTTCAAGTTTAATTTCAATATTCTTAATTAATATCTTAGCAAAATTTAGTAGGCTAAATTCCTTTGTTTATCATGTGACACATTCATATGGCAATTCCCTTTGCCAAACTTTAATAATCTCTTTTAATAAGCCGACCAACACACGCTCGTGTATATATTTATTGTAATATTTTTCAATTTAAGAGTTGAAAAGCAAATAAAAATAAAAGAAACAGCCTTAGATAAAAACAACATACTTTCATATAATATCATTTATATTGAAGAACTAATAATTTTGAGCAGTACTAATATTTTAAAGTTATGCCTTTAAGAATAATAGGGTTGCATTTGTCCGATATTACTTTAATAGAAAACAAATATCAATAATATAATAGTGATGACAAGCAATTTGTCACTTTTTAGTTTGCTTTTTTGATGGCGTCGATCCTTTGATGCAACTATCAAGCCCAGATCCGTATTCAGCGCAAATAAATCTACCGAAAAGGCTACTCGCTTTCCATTCAGATTCAAAAATTTTTCTTTCTCCAAAATTTTCTGATATAAGATCATATAGTTTATATGCTACCATGAAGACAACAAGACATTTCATAAGTAAAAGGCATGTACAAAAGAAAATCGATGCCGTCAAAAATTGACGGATCGAAGTTGAATTTGATGAAAACATGTGTAGTTTGATAATTAAAAATCGACGTGTCCAAGTATTTTTGTCATGTTCCATACTGTGTTCAAAGCTTAAAAATGTTGTTGTCAAGATGAAATAAAGTCATCATCGTCAATAACATTTTAAATTATATCCTAAGTACTTCTTATTTACGTTCTACTAATTTTGTATATAAGCAACAGTTAGACGTTTGCGTGGATTTCAAATAATTGTATATAATCGAATCAAATGTCGAACGTTCCAACGTTCCATATAATTATCTTTCAATGTGATACGCGCCCGCCTAATGATATAGAATTTTAATTTTTTTTGCCAACAAATTGAATATTGACAGACTAAATATTCAATGAACTTAGCAATTAGTAACTGTACCATTGCAATGAAATTTGATTTTGGTCTATAGCTACTTACCTCACAAGAGTCCTTTTGTCCGTTCGCATATCCTGCGCAAAGGAAGGACTCAAGGATAACTTTTGTGTGACCGGCGGTTTGAAACATTTTTTGGCACACATCGTTCTCCATAATTGGTACTTGGACTTCTTGTAGTACGGATGGGACTCCCCCGCCATATTTTAGTCTACCCCATCCTGTCACTGTTGCCATTCTTCCCGTGAAGTCCTCTCCTTCTCTGGGGAGGCAAATAGGAACTGAAAAAGAAGAAATAATTGTTCAATCGCATACTAATTATGATGTTTCTAAATAAAGCTGACAACAATTAATAAAAAGATACATACAATCGTATAAGTTACGTGTTGCAGGCCAAATAATTGCCCTCTAATATTTTGGACATATGAAATAAATATATTGTGAAAAAAAGTTGTGTGAAGGAACTTACGTAACCGGAGCACACAACTGTTATGTCTTATCTTGACGTGCTTGTCTCTGGTATTGCGAATGCATATTGTGTCCACGCAACACTAGGTTTTCAGTGTTGTTCAAAAACTAACTGAATTGTGTAGGAAGTATAACCGGTATCATACTTCTAGTATTTTATTATAAATTTAATAACATTTATTTGTGTAGATACATTACTATTTCATCAGATACAACACTATTGTATTGTACTTAATATGCTAGAGAGAATTATTTTACATTGTTGAGTTGCATACTTTTATTCTTACATACATTTTTTCTTTGTTTTAAAATATATCAATTTTGTTTAAACGAATCGGGTTATAGTCCGGTATAAGAAATATATACCCTCATGTGTTATTTAATGATAATACGGAATATATGCCAGATAATGTATATGTTATGGACCAAGTGATTAATCCGGGCAATATTCATTCTTAATTGTAAAGTAAGTGATCTGAAATTTCGTATACAAGCTTATCTCTTAAAAAGTAAGGACAAGTGCGTGAATGAGCAAAATCTCACTTTTGTATTAATAAAAAAATATTTATATCATTACGTGATATTTTATTTGAATTATACCAGTATTTCATCCGCGCTTACACGATCGGTAAAATCTCCTTTTGAAAGACGTATATTTTGAACGAATAAACTTATTATTTCCGTATTTATTATATTGTTCCTAATATTTAAATTATCGGAGAAATCTTTAAAAGAACTCGCTCCATCTTTGTCTGTCAAATGGAATTGTATGTGTCAGTGACCTAAAATGACTGAGGACAGGTTGAATTTCCCGCCAATTTGAATAATTGTGATGTTGGCAATGGTTGCAAATGACAGCTGGTATTTTGGTCCAGTGGCGTAGGTGTTCCTTCGTGTAAAGAGGTTCATTCTCTGATTATAATTAGGTATATTAAATTGAAACTATTAATTGAATTAATTGAAACATATATAGTTTCAATTCAAATTAATTCCCGTGAGGGTTAAATAAATAATAAAATGACATCCTTTATTGAGAAAGAAGAGGAAATATTGTTGCAGATGAACGTAACCCTTACTGAACGAGTTCACTATGGTAGCTGACAGTGATCATAACCTGTATCATGCACCCATACCATCTTAGTAACACTAAATAGGTTCAAAACTGTGGCGGGAAATTCAACCTCTCCTCAGTAACTTTAGGTCACCTTTATGTGTGTGTGCAGTTTTTGTGGCGACGATTCCGGAGAAACTAATAAAGGTATCGGGCCGAAAGTTCATATTTACAAGTTTCATGACTAAACTTAGAGCTGAAAAGTTTTTGTTCAAAAGGGTCCAAAGGAACTGGAAGTTTACTCTTAGCATTTTTCAAGGAATTTGCAAACTAGCCGCCATTTCTGTAATTTCGTCAACATAGTTAAGTAATAAATTAAAGTAGAGGAAATTTTGTATAATTTATTTCCATAAAATTTCCACAAAATTTTTTGGAAAAATTAATTGTTTAGCTGCAAGAGCAAATTCTATTTGATCGAGATCGGTCGTCTCTGCAATAATATAAAGCAGTTACAGATATATTATAATTCTAATGACAGTCGGTAGTGTCAAACGATGATGTTTTGACAATACCTAACGTCACTATAATCAAAATATCTGTCAAATCCTGGCCAACTAGTTTTATTGTAATGCAGACAGTAGACACTACCGATCTCGATCAAATAGAATCTCATGCAGCTAAACTATCAATTTTATCTATAGTACGATACACTCATCTACCTGGCCACGTCAGATTGTTAGTTATAAATAAAATTATCTTGAGAAGGATATGTGTATGGATATTGTAACTATGCCGAAACTATAATTTTGCCGACATAATTTTTAAACTTTCATATTTTCCTCATTTTTTATCAATTCGAGCTCATCCTTTTTTAAATAGTTTTCACAATATAGAGAATAAGAAAGAGCCAAGAACAATTCCGACATATTGTACCTTTTCCCATATATATGGCATCACATTTACTAATTTACTGGGTCAAGAGTAACAATAAATAAAACTCAAAATTTAAAAATAGCGAAATTAACCGTTTCCATTAAAATAAATTTAGAAAAATGTCCGCCTGTCAAAATGGTATTTCTCACCACCCACAAGAAAAAACACATGGTTGGCAAACTTTGACCATCAAGAGATGCAATCTTGGCATAGGCTCTACTAAAACGACACCGGAATTAATACAACAAATCTTCTTAATGAATTAAAGTCTAGCCAACACAGACAACCAGATTCCAATAAAAAGCACAGATCTACAAGGCCAAAAAAATGAAATGAAAGAATGTGATAATAACGTCCAATAACGTTCCCACTGAAATAAACAAAATCATACTTGATTATTTCATTAAATATTCTAAGCGACATTGAATATCATTATAATAATATGTAGGAACCGATTTTATTGGTATAAAAGACTTCTCTCACTCAATCATTCAATCATGCGGTCATTTAAAAAACCCCAGATGATTCAACGAAGAGAGCATTCAATCAGTCAAACTGCTTTCACCAGCTTTTTGTTATGGGAGCGTAAGCGACGTCCGGCAGGCCCAATTAACTTTGAATTGCTAACGCAAATAACCCGTTGCGAATAAATATTGAAACGCTGTTCACGTAAGTAGGTGGATGGCCACGATGGATACGAATATATACGCAGTCACGGTACTTTCTTTCCATCAATGCCGACGCTTTCCGTTTTGAGCATTTCGTTAAACGTTACATTGTATCGAGTGAGGAAAATTATTATAAATAACCACATCTGTAAAATAACACGCATTAATTTATTAATCACAATATCTCTTCAGCCACTGATTCGACTTTAATGATTCTTTTGTTCAGTTGTGGCTTAATTCATTTCGTTCGATTATGTAGTGTACCAAACTTTACCCAAAGTTTAGTAGAAAAGTATAAGTTCATACTCTGCCTTATTAAGGGGGACACTACTCTGACAACTTGAAAAATAAACTTGTTTTTTAATCATCATTATGTCTAGAAATTACTTCCGAAATGGTTTTGTAATATTCCAACTCAACACGTAGTTATAGCTGAAAGTAGAGCAGCGCGTCTAGCCAGATTGGGAAACAGTCGCAACCATATCGAACCGAATTTTACAGGGAGATACATATACAGGATCATAGGATCATAGGATCATAGCTACTACATTTTTGCCGCTTTACAAAAACAAGTGTCAAACATATAGGTTATGCAACCAATTTAACAGCTGTGTATAAAATATTCAGTATTGAATTCGGAATTCAGTATTGTATTGTAAAAAGGGCACTAAGTCAGGAAAACGACAACAAACGAGTTTTTGATATAGAATTTTAAATTTTGTGTAAGTTTGTTGCAATCTCCGAGAATGAGATATGTAAAACTTGAGGTAGTAATGTGACATTCTCCGGATCAAGTATTTGCGGTCTTGGCTTCAAAATGTCGATTGAGTATGATTCTTTTGAACTAACGAGTGTGAATTGTAGCCCATTGATTGTTCGAAATGCTTCCGAAGTTAACAGTACAATCACGCTTGTCTTTAAGTTATTAGAACTGGGCCATACTGCTTTAGAGAAAAAATGTGGTTTGGTGCTCTTATCGTCAGGCAAAGGACTCCAGTGGTTTGACGGACTATGCTAGAGCTAGGCAAAAAAATCGATTGATCCATCTCTCAACCTTTTTATTTTAAGATCGAAATTTCGATCAGATCGAAAAAATCGAAAAGATTGATTTGATCGATCTTTTAATGATACGTAGATACGTAACCGGACACGTATCATACTTGAATGTGGGATAACTATCAGATCGATCATCAAAAGATCGGTGAGCGATATTATCAATCATCAAAAGATTGGTTTGATCGATCATCAAAAGATCGATCTGATCGATCATCAAAAGATCGATCTGATCGGTCATCAAAAGATCGATCTGATCGATCATCAAAAGATCGATCTGATGGACCATCAAAACGTCGGTCTGGTCGATTAGATCGATCTTCAATTTGGATAAAGATTGATCACAAATTTCCAAGATCACCCACCCCTATACTACGCTCAATGCTCATCCTGATCCTTTGCCGCAAGTTGTTCAGTATGCGATTCGTATGTATGTTTATAACATACAAAAACCCGGAGGTTTCAAATTTTGACTTTTTTTACAATGCTCACGGTGAGGTCCCCCTTAATATTGTAGGTTGGAGGAAATAGTTTATAAATCACACACGCATCGACTTTAAATTTTGTGAAACGACCTTCCTGCACACAAAACTTCATTGGGCTATTTCTGTGACCTATATCTTAATATGACATTTTAATAATATAAATTTTAATATATTTTAATCTCGATGTTTTTAGTATTCATTTCCAATAATCTTCGTCAGAGCAAGTTTCAAAACAGTTTTTGGAAATTGGTAAATCACAATTGGCAATAATATGAAATAACATTTAGAAAATTGGTATTGGATGTTGACATTATCGGCATTCGCATAAAACAATGGACTATTAATAATAATAAATAATAATAATCTTTATTGGTGTTATATACATATAATGCTTACACAAGTCAAAGAAAGAAACAGAAAACAATGTAAATTAGTTAAACTAAATTTAGATTGCAAATTTTATTAAAATGAGACATAACATTTAATTGATACAATTTAATAGGGTATTTGACTATTTTTGGAAAACCATCTTAATGTGTTTATTCCTTCACTCTACATTGTAAATGCATTATTTTTTGTAATTATTTCCTCAATATTTCATAAAAATCAGCGTTAAAAATTGAATCACAAAAAGTCCCGCCAAAACGATACTTTCTGTTGTGTGACGTCACCGGTTAGTGATGTCAAGATGTCAAGATGATGTGATGTCAAGATCAAATGATGTCAAATCGGCCCATATGGTCTGTCAGCATCGGCATCGTCGCCGTTTGGTAATTGTGTTGTATGATGTGTTGTTTTCACAATTTCTACATAAAAATGGGTTATAAATGGTGTATAAATCCACAATGCAAAGATACGTCAAGAAACACTCCGGATAAACTATTTGTAGCTGTTCCGCAAGATTTGAAACTGCGAAGAAGGTGGTTGGCTCGTAGAAATCCAAATGAAATAAATAGCCGCCAATACAAGTGTTTTCTGTTGTGAAGATTACTTCGACATAAGTAAAACTGACTAGAATAAGTTATCTATCGTATTTTCGAAAGGTATTATCTGATCTGACAGCTGAAGGTTAGGGCTATCCTAACCTACAAAGTTATGCTTACGTGACGCTTTCGTGCTATTAAATTCAAACGGGAGAAGCATAAAAGCGCGTTCGGATAACCCGGTATTTTACGGTGAGAGTGACGCGCTGCATAATAGGCGGACTAACGTCATACGGCGTTTATCTGCATATAAGAGAGAGACAGCCGACCCAAGTTATCTGAGCATTGCTCTCCCCATACCATACCCTGACAAACCGAACGCGCTCTAAGGCGGATTAACGAATGACATCACTGGAGACTGACCCAATTACAGAGCGTTTTCAATCACGTGATAGGACGTGAATAAAATTCAATTTTAATTTTGGTTTTTCATAGAAATAAAGCATTTTTTTTTTGGAAAGTAATAACAAATAGTTTTCTTAAACTGCAATCTATTAGGATGACTATAATACATGCCATATTTTTAATACAGTCAAATACCCTATTGTTGCTTTTCAAATTTGGACAGGCGTCAGTAAAGGCCGAAATAAAATTAACATATTGCAGCTAATACCCACAAACGATAGCTTCGACACTGCGACTTCTTGACAAGTGATAATTAATATTCTTGAATATTCTTGATTGGTGGAACAATTGGAAAAAAGAAAATAGTTTGCAGTGTCATTTGCGTATTATTGAAAATCTGAAAATCTGCGCAAACATTCAAACACGCGCGTTTTGTTCTCAAAAACTAGACAAAATTCAAAATTTCTTCTTTCGAATTCAGACTCAGTATACGGTTAAAACGTTTTTGATCTTCTCTACGGAAGTCATTTAGTGTCTTTTACATTTTAAAGAGATGTTCTTGAAAAAAAGAAGAAAATAAAAAGTCATAAGAATGAACAACAGAAGTTGTTCATGTCTCTCGTGAAGCAACATCATTTTTTTTACTGTTATACCAACGTTATAAAAACACATTACAGCTTGCAAAATGTTGCCGCTGTAGAATTATGAAGCGCATACTCAAATTGACAATCAATCAAATATTATTCGCCAACAAAATAGGTATTCGCCAGCACATTTGCAACCACAGACACGTTCCAGCATTTCAGTTTTGCGATTATAAACATCACAAAAATCGTCCTTCCGCGTTTGAAAAATTTACAAGCGTTATTTATCCTTTAGAATCCTTTCCCGTAGGCAGTTTGATGATCCGCGCCCCACGCGCGGACCTCCCACAGGGTTACGTATGACAATGGAAAGAAATGACATCCGTATTTGTTTTTTACTGTTAAACGGAATTCTGTGTAGAGTATTGTATTGTGTTGTGGTTTATAATGTTACAATTTAAACTGGACGTATACATGTAACAATTTAATTCCACGTGTTTCATTGTTCTTCCTTTGGGAAATTGACGATGTACGTCAAAAGGTTTCATTTGCCGGTTACAGTACGAGAAAGGATTTTGTATTTAATTGAAATTGAGGAGTGTGGTTGTTCCGCACGAACGGTTACTAAAAGGATACGCGGGTATATGCTGTATACACCCTAGGGGGCAACGTTTAATTGAATGTCCTGTGGAACACGTTGCAAAAAAGTGGATGTAATTTGCTTTGAAAATTACTCGTGTAAAATGTCTGTCCAATTAATCCCTTTGTTTTTATTTGTTGCAATATTTGAAAGGTATTTTTATTCCGCTCTGACGGAGATTCACTTCGAATTGGGTTTAAAAACTGTACTGCGGAGAAAATATTTTAGGAAACTGGCTTTATCGGTTAAACTCCCAAGAAAACCGGCATAACTGAATTATGACTAAAGAGCAACCATGGGAGAAGCAAATTTCAAACATCTATTAAAAATGATGGCCGCCTTTAGGTCTCACCCGGTTTCGCTTCCTTTATAATTCAGTAATGTATCCGCATAGTAATGAGTCGGCTTCTATATTAAAAGACAGTGGACAATATCTTAGAATTTGTACCAATCAGCAAGAGAATAGCTACACTCACCATACAAATAAACCAAAACGAAAAAATTAAACTCATCCAAGTCCACTCCCCAACAACAGACGCATCGGCAGAAGCTATCGAACACATTTACAACAAGTTACGTTGCAATGCGTAATAGACAATACCATAGAAAAATATATAATAATGGGAACGTAGGTATATAGTAACGGAAACGTAGGGATTCAGGAACAGGGCGAAGATAAGGTGATGGGACAATTTACATATGGCAAAAGAAATAAAAGGGGCAAACGCTTGGTAAACTTCGCGGTCCAATTCCATCAAAAAATCGCAAACACTTTTTCCAAAAAAGCGATAACAGGAAGTGGACCTGGAAATCGCCGTCTGGATATAAAAACGAAATCGACTTCTTCCTGACCAGAGACCTCACAGCAGTAACTAACGTAGAAGTACTGAACAACTTCAAATTTATTAGTGATCACAGATTAATTAGACTATCCATACAAAGCCAAAACACAATGTAATCACCGAAAACCCCTATCATTTATGCCAAGGATAAAACCCAACGAAGACAACAACTACTAAAAGAAGGGTTAAGAAATAAACTACGAGAGCTTGTTCTCCGGGCCAAACCAATGACCGTACAAGGCAGTTACAACCACTTGGAAGAAACTATTAACGATACAATCCTAAGCCTAGGTAGGCAGGAGTTAGACAAAAACAAATCTTTTGACACTAATCTACTGATTACTAAAAGAATCTACCTAGAGAGAAAAGAAATAAAACAACAAAAGGAAAAATAGAGTTAGCAGATGTGAGAAAACTTGTGAAGTTAAGAATTAAGGAGCAACAAAAAAATGCAGAAGACAGACTTATAAAAGATATTATGGAAAACTCCGGTTCTACAAAAAAGATGGCAAAACCTCTTTTAAAAGAGAAGAATTGGATAGAGGTAGTAAAAGCAAAACATGGGACAACATATAGTAGATCGAGTATAATCGACACAATAACTGACTTCTACAAATCTCTATACAGCATTAACCAACAGCCAAACATGAAAAGTGCGGAAACAAAGAGTTATAACGAGGAAGTACCTTTTTCCTGGATGATGAAATAAGACATGCCATTAGATCCCTTAAAAATAACAAATGTCCTAGTGGAGACCAAATACCAAATGAAGTATTCAAAGCATGGGAAGATGAACTAACCAAACCATTAACAACCATTTTTAACAAAATGCTAAGTACAAAAAACGTACCCAGCAAACGGAAAAACTCAAAAATCATTCTGATCCACAAAAAGGGAGATCGCACAGACATAAATAACTATAGACCGATAAGTCTACTACCAGTGATGTGTAAAATCTTCTCCAAAGTGATACACAAAACACTACAAGACTCCCTGGACGAATTCCAGGTGGAGGACCAAGCGGGCTACAGGAAAAACTATAGTACCTTAAACCATATACATACAATAAACCAAATAATAGAGAAAACAAATGAATATCATCTTGAACTGCACCTAGCTTTTGTCGATTTTACCAAGGCTTTCGACTCACTCAAACATTCCTTAATCCTCCAGACACTTGAGAGAGCAGGCATAAATAGCGAATATATTAAAATTCTACAAGAGCTTTATACCAACAATACAGCTCAAATATGCCTCGAAAACCCAGGACCACGGTTTGAAATTAAGAGAGGCGTTAAGCAGGGAGATCCCTTATCTCCGAACCTGTTCAACTGTGTGCTGGAAGCTGTATTCAAAGATATGAACTGGAGTGGTAGAGAACTAGGTCTGAATATAGATGGAACATACCTAAACAACTTGCGTTTTGCCGACGAAATTGTCGTTATCGCTCACAGCCACGAAGAACACCAACAAATGATCGTCGAGCTCGAACACAACTGCGACAATGTGAGGCTACAGATAAACCTCCAAAAAACCAAAAGCCACACTAGCAACCCTATCCACAAAATTAAAATTAAAAACTCCTATATCGAGCAAGTAATTGATTATATATGCCTAGGTCAAACAATATCATTTAAGGACCACCAAGAAAAAGAAATAAAAAAGAAGGATCCAAATAGGATGGAAAAAGTTCAGGGCATTGAAAAGGGTTCTGAAAGGTAAACTATCACCATCAGTAAAAAGGAACTTTTGATATGTGCATATCACCAGTGTTGACATACGGCGGCCAAACATGGTCTTTAACCGAAAACCAAAGGAAAGAAATTGGAGACGTGTCAACACAAAATGGAGAAGAGCAAGCTAAGTTTAAAATGGCATGATAAGAAAACGTTAACTGAAATACGAAACAGGACAAAAATTGCGGACATAACAACAACAACAATAAGATCTCTAAAATGCACATGGGCAGGACATATCCTACGAGGAGACACGAAAAAGTGGCGTAAAAGGGTTACGGAATGGGTTCCAAGGACATCATAGAGAAATAGAGGGCGCCAACGAAGACGCTGGCACGACGAATTGAAAAATGTGGCAGGAGATTATTGGTTCAGACTCGCAAGGGGCAAGGAAAAATGGAAATCCGCGGAGACCTTTACCCGAAGGGGCTAACAAAGAACCATGTTTAATTTATTTCAATTTATACTATCACGCAATACTATCAATTTATTTTCAATTTATTTTACTTTTACTATAATCTATAATTGTAATGTATTTTATGTTATTCTTTGTTAATAAAGGGCTGTAATGTCGCGAGGATTTGTTTTAATACTAGTGACATGGCTATAAATACACAATGACATCTAATTGCTGTAACGGAATAAATCAGTATAATTGTATAATACGTTTGGATATGTTACGTAGAAATCCACCTAGTTATACAGGCTGCTTCTGTACTAGCGACTTAAACGCGACTTAAATATCCGCCAGACCCTGAGAAGCAACTTTGCTCAAATAAGGTGTAGTCTATTTCAAAGTTTCCGCTACTAAGAAGATTGTATTAAAGACATCGTATATGGCTTGCTCTGTGCATGATGCAAATGAACGGTACATGGAACATTGGCTCGATCAATAGTTCAATATATTTCTATAATTAGAAGTTGTAGCTACTCACCAACCAAGTAATTATATGAGGATTTAGAAAAAAAACTGCAATAGGGTATTTGACTGTATTAAAAATATGGCATGTATTATAGTCATCCTAATAGATTACAGTTTAAGAAAACTATTTGTTATTACTTTTCAAAAAAATATATGCTTTATTTCTATTAAAAACCAAAATTAAAATTGAATTTTATTCACGTCCTATCACGTGATTGAAAATGCTCTGTAATTGGCTGTATCCAGTGACGTCATTCGTTAGTACGCTTAGAGCGCGTTCGGTTTGTGAGGGTAGGGTATGGGGAGAGCAATGCTCAGATAACCTGGGTCGGCTGTCCCTCTCTTATATGCAGATAAACGCCATATGACGTTAGTCCGCCTATTATGCAGGGCCTCACTCTCGCCGTACAATACCGGGTTATCCGAACGCGCAACACTGAACGCGAATGCTTCTCTCGTTTGAATTTAATAGCACTAAGTGCCATGTCAGCATAACTTTGTAGGTTAGGATATGGTTAGGATAGCCCTAACCTTAAGCTGTCAGACCAGATAATACCTGGTTCGAAAATACGATAGATAACTTATTCTAGTCAGTTTTACTTATGTCGAAGTAATCTTCACAACAAAAAACACTTGCATTGGCCGCTATTTATTTCATTTGGATTTCTACGAGCCAACCACTTTCTTCGCAGTTTCAAATCTTGCGGAACAGCTACAAATAGCTTATCCGGAGTTTTTGTTGACGTATCTCTGTATTGTGGATTTATACACTATTTATAACCCATTTTTATGTAGAAATTGTGAAAACAACACAACATACAACACAATTACCAAACGGCGACGATGCCGATGCTGACAGATAATACGGGCCGATTTGACATCTACCATCGGGTGACGTCACACAACAGAAAGTATCGTTTTGGCGGGACTTTTTGTGATTCAGTTTTTAACGGTGATTTTTATGGAATATTGCGGAAATAATTACGAAATATAATGCATTCACAATGTAGAGTGAAGGAATAAACACACTAAGATGGTTTTCCAATAACAGTCAAATACCCTATTAGAACGTGATTTTTGTATTTCACATCCGACTAGAAAAAATAACACTCTTTACAAATACACACTCTTTGAGACGCACACAGGTGTATACACGTGTATACAAGTAATGCATAAAAATACTGTACAAAAATTTTACAGCAATGTCGCTGGTGTCAAATAACCTGTAAAGCTGCTAAAGACAACGCAGACAACGACAACGCTAAAGACTTCCAATTCAAGCCATTTGAACTTGCATTATATTTACAGGGATATAACTGCAAATTCTCCACAGACAGCGGTTATTATATTACATGAAATATGCGTTATTTATATAGCATAACAATATCGTGAATTTATCACACTCGTCACCGCGGTAAAGATTATGTGTCTGGACAGCAAAGCACAACACGATCCACTTTTATTTTTCAATTATTTTATGTTCAGTTACTAAAAATCGTATTATTGTAATTTCCTTGCAGCTAACACAAACAGATCTGTCAAAATGAGTGAGAAAATAAAAATAAATCGTTGGCATTAGAAGTAAACAACAATTAATTATTGACGGTTGGAAATGGAATTTAATATAAAAATGTGTATTTTAATATAAAATCGACGTGCTCAGTGTTGCGAGATAGATTTTACGGTTTATTCAATTAGCAGCAAAAGTTCGTCCAAAAACACCGTTTCCGGAACAAAATACCCCAAATTTCTTCCTTTTAATTTCGTATCCTGTATCCACTATACCAAAAGTTCCTCCAAGCACCCAAAAATACCCACCTTTTAGAGCAAAATTCCCCAATCTGACAACACTGTCGCGGTTCGTTTAAAACAACAAGCGGCATAAGTTAGATCCACATTGCAAATTACTAAATTTTGGGTTGCTGGCAGCTCTTACGGCTTTTCTTTTGTCGATTTTTAAAGGGAAATGGAGAAGCGTAGGAAGCTGTCTAGTACATATTTTTTCTTAATCGGACAGGACGATATATAGTGTAGAGACCGGCGATGGAAAATATTGGAACGACCCTGGAAAACCTTTTGTTATTGTTTGCGTTTGGAAAGGGGGGCGGCGTCGTTCATGCAGGGATGTTTGCTGCTGGTGATACAGCCGGGACAAAAACAAATATTACCGAATGCGCATACAAATATAGTGTCGGTAAATGGAAAATGCATAAAAAACCCTATGAATATTTGTAATGTTTAACTATGTAGTTTCAATCTAAATGGCAGTACTACAAAACAGTAGTACATTTGTGTATCCATAGTCATAACTGTGACAAAAAAAGACGCGTGTTTCATTTTGACATGGAAAGTAATACAGTTGTGTACATGTATTCCGGCTGTAAAACTGTATTTAATATTTGCAGTAAATTTATCAATATTATCAATGCATTTTAATATTGTATCTATATTGTATGTGAATACAGATGAGCAATGTAAAATATTGAAATAATAATAATAATAAAGTGTCTATATCAACTAAAATTCTGAATCTCAGATATCTCAAAGGAATATACGGGGTGTCTCAACAGTGCGATCTCGGAAGATTGTGCTTCGGTTAATGAATATAATTTAAAACTAATTTCACTCATATTTACAGAACGCTGAGGCGCACAATTTAAAATTATTAGCGTGTATACAGGGTATTCCATAAGGTGGTAACAAGCCAAACTTATGTTTTTTTAAATGGAACAACCTACATTTCGGCACAATTTTGAATTCCTCGCAAAATGTTACAACAATAAAAAATAACATTACGTACCCTAAACTTTATACTTTTTGATTTATTGGCATTTTTATGGAAAAACAGCAGTCTAAGAAAAATTGTGTATTATCAATACCGCTTTTTAATTTTATTGCGCACGCTTAGATTATGATTAAGTAAGAAGCGTATTATCGTAATTACCTACCCTATCCAAATTGTGTACAGGCTGGCTGTAATCAGCAACAAAATATAGCAGTTTTTCCTAAGAAATTTAATTTTTTTAAATGTAACACCATGAATTTTTATGAATTCTACGCATCGTTCTGTACATAAAAGTAGGTACTAGCACACACCAGTGCTAAAATAAAGAATTGCATAGATATCTAGTCTTCTTCATAAAAAGAAATCGAATTTTCTATCAATAAGTGCTTCTACACCTACATTAACCATTAAACCAGCTACGTATTGACCTAAATTACTGTTTCTTGCATGATTTATATTTATAGCATGATTTATATTTATAGCATGCAATTATTATGGAATTATTGAAGTAAATAGCTTATACAGACCTTTTTAATATGAAGTATTTTATTCATTATACATTGTTTTAAAGGCTCCTCGTTGCCATTTCATCCACAGTGATATTTTCAAAACTCTTACTACATATAATACAAATGGCGGAGTAATGTTCTGTTTTGCTTCGTGCACATAGCCAAACAAGTTTTATCCGATTCTAGTGATCCAACGGTCATTAAATGTAGATTTAAAGGTAAGTAGTTCGTCGCTTATAAAGAACAGAAATAAGAAACTTAAACTCGTGCACCGTCCAGTTGCTGCCCCTTTTTGTTATGTCTCGCTATTATTAGTTTTCACATTGACGGTAAGCTTAACTAGATTCTTTATGATAATATAACTCTTCGTGACCCTTGTAATTTGTCGTCCTGAATTTGGCCTACCCTTCTCGATATTTTTATCTTTTAGTTTATACGCCTGAAGATGGTCATTTAATGACCGAAATCGATAGCGTTTAAGATCCTTCTAAATACATCAGTCTACATAAAACATACGTGTTTTATTATACTCTCAAAGAAACTTAAACGTTAATTCACATTAACCATCTTTACAATATGGCGCATTAATAGGCTGCCGGTAGTGGTTCGTTAATTTTTTATGTATTGAGTCAAAAATTGTTCTTTCGAGTAAAAACACATATTTGCCTGGACAATTAATACCATTACTATAAATGAATGTTCTAATACATTTTAATAGTTAGGTAGGTAATAAGATTTTAGAGCACTATTATCTTTGTATACAGCATGTCTTCTTCTTGGTGAGGGAAAATATCGTTCATGGTTAAGTCTGAAAGTCACATCTGCAAATTGGTTTGATTCTTTATCAGTTGTCATGATTGTCGGGGAATCTTATCTAGGTAAAAGAGACAATGTATCAACATCAATATCCACAACATGACAATGTATCAAAATCAGTTTGATAGTGAGGTCCTATTTACTGGATAAAAGCAAAAACACACTAATATGTTGTAGGTTTTGTTGGCGTTTTATCACAAATATTTGTTGCAGGTACTTACCTAACCAATTAACCGGTGTGGATTCACAAGATAATGTGATAACAAAGTGATAATAATACACAATAATAAAAGTCGCAGCAAAAGCTATAACTAAGCTTAAAACCTGGTATGGACTGCTTTCAAACAGTAATGATCAAATTGTCATTTTAATATTGTTTGACCTAAACCTATTATGATCACTGTCTTATGGTGATATAATACACCATACTCTACAATGTTAAGAACCTATGAACTTGACTGAAAATAAATGAAATGAAAAATGCATTGGAAAGTGACATCGTTAACTAAATACATTAATTTTAAATAACAAACAGCGCTTATCCGAATGGAATATATGGATAGCACTTACCTATATGGTGATCAAAGTGAACTGGATGGTCTAATTCCAGCAGGGCCAGATCGTTGGCGAACGTCGCGGGATCGTATTGTCTGTGCACTATAACTCGTTTAATGTTCCTGGACAGCGGCGATCGTTTCTCCAGATTGCCGGAGATGTCGAATTCGCCGAAGACCGCGACTAGCGAGGCGAGGAATCCCGGCTGACAGTGAGCAGCCGTCATCACGTAGCGATTGCTGATCAAGACACCGCCGCACTTGTTCTTCGTGAAAAGGCCCAACCACGTCGATTCCCGCACTAACACTTGCCACGGGAATTCCCCGTAGTTGGCTGCCTTTCCACCTACTATCCTCCCTGTTTTGACCAGTGGTCGCATGCCGCATACTGAAACCAACACGGAAAATATAAGTATACAATGTTCGGAGTTTGTTGATGTAAGCCGGAAATACACGGTGCAATTTGAATGAACAATCTGATACAAATTTGAAGACAATGTTTCTTTTATTCTTGTTACACTACTAGAGCCTAGGACCCAACAACATTTTCCTCCAATCATTTAGTAAAGGCCCTTTGTAAAATTTCTCTGTTATACCGGGTGACCCACGGCATAGCTAGTCTCGTTTATTTTTTTGTTTATAAAGCTGGACGAATGAAATTTGGGAAAGTATTAATAGACAAAAAATGCCATTCTTTGGGATACTCTTGAGGTTAATATGACTTTAGGTTCTTCCGGGAATGACGTCATCATTGAAATTTTAAATGGCACCCTATATTCTTTGTGTGATACTTTCAATCAGGATGACATTCTAAACACAAAAACATATCGATCGTCATTTTTTTCAGTCATTTTTTCACGTGTACCCTTTGGCCACACCCTGATTATTCGATAGAAAACATCTTTCCGATTACAATGATACCAAATACATGATTTTTTGTTTAAATTCGTACAAATGTTGTTAGAACCAAGGAATTCGAAAACAATATTGACCTAATGATCAAAGTCAGCGTACAAGTCAAAGTCACTGGACTACTCGATGGAAGTACTTTGATTATTCGAGGAAAAACATTTTTCCGACACAATGATACCAAATGCTTGATATTTTGCTGATAATAGTAGCGTAAAAATGACGTTTAAGGAGCAAGTATACCCCACTAATGAAAATGCTTGTTAGTGTTTTGAGAAAAACTATTTGCATTGGAAACTAACATCAGGTGATATAGGACGTAGAAAAACGCATGAAACAAACGCTAACGTCAAGGGTGTCTTAGAAAAACCAATTTGTTTCTAAATCGCGGGTTCGAAATCACGTAAAAACGATAAATAATTCAAACTAAGTTCATAAGTAAAACCTTTCTATTTTTTTATGTTCTATTTTGGAAAGTCATTTTCATAAAATAATACGGTATAATTACCAAAAAAAATGAATGTCGTTATTTAATATTTTATTACTTTTATATACTTTCCAATATGCAATACTACATCAGAAAACCACTGTAAAAATTTCATATCTCTACAATGCGTATTAACGCTAGGATTTCGAACCTACGGTACACTTCCGGTAGACTACATCGTTAAGGGTACTTCTTTCGAGTAGTCCATTGAGTGTCTGATTTGTACGCTGATTTTGATCATTAGGTCAATATTCGATTTGAATATTCGATTTCCTTGCTTCTAACAACATTTGTGCGCTACGAATTTCAACAAAATATCAAGTATTTCGTTTCATTGTAATCGGAAAGATGTTTTCTATCGAATAATCAGGATGTGGCCATTAGGTACTTGTGAAAAAAATGAGTCACTGGCAAAAAAGCAATTAAATCACGCTAGAGGGCGCCAGTAATGCAATGTCAGCCAAAATCGATTTAGTTAGTGTTTATTTGACAATTTTCGACTATTTTCACCAATTCATAACCACCTAGATTAATACACAAAAAAGTTATTTTTGCGTTGCCTTGGTGATAAAAATTGACGATCGCTATGTTTTTGTGTTTAGAATGTCATGCTGACCGAAAATATCACACAAAGAATGGTGCCATTTAAAATTAGAATGATGACGTTATTTCCGGAAAAACCGGAAGTCATATTAACCTCAAGAGTATCCCAAAGAATGGTATTTTTTGTCTATTCACACTTTCCCGAATTTCATTCGTCCAGGGTTATATACAACAAAAAATAATCGGGAGTACCTATGGCGTGGATCACCCGGTATATCAAGTGCCTGAACTAGTGCCTAGTGTCTCACACAACAAGAAAAGTCTGGCTGGAAAAACTAGTTGAGCGAGAGTAGTGAGGATTCTCAGATTGAAAAAAAATAAAAAGTCTTAAGCTTTTGCATTTTCTTTTGAGAGTGGGGTTGAGTTAGTGGATAGAGTTGCTAAATTTCACACTAATCAATAATCTGAAAAGAACAATTTGTTTATTTTGTTATTTGTTCATTCTAAAATAAAGATTCATAGCAGAAATTCTTTAGAATTAACAAATAATATTAAAACCAAAACAAGGGTTGTAAGTTACAGAAATATGAAGTGATAAAAATATGCCGTTTATACAGGGGAATAAGGATGAATTGTTAGAAATTGTTGTTAGAAATTACTGTTCGTAGGTAATATGTTCTTCTAGTTACTTATTGCAAGCACAACATTGAGAAAGTTAGTAGGTAAACTTAACAATTTGATATTGTATTGTTGGAATTCAATTATATATTTTTAATGTGATCAACAGTCATTAACAGACATTGTAACAAGTAATGTTGCAGCATTATGAACAGAGTAGTAGTCAGAGTACGTTTTATTAGAATGAAGTCCATATTGCAAGAAATTGTTAACAATAGATCCTTTCAATTCTTAGAGTATGTTTTCTTAATATATAGCTTTTGTTCAAATAAAAAGCTGTTAGAGCTTATGTGAACCTGAAAATGAGTTTAAAATTATGTATCGTTGATTGTTGAAAACATGTCATTTTTTACTCAAATTGGAAGTTATTCAGTATTTTGTTAATTGAGATTTCTACAGTATTTTGTAAAATACTGAAAATGTAATAACACAAAATGTAAGTCAGTTCGAAATTTCAGTGAATATACTGACGTTTTGTGTTGCTGGATCTACCATTATAGGATTTCCATCGTTGAAAGTAATGCAATTTTTAATACGTTCCACTTGAAGGAAAATAGAATGATACCGAAAAGTGAAGATGGAGAGAACCCACAATGTTGCTTTCAGTTTGGTTGAACAGTTTAGTTTTGAACCATTTGTTTCAACAAGCACATGGTTCAACAAAACTGCACCATGTAATTCCGCCTAAAGTTGAAAGCAGTTCGCTTATAGAAGAAGTAACATACATTCTGATTGTTGATTGTGAAGAGTGATCCAATAGGGACCATATTCGTGTTGTCCTATGGCGTCCTATACAAATTATACATTTATTTAACAACTTGAAACGTATTCAATTATTCAATTCACTAAACCTACTACAAATATTACTTAAATAAATTTAGCAATTGGCTTGCTTATTGGCTTGTGTGACTTCGCTGAGCGTACATACCTACCCATATCTACAATATAATTTTTACTGCTATCTCTTCTAATACACATATGATAAGGAAACTAGTTCCTTTAGAAAGTATATTATGTTTGAATAAAAACATTTTTGGTGAAAATTTCGTGTATTTTTTTCGTTTTAGCCATATTTTTTGATTTTTCACAATCGGTGGATGCGCCGGATTATTAATTGCACACGATCAATTTTTCGATTATCTGTCTTATTCTAAAATAAAAATTGCTGATTTTGTGTCAGATCGCCGCATTTCATAAAAGCCGCAATGAATCATAATTAATCATTGATAAAATTTCTCATTGTCGTGCAATATAATGTAACTACGTTGATACAATCTGCATGTACCAGTGGATAGTTAAATTAATCGTGTCTAGTACCTGGCTTACTTTATGTCATAAATTAATTAACAATATCGATTACATTGTGGTTAGGTCAGGCACCCTCAACTGATCTGAACTCAAACATTTAACATGTATGTACCTAACCTGTTATTACTTAGCTAACCTAATTTTCGTATAACAGCAGTGGATTACAGTCTACGATAATAGAAAACATGGATTATAATAAAACTGTGTTTCTATAGTAGATACGTAATTATGTATATTAATTTAGTTTACTATCAGTGAAATAATAAATGGTCATATGATTATTAGAACCACAAGTAAATGAATTTTATTAGTATGAAACTAAGTAACTAAACAAAAATAGATTATAGATGTTCCTTTAGTTGTATTTTCAGTGTTCGACCAGTTTCTTCTACAAATACTACTACATACAGTGCTTGGCAGAATTAACGTCTATGAATCGCGTAATCACTTAAAATTTTAATTTGTAACAGCCCCGATTTTGACGAAATATTTTTTAAATGCCCTGAAGACGAATGCGGACTAAACAATTACCTACCGCAAAAATTTTTCAACAAAAATCATAAAAACTAGTGGTGCTTGCACTAAAAATTTTACGGGAATTACATTTTATAGCGAATGTTAATCAGGAAATTTTGAACATCTGTGAGGTGGAATTTTTGAGAAGTAGCTTGTTTAAATTAAAGCACATTTTTATTGAAAATCAGTATGCTGAAAGACTATTTAACAAACTTTTATTTTCCGCTACAAACTGCAGATATAGGCAAAACCGGGAGAGGTGAAGTTGACTCATCGCTTAAAATCGTACGAACCAAGATATGGACGTACCGCGTGGATTGGTTATATTGCTGTGTATATTTGGTTGCCTACTAGGTAGTTCGTTAAAGATTAATATTTAATTACTAAAAATACTATCGTTGGTCATTTAATTGTGATATCCTATCTAATTTATATATCCATCATTACCATGTTTAACAGAAGCAAAGTGAAAACATACCAACTAGCCCATTTAAGACAGTGTATTTGTGCGGTTGGAATTAGCTCAGAAATAATCATTTTGTGACTGAGTGCTTAAACTTGGAGTTTCTTTTCTGTTTGCGTAGACATTATTAAATATGTTTTGAAATTCATTTCTGAATATTTCACGATAAGTATTTCACAAGACGGTGGTAAAGTTTGTTGTAAATGTGAGGTTATGTTTTTATAATGGATTCAGACGTGCGACGAAAATAATTTAATACGTTCATGACCATAACCATCGATTTCGTATTTAGGGCCTATCCTTTCAACGAAAACATTTTGCTCACATATAATTCACACGTTCGCGCTGTTATAATAATTGGAGGTTAGGTTGCAAGTACCGCTGTCATCTGTATTCTGTTCTAAGAACAGACGTACTTTTTTGTCTTGCCCATTTAAATTATACAGCAGACGTATGAAAATGATGCTATTTCGTTTTAACACACGTCAATATTTAGAAATAATCTGTAACGTATGTCGAAAATAACAGCTGAAATCTATGAGTAATCTTCACCTCTCCCGGTTTTGCCTATACAATACTATCACAAAAACTAAAACTTTCAGTGAAACTAATTTAATCAGACCGTGCACTATAAATCAACTTATATCACTGACATTATACTTTCAACATTAACACTTTATTTAGCAAACTGACAGATAGGATTCCGGTACCAGTCGAATATTATTTACAGTAACCCCTGCGGGTATTGCGATATAAGCTTTACACAAAAAGTGGGTTTTGAAAAAACCGGTTTTCGAATTTCACATTTCCAAAAGATTTGTCAAAAACCGGTTTTGATGTTTTACAGACCGAGTCAATATAACTAAGCAGTATTAAATATTTATGCACATTTTATTACATTCATATTTATTGAACTACAAAATTATAACCAAAGATTACACATACTCCATACAAATCAAAATATGCAAAACTGAAATTAAAAAATATAATTAAAAAATAAATGAAATTCATGAAAAATAACTAAATTTTCTTATTTAGCAGAATACAGGGTGTTAGTAAATAAGTGCGACAAACTTCAGGGGGTGAACGTATGTCCGCAAATGCTTCGCTTTCTGAGATACGGGGTGTTAAAGTTTTTCTTAAAAACTGACGATAATATGTTGTGTCACGTCTGAGGGAGGTCATTTTCAACATATTTTGTAGCTTTGCGCCTATTTAAAATTTTATTACTGTTATTTTCTGTTATTGTTTTAGTTTAATGTTATTATTAAATAGTTCTTTAAAAAAATTGAGATCATTGAGAGGTTTTATTTTTTGCATAAAAACGGTAAAAAGGCAGAGAGAGATTTTTTGTCACAAATTGAACGAGGTATTCTAAAATGATTTTTAATTTTAAATACCCCAGTGGCGTACCCTTTTTTTAATTGGTATCATCACCCGTATCCGCGCCAATGATGAACATAAAATTCTTAATTGCACGTCAAAAAATGCGCAATAACTACCTCTTCAAAACCACTAAATTTCATTTGCATATCTCGACCGGTTTCAGAGCAATAAATAAATCGTCAGTTTTTAAGAAAAACTTTAACACCCCGTATCTCAGAAAACGAAGCGGACATACGTTTATATAGCAAACTGTCATTATTTTTTTCATGCAGAATCACCCCCTTAAGGTTGTCTTATTTACTAACACCCTGTATATTCATCAATTTACCCACAAGCATTGCCTCGATAATAATAGCTTTTCATCAATCGTATCGTTAGTTTACTATGTATATTGGAACAACAAAAGTAGGTACATTTTACACGAGAATTATTTGAAAAATATGTTTCATATATTTTAGTATCGTTTAAAGTAACAATATATTTATTAGACTCTGTTTGCACACCACAAATTGAATATTAATTATATTACTAGTAGTTTAGCTAGTCTAACAAGAGTCTAATATACAGGATATAACGGCTAACCTTGAAGGAGTATATGCCAAAGGACGTAATAAGCATGCTTTGTCAAATAACGTATGGTCTAACTTAGTAAAGCGCACAGTTGTATTGTTGTATAGCCTCATAAGCCACACCTAGTGATGCCGTTTTATAAATAGGAAAAACGTCGTACAGTTTCCGATAGTTAATAAATTTGTTGTGCTTAATATAGTATATTACACTATGACCAAGCAATTACCCACGGAAACGGTATTTGCAAAACGAGTCCAGAAACTCCTTAATGATATCTAAAAAAATGGAATTTTCAGTATCTTTTACCCCTTTCTGAAACCAAACTGACATCACCTTCGAAAACAAATACCAACAAGAATTGAACTAAAATTGGCCTTGTACCGTAACATTTTCAATCCCGCTTGATGGACTTTTGTCGGTGGAGGAAGCAGGCAGTTGTTTCCTGGGTCGAGCAGGTTGCCCTACATTTTCGTGCACAAAATTTGGGTCACGCTGCATTGCCAATGTCACTTTGCTATCGATTTGAGTGCCGCACAACCGAGACTGCCGATGGGCGTCCGTCTGCTCACCTCAGCACAGTATGGCGGAGGGAGAAACTATTCCAGTTTTTTTTTGTGGCAAGATGTAACGGTTCCCGGGCCTTATAGCATTAGATTTGCATCCTTTGGGCGCCCCGCAGGAGCTAAGGAAAAGGAAGCCGCAAGTGGAATTGCGGGAGTTTCTACTGAATGCAAATTACCTCGAGCTTTCAAATGGAGAAAATATGGACGGTGCAAATGAAAATTTTTACGTGAGGGGGTGATGGAGGTAGAATGACGACGCAAGATTTGAGAAGATGAAGGCTCCAGGCGCTTTTATGAAATGTATTTAATCCATATTAAAGTTTTAGATTGGGGTTTATATTATATGAAGCTCATGCGTGGGCTATGAGAAACATGACAAAAACCTGTAGAATTTCTTTACAAATGTTTATTGTCGAAACTATTAAGATAATGGTTGGTAAATAAACAGTTTTTGAGATACAGGAGAGTTTGTTATTCGATGACATATATTTATAACAAAAAAAAAAATAGAAATAGAAATATAACAAAAAGACTTATTTTGTTTTATTTTAGCTTCGGATGAATTACCTAATTTTCTCTAAATACTTTTATGATGGTATAATAATCTTTAGGCGTTCTTTGTGTGGTACAAAACTCATGTTTTATCTGTTTTACCATTTTTTAGTTTACTTTTTTCGAAAATCGTTATGACGTTATGGATTGAGCCGTTTTGTATGCAGCTTATTGAACATAATATCTAAAGCAAAATCACGTATCTCTCGAAAACTATGATTTGTAAACTCATGTAATTTTATTATTCACATAACATGAACTAAACTTTTATATACTTATGTTTGATTATTATCTTCTTTGAACCTACACTGTGGTTGAAATATTCTATCACGCCACTTATTTTTTCTAGGGAAATCCCAGACTTTTACTTTTTTCAATTAATATTATTCAGAAATGACAGACTAACTAAATATATTTGCTGATCCATTTGAATGAATAATGGTGCAATATATTTAAAAGTACGGCTGCAATGTGAACATATTTTATGAAATGTTTCAGAAGATACAAACGATGGCATTGGCACTACCTTTTTAACCTGGAAGTTGTTGTCATACGTAGAAATTTATTATGGGAATGCTCGACTGTAGTTATGATGACATCCGTAATTTTTAAGTTTTTATGTTTTAATTTTTTTTTTCTTAATTCTTTATATTTAATTTTGATATCTTTAAAATGTGACATGTTGTGACACCAGTTCTGGATTATCATGTCAAAATGCATAACAAGTGATTATTTTCAGGAATGGTATAAAAACCATGTACACTAGTGTTATTATCTTTTCACTCGGCCGATCTGCATCGACTATATCAACTTATTAAATAAAGTTAATCATCTATTATTTAATTAGTTGAATCATCTGACATCCTCCCAAATGGAAGACGATCCGTCAGAATCCATGTATTCTTAATTTATTCAAAATCGTAAGATACGCTTTATAACAATTTTGAGACAATGTTTAATTAAACCTGAAATACATGTTCAAAATTAAATCCAAAATCAATATTATCAAAGCTCCCTCAGGTGTTTATTATTATTAATTAATCATAAGCATTATTCCTTAATGCAATGCATTGTGCTGTCCGTTTACTTCTAATTCTAATTAATAATACTGTAAATAATAAAGCGGCCAAAGAGTCTGGCATAATAATGAACAGGAATTTATTCTTGTTCTTTTCTTTGCAACCTGGATTATTGATTTGCCTGTCTGTTAAAAAGCTCCGAATATAGCTGCTGTTAGCCCTCGTTTGAAAACTTCATTTTTATGAACATAACAGATGGAAAAATATTTAATTATTACCTCACAAATGTCATTTGTTGTTTCATTTTTAAACCGTCTGGAATCGGGTATGTCTGTAATTATATAAATACTATATATAGTCTGTCCAACTATTTCCCGCCAACATGTTTGTTCGAAAGTAATTATCATACTGAGCAAAATGTTTTAGATAGACTCTTCGTTTTTTTTCCTTGAGCAGTTATAGTCATTTATAATACAATACAATATAATTTTGAAGGAGTGAAAAAAGAAGTAAGTTCATATGAATGTTTTCAATATGACATTTACTATCGGATATAACGTTTTGTGGGGTGTAAAGCGGGACGCCCTTATATGTATTTATTAACCTCCTAATGTGAGGTGTACTCTAGTAAAGAATTATTTTAAATAATGCTTGTACATAATTCTGTCCAGCTATTTGAGCAAACTATCTCACTGTGCGAACCAAAACCAAGTATATCTGCAAAAGTTTAGCGACGTTTCAGTAGTAACGTAGTTTTTAATGAAATATATGGTAAATCTGAAAATCCGTTGGGCAATTCACTATTTGCACAACTTTAGTACAAAACACGTTGTTTTCGTGAATGTTGACGGCCTGTGGAATACTGTGTGCTACCGTCGCTGTGTTGTTATCCAAAAGGATATGACAATTACTACGCGTTTCATACAGAAGCCGTTCGGGCTTGTTAACGTTTCACAAGGGTCTGCGAATATCCCGTTATCAAATTGTCGCTTCCGGCAACGTATAGCCCACAATTAACATACAAAGTTTATGGCTCGTTTCACAGATTGCCGCCGGCGCGTCGACAATGGACAATTGGATGTTACAGCGCTATTCAACCAAAAATAAAGCGAAATAAATTTTATGACAGTCGTCTGAAAAGAATTCCGTTTGCAAGTAATGGTAATCGAGTTTCTTTTTTAACATGGACCCGGATCCGGATCTGGACCATGAGAATGCGCCATAAATTGTGTCCGAAAAAGGAATCGTGTTTTTAACTCCTGCTGAAATATATTCTGTTGGTTTATCAATTTTAAAGTTTATGACAGAATTAGAATGACTGCAGTTTTTATCTTTATTTGTTAGGCAATGTAAATGTTCAAAATTATCTTTTGAAATTCATATTCTTATGGAAATTAACAATCGCAATTATTAAAATTTAACATAAAAGTTAATTTAAATGGAATTTAAAGTCATGGTTATTTATTATGTATTATTACAAAAGAAAGTTGCAGGGCTAGTGGAAAGTATCTACGATGGAAATAAAATAAAACTAACATTTAAATAAAAGTGTCGATCGATATCATCAATGGATTCCCAACAGGTGGATAGGACGATGATGCATTGAGCACCATTATTATAATGCCAGCCACGTTATTTTCATGTTGTTTTGGCTTGAAATACACATACTTTCTCAGGATATTTTTAATTGTACCCTTGACAACCAATAAATTTAAATGGCAGTTACTTAAATACTCTATGGTTTACGGACGCCAGGGGTTTAGTAGCTAAAAGCCGCAGAAGAACTAAAACAAATGCTCCTAGAACTGACTAACGAAAGCAAAAACAGAGGTCTTCGCATAGAAAAGACAAACTTACTGATAAAGGACATAATAAAATTCGATGAGTTGTTTCTAATGGTGTATTGATTGCTTTATCGTGCTTCTGGCAACTGATAAAGACTGAAGCCATTGACGTGAGAATAGATGTCAAGAAAATCGGAGAACGAATATGTGCACGTGGGTCAGTTGATATCATTCGAATTACGACAACAAAGAAATCTAAAGACGAATCCAACAAAAATAGAGTGCCATAAAAACAATAGACAAAATACCACTCCAGCAAGTAAACAGTGCACTAAGATAGCCAATATTAACAAATAAAACAACAATGAGAACGCTGAAATGGTCGTGGGGGTCACCTGGCCAGAAAAAGTAATGACAGACATATTTAATAGAAAGGCTTATGAAATCACGAAGGTAGCGGGAATCCAAAGGATTGCAACCAGTAACCAACAGAGAAGAATGAGCAACACTAGGGGAGGCTTTGGCCCATCAAACGGCTGACAACAATCACGAAGAACATTATTTTAACCATAAAATTATAATATTCGCTGAGTATATAAAAACGTGTATATAAACTTTTTTCCTCTTTATATTGTATATGTATACATTTTTTGTCAATAGAGGCTATTTCTATTTCTACCCTGTTAAGCAAAGAGGTCGTATCTCCAAATGTGTACAGCTGTTACTTTTTCCGATAAAAGAAAGAATGACTTTTTGATGATTTATTGAAGCTAAAAGATATGAGAACATGGTAATGATTAAAAAAAAAGGTTCAATAATAATAAAAGTGCTGTATCGATGATTGAAATGTTTTCCTCAGTCATAAAATGCTGAAAATTATTGATAATTATAGTGATTTATCTCTTATTAATTAATAACCAAATTATTAAAGCAGTAAGATCGAAGAAAATTAATATTTCCGAATCTGCTTCTAATATCCGAAGGTTGCCCACTCCTCCGCAAACTGTCTGTACTCAAAACTAACATTTAAATAACATTTCCACCAGAGTGGCTAGTGAGGAACCAACGTCAGACAACAAAACAATTAAAAATAACATCAATACCGGTTCGAGAGCAAATAAATTTTTGGAATTATTACTCTTTTTTTGTGGATAAATATATATAACTTAAATTGTCTACATAGAAATCTCTAAATATCCTTAAAATTGAATTTCAGCATAGAAATCGTTAATGACCGGCGCATCCACCAAAAGTGATTATGAGCGTAAGAAACGCACGTTTCTCAACGAATACGGCAGAGCAACCAACTTAAAAAAGATACTTACCATTTCTATAGTCTTGATCAATCGGCCCGATCGTAGTTTGCTCGGTTGTCGTTGTCACAGTAACCCTCTTAGTAGGTTTAGTCCTTTTAGTCACGGTAGTAGTCGGCTTCCTAGTCACAATAGTCGTTATTGGTCTTCTAGTCGTCGCTCTAGTTGTCACGGGCCTCCTGGTTGTCGTTCCTTGCTTCTTCACCGGCTTCTTAGTCGTACTTCCCCCACCACCACTTGTTTTATTACCATTCTCATACACAATATCCTTTAACCCATGGAACGGCTCCTGCAATCCTTGGATAATTTTATTTACAAACGATTCCACGGTGATATTCAATGCTTCGTCCTCCATGAATTGTGGTGTAGTGATGTCGTAATCGCTAACCATTGGTACAGACATGTTTAGATTAGGATTTCGCACTGGCGGGAAATTCGAATTGTCATTTGGTGAAGTCTCAGACTCGAAGTTAACTGGATCATAGTCAGTAGTGACAGGATTTGATAAAGTTGAGGGTTTTGGTGTGATTAGAATTGTTGGAGAAGGTGATGGTCTCTGGCTAGTGTTGTAGATATTGTGGGTTATGTGGTTGTTGATGGTCACATGGGTTATCGGTTTACGCTGTGGTGGATTGGGTTTTCCGTTGGGCGTTGGTGTGGTGTAATCAGGAGTCATTGGTGACAGTACTATGACTGTGGGAGGTGCGCTGGGATAAGAAGAGTATAGATTAGACGATGTTACTGGGTATGGAGAGTAATTTGTTGATGGTGTTGTTGATTGAGTAGTCATAGGTCTTTTGCTTATTGTGGAACTATAAACATATGAAGTCGATGGTTTCTTCGTTGTGATAAATGCCGAAGGGGAGTTTGCAAAAGTGGAATGAGCTGGCCTAAAGGTAGAACTTGCTATGTAGTGAGTTTTAGTTGTAGTAGTTCTCGTGGGTTTAGTAGGTCTTTTCTGTTGGGTCGTCCTCGGTGGTATAGTCGTGCTGAAGACATAGGATGTTGACGGAGGTTGTCTGCTCGTGCTTTTCGTGGATGGATAGCTTTGCGTCGTCGAGGAATTCAGCATTTGAATAATATTTACGATCGATTCGAATTCCTGGGTCTTATTCGGCCTTGTTTCGTGGGATATAGTCGGAACTAATACATATTTATCAGCATCGGACGGCTTTTGAGGCTTAGGCTTAAATCCGGGTCTAGTGAAGATAGCATTCGGTGTATAATTTGGTCTGTTCGTTGCAGAAAATTTCAAACCTAGAGTCGAACTTGATAAATACGTCGGTGTTGTGGATTCTACACGTACTGTTGTAGGTTTAAACTGAACCGTAGGTCTAGGTTTAAACTCATCAGGATTAATTTCGTTATAAGTATTTTGTACAATAGTTTCAGCCGATATGGGATGTGTAACACCCGTCGATAAGAAATTATCATGGTCTACTTGGACTATGGCGTTGTCCTGTGCGGTTGGTAATAATCCTCCTAGTAATTCGTTTGTGATTTGTGATACCCCGCTTGATGTTATGTGCCCCATCATTGGGTCTAGTTGTGTGGTCGTGGTTGATGGTCTTCTTGTGGAGTGGAGATTGTTGTTGGTATTCTGTGGGGAGTTTAATTCGCTGATTGCTAGTTCTCCTGCCACGCCGTCGGGAAGTTGGCAACACGTGCCGAAGAGGAAACCGTCCATACAAGCACCCACTACTAACCCATTCCGTTGCACACACTCATGATTGAACATGCATATGTTTGGACCTTTCAGTTCTATGCCTACGTCGCGCGTCGGTTTGCAGAATCTTGGCGTTATTCTGTAGCCACCAAATAGTTTCCTGGACTCTGCAAATAAAGAAACAACGTGTTAGTTCTATTTATGGCGAGAACATTTTACGGTGCTTGAAATATTCTAATTCTAATCATTGAAGTAATAATTTTATTGATTTTATATTTTTATTATTATTACTTTAAAAAGATCAATTTTTTCCTTAAATTTTTTCTATTTCTCATGTATACATTGTCTTTTATTCTGCTGTACTTTCTGCAAGCATATACTTTCTGATACATATGGGTTGGCTTGTACTCTGCACTGTTAAAAACAGTGCCGATGGAATAAATACATAATCATATATAATATTACCATATATATATTACCATGCGTTTTTGAACCTGAAACCGTTGTCTTTTTATAATATAAAGTTTCATGCCTCAATTATTGAAAAAGCGGTTATAGTACGATTGTCACTTCACAATTCAAAAATTGCTTAAAATGTAAAAATATGCGCTTTTTAGGGGATAAAAATACCACAACGCAACAACGTGATAGAATTCCCTAAGCGCACTCTTATGCATGAATTTGACAAACGCAAGCCAAAATCGTACCAATTTAATTACCTAAGCTGACATTAAAGCTAATAACTTTGAATTTTACAACTATCTAGAGACAAGCTATGAAATAACGAACGACATTATAAAAAGCGCGATAAAATTTGCACTTGTTCGGTTAATGAAAACCTATACTATATGTCTTCACATTCAAATATTGTTTTCTTCCATAGCTTTAAAGTTCAAGAGTCAAGCCTGTATGCACATTTTTAGAGAGTATTGTGCTCTTTGACATGGTGAGTCCATTTATTTTATTTCAAAGTGACGTAATAGAATTCCCTATAAGTATGCTAAAATGAAAGGCTGAATAAACATCAAACTTTCGGTTATGAAGAGGAACAACTGTCTAACGCGGTAACCAAATACACACGAGTCCGGTTAAAATAATTTCTGATAAAGAAATCTGTCATCGGTCTGCATAAAAACCACAACAACTTAATAATAATAGTTACTATATGTGTGCGTGGATGTGAAAAGGGACCAGTTGACCGTTTCTAGTTACGCAGATAATCGCAAATAAAGTTAAACTGGTTCAAAATACACATTTTTGTGTTATTAGCTAATTACTCTCCTTATTGTGTTTTTTATCAGATGTGTTCGTCTGAAACCCGTCTGCGGTTGGAAAAGCATGAAAAAATGCGTTTTTATTGCGAACGAAAAAGGGACCAGTTGTCGATATCACGCTACGCTCTAGCGTATTACGGTGTTGCCGCATACAGTAACATAAACAAATGTCCGTATGATAGCATTTTATAAACTTGTTTGTATAAAATATAATTACAAAGTTATATAATATTCCGGGACAATTACTACGCGTATATTAACTTCACTTTTTGTTTGTTTGTTTGTCTGTTTGTTATGTGCAAATCTTGTTATCGATATTATTTCTACTTCCCAGTTAAAATTTTGCATGTGGACAGATTTCCGATGACAAAACAAGAAGCAATAATTTTTTCAAAAATATGTAGGTAAACTTCCAAAATTTGAAAAAAAATCAAAATTTGGAAAATTTGACCAAATGAGTTAAAATTTTGCTTGTGGACGGATTTCCGGTGACAATGACATGAAGCAATAAAAGAATTTGGAAAATTTTCTAAAATTTTGAAAAAAATTTTGAATTTGTACAAGTCTTGTAATCGATATTATTTCTACTTCCCAGTGTCCAACCAACTTAAAAATTTGCTTGTGGACAGATTTCCAGTGACAATACAAGAATCAATAAACAAAATATGGAAACTTGTCCAAAATTTGAAAAGAAATTCAAAATTTGGAAAATGTAACCAATTGAGTTGAAATTTTGCCTGTGGTCGGATTTCCGGTGACAATGACATGAAGCAATAAAAAAATTTTGAAAATTTTCTAACATTTTGAAAAAAATTTTGAATTTGGAAAATATGTCCAATCGAGTTGAAATTTTGTATGTGGACAGATTTCCGGATTTATGTATATTTCTTATCATTAAACGTTTAAAATAATTTGATACTATCTGATTTATTTGAACTCGCAAATTTGGATTTTTAACTGACATAAGTGTTGAAATAGGATGAAAAAAGTGAAAAACAGGAAATAGGATGAAAAAAGTTGCAAATTCACGTCAATTTATTATGGTTGCCAGATTGCACTCGGTGCCATTTTGAATTATAAACATCTAACATCAGATATTTGTTTTCTTCTGAATCCGACAGTTAATACATGTCTAGTCGTCATATTGGATCCGCCATTTTGAATTTTATACATCTGACAACAGATTTGGAATCCGTAACTTTCATAATTTAATTTTTGTATAAATTCGACACTTATCTTTGGTCGCCATATTAGATCCGCCATTTTGAATTCTAAAAATCTAAAAATAAATAAGATTTGGAATCAGAGGACCCCATAAACGCCTTACGAGAATGCTTAAGTCTTCTTAAGACTCGAGAGATGAAGCTAGGTATCTTACACTATACATATTGTAGGCCCAGGCCAATGGCGCTATAGATTAAAAAACCTATAAAACCCAAACGGAATAATGAAATAATAAATTCTACTAAAAATCTTGAAACTAATATCGAAATTGTTCCAAAAATGTTGGAGTCAGCGTAACTTCCAAATATGCGGGAACTTATTAACATTTAAACTTTGCAAAAGTTTGAAGCGTCATAGCGCAAAAGTTTAATTTTTGCACCAGCAACTTAAATATTTTTTTTTCCATTTCTCTTTATGGTAATCGGCTTAAAATGTTGGAGTACCTTTGCCATAACTTATTCTATCTAAAAACACTCATAACTCAATTTCGGTCAACTGGTCCCTTTTCATATCCAGGCACACATATTTCGAATAACAGTTACAGCACTGATATCCTATAAATGTTCATAAGTCCGGAGCATATGGTATCAAAAGTTCTGAAAACTAGTTACATAAAACTTTATCACCGTTATCAGAGTTGATCCTGGAAACAAGGACCTACTATTTCAAAATCCCATCCAACCAGGACTTGTAAATAAAGCTAGCGTTCGATAACCGTCCTCAGAGACCGAACGCCGAAGTTAAACTTCAATAAACTTCTACATTTTATATATCCACAAACCGCCGCTTTCCACGCTCACGTCCTGGAAACTTTTTCCCGTCATGGCGTTCCGAACCAACAATAACTCCAGAAGCACCATATGCTTATAATCGCTTCTCAGATAGCAGTCGTTACCTTATTTATAGCTATATCAAATAACAATTTCACTTAGAAAGTAGCGTACTATTGGCATACCGGATGGAATAACAATGCTAATACGTCGTACGGCATAAATCAAGCGGACAGAAGTGGATTATTGTTCAACCAGATTTAGCTTCTTTGATTGGTTTACTGAAGACGTAGGTGCGAGAATTGCGATTTCACCCACTTAGGACTCGTTGTGAATTGGGTTCACGACGTACGAAATTGCTCGTTGGCTGCCGCATTGAAGTGAATACGAAAGTAATGGAACTCTCGGAGAACAATAAATCTAAACGAAAGGTAAATAGTCGATTCTTGGAGTGGCGATTAATTGAAAATGGCAGATGTTCTCCGGTGGGAAATGGGACGGTGGCTCACTTCTGTTTTGGAGGTATAACCTCGATCGAGGCTGGTGAAGATTGCCGACAAAGTTTATTGAAGTACGTGGCTTTTTCTTCCAGTCAGATAAAATTCCGAATTTATTACCATCGATATCGATGGAGTTATTATTAGCAATGACAATAAAAATTCCTACCAGTTTATAAAGCTTTTTCTTTGTGTTCGTTGCTTTCTTTTCTTTCATTTTAGTTGTAAGATGGGAAGTATACTATTATACATTGCACAGTTAAAACTTTTATTATTAATATGAAACATCTAATATATTATTTGTGAAGTGTTATTCATAATGAATCCATGATTCCTGTATAAAACTTGAATATGAATACCCATTGTTTGTGTCTAACAAGTCGCTAATTCTGCCTCCTTTCTTATTTAATCTATGTTAATGCGTTTTATTTTAAGCAATGAGTCACTATCACTTGTTTTGAAACACCAGGTACCTTTGTTTTAATGACAGTTTATTAGGTGGAGACCATGCAAAAAAATTAATCACCCATAAATAATCATTTAGAAACAATATTATCTGCTTTCGGCCGAACCTTATTAGGCTAATTAGCAAATAAATTTGGGTATATCAGTACTATCACTACATATATAAATTTTTTTTTCTCTTAATTATAGAAGTTTTTTTTGGCATTCATATGAACATATCACCAATTCATTGTCGTTATGTAATAAAACGTAATAACCCGTTGTTATATTGAAAAAGTTATTAGATCTAACTGTAAAAGGTGACTAATTTGTTTGTATTGACAACATTTTAATTAAATACAACAATCTTTTGAATACGAACCTTGCCTAAAGATTTGACTAATTATGTCGTTTAGCTTTTGTTATAGTTTGGTTAGTTTAAAAAGTTTAAAAAGTTTTAGATAAAAAGTTATTATCAATCAAGAGTCACGATACAAAATTTACGGCTTCTTATGGCTGTTAAACTGCATACGGTTCTATACGAAGACTTTTTATTTTGCTTCTAAAAAATTAAAACAATATAATGGTCGCATTAACGGAAACGAATTGGGCACATATTTCTTTGAACTTTTATACTTAGTTAATAATAATTATTAGAATAATTACAACGTGGTTGGTACATGCGGGATAAAATATCGTGTATTCCTTGAGGAAAAATTGTCTATAATATTAATAGTAATTTTGTTACCAAAATTTAAAGCGTGATTTTTTAGGTAGCTGACACAGTAAGAAGACACGTTGATTAACAGTCGTGAGGGTTTACCATTGAGGTACCATAGGTTTCAATTAGCGGTTGCATCAGATTAATTATGACTTTTAACCAGAGATGTTAAATTACCGCGGTAATTTACAGAGCCTATGTTACGCTTACGGGTAATATAACATCATATAACATAGTAATTAAATAAAATAATGTACTCAGTCAATTTCCACGGTAATTTAGCATCTCTACTCATATCTAATTACATCGTGACAGTGGATACTCTACTTCCACTCTCCGTTCAAAAATAGCGGCTTGGGTCAATGAACATCTTTTTTGAAATTATCTGTTATTCGCAAATATCATAAACGTCGAACTACGAAGAGATCTTTAAAGATAGTAACACAGGATTATTTGGAGTCTATACTGCTGATTTATTTCAGATATATTTTAACAAATAACATTTTGTGGAAATTCATTTTTGCTATAGAAATTTTGTCATTTTGAAAATCAGCCAAACTTAGTCCTGTAAAATATACATAGTCATGTTGAGTGGTGATGCATTTTGGGATAAAATACATTGATCATTAAAGTTTACGGCTTCCAAGAAATGTTCTTTAGAAGAAAAATGTGTTTCAAAAAGTAGTAGCAGTAAAAGTAGTATTGTTTAGCTAGTTATATGCCTATCCATAAAAACAAGGTGTGTATTACATAAGACACCTTGTTGACCTTCTGAAGAACATATCATGGAAATGGTCAAGTTTGAACTATATGCTATTGTTTTGTAATTATTAAATATGATGCTCTATAATGTTTTCATTTAGTTAGGACGCGGAAGGAAACACCCAGCATATAAATACGTTGTTACTCTTACGTGCTTTTGACGACTTTTCAGACTTGTAACTTGAAAATGCCAAGTCGTACTCGAATGATGTTAGTGTAGATATTCTTTTCTGGATAACTAGAAGATCTGGAAATTTTGTGATAACGCTTACTGTCGTCCGATTAAGAGACAGCATCAGTCAATCAGAAAGCAGTCATCTTTGACCGTGAATAACACGCGACTCAGACATGATATCAATGGGAACCTTTTGCACATTATTTGTAATTCCCAGCCATAACTGTACACAAATATGTCGTGTCATTTAAATAAGTAGGTACATATTTTCAATAAACTTAAAAATCTATTGCCATATAAACGCCATGTTTTACTTCTGGCGTCCTCTTCCACTTGATAAACTCAATTCTTTCGTAACAATTCAACTTAATTACCATACTAATAAGCAATCTTCAAGCTCAATTGAATATCTGATAGCTTCTTCGGTGGAAATAATTTAGACACTTTCCATAATTTCCGCATGATTGACTAACTGTTGAGTGCAACAGCTACAATACCATCATCAGACAATCTTACGATAATAATGGAACTGTAACTGGAATTGTTAGTCTCGCGACCTTAGAAAGAATTCCAACCGTACGTTTCTTAAGCTACCGTGCAAATTACTTAATAACTTGCGATTTTACTATTTAGGAGAAACGTGAATTTCTCACGAGCAACTTCCATTGTATAATTTGTAAATAAATATACCAAAAATAAAATAACTAAACTTGTTTCTACAGCTTTAACCCATTGGATGCATTCAGCATTTATCAAATGTTTTCTTTTATAATTTCCAACCGAGCAAACCGTGAAGGATGTCAGTTACAGGATACATGTTATATGACCTTTTAAAACACGTTTGCCCTTGAGGGATCAATTTTTCCAGTAGAATAACCCGTTAAAAATCGCCATCATCTTAAAAATTTATATTTCCATCTTAAAAATGAATGCTGTGATGCTGTTATATTTAAAGATACGTATCGCAGTAAATAAGGATTGTTTTGCACGCTAACTGCGTTGTCGTGCTAACATTCTGCTGATATATCCGCTTCCATAAAAACACTGTTTACAACCTTTATTACATTGCAGCTTATGGAAAAAAACGCCAATATATAACCGATATAACCAATATATAACCAATATTAAACCGAGGGGCAGAAAATGTTATCATACATCTTATATTTAAATTATTCAGGAGTATAACGTACATTATCTTTTTTATTTTGGAGTTTTGAGCCTTCAATCATAGGCTCGAATATAATTGAAACAAGACATGTCGGTTTTCAATACCGGATCACATTATGGTATTTTGTCTTAAAACATTCCAACATCTATCAAAGTTGGAACAAAATCAATTTTTCTACGTTAGATTCCTCTCGTCCTAAAGAAAACGCTTTTTTTTTGTTCCGGATCCGGGAGTGCTATTTATATTCCATTACCGAGTGTCGATATCTAAAATTGAAAAATGGTGTATCTTTTTCAGGAATACAGCATCTGTGCGGTAGCTAGGTCAAGTGAATAATCGTTTATAGATTACAAAATCGATACGATGAAACCTTTGCACTTTAGAAAAAGCGTTAAGTATATAGACGCTGCTAAATTTACCGTTGTGATACACCGTTCTAACATTTTAGCATTTTTTTTGCACAATTTATTTTTAGCATTCCTTGTTTTTCTGTAACTAAAGACGACGAATGTGTCTAGCCCATCCACATGATGATTTAACTTATTAGCATTGAGCAAACCCGGTAAACCGCCAAATGATGTAACATCCTATAGACCTATATCTTTATTAGCAACCATTTCAAAACTGTTTGAGAAATTACTTATCAAGAAAATATACTCAATTATTGAGAAAAATCATACTATTCCATCACATCAATTCGGCTTTCGAGCTCGACATTCAACAATCGATCAGGTACACCGAATTACCGACGTTATAGATAAGGCTCTTGAGAAAAAGAAAATTTGCTCAGCAATATTTTTAGACGTGGCTCAGGCTTTCGATAAGGTGAGGAACTCTTTGAGAAACTGGAACAGCAGCTTCCTACTGAATATACAGAACTTTTAAAATCATATCTGAAAAACCGTCACTTCAGGGTGAAACAGGATGACGAATACTCCTTGCTACGCAATATCAATGCCGGAGTACCACAAGGAAGTGTATTGGGACCACTTTTGTACCTACTGTATACTTATGATATTCCTGTTCCGGGAGAAAGCACAGTGGCAACATTTGCAGACGACACGGCTATTTTGGCGATTAGTGACAGTGTCCAAGAAGCAACTGAAAAATTACAGATAGCTGCAAACAAAATCAACCTTTGGACAAAGAAATGGTGCATCAAACTAAATGAAGGAAAATCCACGCATGTAAATTACACCAATAAGAAAGTTAACTATATTCCAGTAACTATTGACTATTGACACTGGATGCCAAGGTTACATGGAAAGTACATGTCAAGAAAAAGCGGGACTAACTCCACCTAAAATTCCGCAAAATGTATTCGCTAATGGGACGGACGTCAGCCCTGTCGGGCAAAATAAGCTCCTACTATACAAGCAATTATTAAAGCCAGTATGGGTGTATGGAATACAGTTATGGGGATGCACTAAGCAGTCTAGTGTCAACCTCATTCAGAGGTTCCAAAATAAAGTTCTAAGGGCCATTGTTGGTGCACCAAGGTACATCAAAAACACCAATCTTCACCGGAACCTTCGCATGGAGATGGTAACTAGCGAAATATCAAAATTTGCTAAGAAGCACGAGGATCGTCTACTCCACCACGACAACATTGAAGCCATCCAGCTACTAGACAACAGTGCGCTAGTGCGTCGGCTGAAAAGAACTAAACCATTCGAACTAGTGCGGGAGTGATTAAAAGCAGAGCACCCGTAGTGTTTCACAGTGATAGTATAAGTGAAAATAACCGCCGTCTACTTGAGTGGTAAAAACTGTCAGACTAAAACAACTTGGGCTAATGGGCAAAATTGTAGAAATACTCATTTTTTTATCAGTTTAGGTTAAGTGAAAATAATTTGTTAGTCATTGACTAGGTGTTATGCCACAAACACTCTGTGTTTGAACAAAATACAAAAAATAGCATTGAGAACAAAATGGTGTCTGTTGGTATAAGTTTTGGTTTGACATCCTGTAAACGATGGACCAAAAGAGTTGGACTTGACACTTAAATAACCGTTTGTCAGACCAGTGCTATTAAAAAGGCCAGACATTAGAAGGCAGGAAAGTGAATACCATTTTAAAATATGTTGTCGTAAACTTTGTCTAAAGTAACACCTGTTAAACAAAAGTGAACAACCAGGTCAAACAAAAATAATGTTTGGCAATCTGGTAATTTCAAGACCCATCCTAATGTTCCGGTTTCCTAAATTTCAAACAACTGTGATCAATGGAAGTCATCTTCCATATCCAATGATATACATTTTTCAACATTATAATCACACGTTGTATAAAAATAATTTAGATTTGTTAATTCAAAGAAAAAGTTATTCACATCTGAAATCCTACTCTGTCTTTTAGCTCATCCAGTACAATATACACAATATAAATAACACCAAAACTGAACTACCGACAATAGTAAATTTCTACCAGCAATAGTCAGTCTATCAGCGATCTTAATTACAACGGTAATGTAGGTGTAAAGTGGACAGGACGTTAACCTAACAAGCACAATTAACACATGCCGACAGCGCACGATTCTGTGTTTCATTTCGCTGTCAGGATATTAACGTCTTGTTTGATTGGCAGTTTCCCGACATTTCGTTCCATGATTAACGAGACTGATCCGTGAGAATACCTCAGATGATCCCACTACAAACTTGTTCTCGTATCATAACATTTTATCTATAAAACACGATTTACATTTAGAAAAACAATAAACAAAAATTATTACAATACCTTTAACGAAGACGGTCAGGTTGAATAAACAGTAAACGATATATTATTACCCTTTCAATTGTTTCAATTTTCAATAAATGCTTATAGTTAAACCATATTGTTAAGTAGCTTTTGTCTTTGGACGGTTCTACTGCAGGATGGATGTAAATAAAAGTTGCATCTGATATAGCAAAGGTTAGTTGAGTCGGGTTGGATGATCTGACCTTAATTCTACAATGTAATAATTAATCCAAAAATTTACTTTGCAGAAATATCAACCATTAATGGTAATAATGGTTATTATTATTATTAAACTGTTTTTCAATCCTTTGAAATCCTATTGCCGAAATTGGTGTTAAATTTTGAAAATTGGAAAATGCCGGTGTTATATCCATGGCCTAGCTGCAATACCACGTATCACGCTGAACGTGGCCTTTTTGTCATTTGTTTATGGACTCTTTCCTCGATATCCCTTCGGCAAAAGCAGCCGGAACTGACGAAATCTTTCAAGGAGATTTTCCGGATCAATGAAAAGTTCCGAAACCGATCGCGTCCAAAATAGGCTAATAAATTATTTTCGGGGCTTAGGAGACGTTTGAGTAGCTCTCTGTCGATTGCCCCCCAATCTAGTCGATTGCCATGCAATATCAATATAAGTTTTCGTATAGGCTAAAGTAATCACCTGACTTTATATCACTTACAATTTTGCACAAATACACCTTGTATATGTGCTAACTACATACCAATAACCGCGCCGGTCGTACAAAAACCTAAAACCCACCCTTAACGTGCACGTTTGCGTATTTTTCGCGTTTTGTCGCAAACGGTCACGGTTTAGAAATCTTAGCACATACCTACACAAAATTAATCATTATAAAATTCTGAAGAGGCATATTCCAGTTTTTCTTAAATACAGTGGTTCTCGCACTGGGGCAATACAAACCCGATAGGACAGGAACGGTCGTGTGAGACGGTCTTTAGGGCCGGGTATTATAATCGAGAAATAAGCAATTTATTCGGCAGTTAGATTTTATTAGGGAAGCACATTAATTTACTCTGCAGATCAGCCAAGTAAATGTTACTGTACGAGTACGTCTTGGGGGTTACGTATTCGAAAGTTGTCATTAGACATCTACTGCCCTTATAGTTCTTAATTTCAATAAATACAGTACTATCCTATGCGTTTTCCGATGTTTGGCGATATTCGGTGTTCTGATTCAAATTCACCCACTGATATAACGGAGATGCCGCCGCGCCGTTTACAGAGATATTTATGAAAAAGAATTTTAGGTTACAATTGTTCCATGTTACAAAAGAAGCCGGAGATTCGTCGTACCGATGTAAAAGAACCTAACTCATTTTGCATACGGAAAACCCTGCAGAACCGTTGTAGACTGCGTTGACACGACATTTTGACTATCTTCCTAATGGTTCACCCATATCGATTCTGAGCTCACTGGCTGTGTTAGTGGAAATACTAATATCGTAGAAAATTAGCGGTAATATTCATGTTACAAATACATTGCAGAAATACATAACGTAAAATAAATGTCGTAATGATGATAAATGAAGATGTGGTGCATACGTTGTAAAATTTGTTCGTATTCTACTAATAACAAAAAAATACAATGAATGTTTTTTTTTTCAGATGATAAACAGAATTACCGCTACATGGATCCCGCAGCGGAAGTGATCGCTGGAAAATAATTTCTTGCAGAGTTTTATATTGAAGATTGAAGACATATATTTTTATACAACATATAATAAAGCAAATGTAAATACCAACAGAGAAGCGTCTCCTTTATTTAATTTTAAAGGATTATAGAGGAAGGATGGGTCGACATAAGCGCTCGGATATGGCACCACTTTCCCCATTCCTTGCATAGATACCTTGAATTGCCTGTCAAAGTGACATTCGGAGCGTTGGTATTCCGATATTTTAATCATTTCGCCTGTGATTAAAGTGAATTTGTATGTGGTTTAGGTTAAGTGTTATATAAAAAAAATAATGGCAAATTGTGGTGTTCGTAGCTGCAACAGCAGAAAGTTAGCCAACAGCAAGATATTGACCGGCGTAACATTACTTCGGTAAATGAGCATAATATCACAAAAACGTACAGGCTTCTGCTGGCCGCACGCACAATTTTTACTTTATCATACGCAGTATGTAAAGTATTGTAATCGTGCCAAAAAAAAATTTTGAGATTTTAGCGGAAATATGTCTTTTTGGGTCCCCTGAACATTTTTGACCAAGGTACAAAAAAATGTCTGTGTGTGTGTGTGTGTGTATGTGTGTGTGTGTGTACCCGTTTTTGTGGAGACGATTCCGGAGAAACTACTAAAGGTATCGGGACGAAACTTCATATTTAGAAGTTTCATAACCAAACTTAGAGCTGAAAAGCTTTCTGTTGAAAAGGGTCCAAAGGAACTGGTGGTTTACTCATAGCATTTTTCGAAGATTTTGCAAATGAGCCGCTATTTCTGTAATGTCGTCAAAATAGTTCAATAATAAATTAAAGGAGAGGAAATTCTCTATAATTTATGTATATGACATTTTTTGGTAGAATTTATAGTTTAGCTGCATGAGCAAATTCTATTTCATCGAGATCGGTCGTACTGCTTTAAAACTAGTAGCCAGGATATGTCAGATTTTTTGATTCTAATGACAGTAGCTAGTGTCAAACGCTAATGCTTTAAAAATACTACTGTCAATATAGGCTGCGTTCGGATATTGAACACCGTTACACTTTTTACACCCAATAACACGTAAGTGTCATTTGGACGGTGTACCCGGTGTCAACGGAGTACGATATCCGAAGGCAGCTTTAATCGAGATATCTGTCTAGTTCTACTAGTTTTATTTTAATGCAGACAGCCGATCTCGATCAAATAGAATCTCATGCAGCTAAACTATTAATTTTATATATAGTATGATAAAGTCATGTGCCTGGCCACATCAGATTTTTTTTTGTAATATGCTTTTACCTATTTGTTTAAAAAATTAGATTTAATAAATTCTGAATACAGTGTTCATTACGTGTGCTTTATAATGTACCCACTTGATACGATACAATATATTACAGGAAAAGTCTCTTTAAATTTCTGGCCAATTTCTGAATTAATCCAGACTTGGCTGGCGGCCATACTGTTTGCGTTGTTCAGCACCTCCCAGGATCATTTCTTCGCTGAAAAACACATCCGTATAGCGTCTCCATCCTTCCCCCATGCCTATTTCAAACGAGTGTCTATTTATTGCAGGTACCACAAATTTCATCATAAAACATAGATTTCCCTTCTTGTCAGCAACATTCTTGTTTATTTTCAACTTTATTCGTCGTATACTAGTTTTAACTGTATCCCAGTTGTCAATTCAAAATATTTATTATTAATATAGAAGAACAAAGTATACACAGAATCATGTGACCCGCTCCGAAGAAAGGGACCTTGTGGCGGCTTGTCATACGGTCCGTTTCGTCGAAGCGGGTCACATATATTGTTTTAAATCCCAATATTTTTTTCAGTTTTATTATTATTATTAAGTAATAAATTATATTATTTTTAATTTGCTGTGCTAATAAATTTGGACCTGTCAAGTTCCGTCACGGGCATCCAAATCGTTTCTCAGGTCCCCACCCCGTACTATGCACAGAGCCAATAACATAGTTAAACCTAGTCATTGTTTCACAATGTATGTTAGTCTGATCTGTTTCGATAGCCGGCTATTATAAACATCGTATAGAATTTTACTTGTATAGTATTTTTACACAAACCCGAAAACTATTGTAAAAAAAGTACTTCGCTAGTAAAATCTTGCTCAAAGTTTATAATACCGGCCTTTTGTGTACTTACATAAAGTGCATATTCCTAGCCTCCATACGGGTCAATATAAAAGAGGATAACCCTCAATTGTATTCAATAGTAATACTGACACATAACAATCTATGGTACCGACAAACTAAATAACAATCAACGTATCATATTTCACCATTAGGAAATACGTAACTCATGACATTTCAAGTTGGCACCACTATTGTAAATTCATAACCGCAGACCTAGTGTGATCACGTTATGGATCTAGTATTCATTATTCAGACATCGACAATGAATACCCTGCATATATTTCACGATCCATTGATCGTCTAAGCACCGCACAATCACCGTTCTATTTGTACAGTACGGGCAACCTTAAATTAATGACCCGTAATGAACACGTTTCAGAACACGGAAAGTGTTATGGGTGGTCTGGTGGGATATAGCTGCTTTCCCACTTCATTATTAGCACTGACGACCCAGAATCGCACGCGCGATTATTGTTATTCTCTCGGAATTTCCTGTTGTAAAACGATAACGGGTACAATAATATGTCTGAAAACGCATTGCGACTATTATAACATCTTTTCACTGCACGGTACGGAATATGCAATCTAATTGACGTTGAACGTAAAGAACCATTAATGGAAAAGCAAATGTGTGTGTGTATGTCTACACCAAATTAAAGCAGTTATTAAAAACAACCAATACAAAGTATCATAAATTACTGAAATGTCAGAAACAAGTTCAGGAAGAAAAAATATCCATGAAGACCATTTGCTAAATGCTATTTGTAAAAGGATATGATAATTCGCATGTTGTATAAACGGAAATAATATTCACTTCATTGATGGAATCCATGGACAAGTGGGGTTACTTGGCCATATAGAATGGAATATAATTTGAAATATATATATATATATATATATATATATATATATATATATAGAAAGAACGACACGATACATCAGTAAATAAATTGTGGACGTGGAATTGTTATAAACAGAATTTATAACTATTGATAATAATTATAAAAAAATAGTATTGAACAAAAAGCAGTTTAAGAAAAGCATCAAAATTATCTATAATGTGTACCCTTGGGCAGTATCAAACCAAACCAAGTACAAAAACTACAAATAACGAAACAAATCTTACCGCTACTTTCTGTTAATGAATTAACAGAATTAATACGTACAATTAACTTAACACAAAGTCGGAAAATATCCCACATCAGTTTAAGCGATACACATACATTTAATAAACGTATTATCAGGTAATTGAGTTTGTCTGTAAATCAATATTGAGTCAGATAGTCGTCATCGGGCCATAAATGTTGGTGTTATATATTACAGTAATTTGTTAAAAAAGATAGCAAAATTTTCCATAGAACACGCGATTTAACAGAATATCAGACGAATAAAAGTTCTATAAAGAAGAAAGTGACACAATTTACGAATATAATTTTAAGTGATACTTTATTTAGTTTTAGTACTAAATAAAAAACAAAGAAATTAAAACTAAAACAAAAATATGAACTATGTATCATTAATAACAAGTCGCTCGAAAATTTGTCAATGACGATAATGATAAACAGTTACTCAAAGAAAATTATAGTACTACTACAAACCCAACATATTTTGGCTTCCTACCATTTGGTTTTGTTCACACAACGAAACGTTGTCTCAATTCAAAGCAACCTATATTAATCCAAAACAACCGCTGATTTATAATATATATATATATATATATATATATATATATATATATATATATATATATATATATACGCAAGAATATATATCGTTCATTGAAGAAAAACGTCATTTTGACAGGCTATCGATTGTACAATTTTAAATTGATACTATACTTATTTGACTTAAGAATTTGTTCTTTTAAATCAAAAGATTTAATAGTTAGATTAATCAGCTCACATTCTTGGAATAAACATTCACCTACTTCTTTTAAATATGAACATGTTATTATGAAAGCAATAATATTTTACATGGAAGGCAATTAACGCATCCAAGGAAGAATATTGTTATTTTCGAACTGTAGAAGACACCCGGTGTCCCTTCTTAGTCTATTTCCATCAATATTAGAGCTGTTGGACATTTCTACGTCAGGTACTGACGGTATAATTGCACAATGCTGCATAGATATGTATGCGGTTATATACCCTCTAAAGTCTAGGAGAGCATTACGCACGTGATATAAATTTGATGTTTCCGACTTGGTCCGCCGGACAAAATCTTAAAAAAAAACGTCATGTATGTCCGCCTATTAAGATATAGAATTTAGCAGAAGTAAGTAACCGACAAACCATTGCACTAATAAATAATAAGCAACTCATCATTAATCACGCAGTAGATAATTAAAACAATCATACAGCTCAAAAAAGCAAGCAGATACATAAGGATATACATAAGCATATAAAAGAAAAAGAAATCTTACAAGGTGTCTAGTTTATTCACTTTTATATGCAGATCTCTATTCATTATTATAAATATTTGAATTCGTTTTAGTTCTCAGTTTATAGTTTCACATTAAAAACTAAAGAAAAACTACATTTCGTTTTGAATTCCGTTTATTTTTCTGTTAAATTCCGTTAAAGTTAACCTTTTATCTTTTTTTCGAATTCCCTGCATATAATCGGTTAATTTGTAGATTCATCTTGATTAAGAACTGTTTACTTTTTATATATACAACTTTCAAGTAGTGAAAGATAGGTACTCAAATTTTAATCACGACAATAACCATAAAATTATATATGAAAAATAAATAAAAAGCCTACCGTTGCAGAAGACTGAATTCCCATAAAAGCTTGGAGACACATCAGGCGAGAAGGGCAAGTTTCCTGATTGTCAAACAAAATATTCTTTTTGCTTTGTGCTATGTTCCAGGCATCATAGGAAAAACAAATTTAACATTTGTCTGAGTTACTTTATAAAATTAGGAAGTATATCAATTTTTTCGATTACTCATATGAAAAGAAAAGAATATCGTAAAACAACCTTTATACACTGTATATTTTAAAATATAGTTACACTATATTCGTTCCGGATAAGGCAGGGTAGGTATTTCATAAATTAGTTTGACTACCTCAAGGTCATTAGATTGCAGTTCATAGAATTAACTGTTCTAACACCCCTCAAGATATTCGGGACATGCTGAATCATAAATTAATAAATTATCAATATACAATTATTAGGATGACATTACACAGTTTTAATGCTAAAATTTAAAATCATATACTTCATAATTACTATTTATAAATATTTTTAATATCTTCCACCCATATCAAATTAAGCAATTTGTATCATAATCCATAATTTCGTGGAACAAAGTTTAAGTAAACCATGTCGGTCCATATTAAACAACGCAGGTAACTAAATTCTTTCCTCAAACATACAATTATATTTAATTTACATTTACCTGACATATTTAACGCACTATAATTTCACATGATTAAAAAGTAGGTTTCATTCTCTTTACAGATTCACATCTCTTCCGTAATTCAACAATGATACCGCCGTCGAGCCGGCCGATTCTAGACCGCACAATAAGAAATAACAATGAAATTATCTAATTCTGTGGCCAAGTTCAAGGGAGTTAGACTCGCCTCGGTATTATATGAAGACCCGAATGCTCAACAGAGCGGTAACACGGAAAAATTGTTAGCGAGACAACAGACAAGAATTTTTATAGAAAACGAATTGGTGAAATGGTAAAATGCTTTCCTCTTGACAAATTTGGTAAATTACTGGTATTGTTATATAAGGTTGCGATATATAATATTTACTGATGATTTACAAATTACAATGAACTAGATTTTGAGTGATTAATGACCAACTAACCACGATAGACTCATCTTCTAACTTTCTAAGCTGAAGGAAGCCGTACAAGCCACAAGCTACTTAATCACTAATGTTTATGCTCCTTTAGGGAAGAAGATATCTGCTTATTTGTTATCTACACTTGTATTTTTACATAAATATTAGTCATACAGGTGTAGGTAAGGAAGGGTATAGCAAATTTGGACGCTTTTATTCAGTAGCGATTTATCCATTTTTGCCTCTCCAAGGACATTTGATCAGGGATGGGGTACATTTGGACAATTGAAAAATAACTTCGTTAAAACTTTTCCGCTAGGAAATTTAATAAATGTGCTCTTAAATGAAGCGGTAACTTGGTATGTCTATCTGTTTAGGTTCCCTACCATAGAGGGTTGACCACAGCCCCGGGACACCTATACCGTATGACTGCCCATCGTGTGCGGATTCATTCTCCGCTCTCCCCTCCCCTCCAACCCCCTCCCTCAACCCGTCGCAACCTGTTTCGACTAACTGTTACATAAAGTCACCTGTTCAGAAGAACTGTGACAAAAAATTGCAACCTGTTCCGGCGAACTGTGACAAGAAATCACCTTGGACTGGCGTGCGGACCGCCATAACCGCTGATGGTTATTGAATATGATGTAAACAAATAGGCGGACATACTTGGGTGGACTTTTTAATGGATCTGGTCCGACGGACCAAGTTGGATACGCCAAAATGACGTTACGTGATTAATGCTCCTATATTACTACACAAGCGATGAGTTCACCTGACGTCAATTTGTCGTTACACGAAATGGTCTACTAAACCAGATTCTTTAAAAAGTCCGCCCGTGTATGGTCGACAATTGGAATACATTGGACTATGTAATCTCCCCACGTCTTTGTCCAAATCTTCCCCATGTGGAATATAAATAAATCCGTTAATGTAAATTCTACTAATGCTATAAGAACCTTGATGATTGGGCTATGTTAAACCTGGCACCATGCTTTCTGCGTAAGACACAAAACATTTAAATATTAAGCAATAGAAAATCAATTATAAGGCTGTAGACGCAGAAACAGGTTAAAGTTTACGTAGAAAATAAAACGAAACGTTCTTCTCTGTTCAATAAGGTAATATAATTGTGTTACCGACCGGTTTCGCCCATAACGGGCATCATCAAGGGTAACGCTACAATAAAAATAACAAAACTCAAAACAAAAACAAAATTGCAGGAGCTCCTTCGTTAACTCTTGTTGAATGAAGAAAAACTAATGTATTGATAAAACATGCAATATAAATCTGAACCTATAGTCACTTTTATTCTCAAGTATTATCATATCAGAAGGCGGCGTCGTTCACTTTTATATAGGTTATCGTTTCGGTAATTACTTTTTCTCGGATTGCCGACTGCGCAGTATAGAAATTGCAGCAACATTTACTTCCTTCTTTCAAAAGTGGGTATTTTTTGAAATACATTTCTTACCCATAATTGGATACCTTAAAGATATAATTTTGGAACCGTTTGCGTACTAACAACCAGGAAAAGAAGAGAAACAAAGTATCCTATAGGCAAAGTGTACAAAGATATATTAAGAAATAAAAACCTCTTAAGCTTTGCAAGATATTTATTTGCTCTGGTACCGGTTTCGACTTACGTCATCATCAGCCAGAATCTGCACAGGACAAAAAGACAAAAATAGATAGAACACAATACAAAAAGAATAATATTAATCAACTTACAGTCTAAATTAGTCAATAATCAGCGTACATTGCAGCTACGATATCTCTGGCACGTGGCTAACGGAAAACAGGACGTGGAAAAATCAGATAAATAAACACGTGCTACCCCGTTCACAGCTGTAGCTACATAGAACGTGGCGGTACAAATTTTCCACCGAGATCGGGAAAAGAGTGGGGGCGTTCGTTCGGCAACAGCAACAAAATCAAAATACCAGATAGCACCGTAAATAAAGTCTGAAATCTCCATTAAAATAGAGCATAGTGGTGACACGTGGCGACACGTCTCCGCGAGCACAAATGTCAACAAACCTCCAATGTTTACAAACACATGATTGATACCGGCCATAAGTTTGATTTTAATAACGTTAAGTTGATTCATAAATGTCAGAAGGGATATAGGTTGGACCTTCTGGAGCAGCTTGAGATAGAGCGACACAAGAAGTCCCCTCACCTCCTCATCAACACCCAGACAGAATTTTTGTATAAACCTTTATTTTCATATCTTTAATTTTTAAAAAATTTTCATAACTTTCACTTTTTAACAAATTTGGGCTTCACCCGTTTATCTTCTGTCTGGCTGTTGATCTGAGTTTTTTGCTTGTTTCCCCCTCCCCCTCTTTGTGAGTTTTTGAATTTTGTTGTTTTATTTTTGCTTTTTTCCATTTCCGCATTGCCCTCCTGATGCTTGCCGCTGGTTTTTCTGTAGTTTTTCGCTGTTTTTTATGTTTATTGATGTTTTTTCATTGCTTTATATTTTGACGATGCTCATTGAATATTTGTTTGTGAATACTCATTGAATGATACTCTGCTTCTGTGGTGCATTTTTACATTCTGTACATTGTGTTTGTATTTATTTCTATTGTTGACTTTTTCATAGTTTAATAGCCCCTCTGTTTTTAACTATGCTCTATTTTAATGGAGATTTCAGAGTTTATTTACGGTGCTATCTGGTATTTTGATTTTGTTGCTGTTGCCGAACGAACGCCCCCACTCTTTTCCCGATCTCGCTGGAAAATTTGTACCGCCACGATCTATGTAGCTACGGCTGTGAACGGGGTAGCACGTGTTTATTTATCTGATTTTTCCACGTCCTGTTTTCCGTTAGCCACGTGCCAGAGATATCGTAGCTGCAATGCAAACGCTGATTATTGACTAATGTAGACTGTAAGTTGATTAATATTATTCTTTTTGTATTGTGTTCTATCTATTTTTGTCTTTTTGTCCTGTGCAGATTCTGGCTGATGATGACGTAAGTCGAAACCGGCACCAGAGCAAATAAATATCTTGCAAAGCTTAAGAGGTTTTTATTTCTTAATATATCTATATACAATCTTCTTTGCAACATGGACCAGAATCTTAACAAAGTGTACAAACACAGTACACTTTGCTATAGGAACCTCTCGTGAAGAGTAAGTTCTGAATTTATACGTGACACCTTACTCAGTCACCAAACTACGTCTTCCGCAAGATCTGTACCTTGTAAGAAGAGGCTGCATTAATTAATACGTTTATAGATTGTTTATAATGGAATATACGGTTTGTCCGACACGTCTCTGATAATATTTAAAACATCTTAAAGAGATATCAAACAATTCCTCCAATTCCTAATTGTCTTAAAATCTGTTAACATCATCTCACCTGTAGACATCATATTCTGTACACAAATACTTTAAAATTTAAATGAAGTTCTACCGCAAATAAGCTACCCTTGCATGGAAAATACGTACTCTATAATTCAGCATCTCATGTCTCCATTCTCTATTTCCATATTTTAATTAACTGCATGAAATCCTAAATGCAAGCACCCTCTGTTGTACATTTCCAAGGATTTGCGCGTACGTATCTCATGATTTAGGCATTCTAGGCTACACTATGAACGTGACAGCTCAGCGAAATTCAATGCCGCAGCCCCAGTCTCGAGTCGTAATATTACAACGCGTTGTTGAGCACAACCAAAATAAAACATCAGCGTCGCTTTTATGTCTGTAGTATGATTAAAATTTACATCGCACAGAAAGTATATGAGGAGAGAAGGAGAGAAGAAAGGATAAAAAATAAATACGGAGTTGTCAACGAGATAGAATGAGCAGGTAGACCGGAAATTTGATCGAGCTCGAACAAATGGCTCCTGGCAATTCCCTACCACGCTGGTATCGGGAATTTTCGATCGTTGTATTAGGAAGTTACTGTCGAATAAACTGAACTTCATAAAAGTTTTATCGATGTCGAATTTGAGATTCTCTTCATGCGCCAGGGCGTTTCGAGTAAAGCGGACTGACAGATATAACGAAAAATGTTGTGTGGATGTGAGAACTGTATGAATATTGTTAGTAACAAATCCTGCATACAATATATTGCATGCATTGTTGAAAAAACATTGTACAAACAAAAAGAATACTCTAAGAAATATAGTTTAGAACAATATATGTTAAAATTATGGGTTTTAACACAGGGTCAATCTATCAGCTAGATCAGGGCTTCTCAAACTTTTTTCATCGGCGACCCACTTGTACCCCACACAATTTTCCACGACCCCACTCAAAATTATAAGTGCAATTTACTACTAACAGTCTTACTTATTATTTTATCTTTTGTTAGTAATAAAAATTATATATTATTAACTTTTTCAATTTTGACAACAAAGGGGTTTTGAATCCAATCTGATTTATTGTGATCCCATGCCGGCACTAAGTATTTCTTCTAGATTTCTTTCTAGGTAACCAAATGCTCAATTAACAAAAGTCTGCTTAACCAACTCAAAGATCAACTCGGTGTTGACAACAAAATGCTCAGTATATGAGAACATTTTAAAAGAGATATCTTCCATTTATATTTTTTTTTATATCTCCCATATATATTTTTTTATAAGCTGAGTTTTGTTTTTTATTGTAAAAATGTTCTTGACTTCCCCTTGGGGAGATATATTTAGAGGGAGTAGTTTCGAAAATGAGTTAAGATAAAATAATTTACCTACCTACCCAATTTTCGCTATGAAACAAATTCTCATATTCTGAATTATTTTCAGAAAGAAATGAAATAACTTAATTTTTTAATGCCAACAGCCGCCTCAATACTTGCGCCTTTGCCAGCCATCGTACTTCTGTACGAAACAGAAGTGTATCGGAAGCCATATCTTGGCTTAATAAATTTGCAAAAAACGAATACTAGATGCACGATTTATAATGAAATTTACCTTAACTACGTTTTTTAATACGGCATTTAATTCACTACAATTCGTTTAGCCGCATGTGCCTTTCGATGAATCATGGAATGAGTTAAAAAAACAAAAAACTTTAGCATGGAATCCAGATATATATGTGTCTTCTGTCTTGTCATTACCTCTGCACCGTCTGTACAAACTCCAGCACAGTTGTTCCATTCTAGTCCTACTTCCTCGGAAAAATCATTAACATTTTGGAAAATTACTCCGCCTGTTGTACGTCCATCTGACGAACGACAAAACAGTAAATCTTCGTGAACACTGATGTCATAACAATACCCAACATAAGCCAAAAGCTGTGTGATTTTTATGATCTCAATCGATTCACCCGCTGAATTGCAAATTTTGGACTGTCTTTTATTATTATAATTAGTTGTTCTCGCTGGTTTTTGCTAATTTCCAAAATTCGTGTACTCACCCTATCATTTGACATGAAAATGTTTCTTAACTCGTCTGCTTATTTTTCCCGTGGATAATTTCAGTAATTTTAATCGCAACTGGTTGAATTAATTCTTCCGAATTATTGTGTAAGGTGTTTTAGCAGTTGCAATTAGGTAAGCGGCTTCATAGGATGCTCTTAAGTATTTTTTATCAACACGAACATGAGTTTCAAGAAATTTGTGAGGACTGCAACAGCCTTTAAAAAAGCTAAAAAAAGCTTATTACCAAATAACTCAAATTTTGTGTGAGATGTCTTTTTAATTTAGCTAGTTTTATACTTTTACTATAGCCAAGCATTAGTTACAAACCACGGACACACGGTTATCTTTATTACTTTCGGAAAGCCGTATAGAAAAGCGTTGCATTGTGTTTCCTCTTTTTTGCTAAATGTATAATATAATCACATTTGTTAATACTGGATGATCCAGGTACTGCAGAATCTACGGCTTTCACAATATTATTTCTAGGTTTAGCAATTGACGAATTTAACCTCCCATCCATCACAAACATATAATGGAAGCCAATAACTGCTCTGATAGTTAATCATTGCACGTTAGAACAACTTTGTACACGCAAGAGGAATTCTTAAGATACCTCCCTTCGCATTCGTACTTGCACGAACTGTACAAATATGTCACAATGTTCGTAAGCGCGCCCCAGCGATTCCGACTCGTATGTTATGTCAGGAGCCAGCATGATGCACACAGTGATGTGGGCCAGGTAAATACCCGGCGGGTGGGAACTTATGAAATGGGTATTTACCCCTACTTAGGGTAAATACCTAAATTTTGGATATTTATCCTTTTTATCCCTATAACACCATTTAACAACATATCAGCAATATTTATACAGGGTGTAACACATTTTTCCCGCAAGAATTATTTTTAGATAGTAAATGTCGTTCTGAGTATAACTTTTCATATGGACCTAATTGTTTCCTCAACTCCAAGTCGCAGCCGCTTGAAATATTAACTAAAACGAAAAATACATAATAAACTACATATCAAACAATGCTAAAGCTAAGAAAGAGCACAATCAATACCCATAACAAAATGAAAAGTAAATAAATTTAACTAAAAAATTCAAAATGTTAAAAATAAACTAAATAAACAAATGAACGAAAATAAAATACATATGAAACTTAGACATTTGTTTCTCTACAAGTAATTGTCATTCTGGAATTGTCATAAAGTTTCTTTCATGCCGACTTATTGGGTTTACAATTCCTAAAGATGTTAAGTAATTTAATATACAGTTTTGCAATTATTTTACAATTATTTCAAACGGTTGTAATTTTTGAAGGAATAAAGAAAACAAATAGGTCCATATGAAACTTTTTACTCAGTGCGGCATTTAGTATCTGGAAGAAAGTTTTGCAGGGAAAAATGGCACACTCTGTAGATGTGTACTCTTGTTTTCAAATAGTGTAAAATATTTTAGTTATATAAGAACATTTAGTTGGATTCATGGCAAGATAAGAAATAATTATTGATTAACAACGACATACTTAACATATAATCATAAGTTTCTGCTAAATCTTCTTCGATAACAGAGTCAGAAAATATGGAAGATTTACACTATTGAATGAACGATGATGACAAGGAAATGTCTGCTGTTGATATATCGTCAGATGAAACTGATATTTTTATGCTGTGTTTTAAAAATGTTTTTATTTTTATAAGAATAACTTTTTATTTTGTGATAAAAGCAAAACATTTATTTTTTCCTATTACCTATTTAACATCACTGGATGCACACCTTTGCCAACGTTTCTCTGGACACCAGACACCTCTATGATTTGTTTCAGATGTTACCGCAACCCCCAAAAATTTTTACGCGACCCCCCGAGGGGCGACCCACACTTTAAGATGCCCTGAGCTAGATAAATAAATAATAATAAATGCCACACGCCATATGAGAACACTGCGATTACAATTATTTGACTATGACCACTGGATACAAAGCTAAAGTGAAAAGAACATACTAAGAAGAAACCCTTAAGAACTGTACTTGCTTTTGGGAAGAAACAAGGTATAGATAGACTCAAAAATAAAGTAATTATTAAATACGTGTTTTGTGTATTGTGCGCACTACTTCCAGAAGGACCAATGCAGTTGTCTTCACCAAATCAGTCTTATTGGATATTAGAATTGATTATTGCGGTGGACATAGAGGAGGCTTTATCTATCAAGCGGTAATCAAGTGGGTTGAGAGATTAAGTTCAGGTAGTAAATCTTCTGGAGTAAGCAATACTAGCAATAATAATACTAGCAAATTTCCAGCACCCAACACGCATTGCAGTGGGTATTGATTTTTGCCTGAATAACCTGTATACCTTCTTATAAGATATCGTTTAGAACCTTCGATATCAGCCTTTACACCGTTGAAGTGGTTTGAAGAGATGACCAAGATCGTCAAGATGACGTCGAAAATGTCCAGTCGTCCAACCGAGACTGGTAGATCTCTTCAAATCACCGTCTTGATAGAATTCACCCACCACTGCACGGAAGCGGCACGCGATGACAAAAATAAAACAAAATAAGGTAAATCTTTCATCTGGAGGGAGTAGTACAAGATCCAAACTACCCTAATACATAAATATAAATCCCACAGGCTCCACTTACATTAGAATAATTAACATTTGAAGTGCGTATACCATTCACGGGATCGCGTCAAAATGTTTATTTTTATTATTTGGAAATTAATTTTTGAGGTAGTGCGATCAACGTTTAATTACAACGTCTCTAGAATTTTTATTGCCATTTTTGTTTCAATTTAATTAAAATTCTGACCTGCATTTCTAGTAAAACACATTGTTATTTTACGTTTTTTTTTTGTTTTTACTTTAACTTTAGCGAGATTTTTTAAATAGATCTCATTTACTCGCACATAACTTTTGGTTTTGAATAACTTAAACCATCTTTATTATTATAAAAAATAAGTTGCCGTTCTTTTCCTTTTGAGTAATTTTGATATCATTACTGAGGGTCCGTGGTTATCAATTTTCATTAAATCTATAAGATAAACTACACTTAAGCTGTACGTCTTACACTTAAGTTTTTTTGCAGGTTTACCTTTGTTATTTTATTACCAACAGGTGGAGCAGACCGGAAAAAGCAACTTGTTGCTGCCGTGATTACTAATATTAACTCTGGGTATATTCTACGGTCATTCTTTAAATATAAAGTAACTCTCACACAAAGCAATCATTGGAGATGGGTTCGGGGTCGTCTGCCACGTATTTATCGCGAGCAATTGTTCATGACACTATCAAAACAATCTGGCGAACTCAATTGAACGGCCTCTAGGAAAAGCGCGCTAAAACCAGTGTTTGGCACTGAAGTGAGTAACAGGCTGCCTCTAATCACAAAACATGTCTCCAGGACAAACATGACAACATAATTTCCACTGAACAATTCTTCAAAGTTAAAATACAAAACAAAAGTCATACTTGACATGAAATACTAAACAAAATAACTTAATATCGCTGAAGGCGAGTTATCACACAACAATGTCACCATTGTTGGAACGTCCCAAACTCAAAATATATATAATTTTTAGGCGTGTTATTAATATCTACCATCTCGAGAAATTTCCTGCTTTTACGAACCTGCACTGTTCGTTTGACTTCCACACTGTCAAAGTCAACCCCATGGTTATTATTAGTTGTGTGGGACGCCAATGGCCAACGATTATTTTATGGACCGTAAGCCGTAAGTGGAAGTCGGTCCCACATACACCTGCTCACAAACCTTGCATGGAATCGAATAAATAATGTTGAACTTATATTCTACCTGCCCTATATTCTATATTCTAACTGCGCTGTACCCTTAGTTTTTGTAAAATATTTACCTAATGGGTGATAATTATAGAAGGCCAATTTCACCTTTTCGCTCGCAAAAACGCCGGATATCCTGGGTGCAATCTGAGGTATATAAGGAAATTTAAAATATCTGAGATCGGAGGCAACAGCAGGTAATTGGGCGGCAACCTGTACTTGAGTATAGCATCAAATCTTGTTGATTAAGGCCTTAGGATAACCGTTGTTTAGGAACGATTAAACAATTGATTTAAATTGCTTTTAGGAAGAATCCTAAAAGCTGATCCAAGTTACTTTGCAAGAAGGTGGGATGGATGATCCTGGACACTTCATGTTTCATCCCTTTTATGAGATTTACTTTGTGACACATGGTGTGGCAAGAGAAATAATTAAGAAATATGCCTGAATTAGATGGTTTGCGGTACCAATCTATGGATATTCGATTGTGATCATTTCTTATGACTTTAGTGTCAAGGAAAGGCACCCCCCTATCACGCTACTCCTAGATAGCAAACTGAATGCTGGGATGAAAATAGTAGAAGACTTCTACCACTGAACCACCTCACGGTCCGACAAAGCACAAATTATGCCATCGACATACTTTCATGAAGTAGTTGCTATCTGTTATGAATAGTTTTGTGTGGTACAAAAGTTTCTTGAATATGGGCTTTACGAATCATAAATTTTTGCTTCCCATGAGTTGTAAGTTAACCATTTCTTCTCGGTATCGTCAGAAGATTATCAAAGTATGCGTATGTCTCTCTAGGTTAGTAACCCATGAAATCCACACTAAAAATGTGTAAGAAATGCGCGTAAGATCAAGATATCAACGCGGCGTGCCACCGATGGCTTAGTTACGAAGTGGTTAGCCCGGTTCGACTTCCCTTTTCCGTGCCGGATGGTGTGGTGACTGCGTGGCCTACTACGTGATCATTTTCGTCACAGGAAAGTAAACGTGGAATGAGACCGCGGTTATCTATACTAGAGCGGTCACGACCATGGACTTCTTATTCCAAATCCAGGAAGTTGATGACTTCTGAACAGAAATTATTTTTCGTGAACGAAACCGCCGCTACCGATCTGTGGCGAGCAGATCGTGACCGTTTCGGATTTCCCTTAGCGCGGCGAGTGTAAGAAGAAGGTCGTCTGGAATGGAGTATGTATGTAAATGCGGAGAAGGCTGAGGACGCGTTTCTGTGCCAGCTAACTGTTTCTAATGAACATTTTACTTACGACCAGCTTCAGCATTCGGTTCACTTTCGTTTCGGAATGCTCCGACAGTGAGTTGCATCTTGATACTTACATCATGTTTGGTACTCGTTTAATAAACTTAACGTAGCCGTGCTCGGGGCTTTGCAAGCGTGGATTTTGGTATTTAGTACAGTGGCTTTAAAGGAAACAGGCCACAAAACATTGATAGATATTCCATTCAAACTTCCAAGATTTTCGTTCAGTATTTTTTTCTTCTGTAATTACCACGTGTGCAGTGTTTTAACTATAATGCTAGTTAACACGTGAGTAAAGCAACCATTGTCTTCACTCATCAAAATCCTAGATCTGAAAGTACCTAGTGCTGTGAAATGACGTAGACGTAGACGTAGAAGATTGAAGAGCGGAACACATCGTACAACAACTGTACGATATACCAAGATAGTAACACAATGAAGTATGATAGTACACATGGTAGACCAAGTCAACCCGTTTGAAAAACTTCATTAGAACTAGCTATGGACATGGCGTGATTTAAAGAGAGCGTGTATCTAAAAATTGTTTGCAGAATCTTGAAGATGATGAACCTTCTCTTCAACATCATGCTAACCCGGAGCTCGGACAACATAGACAGTGGAAAACGTTGACAGCGTGGATAAAGTCCATAGTATCAATTATGACAGGGTTAAAACCTTCTCGCTTTTTGTGTAATATTTAACAGTTGAATTTCTTTACTATTTATTACAAGTATAGTGGTACACTGTAAAACTATTTTTTTCTTTAGTGCACCTCGGAATCGGTGTGTCATTTCGAGGATTAGTATCCGTTTGTTTGTTTTTAGCTTTTACCTAATTAGTATTCATCTACAGTTACAATTTGAAGAAGTATTGACTTCACTGTAACGTGTATGCGTTATTCTGGTTTTCGAGGAGATAGCAGATCGTTGGAATGGTCTTACTTGCGACCACTATTAGCATACATTATCGTTGTTGACGAAGCTAACGGTACCTTCAACTGCAACAGATGGACATAAACGAGTCGCAAGTTGCGATTTTACTTTCATACCACTTAGTACGTTAAGCTGTATCCATGATAAGTCGCTGGTATATGAAAGGTGTGTTTATTGATGGCATCTTTTACGCACTTTTCTTCAATTTTAGGAAACAAATGAAGATGAAAATTTAAAGTATATAACGAGGATACGAGGGTCCTTGTGTTACATAATAGATAGAAATTAAGCATGTACCGAATTACCTAAAAAAACGATTAATTTACCATATATCTGACTTCCTTTCAATCCACCGATCTTGTGGACTCCGTACATATATACGCGCACTTGACACCGCGTATGTGGATTCCAAAGTGTATAGTATTTTTAAATCGCATAGAAATGGTTGTATAATGTTAAAAAATTACATTATTAACATAATTTGTTTGTTTTAAGCCAACACAAACGTGTAATAAGAATATTTCTTTATTATAAAACCACCTAAATATTAGCTTTAAGTAAACGATCGTTTTGATTTAAGAAAGTCGTTGTCTTGAAAATGATGTGAAGGATGCCGATAGATGGATAGATATGAGCTGATTAATCTAACTACCGCACCTTTTGATTTAAAAGATCAAATTTATAAGTTAAATAAGTAAGACAACCGGTCATAACAACGGTTTTCTTCAATTAACGATATATATTCTTGCGTTTATATAAATCAACTGTTGTTTTAAATTAACAAAGGTTGCTTTGAATTGAGACAACGTTTCGTTGTTTGTATGTGAAAATTATTGTAATGGCTGTTGATACTATCATTATCTTATAAAGGGTGTGTCGTTTCGTGTCCCAAATATTTGAACAATAAACATGTAGTAAAAACTTTATTACGAGATAAAAATGTCTAAAGTATTTGATAAAATACTTATCTTGTTTTTTTATGTGGCATTTCTCGGAAACTAGTTTAAGTGTGTATCTAATCTACCTACCTAATAGAATACCTAGTTTCAAATTCTCCAAGAAATAAGGTCGGTATTTCATAAAGCTTTCATTCCTAGGAAAAATAAAGTTTTTACTACATATTTTTATACTGTTGTTTTTTATTTGTTTAAATGTTAATAGAAGAGACTTTTTGTCAAAAAACAAAATAAAAACATAATTTACAGACTGATGTATTATTGTAGCAGGCATTGTTTATCACAAATGACCTCCAAGATTTATATGGGTTGCAATTACCAACAGACAGTGATTTAAAAGCACAATTTACCGCGTAAATTACCGTACTTAATTTACAGATTTTTAATTACCGTAATTTACGGCCTACATTACCGTTGGTAGTTTACCGATATTTATAATAGTTTTAAAAGCTTGAAAAATGATTAACCATTAAATATACATTATTTTTGCTTCTTCATTATTTATTTGTATTTTATTACTTTTCTCTTAGTTTCACAAACAATCACTTTTAATACGGATATTTTTTACGCCGGTATACTTTTATACATTTTCGTTATCAAAGCCGCTTGTCACTCCTGAATTCACTTGAAATTGAATGATATTATCTGAGAAAATATACCTAATCTTTTTGTATTTAATGAATTGAGGGATCGAAAAAATCGATCGAAAAAAAAATCCATTCAGCGAAGCCAATGCCGTAAATTTTAAATAGAAGTCCTACAGTACCTACGTAATTCATGATTTAAAGAAATGATCCGGTGATACGGATACAAAAAGATCATTGTATGTGAAACCAAGCGTTGTTGTTTTGTGAGTTGGTAATGAATTAAAGTAATTTACACTATAATTATGCTGTTAGACTGTTCTTTTATAAACTGCAGGTATAAACAGTATTTTTATTGTAAACTTTATTTTCATTTTAATAATGCATAACTACTATTAAATCACGCAAACCATTAGAGATTGGTGGTTATCTACAAAATAATGACTTTTAATATTGTACCCTACAATCTTAGTGATATAAGTAGCTATCATAACTTATTGTCATCGGTGATTTATCATTTTGAATTACCCGGTAATTGAGGAAAATATAATTTACCGTTTTGAATTTTTAATTACGTGTAATATAATATTTGAAATTAATAAATTTAAATTCAGCGATAATTTACCGAAAAAATTAATTACAGAAATTTAACATCCTGCTAACAGACATTGAGACAATCAGGATCCGCTTTTTTACACATTCATCGTTGATGCATAATTGCCGTTTTCTTCCCATCCCGTCCCGTCATTTTCTTAACCACTCTTCCAGTATACTCAGGCACGTATGCCCTTTATGGGCATACGTGCCAGAGTCAGGAAACAACATGTGCTATCCCACGCGCCAAATCGACATACAATCGACAAGTTTTTGGTGTTTCAAACCAGCGTGTTTCTTTAATCAAAGGAATATACCTACATAGATAAGCTTTTTTCAGATACCCTACCATCACGATGAAGAAATACAGTATATACAATATACATACGACATTTTGAAAATATAACTCCACAAAAATAAATTAAACTGGCAATGTATCTATACAAAGTGCCTATTATGTATACTTGCCCAAACAAAGACAAAGCACTTTTTAAAAGTAACTTGTGGAAATATCTGAACGAATTATACTCTGCTGCATGAATTGTTGCGGCTTGTTCTGGCGTAAGCGTTACATTAAGCAGACAGAAAAACAAACAGATGACGCTAGAAGATACAGAACCCGGTTTTGTAATTCGCGACTGACTGATAAATTGCTGAAAAACTATCGAAATTTTCAAATTCTATCACGTGCGCTGGCTAAAATTGCGTGATAGCGCGCTGAAAAGACGAATGAAGGCCGGTCATGTTGAGCATTTGTATCTGAACTTGAAAGAAATTCAGAATTAGAATGTGTTGATACTATCTGCCCCAGGAATCCCAAAGGATTCGTTTTAAGAACAATAGAAACAGTTACAGATCCAGTGATTCTCAAGACCGTTTTCATGCTCATGATTGCTTGTATAATTGGTGTATGGTTATATTCAGAGGCGTAGCTAGAGTAAATGGCGCCTATGGCAAACCCCGAATTGCGCGCCTCTCCGACGATAGAATGCTTTCTAAAAAAGTAATTTAAAATTGGGTAAAAAGCACACAAATTAAATCTATTAACACTTTATTATAAATTTATGTTTTTTGCTTTAGCTTATACAAATTGTTTAATTGTGCATATTATCACAGTCTATTTCTTCGGTCATTTTTCATTCTATGCAAGATCACATAATCGACTTTGGCCCATCGAGGCTCTCAAATATAAGTAAGTATCAGTTTTAATTTTCTAAATGACCTTTCGCAACTGGCAATAGAAACCGCGATTGTCAGCAATATGACGGCTTGCACGGCTTGTTAACAGCGTCATAAAATCCAAAATTTGTTCATATAATTCTTGCCATCCACATCACAACTGTAGGTTTCCCCAAATAAATATATAAATAAATTCTTTATTAATAGCAACATAGGCTAACAAAGTAATATAATGTGCATATAAAAAACAACAATCAAACAAGAAAGAAACTTCAATCCTAATATTAATTAAATACATTCAAATATCAACATTTTCCAAACAAAACATTCTGTATCTTCTTTTAAACAAAATAATGGTCTCAGAATTTTTCAGACTCACTGGTAGACTGTTAAATTGCGCCATAAAACAAATCATTCTGACCAAAACTGGTTAGTACCGTACGTATATAAAAATCATTCTTAGATTTGTATTATAATTATGGACATGATTTACAAGCGTTAGTTTATTGGTGAAATGGCTAGGATACATTCCTTTCTTCATTTTATAAACAAATAACATGGTGTTACAAAACATTGTTTGTCTGACACTCAACAATGATGTAGCCTCCAACATAAATTTAATGCTTGTAAATCTCTTACACCCCAAGACACACCTAAGTGCCACGTTTTGTTTCCTCTGCATACAATCAAGTTGTGTATTATTGAGCATATTCAAAATTGTAGGGCAAAAGTGGAAATGAGGAAGTATTATAGCTTTATATATTAGTAACCTAGACCAATAGCTTAAGTTAGCTCCTAGCCTTACCAATAAATAACTCTTCCCACCAACCTTCTTGATAACATAATTCGCATGACTAGAGAAACTCAAGTGTTCATCCAGGAATACACCCAAATATTTGCATTCACCTACTTGTTCGACAATCTTATCACTTATTCTAAGGCCTACATGATTTCTAGTGTCAATTAAATTAAATTTACTCTTAATGATCATAAATTTTGACTTTTCAACATTAAGAGACATACTACATATTACATTTCAACCATTTATCTACTTTGACTAGCTCTTCATTTAATACTTTGACTACTTCGTCCAGGCTATCTCCAACGTAATAAATTAACGTATCGTCCGCAAACAGTATGTTAACTTTTCCACAGAGTTGATGATATCATTTATGTAAAGGCTAAACAAGACCGGACCCAACACTGTTCCCTGCGGCACACCATATTTAATTGGCTTCGGCGAAGACACAGCCGCACTGTTAAATTTAGTTTGTTGGCTCCTGTCTGTCAAGAATGTTCAACAATGTCCTTTAAAGTAGCTCGTTTTGGATTTACAACAACCCTTACATATCAAAAACAAATCCAAATTTTTCATCTATTTCTTGTAAACGAATGCATCCACTTTTTAAGTCATTGCATAGAGTATAGACGATCGACAGTCCCTTTTATATCTTTATTTATTTATTTCTCGATGTTTCGCCATTCATTCTTTTCATTCCTCTTTGACGTCTTTCAATTTCAACGTCAGGTTCATTGCATATTTGAGTTCCTTCTTTCAGTGAGTCACGAACTAACACTTCTCTTTCATCCTAAAAATAAATTTGAAGAGGTTTTAAATCTAAAGCTGTATTATGTAAGTTCATTTTAGGATCCTTCAACCTCTTTTGACGGCGGTCAATACGAATGTCTTGTGTCCAGGCATAAAAGCAGCATTATCATAGCACTGTGGCCTGTAATCTTGTAAATTCGTTGTCTTTCTGTAACTGCTTCAAAATTTCTTAAACCAAGCTTGCAGCGTCTTTATCGCTTATTTGAATAAAACCGAGAAATGATTCTTTAACCTGAACAGTTTTTTTCTGAAAATGTATGTCAACATTATCACTCCATACTGACGGAGTGGTTTTTCAACAATCTACTGACAATAAACACAAAAAAGACGGAATAAATCATCTTTGGCAGAAGGAACGTGAACGTAAGCATATCAATAAGATTAAATGATGAAAACATTAAACAATCCCAAGAAATCACATACCTAGGACTTAAAATACAATCCAACTTGAAGTGGGATGCACACGTGAATAACCTAGCAGTGAAAAACTCCAAAACAATTGCTATTATCTACAAACTTAAGAACATCATTCCAGTCAGATATAGAAAATCCATCTACCACCCACTATTCACCGCCCAAAACAACTACTTGATACATGTGTGGGGAGACACTACAAAGAGAAACATCATCAGAATTCAAGTTCAACAAAACAAAGTCTTAAAATTATTATATTCTCTGAATAGACTTACCCCCAGCACAGATGTCTACAAAATATCACAAGAACTTAACATAGAAAAACTCAGAACGTTAAATAACTTACTACTAATTCACAAAATAAAAAACAACAAAATCAAAACAAACACGGACCTTAAGCTAAATCACGAGTTCCACGACTACCAAACCAGAACATGTACACACATAAGACCAAACAGATACTACAGCATATCCTGCTCACAAACACAACTAAGAGAAGCCATACGGAAGTACAATGGACTTCCAAACGATGTAAAAAACCTCACAGGCGCCACTTTCAAGATGAAGATGAAGTACCTGACGCAACACCTATAAGAACACCTGATAATACACGCACAGAAGTACCCTCCATACCGTTAGCCCGAGGTGGACCCCACTCATGCGGAACCCCAACCCCGAGGCGAGGACTGAGGGACGAAACCACTGCAATTATATATTTTTATATATATATATATTTATGTATTTTTACTTTATCATACGCAGTATGTAAAGTATTGTAATTGTAAGTGTCATTTGGACGGTGTACCCGGTGTCAACGGAGTATAATATCCGAACGCAGCTTTAATCGAGATATCTGTCTAGTTCTACTAGTTTTATTTTAATGCAGACATAGCCGATCTCGATCAAATAGAATCTGATGCAGCTAAACTATTAATTTTATATATAGTATGATAAAGTCATGTGCCTGGCCACATCAGATTTTTTTACTTTATCATACGCAGTATGTAAAGTATTGTAATCGTGCCAAAAAAAAATTTTGAGATTTTAGCGGAAATATGTCTTTTTGGGTCCCCTGAACATTTTTGACCAAGGTACAAAAAAATGCCTGTGTGTGTGTGTGTATGTGTGTGTGTGTGTGTGTATGTGTGTGTGTGTGTGTGTGTGCACCCGTTTTTGTGGCGACGATTCCGGAGAAACTACTAAAGGTATCGGGACGAAACTTCATATTTAGAAGTTCATAACCAAACTTAGAGCTGAAAACCTTTCTGTTGAAAATGGTCCAAAGGAACTGCAGGTTTAGTCTTAGCATTTTTGAAAGATTTTGCAAATAAGCCGCCATTTCTGGAATTTCGTCGAAATAGTTAAATAATAAATTAAAGAAGATGAAATTCTGAATAATTTATCATTATGACATTTTTTGGTACAATCAATAGTTTAGCTGCATGAGCAAATTCTATTTCATCGAGATCGGTCGTACTCCATTAAAACTAGTAGCCAGGATATGTCAGATTATATGTCAGATATGATTCTAATGTCAGTACGTAGTGCCAAACGCTAATGTTTTGACAACCTACTGTCAATATAAGCTGCGTTCGGATATAGTATACCGTACACTTTTTAAACCCAATAACACGTAAGTGTCATTTGGACAGTGTACCCGGTGTCAATGGAGTACAATATCCGAACGCAGCTTAATTCGACATATCTGTCTAGTTCTACTACTTTTATTTTAATGCAGACATAGCCGATATCGATCAAATAGAATCTCATGCAGCTAAACTATTAATTTTATATAAAGTATGATAAAGTCATGTGCCTGGCCACGTCAGATTTTTTATCTATATTACGATGTATGATTTTTTTTTCATCAATAAGTCCTTATAATAACATATATTACTACCTCAGACATTTGTGCACGATGAGCTTGATCAGGAGTCAGGAGATCAGGAGTATTCTTTCTAGCAAACTATGACGAACAGTGGATGCCATGATGTGAATAAAGTCGTTCTGTATTTTTTTGTGAAATTATGAAGTGGGTCGATGATGGCTCTCCGCAAATTTATGTGGTATTTTACGACAGGGTCAAAATTAGATATTAGTTTCAACAAACCAAGAATTTCCTGTATTAAAATCTGACTGAAGAACTCTCTGTGGCCTCACAAAGGCAGGTTTTGTATCGCAAGGTATTTGATGCAGTGTCTTTTCAAGAAATCACACCACTTCTGACTTTCTGTTTAATTTTTTTTTTCAACTACAAAATCACAAACAAACGAAAAGCGAATGCGTGCGTTATTCCATGGACGTTAGGATTTTTCTTCTTTATACGGTCTTTTAATAGACATATTTTTATCTATATTTTTTTTATTTTCGGTTTCGTATTTATACGTTAGGCGCTTTTTCGCGTCCCTGTAGTTGGCGCCCATGGCACGTGCCATGCCTGTCATACCCTAGTTACGCCTTTGGTTATATTATATGTTATCTACTATCCATGCATAACAATAGCTATACCTGGAGAAGATGCAACGGAATTATTTTTATGGGCTGCAGTGGTGACGTAATGTTAAGCTACGCAACATGACATCTTTATATCATATTTATGAAAGATTTTATTTGGTAAAAACAGCCCACATCTTCTTTTTGTTTTTTGACCTTGATCTCGACCTCTATCTTGAATATGGTTAGGTTTTCGTGTTTTTTGGTGTTGTAGTAGTAAGTAACAGTGACGTTTTTAATTTGTTGATTTGATATGATGGATTTCTTAAATAATTGATCGTGCTTAATCGTTCAGTCTTACCGCATCAAATTAATAGTAAGAATTCCAACCGAGACTCGGTTACACGAACGAGCTCCATTTAATTACCCGGTACACTTGCGCGCACATGTTTCGAATCGCCGGAACTGCTGATGAGTTACAAGAAAGCCACCATTCTAGTCCACCGATAAAGACGTCGGAAAGAAAGCATGTCACCGTCGCGTCGTGCGTCTCGTCTCTTTGTTCTTATCTCGCCGAGTATAGATGTGCACCTCAATCGCAGAATGTTGCTTGCATCCGTCATCCGTCCAGTTCCGTCCTCTAGTTGACGAGTGAGGTGGTCTTGAAAACGTCTCGTAGCACAGCAGCCAGGCAGCGCTCGCTAAGTGGATTTCTAGTGCAGTTATTTTGATTTAGGTAAACTTTCGATTTCGTAACGAGTCGTTGAGAGGCGTCTCAGCTCAGCTCACCTTAGAAACGGGACAGACATTCACCTTTATGGCAAGCTTACACTGTCGAAGCTACAGCGAACAAATCTGGTGTCAAAGATTGTACTTGAGTTAAAGATACCATGTACCTATTTAGTAAAATATTGTTTTTTGAAAATTGAAATTTGGTGTTTTGTCAATAAAGCCGCATTCCGGTTAGTGGTTATTAGTAGTAGCGTCAGCCGCCATGCATATGCAAACCAATATGTGTCACTATCACTTCTGATGAGAAATACTATAATGGGAGCTCTTACCACTCCCAATACCACTAAGCTGAATGGGCCTTAATTACTTAATAAGTTTTACAGTGAAAAGATTATTTTCAAAATTATAGCCGGTATTTTTTAAGTAAAAGGTAAATCACTTTTATCATATACGTAACCGTTTTTAAACAAAATGGCTGCCTGGTTATAGTATCAAATCAGACGTCTATATATTTTTTCCGTCGATCGTTTATTTATGAGTCAGTTTAGTGAATAGGAAATTGTTTATTAAACAACTCTATTAATGCACGATTTCTATTAATGCATGATTTGTTATAGCCAATCACACGACGTAAAGACGTCGTTTGATTGGCCAATCGAACATATGTGAAATGAAACCTTCCAATCAAAACATACCGCCCTCTAGAACTGTCAGTGTCAAATTACATAAATTGTCATATAACCTAAAAAGACATCGGCGAAGAAAAATCTATGTAGACGACGCTAGAAAAATACGATCGACGATAAAATTTTGTAACCAACTCGAATATTAAACGGCGATTAATGATCTCGACAATTAACGCTCTCGCTACGCTCGAGCGTTAAACAGTCTCGATCATTAATAGCTCTTTTTAATATACTTGTTGGTTATATAACTATAAATGATGAGTTGTGCGAAAAAAAATATAATTCTACAAATCAATAGCAAATTTTACGTTTATTATTAAAATAAATCATTTTTTTACGAAAACCATTATTAGAAACTAAAACTAAAAATTAAGTAATCGAGTAAGTACGTAATCGAATCAAAATTTGAAAAATGTGTCAGTTATTAACACTAGTTTTAAATCACGCTGTATTTTATACAATATAACGTTTTATAACTATTCTTGTTTTAGTTGCATAAGCCATGTATAGTCCGCTGTCTATCAAATATAACCGACATCGATTGCTCGGGGGTTTATATTGTCTAAATTCGTAAGACATCATGTATGATTTCCTATACACTTTAATAAGATACTTCATGTTAATTGCTACTTTCAACAGTGTTCAGATTATTCATTATCTTCCGCATAGTCTGGCTAAAGGTACACCACGTTAGCACGCGGTACATGCTTACATCTGGTAAGGTGTATGTATTGGAACAACAGCTGCATACGTTTACGCAAAATTAATAATTACTTGGCACAGGTGAACCGTTACAACGACCTGTCGACAAGCAAAATTAATATACAAGTGTCTGGGAGTGTAGCTTGCTGCAAAACAAATTTATGGTTATAACTGAATAGCTTTAAGGTGAAGATAAATTTATTCAGATAAATTGGCAAAAGAGGCGTTATTTGCACTCAGCATCGACTTTGTCCAATAATAAAAGCGTGACACAGTAGGTTTTGACAAAGTAGAAAGAATAGAAAGATGAGGATAGTTACATTTGCTATTCTTTTTTTTTTCTGTACTATTTTCAAAATTTTTACTAATAAATATTATTAATGTGAGTATCTCATGTGTTTAACGTCTGTACGAACGTTAAAAGTGAGCATTAGTCTGGTGTCTGTTCTGAGATGTCATTACTGTCATTTGAATATTCTTAATTCATGACTCCTGTCAAAACAAACTAGAATTGTTCAACTATAGTATTCATATGTAACACAGATGGTTGACCATTATAACTCCAATGGATTATTGGATATAAGCGACCGGAAATATTTGTATCCTTTTGTATCATTTGACTAATATGCGTAGAAAATATTTTCGCACCATTCAATTGTGGACTGTTTTAAACCGCTCAACTTATCTGAAACGGACAGCAAGTGACACGAAAGGTTAGATGAAAAACATTCTTATGTTTCTTGCAGTTTACATAACATTACTTACCTATATCTAATCAAGTCAAATTATCTGGTAGTCCAGTCAAATTCGGTTTGAAAAAAGAATTTGTAAAAGCTGGATTTCCTTATAACTTTATTTATACGCTTGAAACAAGACACCAAAAGACCCACTTCTGCGAAAGAGATTATAATATATTTATATAATAATTATGTATAGGTATAAAACATAACTCTAATAAATTATATTATATTTTAGCAATTATCTCTCAATTATATTATATTTCAGGAATTATCAATTTTTGGGGGGTTCTCAACATCATATTTTTTTAAACAAAATAATTTGTCTATTAAAATAAAAAGGAAAAAAAAAAAACGGTTTGTATGGCTAAAAAGGGCTTGTTAGCCCTTTTTAGCTAATGCCTTTAATCTCATGTTTATGCTCTCAGCGTAAAGTCAAAAACTTCCTAAAAACTCAAATGCCAAATTAATAATAGCAAAGGGGGGATAACTTCAAAAGTTCAACGGCAGGTTCATACGCCAAAACTTGATAACATATCTCTTCTCACAGAAATATCTCCGCTTTCTTTTTATTCTCAGAATTTTTTCACAACAATCACAAATAGATTTAAAATATTATGCTTTTAAGACACGCTGAAAGTGTTTGATGACTTATAATACCCCAGCGCGAGTTGTCATTTGGCTGTTTTATAGTGTCACATTGCTGCTGTTTTTGCTCATACGTCGTACTTCGTACATCTAGTAATTGTTAGATTTCAGTGAGTGATTGCTTCTACTTCCGAGAACAGTTACTACCTCGGAAATCCGCTACTTACGACTACTGTGCCAAAACACAAGCAAGACATATGCCACTGCGAAAACCGTTGCTATCCCCATTTAATTCTGTTCACACCTTGTCTACGGCATGCCCGTAGTAAAATGTATGAAAATACGGGCATTTTTAAACATCAACTCCCGCTTTGTTTGTTCGTTTCTCAATTGAACTAAAGTTGTATAATTTTAGTTAGTATAATTTGTTCTTTTCTGAGAGTTTTGTAGATTAACTGCTATCATAAAATTATTTACTGAAACAAATGTGCCCGATATTGAAATCTGATCATATGATAATGGAGATATAGATAAGATTTTTAGGTAAACCATGAGGCCGCATTGCCGGTACGATGTTTTACCTATTTATTAACTTACTGAAAATGCTATGACAATAATATTTAATAATTAGTATACATACCTACAGTATTTGCAATAATTATGTTGTTGCGTGTGGTAGTTGAAACAATTAACAATATAATACAAGTAAGCTGAAGACACATACTAACATCATTAACAAGGTTATTCAAACTTTATATTTCAGTATCATTATTAAATTTATTTCATAGTTTATTCGAAATAAATTACAGTGATCATATGCACGTTTATATACAGGTAGATATATAAAAGGTGTTTTTCTAGTGATGACTCCATAAACTGTTAAACATTTTATTGCTGGTATCGCTAGTTCTTTTATGTCGTATAAAGTTATATACGCATTATTTCCATAATTGTGGCAATACTATAAACTTTATGAAACAAACTCTAAACTAGACGTCGAAAAATTTACCGTCGCCTTAGACGTACGTAAATGTAAACGTAAATTGCTTTAAAAAGTGCTATTTTTTATTTTCTCCGCTCCTTAGAAAAAGTTCTTGGGTATACAGGGTGATATACCAAGTTTTTGTAAAACCAACTTTAGAAACAACATATAGCAAGTAACTTGTTTGAGGAATCGTTGGATTGCACTTTTAAAACCAAATAAATAATAAAATATTAAAAAAACTAAATTCCAAAAACAAGATTCTTTTTATAAGGGCAAATTTTAAATATTCAGGATTTCTGTGTGGCCCTGATTGAATTTTTTACAAATAACATTCAAAGTAGTTTTAAATTATGAATGAAGGGTGCTTTAAATATATTAACTAAGAAGGAAAGAATTTTCGTGATGGTTTTGAAGTTATACATAGTAGTCTTTTTTAATATGTGATCTAGTTAAGTTTGTGAATCCAGTAACAGAGTTAATTACATTAGAACTTATACAAGGTGTTAAATATTGTTTTTTTTGTTTTGTTTTTTTTTTTTCATTAAACTTCACTGAAAGGGAACCGAAATTTGATAATATTGATATCAATTTTAGACAAAGAAAAAAAACAATTTTTCTTTAACTTCTTTCAGTTATGTTTATTCAAAGACAAAATTAAGATGAAGTTTATGTTTTCAAAGAGTTGTACTATTAGTAAACCTAGTAGTAAAGCGCGTAAAGCGTGAACGATTTTCTGTTGTTTTCCTTACTCCACAGTGGAATGCAAGACACCAAACAATTTAAGACATGCGACAGATGCGGGCTACTAAAATGACAATTTGGGCCTGCCGATACCCTCCTAGTGGCAAAAGCTGTTGGGGCATATTAAGACGGGCATATTATTATTATTCTAAAATTTGCCCCATCTACTTAGTCGCTTTAACTCTTTGTAGGTTCTCAACCATTCTCTATTTATAAAAGTTTGCCGTGTATATCGTTATGCGTTAACACCCTGTATAAGTTTTAATGTAATTTACTCTATTACTGGATTCACAAACTTAACAAGATCACATATTAAAAATGACTACTATGTATAACTTCAAAACCAACACGAAAATCTTTCCTTTTTAGTTAATATATTTAAAGCACCCTTCATAATTTAAAACTACTTTGAATGTTATTTGAAAAAAATTCAATCAGGGCCACACAGAAATCCTAAATATTTAAAATGTGCCCTTATAAAAAGAATCTTGGTTTTGGGATTTGGTTTTTTCCCTTTTTTTTTAATTTATCAAGAACTTTTTATTACGAATTTCTGTTATAAGAATGAATATATTGGTGGAAAACTATTTTATAGACACTGTGTTTAAACGAATTGATTTTCTTGAAATAATTTGTAGAAGCATGATTATAGGCATGATATCTGAATTTTGGTTTCGTTCTTGGATTTATGATTTTCCTTTGATATGTCAATTCAAATTACATTTTCAGTCCGATTATCAAATAAAGGGGATATTCATCAGATTACTGTTCTAAAATTGTTGAACATACATTCTTGACTGCCTTTTTATTTGTAAATTGTTTCTAGGTAGAATACCCAATTATAATTAGACAATAAATTAATGTAAAAATTAATGATTCATGTGATGTTGCCGGCTTCATTACAGCTTTTATCTTTATTATAACATCTTTATTGCAATGAATACATCACAACACAATGGCTTAAAAGCTTCTACTTAGCAAACAAAGCAACTCTCCGGACTATATTGATTTCAATTAACGTTTCTCCCGGAATTCACTCATTGTCCGATGATAATTACTTCCTAAGAAGTAAATCTACAGAGGTGGAAACTATTTAAGTATTTCATTATCATTGCTGTCGTCGGTCGACACACGCGCGATAACAGTGAGATACATAGTGTGCTCTCATTTGTTCTAATTGCGGTTTTGTTCCGCGAGTAAGAACAAAATTGTTGGTGTGTTTATGAAATAGATTTTAATTGTCGGTAAGAAGAGAGCTGTCGACATTATGCAGCCTAACCACCTGTAAGAGATCTAGGAAAGTAGGATTCGCAAATAGAAATGCAGTGATATCTTCTTACCAGTTTGGGTTAAATAGATGAGTTGAGTTAAATCGTTGTTGTATTTCCTGCCCCTCTTTATGTCAACAATAATATAAGTATGTAATATAACTTGTGAAATTAGACGAAACATATTTGCATATTCTTTAAGCATACTTTGAAGTGAAACTTTCTATGCCTTGACTAACAGTAGTGGCCAGCGAAACAAAGTAAACAACGCTCGGTACATTGGCATCGGCGGCGTGGGCGGCGCATCGAGTTGCGATCTCAATTAATGTTCAACATTTCACACGGTAGTCCGATAGTTTGAAATTAAGTAAACTGTATTATTGCAATGATGGGTTACTTGTAGAAATTAAGGTACTTACGGGTAGTAATTGAAAGGTGTCTCCAACAATATTTTAGATTACATAAAATACTATTCTATAAAGTCTACTGTACAGCAAGGCTTTAGACGGGACAGCAGCAGACAACAGACAACAAATAAAAATACCATCGACTAGATATGGTCCATAACAAAGAAAAAGCGAATCTTATGCTATATGTCGCCCTCTGTCGCCTAGGTGTAAATGCGAATTAACTGCTGTCTATGTGGACTTTGTAAGTTACATTTCAATTGCGTGTAGTATATAATATACGAGGTATTTTTATTTTACTATACATAGTATTATAATCGTGTCGAAAAAGATTTTTGATATTAGCGGAAATATGTCCTTTTGGATCCCTCGACCAAGGTACAAAAAAAGTCTGTGTGTGTGTGTGTGTGTGTGTGTGTGTGTGTGTGTGTTTGTATGTATGTAACGTTTTTTGTGGCGAAGATTCTTTAGAAGTGGATGAAACTTCATATTTAGAAGTTTCATGACTAAACTTAGTGCTGAAAGAAGTTTTGTTTAAAAGGGTCCAAAGGAACTGAAGATTTACTCTTAGCATTTTTCAACGATTTTGCAGATGACACGCCATTTCTGTAATGTCGTCAAACTAGTTAAATAATAAATTAAGATAGAGGAAATTTTGTATTATTTATGTCTGACATTTTTTGGTAAAATTAATAGTTTAGAAGCATATGCAAATTCTATTTGATCGAGATCGGTCGTGTTTGCATTAAAAGTAGTTAGCCAGGATTTGACAGATATTTTAATTCTATTGACAGTATTGTCAAAATATCAAAGTTTGACCCATTTTTTGATATCTCTTATGGTTACAAAGATCTGATATAGTAAATTTTCACAGAAATTGCGCAGTGTAATCTCCAGATGAAACATGTTACTACGTCAAAGTTTTACAATAAACTTGAACAGGAATGTATGTACCTTTTCGTTTTTTTCTTTGTAAGCTATGTAAGCTATTGAAAATTGTATCCTGTTGAATAGAGATATCATAAAATGGAAATAAATAATTTAGGTAGCTATTTAAAAAGTACTGTTGTTAACGTTATTACTCTTCAAACAATTTTGAAAAACTGAAAATTACTTATTCATATGAGCTGTAATTTTAATCGCTATAGTATGTTGGGTTTGCGCTCTAGCACAAATATTAACGAAGTCATCGAGTTTATCCTTCACTTAATTTTCACACTGTCACAAACCCTGGCTAAAATGACAAAAAGCGCGGCCAATAAAACATGTTTCTATTAGGCTATTCTATTAGGATTTGTTTCTATTTCTATTTTAATTTAGTTTCTAATAAATGAAATAAATCTAATAAATGCATCGTTCGGATTAAAATACGTCCCACATGTCTGGAAAGTAGCAGAAGTTATCATGATACCAAAACTAGGCAAACCACCGACCGAGGCCAAATCATATCGCCCAATACCACTGTTGCCAATGATATCGAAGCTCTTTGAAAAGTTGCTTCTAAAGAGAATGAAACCTATCATTGAGAGAAAAGAACTAATTCCTAATCACCAATTTGGTTTTAGAGAAAAGCATTCCACTATAGATCAAGTCCATAGAATAACAGATATCATAGAGAAAGCATTAGAAGAAAAGCTTATTTGCTCAACAATCTTTCTTGATGTGACACAAGCTTTCGATAAGGTTTGGCACGAAGGATTGATACACAAACTAAAGAGTATGCTACCTTTACAATACGTCGAGCTGCTATAGGTAAAACTACGAGAGCTGAAGTTGAGTCATCGCCTAAAAACGTAAGAACAGACGCATGAAAAAGCACTCTGTTTCTTTCTAACGCACGGGAATGGTCTGTAACGTATCAGCAAAATAACAGCTGGAATCGATGACTCACCTTCAGCTCTCGTAGTTTTACCTATAACATCTTGTATATCTGATAGACTATTCAGAATAAAACAGATCGATGAATACTCGGAACTAGAAGTCAAAGCTGGGGTACCCCAGGGTAGTGTATTGGGACCAATTCTCAATCTACTATATACAAGTGACCTTCCACAGATGAGAATGTACCAGTCGCCACATTCGCAGATGACACGGCTCTAATGGCAGTGGGATCAACTATTGGTGAATCTACCAGGAATCTTCAACAAGCTAGTAATAAAATATATAAATGGACCAAAAAATGAAAGACCAAGCTCAACGAACTGAAATCTGTCCATATTAACTTTACAAACAAAAGAATCGAGAACATACCTCAGGTCAAGATTAACGACGCCATAGTTCCATATGCGAACACTGCAAAGTATTTGGGTATGACTCTGGATACAAAACTAAGGTGGAAAGAACATGTTAAGAAGAAAAGAGTAGAGCTTGGCCTCAAATACAGAGAACTGTACTGGCTTCCGGGAAGAAACTCTCAGTTGTCAGTACAGAACAAACTACAAGTTTACAACCAAGAACTAAAACCGATTTGGTTATACGGCATCCAGCTTTGGGGCTGCGCAAAAAGCTCCAATATGCAAGGAATCCAGACTATCCAAAATAAAGTACAAAGGAATATGGTTAACGCTCCTTGGTACATACGGAATAGTGACCTGCACCGTGATCTTGGTGTTCCACAAGTCATCCAAGAGATAAAAAGATTCGCCACTAAGCATGAATCTCGCCTAAGCCATCACGTCAACGTAGAGGCCCTGCAGCTACTGGACAACCAGAATCTAGTGAGAAGACTAAAAAGATCTAAACCCTTCGAACTAGTGAATCAGTGAAATGTGTAATAAGCAGAACACAGTGAGTAAAGTGTTAGTGCTTCTTGTTTCGGACAAAGTAAATACAGGGACATCAGTGGATAGCCTATTAGAGACAAGTACCTAGTTTTAAGAATTCAGAGTTAAATTGATGGTTAATCTTTTAGATTAGTTTCAATATGTTAACCATCCTATGCTTATAAATAAAAAAAAAATCTAAGAATTCGCGGTTTTCTTCCCACCACTCTCTTGCTAAGAAGTTAGCCCACCAGTTATTGGTGTTGTTGGGATCAGATCCAGTGCAGAGTGACTAAACGAGTATAAATACGATATAAAAAAACGTTACAACGTTAAAACCAAGTTATTCGTAAAACAGTCAATATTTGAATAGGTATCTAACATTGTCAATATTGGAAGACCTAAAAGCGTGTTGCAATGAGCAAACCATGTCAAAAGCTAACAGTATTTTTATATCACGTGCACTCAGAAGTGCAGTTATTTAAACACTTTCTTTAGCCTACGGATAAAACAAACTACGTGTTACATTATCACAGTAGCTATTATTAATAGACACGTGGTTGTCCTTTGTGTATAATTCAATAATACTGAAATCTTACATCAATACACCTACAAAAAATCCGCATTTTAATCTTTTAACGTCAATCTTAAATAAAATTTCCTTTTACCATTTAATAAATAATAAACGTTAAAAATGTCTCCGTTTTCTCTCACACTGTCGTTCAACTCGAATAACTTTATAACACCGGAACGTTTAGTTTTACAAATCCGTTCGTCCGAGTGTATAATTATGTGTGTCAGCGGGTCAGTTCGTACTTGTCCGGTAGAGCCGCGACATTCAATCTTGAGACGACCTTAACATTGCCACTTGAAGAATTCAGACAGCCTACAACTTACTACTGCCACTACCAGAGACCGCAAGTGTTTGGAATTTCATTTCGAGCGTACGGCGCGTGTGAAGTTCTGTGTGAAGCAAATGACCACATCGTGTCGCTTATAATTAGATCACGATTAATTTTCACGCAATGAACGATGTACGGTTTTGAGCTACGCAACGATTCTCAAACGCTGTACTATAGCGGTATAATGGGTGTAGTATTCTTTACAAACGTTTACATACGTTAAATAAAGTATGGTAGCTTATTTTGCATTTGTAATATACCTATAATGTATAGTACAAACAATGTATGTAGGTATATTAATAAGAAAGAAAACGGTATCTATTTGCAAAGGTGGGCACAGTTAATAAAAAAATAACATCGTTATTGTTAATCCGTTAACTAACAAGGTAACATCCTTAACCGTTAATCTGTTAAATTGGTAAGAATGTAACAGAAGTTACAGGTCGACTTCTTATCGAAGCGGTTTGTTCTAGCGGCAGCAAAATATGTACCATACTTGGTACTTACCAGTCTTAAGGTCCTCCCACACGCAGTGCCAACGGGGGCCATCATTGGCCATCGGAGTGGTTCGCGTAGCGAGACCCAACTGTGTCAATGCACATCGCCAATATGTCGACCTTGTCCGCTTTATTTCATTCTGTTTTAGCATTGTACGTACTACCGATGAAAAGTTTAGTTATCTATCTATGTTTTATCATATATACTGCATTATTTATGTTTGTACGTACTTTAAGGACAATGATGATTTATTATTTGCCCAAATGCCTGATTGCCCAAATGTAAAAACATGAAAAGTTTTTTTAATATTTTGTAAATTTATTCACAATAATTATGGTTCTTATAAGCATTATATTAACCTTACAGTTACAATAAATTAACAAGCAATAAAATAATATTCTGAAGACAATATTGAAGGCGTTATAATGGGTGACCCACGGCATAGGTACGTTTATTTATTTTTTTGTGTTTATGACGCTGAAGGAATGAACGTTGTGTTAATAGACAGAAAACGCCAATTTATGGGATGGTCTAGAGGTTAGTATGACTTCCGGGTTTTCCGGAAATGACGTCATCATTAAAATTTTAAAAATGAATTCTCACACCATGGGGAGTCATACGGTAGTTCGGTTCTGGGATTGCTGTCAACCTTATTCGCTAGGGTGGGGTGGGAAAGGTGAGGGAGGGGTTGGAGGGAAGCGGGATATGAATCTACACACGATGGGGAGTCATACGGTATAGGGGTCCAAGGACTGCGGTCAACCCTCTTCCCTACAATTTTGACTACAATCAAACAAAGTTGCATTTATATAATTAACAACAATTAACAATTTATAGATTAGTTTTAAACAGCAAATTTAAATATCTGATGTATTTAATGTATTCAACAAAGTTTAAAAACTATACTGGATGCTTTTCTTTATTTTGATTATCTGAAAAATATCAAAAAGTATATCTGTTACTAAAAATATTGGGTTGATAATAAATATACCTAAATAATATACATACACGGAGTTTTAATATATATAATTAAAACTCCGTGTATGTAAGGGTTCTCAATTTTTCTTTGTATGTTATTATAAATAATTTCAGTTTTATTATATAAATTATATTTTAAATCAAAATTATAAATTCATCGATTTGACTGAAATGAAATATTTATATAAAGAAACGACACAAATTAACAGGGCCCTGCATAAAAATATAGACCACTCAGTGTATCAGATCTTATCCCATCTTATTCCGCATTTGTTGCTTGAAACATAAAGAAAATAAAAAGGGAGATTTTTTTAATGTCACGTGGCAAATATGAAAAAAGACTAAATAATTGTATTTCCTGTATTGCTGTATATTTGTATTCCTTAATGTATTTAATATTTTCGAACGTCCTGTATAAATAATGACTGAAAAACATGTTTAATATTTAACAACCTTATTAAACAGTGTCCTCTTTCGAGGGTCCATTTTTTTTAATTCTAAGCAACAATGCACTGCTTAAAATAATGGGAGCTGCGGCAACAGCAATGATATCGTCTTCACTGTTCATTTTTAATTCTCTATGGGACGCTACGAGCCTTCTACGATACACAGAAATACCTTGCGCCCAATACCAACATGTTGGCGAAGTGAATGCGCGCACTACGCAGCGTGTCACATCACCAACGTTGGCGAGACGTTGGCACTGCGTGTAGGAGCTCCTTTATATACCAGACTTAGCACTTATTTTGCTGCCGCTAGAACAAACCGCATCTATAAGAAGGTAACCTGTAACTTGTGTTAGATTCTTACCAATTTAACGGATTAACGGTTTATGTTACCTTTTTAGTTAACGGAGTAATTAGAAGGAGCTAATGAGAGACTATAGTCTATTTAATAACCAAAGGAATTTTTCAAACTTGTCACTAGGACGACCTCGTCCGTGATTGGCTGGATCCCGGACTGTTTTACACTGGACAAATTTACGGTATGCCGCTAACTTGGTTATGTCGCATGTAAAAAACATTCAAAACGTTTTGCATTGACTTATTTGTTGCTATTCTTGTCAGATAAGTAAAACCAGCAGAACTAAATATTAACTGTCGATAAAATTTTAAATAAAATTAAGACTTGTCCAGAGTTTTCAAAGGTGTCCACGTTTGTCAGTTTATAATCTGATGAAGCATATGAATGAAGCAAGTGAATACATAATCGTGCTGCATACACGAAGGAGTGTGGCTTTATACCCATATCAGCCCCAGCAATTATGTTATGCCAATTAAAAATGAAGGAGCAGCTATTTAAGAATACCACATATAAATTGACGGACGTCAAACCCCTTCTGTTACAAGCCATTTAAAAACTAACGATCACAACAACTTGGCAAATTTTTGAAGAACATCATAAAAGAGGAAGAAAAAATGGGGGACTATCGAGGGACTATCATCTCTCCAGCTTTTTAAGTCGCCCGAGGGTATAAACATCAAGTAATGCCCGTGGTACATACAAAATTTTATGTCCTACAATGATTTTGTTACTCCTTTGTTCCTCGTTAAGAACCCTTAATGCCCTCGCGGGCATAAAGTAGCAGTTCTTGCCCCGGCATCTATGATGTTTTATGCTTTATGATCATGTAGAACATAAAATACGTTTAACCTCAAAATAATTTTAATTTGACCGCTAAAATATATGGTGACGTTTCTGGTGATTTTTTTCCTAGTGTGAACCTAACATTAGGCAAAAGTTCTGCTCGAACAAACCTAATAATACCGGGTGTATGGAGTTATACAGTTTCATGAAAAATAATAGCATAACATAAGTCTTCCCTTAGAGTTTAATCACTGGCAGTTTCGATTTCTGGCATAACAGGAAGTAGACATAACTGATCAAAAATTTAAACTGAGAATCTTGGTTTGAGAAATAAACCCTTGACATAAAGGTTGTCATACTATCCGTTCTAGCCATCTTTTGTCTCATGTTATTTGTGAGCGTTTATGACGCGCAGAATAAGTGCGCAATACAAGTCTAAACAACCTGTCTAAACATGCTTATACAGAAAACATCTACAAAATTTTGAACTGAGCTGACGTTTATCCAGTCAAATTCATCAATCAATCGGATGCAAGTGCGCAAAATAAAACTGTACACAAATTAACATGACAAAGACAAGTACTTTTGTTTGTTCTGTAAAGGCGTTTTACTTTGTTACTGCCTACAAGGAATTTTTTTAAAACAAATTTATCGTTTTATTTGTCCTTATTACTCTACTTATTAATGTATTATTGTATTATGTTTTGTCGTCAATACTTGCTTTTCTCATCAGTGATAAGGATCCTATGTCCACATATTTCCCTGACCACTACAAACACCGTATTTTTCTTATCAAAAATTTGTACACAGTAATCAGTAGAAGACTAGCCAACCCCCCCCCCCCCCCCCTCCGACTTCTGAAGCATTTTGTCACTAGTTACGAAGTATTAAATGATATACCCACAGAAAATGAGATATGCATTTGATTTACTTCTTGTTAATACATAGATTATTGTTACATATTTGTAAAATATCAGTAGACATAAATCCAATATAAACCACTCGTATTTCCTTTCAACACCCTTTTGTCTCGTAAAGCACATTCAAACGTAATTCCCGTGCCACAAAAAGCAAATTTCGCCGATCGCCGAAATTGACATTACGGGATACAATATGTGACCTGCATCTGAGTGATATATTTCTGAACGAAATGCGGAACGTGAGGTTACTACATACACGTATTTCCTCAGTCCGGGCGTTTACTGACAAAATATTCCGCGCGCCCGGAAAGTTATGAACGTACCCGGAACTAGGACAACAAAATACCTGCCCTGAATCACAATTAAAACAACGCAGAGGCCATGCTGAATTTTCAAGCAGTGACACCGAAATAAAAGACCATCAGTGTCATTCATTTGTTATGCAAATGTTGGCCATCGTCAATATTAATCTGTCAACGGGATAAAAGTAATGGTTTGTAGCTTTTATGTGATGAACAAATTGGAATATTATTGAATAACAGAATTTACTTGTCCACTGCAAAACACAGTATTATATGCTCAATATCTCGTCCGTCAAGGAACAATTGGAAATAGTTAGTAACATACAGCATTATTCCTTTGTAAGAACTGCGTCAAAGTTATGTTTATCATACACAACACTGTACACAGTGATCTAAAATGACTGAGGACAGGTTGAATTTCCCGCCAATTTGAATAATTGTGATGTTGGCAATGGCCGCAAATGACAGCTGTTATTTTGGTCCAGTGTTGTAGGTGTTCCTTCTTGTAAAGAAAAAAAGCTTAATTTAATTTAAGAAACTGGATTAAATTAATATTAGGTATTTTTAGAAAGACTCTTTAAGAAGCCAATAACAATGTAATGGAGAAAAAAGATGAAATATCGTTGCAGAGGAACGTAACCCTTACTGACGAGTTCACTATGGTATCTGACACTGATTATAACCTGTATCATGCACGCATATCATCTTATAGCATTTTCGACTTAGCCGCTCTATGCACGCTCTCAGTGCGACCCGGCACCGTGCCAGTGGGATGTGCACTTTTTTCGTGCAGTTGGTAAGCCGAACGCTTCAGAGTGTCACAAACTGTCAATGGTCGGATCGTGATCGATCGTGATTAAGGTTAGAATCACGGTTAGAATCATATTTTAATCAATTATAAATAAATTTTAATAGATAATGGTCCAAGAGCTAGAACTTTCAGAATCTGTCCCTTTTAGCGTTATTAAGATAATATCAAGTCTGGCAACCTTCCGAGGGTGGTTTTTGCGCCCATAGATTTTTAAAGGGTAAACAAAATCAAAAAATTACGTTATTATAATCAGTCTGTCGGTTTGGGATATCAAAAGTTGATATCAAAATTTTTTATTCGCGGCAGTTTTTTCTGCTTTTCTGCATGGCAATTAAAATATCTTCTTCGCCCGCAGATGACGAAGACGATAATAAGTCCATAAGCCGTGACACTATCACTTTGGCGCAACCTGACATCGCTTGTTGACAGTCCGCCATATTGCACTGACACTGCACCGACTCCAGAAGTCGGAGCAAGAAAATTGCCCTCAGTGCGCACTGAGGGCAACTTTGGTCGTAAGTCGAACACGCCGCACTCGACGAGTGCCACCTGAAAATTATAAGTCGAACACGCAAAACTGCCCCGGGGCAAGCCAGTGCAGAAAAAGTGCAGTAAGTCGAAAACGCTATTAGTAACACTAAATAAGTTCAAAACTGTGGCGCGAAATTCAACCTGTCCTCAGTCATTTTAGATCACCCGTTATATAATAGGGATACATAATGTTAAAATACCAATACGTTTGACTATAATATATAAAAAGAAATAATGGAAACTGTACCTAGTTTCTAGATTATTTTGAGGAGTTCTTAAGCATTTAAGATTAACTTAAAATGTACAGGTTAACGAACTCATCACCCAACTACAAATAATATAACAGTTCTGGTGTTGTTGTTACATATTTAACGATCGCCGCTAATTTAACATAATTACCAATTTCGTATTGGATTCTTTTGTGCCATCGAGACGTATTTGTGAAGTATTAAGAAATGAATCAACACTTTGTATAGCTGAATAGTTACTTTTTGTTGTTGATGTGCTGCCATGGCATAATAGATTACCTACTTGATAGTGTATGTGCTGGTATACAGCGCAAGGAATAAGTCAGGACTGATTGCTCTAGTCTAGCTCATCCGCATGATTTAATACCACTTTACACGTTTATGATAATTTATCGTAAATGGTAGCTTTTGTTCTACGTAAAGCAGATATATTCTAAATGTAATACAACGTATGTTTAGTAAGTGTCATGTCAATTATAAATTATGGCAACATCTAAAATATATTATAAATCTTATAAGTATTCCATGTAGTTTTTATGGAATATCTCCGAAGTTAGCAAAAATATGTTCTGAAAGAAAATGTGGTGAAGTAATCGTTCAGCTGATAAAGTTTCAGGAATTCCGCAAGAAGCAAGTTACGTATTTCATAAAACAGTGTAAGTTACAGAATGGCAAAAATAATCAATCTATAAAAAAATAAAAACGATGCCTTTAAAAAACCGTTTCTGATTTGTTTGCACCCAGTATAATGTTATTAATTTCAATACATTATTATTACCTAATGGTTTAAATCCTTTCTTATTATACCTAGACTTTATATTTTATTTATAATCTGAACTCTTGTAGAGACCAGACCGTTATGTCTCTTACAACATAAAAAGGTCAAAATAGCATAAAAGGTCAAATGCCACTCGATAATAAGGATAATAATATAGATTTTATTTAACCTGCAGTATCCAACGATTGGCCAATTATTGGTAACTGGAAATAATTATGGCATATTGACTGAGATCCTTATTTCGACTTGGTTTAATGACTACTAATGTCATTACTTCTAGGATAATGCTGTATAGTGTATACACTTTCTGAGCCTTACGACATTTTTGTCGGAGTTTTCGTCTTCTCGGAGTTGTGCATTTTTACTATAAACTAAGTAATTCTGAAAAATACAGTAACGCAGTAATTTGTTAATTGGGTGCATAATTGATAATGGGTACAGAATCGACAAAAATTAATCAAAGTTGTAATAACGCATTACTATCTATCATTAATCAACAAATTTCGTGGAAGAGTTTTTTAAATTTTCCAAATTATCCTAATCAGTAATGCTACTATTAAAAATGTTAGTGCCACCGAAATAAAAGACCAACAGTTTCATTTATTCGTTATGTAATGTTGACTTAAAATAGTCGTAAAAAATTGATGGCTTTTTAAGTAGAAGGGTTATTGAGATGTGTCCTCTTAAAGTAACACATATTTTATTTAATTATTTTTGGTTTAGTTTTAGTTTGCATTTCTTTAATTCTCTAAATTTATATGTACCTACATATACATGTACTTTCCGGTGCTAGCGTATAACTTGCATGAAATTAGGGTAAATATTCTCACTTTTTGTGCTAATTATGTCATTAGATACCCATTGTGTGTTTTCACGTTGTTGGAACAAGTAATAAGAGCGTTGACAGTTACTTCGGTAACACGATAGCGTGTGTAACACAACGTCAAATTCAAGACCTCGAATTCCACTTCTATTCTCCTCGTTTCCTTTTTTCGGGAAAGTAAATTGAGTTATCCCGGGAGATGTGAAGGAGTGCTAAGAATTACAGACTGCAGACTGGTTTATTTTGCCCCCGATCTCAAGCGAAAGGGAAGTAAGCGGACAAGAAGAGAAGTGTCAGCGAGTCAGCTACAAGGATGTCATTTCAATCAATAATGTATCGTCTTGCAGCCCTACGAAAGGAAATCCTTTTATAAAGGATAACCTAATCATTCGGATGACAAGCACAAAGGCCATGATTTATTTTTGGAATGAAGGTGGAACGAAATGAATATTATATTGTTCGGCGTTTTATTTGTTAAGAAGTTCAGCCTGGAGGAAATTCTCAGTTTGTATTGCTCGAATCACAGTCGAATTATGATTCATCATTCTCATATCAATCATATCAAAAACACGTATCAAATTTGCATCGAATTGAATAAACATTAAGGTAAAGAAATACAAAAGTAAAAATTTTCAAAAATCTATATTAGAGAAAAGAAAAACCTCTGATGTGGCCAGGCACATGACTTTATCATACTATATATAAAATTAATAGTTTAGCTGCATGAGACTCTATTTGATCGAGATCGGCCATGACAGCATTAAAATAAAACTACTAGAACTAGACAGATATGTCGATTAAAGCTGCGTTCGGATATTGTACTCCGTTGACACCGGGTACACCGTCGAAATGACACTTACGTGTTATTGGGTGTAAAAAGTGTAATGCAATATGCGAACGCAGCTTATATTGACAGAAGTTATTGTGAAAACATTAGCGTTTGACACCAAGACTACCTACTGTCATTAGAATCAAAAAATCTGACAAATCCTGGCTACTAGTTTTCATGCAGTATCGACTGATCTCGTAGAAATAGAATTTGCTCATGTTGCTAAACTATTGATTGTACCAAAAAATGTCACAGTGATAAATTATTCAGAATTTCCTCATCTTTAATTTATTATTTAACTATTTCGACGAAATTCCAGAAATGGCGGCTTATTTGAAAAATCTTTCAAAAATGCTAAGACTAAACCTCCAGTTCCTTTGGACCCTCTTCAACAGAAAGCTTTTCAGCTCTAAGTTTGGTTATGAACCTTCTAAATATGAAGTTTCGTCCCGATAGTTTCCCGGTAGTTTCTCCGGAATCGTCGCCACAAAAAACGGGTACACATACACACACACACACACACACACAGACATTTTTTTGTACCTTGGTCAAAAATGTTCAGGGGACCCAAAAAGACATATTTCCGCTAAAATCCCAAAAAAATTTTTTTGGCACGATTACAATACTTTACGTACTGCGTATGATAAAGTAAAAATAAAGATGTAGAAGTAAAATTAAGTTTTTTCTTGGCAAAAAATATGTTTTTTACTCTTATTGATGAATGCATTCAGTACATTTTATTCCTGACTCCAAATACACACCGACTAAAGAGATAAATTTCATTTCCCACGTCTTTAGATCAAATCACAGTTCTGGATTTTCATTTCAATCGTGTTTTGAGACACTCCTTAGCGACATTGTCAAGGCATTGACAACGTCGCTAACTGACAATTGCAAAACCGTCATGATGACATACAACCGTCCCTATATGTAATACCGTTGATTGTCAATGAATATAGATAGTCAGCCATGGGTTAGTTGGGGCCTTAACATCCAGAGGGCAGGGTTTTTTGCAAGATTCATTCACAAATTATAGCGTTTTCGACTTATACAGTTCTATGCACGCACTTGGTGCGAACTAGCTGAGGTCGAGCATAAATATTTAATAAATATATAAGTCGAAAAGGCTGTAATTTGTGAATGAATCTTGCAAAAAACCCTGCCCTCTGGATGTTAAGGCCCCAACTACCCATGGCTGACTATCTATATTCATTGACAATCAACGGTAATACTTAAATTAGTATTCTATTCGCAAGTAATGGCAATTATTCGCTTAAATGTTTTCTAGCACTCGCCAAAGTAAAAAAACTAACGAACATTGTATATAACAGATTAGGTGGTTCTGTTTGTATTAGTTTTATTTGTGGAAATAATTACTCATATTCATAATAATGATTAAACACTACTGAATATAAAATGTCCATCTTAGCGAATAGAAAACAATATAGTTATTTATGCACCAAGGGCATTAGACGGATGTTTATGCCCCGAGGGCGACAGTTTCAAAAGCGCGAGGGCCGATAGGCCCGAGAGCTTTTTAGGTGGCCCGAGGGTATAAACATCAAGTAATGTCCGAGGTACATACAAAATTTTATGTCCTACAATGGTTTTGTTCCTCCGTTTGAATAATATTAATAAATATTTTGACGTTATCAAGTGACGGCGTATAATAGAGACAATTAATTGTCAAACTTATAACCTTAATCGCCAAAAATTGACATTGACGATTTAAAATTTACAATTTGAATGACAAATATTTGATATAACCATGGCATGCCTTTATGCCCTAGGGCGCATAAAGAATCTTTTTCGGCCCTAGGCAGGGCGCGAAAAGTAGGTGTTTTCCTCCGGGTAACTAAGATGTAAAATGTCACTTTATGATCATGTAGGACATAAATGTTATTTGCAATGCGTATTATATTATTCTGTTCTAGTGGTAGTTCTGTCATAAGTCAAATTGTACGTAATTCATGGTGGTTATATGTACCTTTGCTATTTTTTATTTATGTTGTAATGTTCACATTACTGATTGTTTATATTCAGCATTTAATAATTTAAGCGAATGCAAACATTATTAACTCTCCAAACAGCGCCGATTTTTAAGCCACAGTGGTTTCAATGTTTTTTTTTTCAATATTTCTAAAAAGAAATTATAAAAATCCGAGGATTTTCGTCGGCTTTCAACATAACGCACTATTTTTATTGGTGTATTATTTGTGCATCCACTAACTTAGTAAACTAAGTAAATTATTATTTTTAACTGCGCATTTTAGCGATATTATTAAAGCTACAAGCAATAACCGGAAAATTAAATTTCTATTAAACGGCAGCAATTAAGTTACTGTTACTTTGACGTTCTTTATTGGTATTTTTAATTGAAAAAGTCACATTCTAGCAAAACCGGTAGATTCAGCAAGCACTCTGCTTCAAGTGCAAAACTGACTAAATATATTAAAAATAATACTATATAAAAGAATTTAGTTAAAAAAATCACTTTGATATCAACAACTACGTGAAGAAGCATACGGCAAATTATTTAAAATGACTCGTATCATTTGCGTTCTACGTCTTATGGTACCGAAGCTATTTTAAAATTTTGACGTGCTACATTTTGTAGAGCATGCTTAAATGTGGTACTTTTCAATAAACACTTGTGGTACCTATCCTTTTTTACTGTCAAACGCCGTAAACTGTTGAATGTCGATTGTTTAACACTTCATGTTGGTGAATTGGGTGAATATCATACATAATACCGTTGATTGTCAATGGATATAGATACTCTGCCATGGGGTAGTTGTTAAATATACACTTTTATATATATTATACACTTTATACACTTTTATCCACGCACTCGGTGCGAACTGGCTGAGTCCGAGCATAAATATATAATAAATATGTGTCAAAAAGGCTATAATTTGTGAATAAATCTTGCTCAAAACCCTGCCCTCTGGATGTCAAGGCCCCAACTAACCCATGGCTGACTATCTATATTCATTGACAATCAACGACAATACCTTTAGTAGCAGTGAATGTCAATAGTGGTCATATGTTAATATGTCGGTAGTAATTAGACTGTCAGAGCTAGGACTTATTAGATGCGTCTCTACCATAGGTCTCTACAAAGCTACTGCTAATTTTCAAACTATGGTGTCCCATCACTAAAATAAATCCTTAAAAAGAAAAGCTACACAATGATACTTCCTCGAAATATTCCAAGTATTCCCAGCGCATTAAACCATCATCGTTCTGGTAAAGAATGTAACCGATGTAACCTTAAAACGCAACAAGGCGCCTGATGGTGTAGGTTAAAGATCTGACGGATGGGCCTGGTCGACAGCGGGCTCGCTGTCTTTACGTTGCGGTACTCTTAATTTTGGGTCCCCTCCGAACCCGGTGAACCATAAAACGCTAAATACACGGCTGCCGGCACGCCACGATTTACCGTGGTCAGGCTTACACAACCAACCTTGACTGGACAGGTCGCCGTCACCATGGTACGCCCATGACATTGTACGATCGCACACGACGGATTAACTGTATAGCGACTGTCATATTCAGAACTGGTCGACAGTGTCTTTTTTCCAATTGTTTATTAGCATATCAGTGCAGTTGCCACTGGTATTGGAATAGCAGATAGTTTAAATAATTTGAGCGTAAAAGGAAAAAGGGGACATTTGGAATTGATTTCCGTGAGATTTTGGACGTCGGCAGTTATCATTATTCAAGTATTTTGTGATAGACCATTTATGGTACGGTAGACAACTGAATATTTTGACAACTGAATATTTTGACAACTGACTATTTTGAGGAAGTGTCATTGTGTAGCTTCTCTTTTTAAGGATTTATTTTAGTGATGCGACACCATACTTTGGAAATTAGCAGTAGATTTGTAGAGACGCATCTAATAAGTCCTAACTGATAAAAAATAACGCTAACGCATCTGAACGGTATTTTGTGCGCGTTGGAACAGACCTGTAGGAAACGTTAAACCAATCGAATCAAACGTTATATATATATATATATCAAGTCAGGATTTTGGGTGTTTTCGTTTTTATCATGGATGGACATACCACTATAAAGAAACGGCGGTTGTCCATTTATCTCAAATGAACCATATTGCAGACTAACTACAGGCTATTTTACAATACCCTACTTTTGTCTTTTTCTAAACTTTTTTTGAGTAACTAAAAAAGAGTTCTAAAAAATAGTATTGTTGAAAACGCCGTGTATTCCTTCACTTTTTCTGAGCATAGACGCATGCGCAATGAAGGCATTTGTTAGGTCGGCCAACAGTGCCAATGCAAGACATTTTGTTTTGTTGCAACATATGGTTAAAATACGTTTAACCTCACAGTGATGCGCTACACTTTGTACAATTGGTTTAGTTTATGTAAATTAGTTTGTACTGACGTGTTTGCAGCAAAATATTGCAGAAATAAACGGGCATAAAGTCCACAAACAACATAACCTTAAATGCTTTTGGTTGCACCAGGTTGCCTGTTCTGAAATAGATCAAGAAGAATCATGTTTAATACCTCCATCTCATACCCTTAACATTAAACTACTTTCGTCTTTTCCTATACAACTTGTTTAGTATCTAGAAACAAGTTCAAGTTAAAAGAGATGGACTTACTTTCTATTCAAGTTCAGCATAACCAACCTGTTTTAACCAAACAATATTTGTAGTATTGGGGTTATGTTGTGTGTTCTATTTTTGTCATGTTATTTTGTCAACACTGGTAGTCCAGATAAAGTCACAAGTGCTTTTGTTATATCCGATATCAATTTTCTAGCCATCTTTTAATTCAAACTGATTTAAACATTTTCTTAAGATTCAATAATATCTGCATAAAACTTCGAACATATTTTAAGGATTTCGAGGTTTTGCAATTATTAAGTATAATTGCACTCCACTCCATGGTGACCGATTTTATATGCAATTTTGAACGTATAGTTTTTATACTATTTTGGATAATATAATGGAAATGTTTGTTTGACGTGAATTTCTTTACGTGTGACGTCAAAGACAAAACCTAAAAGTCACAGAATACTGACACCTGCTACAAGCCTAATGACCCCAGATTTGTATTAATCACCAAATACTTTGTATCAAGAGCCGATTTAAAAATAGCTGGCCAGCTTTTTGGATCAAATACCGCACTGCGCGTTGTTCAGATTTCTTTATGACTAAACCTTATCTGGAGTTTGTCTAAAAGTTTGCGTTGTAATAACAAAACTAAACTAAACCTGTAAAAAGCTGTTACCAAAACATTCTAATATCGAAAAATAAAATGAACAGATGTTTATTATTTTAAACACACTTAGGCACTGCTTAGGTTGTATAAACGTACTGTAGATTATAGGTCTGCCCACAACAACAGTATTTTATCTCCTTAGTAAGGGTTTTTTTACAGAAGTTCTTGGCTCTGACCAATCCTGAAATTCAATTATAAATTATATGTTGTTGTTTACCCACGTTAAGACTCAGTGATATTTCATGTGTTTTGTCTTAAATTAGTAAGTTAGTATATTATGGTATTCGTATTAATATTAATAATAATAATAATAATAATATAATATTGTAAATATGTGTATTTTCACTTGTACTCGGCTATTGTAATTTGACAACTTTCTATTCGTTTTCTTTGATTTCTATTCAAGTTAAATACTTAATTACATTCACCCAAAACTTGAGTGCGAGTAAATTCTAGTTGCTACAAGAAACTTCTAACAAAGTACAGCTCCATGTCCAACAACTGAGCAAGGAAGTGGTCTTCATCTACCAAGGGACTTGGGCATGTTTTATTCTCATGTTTCAACAATATATTACAACAAAGCTCTTTGATATCCATCGGTCAGTCACAAGACGTGTTCAGTCCTAATCAAATCTACAAATTGCAACTATCCACAATCTCCACGTGTTCAGTATAACTAAACCACGTCAAGATAGACCAGTCCATTACAAGCATCGAACGAGCCATATAGTAAATAATAAATAGTTAAAGTTTTCTCCGGATTATCATTTACAAACATAGAACAAGTGAACCCGAATTGAACCGTTTAAGCAACCGCTTAAGCCTTAAACAAACGCACGGTAGGAATACAACAATGTTTTTTTCTTGAATGATAGCGAATGAAGTATACGCATAAGTACTAGTCAATTGGATTTATCTACGATTCATAAATTACAATTATTATATATTGAATTCATAAATTTAAGTGGCTTATATTTAACAAGACTTTGTTATAATATTCGGTTAAAGACGTTACTTTTGACGAACAGAGATAATAGTGACAGTTTACAGCCTGTGCTGAGGCAGCACAACTTAACTTTTGTCATCTATGATGGTGGCAGCAATCTTTATCTTCCCAGGTTTAGGTTATATTCGTTAAGTGTATTAAATGATTAGTTCATTAGTTGATTAGTAGACTATTGACAACTATTGGCAAGCACAACCAATTAGTTGGCAAAAGTCTACTAGGCTGCACCGTATGACAGGAATGACGTTGTGGGCAAACCGAATGCTCTTAATGAATATTGTACGTGTACTGAAAGGTAATAAAGTATTCCAACGCTGGAGTTGTAGTAAGTGAAACATTGTGGTATCGCAGGATTGCCGATATGCGGTTCAACGTCCTTCAGTAATGTAAAACAAATAACACACGGTAGGCAGGTATCCTAGGTGATCTCGAGCGCGTGAAATAAGGAAAAGTTGGAGTCTTTACCAGAACGATGCTCCCTGTTTTATCACGCGACAGGCCAGGGAACATTCCGCACTCCATATTCGGTGTTAAGGTACGCCCCTGGGATTGCCTTTTTATGATAACGCAAATCGTTTTTTTTTCGACGTTGTTCGCAATGGTGGGTTGAACAAGAAAGTTTATCAGTTTTTTATAGCGGGGGAAGCAGAATAATAATTGTGGCTTCTGAAAGGTCATGATGTAAAGTCAGTTCCAACACGCACACAACGGTAGGTTCCTGATCGATAATATGTTGGACCTAGGGTTGCCAGATTTCTAAAATCGCGAATCGGGACAGTGACAATTTCAAGTAAAGAAAATGTAGTTTATTTTTTTATTGAAGTATTTCAAATTATACAATTGTTTCAGTGCGAAGTATTAGAATATAAATAATATATTTTCCAGTACATTCGTTTTGTTTTGATATTGTTGTTTTTAAGTTATAGTTATCCCTTTATTAGTTTTGGAAACTTTAAAGGAAATTTCAGTTCTTCTATGCAAATATATATAAAAAAATATTTTAAAAAAAATATGACAATCATATAATCAGACCTGGATAATAGACCCCTCAATGAACATTTCTCGGATTTCCAATTATGTACTTAATTTGTCAAAAACTCAATAAAAGAAGAAAATTATCACAACCTCTACCAAGAAAAAGCAACTGAAACAAGACACCATTTTAAATTTTTGCAGTTGTAATTTGTTTTATATATTCTATTTGAGTTTCATTTTTAGTCTATAATAATAATAAAAAAATCCGCTATTTGTTTACACCTACCTACCATCAAAAGCTTATTGATTTTTTTAAAACTGTTGATTAAATTAATTAAAGAAGAAGACTACAGAGGAAACTGTTTTTTTGTTTAAATACATACAATATTCCATATTTTGTATAACTGAGATGCCTGTATACCAATCCCAAAATATATGATTGTTTTTTATTACAAAATGTGAATTTACAGCAAAAATGTTCACTCTTCCCTTGCCCATTCCTATTTTACGATATGGAGTATAGACGAATAGAAACACACATAAACATTTACAAAAAAGGAGCCGTACCTACATACCTTCGTTTTAGTAAATGGAATGTTTACTTGTGATTCTATTACCTAATAATTTTTTGGGATCAATAATTTTAAATTTCATTTGGGATTTCGTATTAACTGAGAACGAAAACCAATTATCCGTGAATAAAAAAACAGATTCCAATAACTTTGATTAAGACGAATCTACAGATTCTTGTAAACTTGTTTCTTGCTTAAATACTCTTAAATAGCACGATTCAGACAGCATGCATACGAATGTTATAAACCCGTTGGCGTTGCAGTGAATCAAAGTTTGGTTTTTCCATTTGCGCTGAATCATTACTTTCTAATTTAATTATTGATGCTTTCACGTTGATTCAGCGACATCTCTAAGCATGCACCCGGGTGCCTGGGAACCCGCTTCGCGAGAAAACAAAAAAGAACCGTTTAAAATCTGAGGAATAAGCATGTAAAATTGAAAGGTCTGCCCTCAATTGCCTGCCGATCGCGTCCTAGATACACCTAAGACTACCTAAGAGGTCGTAAACATAAATTAATAAAAAGTTAATATATAGAAATAATATTAAGTTTTTAGCTTGACCACAATCTTTAATTTCAATGTAGCAAGTATGTGCCATTAGATCATAAGTATTCTCTGACAGTTCAAATCAGAATCTTTATTCAATAAGTTATTTTTTATGATAATGATATAGATGTATTGGTCAGTGACAGTGTACTTAGTCTGCTTCTCATTATTTCCCTTATGTTGGGGGAGATGTCTCAATTGATTTGCTTTTTGAAAGATATGAGATTTTTAGTCGCTGTGAGAAGGGAAGAATATTCACATGAGCTGCGATATTCGCTATTGAATACCAAAGACACCATAAACAGTATAACCCCATAATCGCAACTTCTCGTCTTCTTGGGATCCACGGTCGGTCGACGTTAATCCCCAATCAGCAGGGCATTATTGTGGTGTCATGATATAACCAAGTATGCAAAAATTGAAGATGATTTGACACATGGGGAAGGAAGTTACTTCACAATTGATTACAAGGTTGGAACCGGAAACCACAGACAGACCGAGTCAATATACCTTTTCTTAAAAAAAAAAGGCGAAGGGGCCCAGGAAGACCCCAGTTACACCCCGCTGTCTGTTATCGCAGTGATGCATTCTGCAGGGCCGAGTCAATATATTGGATTTGTAAAATAGTCTAGACACTGTAGCATTTGTCCTCTGTCAATATCAGGGTTCTATATCAACAAAATTGAGTTGATAGGTAGCTGTTGAATGTATGTAGACATACAATGTGCTACATTTATATATTAAATATCTAAGTATTTCGGTAACAGTTTAAGCAAACTAGTGCTAGCATCAAATTACAGGTTTATGAAATGTCACTACCAAGAAATTCGTCCCATTTATGAATACCAGGAATGGTGCAATGTCACCTCGATTGTTATGTTACCTACAAAACCCTATGATATAAATATCATAATTAAGACCTTTGTGGTTTATGACTGTGCCCTTGCCGAATAATGTCTGTGTAGGCGTCGATTTTATATCTTAATTTCCCCAAATTCATAGCCATCCATTTCGCGCTTAACAACGGTTACTTAAGGGTTTACGACCAATAACTCACCTCGCCGGTTGGTCCCATCTTCAATACTGAAACCGAGCACTTGCGAAACACACAGACACAATACAGTAAGTGCAATCATTTTCATGGATATTCAATCAATCAAACATCAATGGTCATCTCAATTTGTCACCAGAATTCTTCTGATTTTTTTTTGTCACAGATCGATAGTAAAGTTTATGGGCATTATCGTTAGATGTTTCTTCTTGTTTCCTTTGCGCGAGCGAGAAGAATCGTGGTAACCGCGTGGGAGACACCGGACGTGCAAGAAGTGTTAAGGCACCGTGTGGAAGCCGGAGTACTACTGAAGAAATGGTTGTCTATCGGCCACCAGAGCAGTCCAAGTGGGTCAGTGGGACAGTATAGCGGTCTTCCGAGTTCCCCTGGTTCCCCTGGCATGTTGCCCCCCATATACACCTGCTGTGGTGTTTTAAGGTATGAAATAATCGCCGGCCGAACCGAACGTGTACTTCTTCAGGCAGGTCCGGCGTTAGGCATTAGGCTAAATTCTTCATTCTTCATTTTGGACACTTTGCTCCACAGTATTGCCATTTTCTTAGCATTTTCTTGGCATTTTCTCGGCACCTTCTTGGCATTTTCTTGGTATTTTATTGGTATTTTCTTGGAATTTTCTTGGTATTTTCTTGGCATTTTCCTGGTAATTTTTTGTACTTTTCTGGTATTTCCTTGACATTTTCTTTGAATTCCCTTGGTATTTTCTTAACGTTTTCTCGGTATTACCTTCATTGATTACTGAAATCATTTTGAACATTAAAATATAAAATAATAGTTTCCATAATCGCAAAAAGTGAAGAATTATGTGTTGGCAGCAGTTCCTAGTAAAATAAGACGAAGTAGAAAGAAGAAGGAGTAATTGACTCTTCTGAAGATATGAACCAGAAAAACGACTAGGGAAATGCAGGGTCCAGAAGTACAGCCACATTTTCACAGATTACATTGGTCATGATTTTTCGATCTTCTCTCTGCCATAAAAGTTGCGAGAGGTCATTTCATTATGTTTTTCTTTTCATCAGTGGTGTATTTGACCAAAGAGGTTGCCAAAATTATGTTTTCAGATAGAACCTTATTTATATTCTTCTACTACTACACTTCTTACGACGCCATTAGAGCCGTGTCGTCTGCGAAAGTGGCGACTGTCACGTTTTCTAGCTATGGTTAGTCACTTGCAAATGGTAGAGAATTGGTCCAAAAACACTATCCTTGGAACTCCTGCGTATACTTCTTTCAGGTCCGAGTGTAATTAGATCCAGGTTATATATTAAAAAACCACGCTCGCTATGTACATGCTTTTATTATTAACAATAATGTATTTACATCTTGCAACGCCAAGCGCAGTAACGGACGTATTACTTAACCAGTCACACCACATGTGACCATACATTCATCAACTAATATCAACTTTTATAACTACTATTTATTTCTATTTATTTATAACTTTTATAAATACATGTTGATATTCCTATTTTCTAGAAAAACATTTTATTACATATTTTTGCAAATATTTACTTATTTTTCAGCCATTCCATTACTACACACTTGGATAATTTAGACTAGACAAAGTTAATTTGATGTCATAATTTTCTTGATACCTTTTATCTGATAAGAACCAAAAAGATTCTTATATGCAATTACACAATCAGGAATCCCGAAACTTGCAAAAGCTGAATCCTACTTATTCCTAATTACCTTTGTTGTTTTATAATTATATTTAATTTTCTTTATCTTTATCTTTTTGGAATAGTAATCTATTATTTTAGAAAATAAGCTGCTTCCGGGTTATGCCGTGTGTCAAGATTTGTTAATGCTGACGTTTCGCGAACCATGTTGCTCGCTTCTTCAGAGCTAACTGAATACTGAATAACTGAATACTGAAGAAGCGAGCAACATGGTTCGCGAAACGTCAGCGTTAACAAATCTTGACACACGACATAACCCGGAAGCAGTTTATTTTCTAAATTATTCTGGCCTTGAAAGCCTACGTACTTACTTAATCTATTATTGATGAAAAAGTTTAGCTTATATTCCAATTTCACTCCAAGTCTTTTTTTGAATTTTACGTTGCAGGAGAGGTAATCTACCGAATAATAATCGCAATTGTGTTACAAATTGAACAATTTAGTATTAATCTATATATATCTTTTGATATAGATGGCAAGAAAGATATTCATTTGCTCGTGCTTTACATTTATTGATTTCTAATAGTCCTTGTGGAATATACTTTTTTTGTGCAGAATTTTATAGGGATTAATATTGTACAGAAGCTAAAATTTCTAAATCCTGACCGTTTTGTGGTAAAACACGAAATATCGCAAACGTGTACGTTAGGGGTACTTCTTAGGGGGTTTATGACCGGATAAAACTCTGCCAGTTTGTTGGCATGTAGGTTCTACACATAGAAATTGTAGTTGTGACAAATTTTAAACGGTATTCATACCGTTTCACATATACCCTATTTTAATACGGTGGAAAAATAGGTAACTATAAATCAAGGTTGGTCAAGCTATATTTTATAGAGGTTATGCCGATCCCTATACTAGCAATGCATTCGACCGGTGTGCCTACAAACTCGAACCGGTGACGTCAGTGGTGTACAGTGGTGTCCGAACGAGCTGGACATTCGAGCTGATTCGAACATCTGACATTCCAAATTCGAATACATACAAACGTTTGAGCAGTTAATGGCTTTTTAGTCTTCCAATATCTTAATATATTTAAAATTTTAATTGTTTTTGGTAATCGGTTTACGAGAAATAAAATCGAAAAGATAACCGTGAAAGTAATATAATACTGCTTATTACCAACCTTAGCAAAATTATTTGAAAAAAATCTATATGAACGCACAAAAGCGGCAGAAATTAAGCAGAAATTATCACAAATATTCAATTTTGATTCCGACCAAAGCACTCTACGGTACACCACCTATCCAGAGTCGCAGAAATAATAGAAAAAGGACTTGAAACTAAAATGTACACAACCGTAGCATTACTAGACGCCCAAGCTTTCGACACAGTATGGGTAGAAGGATTAAAGTACAAACTTCATAAAATTGGCCTACCTCACTAATTATTAAAGACCTTATATTCTTTTCTGTGCGATAGAACATTCACTGTACGAATAAACGGCTGTATGTCAACCACTAGATGTATAAAAGCTGGTGTTCCACAAGGAAGTATTCTTTCACCCCTCCTTTATAATATCTTTATGCACGATATTCCTATTCATACAATTGACCAAAAGTGCATGTTTGCTGATGACCTAATGATAATAACCCAAAGCCCTGATATTGAAGAATCTAGTTCTATGCTACAATCATCGGTCAACCAAGTGTGCTCATGGTTTTATAAAGTGGTGCAGACATATAAACGCAACCAAGTGTGAATGTAAGATATTTACGTTGAGGCAGTATACTATCCAAAAACTGTTCAGTATAAACAGCGAACGAATTCCCTGGAACCCAATGGACAGCGCCGTCAAGTACCTCGGAGTTTATCTGGACCATCGACTAACATGGAAGTATCATATAAATAGAAAACTCAATGAAGGATATAATAGACTTCGACAGCCATATCCTCTGATCAACAGAAAAACACCGTTAAAAATCGAATGCCCTATACTACTTTACACGTGCCTAATTAGATTTTTGATTACATACGATTGTCCAGTATGGATCTCAACATCCAACACGAACCTAAACAAATTACAAGTTCTCCAAAACAAAGTGCTTAGAATGGCAGTGGATGCACCGTGGTTTGCACGAAACAACCAAATCCATAAAGAACTGGGTGTCAAAATAATTCGCGAATTCGCATTGTCACGATAACATCAACATTTTTCGACAATGTTCACAAATGCTCAAGCGCTGTAGAGCATAATATAGGACAAAAGGGTATCCATACCAAGCTCAAGCGAAGACTACCGCTGGACATCTTCACCACCGAAGGAAAATGAATCTCAGTGCAAGATTTGAAGCTGTAACGAGTTAATATGATTGCATATACAGTTTGTGTCCGCAAAAATTAGGCATAGGTCTATAGAAACTAGCGTATCACGCGACAACGCTGCCAACGTCGCGTCGGTTGAGTGGGGCAGCCAATTATAGTGCGACTGCCGACTGGTGGGAGAGCAGGTCTGGTGGGAGAGCAGGTCTTCATAACATTCATTCATATCTTTGCAATCGCGATGTACCCTCCGCTAGAACGGCTTCAGATCATCAAGTGGTTTTACGGTGGGAATTCGGCGCAATAGTGCGTGGATTTTTTTTGCAATCACTTTTGAAGGCAGACCTATCCAAGGGCGTAGCCAGGGGGGCAGGGGGGGCAGGGGGGGGCACCTGCCCCCCCCCCCTGGCGCTCAAAATAAAAATGCACAAAATTGTATTAGGTACATAATAAATTTACAAAGACACATAACATGTACTGTAACCAGTACCTACCTCCAAATCTCAATACAGGCGAGGTATTTATTGGTAAGTTGATTTATTGGGAATTAATAGAGGAATTGTTTACGCAACCGACAAGTAAGTTGAAGTAAAAATTTTAGATTGCTTTATTACAAATAACCTTATATAATAATATAATGTTATTTGTAATAAAGCAATCTAAAATTATATCTTCAATTTACTTGTCGGTTTGGCAACCAAAACCACATATCAACTTTGTATATTACTGGAGTCTGTGTGATGTGTAGTTATTGAACGCGATAATAAAGCAGTGTTTTTTTTGCAATGGGTATAAGAAACTATTTTACTAAGTATTAATTATTATTTGGAAGCCAGTGTTAATCGTTGTATGATTGGGTGATTAGGATTACTGGTCCTAAAAAGTATTTCAGTTATAGGATTACGTGATTACAGTGTTATCACTGTATCCGTAACACTGTAATCACGTAATTATTGCAGTTTAAGTGCATATAGCTAAATATTACTTTAGATTAGTCTAATTTTGTTGAGTTTCGAGTTTGGTCTCGTTTGGCAAATGTCAACCCGTTTACCTATAGTTTGTCTTTTAAGCAATAGCTGGCGCTATGGCGGTTCTTGCATTAATTCGCTGTTCGCAAATATCTTGGAAATTATGATATATTAGTATTACTGTTCTTGTACACTTATATGTACATTTTGCTACATTTGATACATGTCCTCCAAGAATATTTGTTTCGGTAGCATGCTCAGCGTTCATCGCAACATTGCAAATGAAGACCAAGAGCAGTTCAAAGAATCTGTCCTGCAGAAGTTTTCCGAAAACAAGCGGAAACTTAACATTACGTAGGTAATGTTTTATTAGCATATTTCATATTATGTACATACCTCATAGATATATTTTTATAAACAAAAAGATATGCGATAAGAAATATTTATTTACTTAAATTTTAGTATTTTTCTGACTCCTTGCCCCCCCCCTGTAAAAACTTCTGGCTACGCCCTTGGACCTATCCCGTGCAGACAAACCATTTTCAATATTGTGCATCAATTTGAAAAGATCTTTGTCTAAAGAGCTGCAGTACTTGTCATCCAAGGGAGATAAGTCCACAAGAAATTGAGGCAAAAGAGCGACGGGATGTACTAACCTGCGGTTCTGTAGTACTGGACGATAAGAAATCCACTCGAGGGATTGGCGAGGAATTGGGTATTGGTAACAAAACCGTTGCTAAGGCTCTGAAGAAGGGTGATTTCCGGAGTTATAAGTACTCAAAGACTCAGGAAACCTTCGCAGAGGACAGTATTCGTAGACAGTATTCGTAGAATAGAGTTTTGTGAAACTGTAATGGAAAAGGCGAACGCAGATGAAAATGTTATACAAAATATTATTTTTACTGATGAATCGACTTTTCCGTTACATGGTAAACATAATTCTTCCATTCTTCGATATTGGGCCCAACAAAATCAGCACCGAAGTTATGCTTACCGTACTCAATATCCCGAAAAACTAAATGTTTGGGCTGGTATTCTAGGCAATCATTTAGTTGGTTCATTCTTTATCGATGGATCTCTTAACGCCCAGAAGTACCTTACTTTGCTGCAAGAGCAAGTACTTCCTGCCATTTATAACCTTCCCGGAGTAGATCAGGTGATGTTTGGTTTCAGCAAGACGGCTGTCCTGCTCATAACGCTGCCAGGGTGCGAGATGTTTTAACAACCGCAGTTCCTCACCGTCTTACTAGTGGGACAGGTGACATTCGTTAACCCCCAAGATCACCTGATCTGTCTCCGAACGATTTTTTCTTGTGGGGTTCTCTTAAAAATACCATTTATGTTGATGAAGTCAATAGGGCACATAATTTACAGGAGTTGGGAGTAAAAATTACAGAAGCTGCCAACACTGTAACAGCCGAAACGCTCTCTGGCGTGAGGGACAACTTCTAGAAACGGCTCGGATACTGTCTTACAGCGCAAGGCGGAATCTTTGAGCCCGAGATAAAACAATGTTTATTTAATTGTTTATTCGTAGTAGAATATTAGTTAATTTATATTTTTTTTAAGAATAGCGTTTTTATTTTTGCCTATTATTTTCTGACAATAAAAAAGAATTTAGAAATTATGTATGCACCATGTACGTGCATTTTTAAAAGAAGCACAAAAGCGAGCGCACACAGTCCTGCGAACAATAAACTACTAGCTACTAGCACACGAAGCGCGCACCGGGGAACGGCTTAGCTACTGACAAATACGCCGGGTGGGGAGAGCGATGTTGCCGTTCTTCCGTAAATGCTATGCCTAGCGTTCGGGGAAACGTACGGTATATATTTATTAGTGATAACAACCATAATGTGACAAACTTGTAAATGTCGAACTGGTTTTGTACTCAATAAAAAAATACTCTGTGTTCAAGTGATACTTTAATAGTCTTTTTAAAAAATACTTGTAAGTGGCTTACTCTAACTTATTAATTGTACTTATTTTACTATTATATCTTAACCCAACAGGCACCCATTCTTATATCTCAGTTAGCCCTGGTATACATAGTGGTTACTTGCGCACCACGTAGCACTGTCTCTTCGATCTCTTACACTTAACAACACTTACAACACTTACAACCTTTAGTTAGTAACGCTTTTGTTACTAACTCACATTTACTTTATTAACTCAAAAAGCTTCTTTTTCTTGAGTCTTCTGATCAATATGGTGTTGTCGAGGAGCCTCAAAGTTTACGTGACTTACAGTTTTTTATATTTCGCAGTACACCAACTCAATTCTGAGGTCCATATGGATAGCAAATTAACAAATATTTCTTCTAGCAGACATATAAACAATACAAAGGCTACAATATTAGTTTAGTATTAGAAGAACAAACAGTAAAGAAAATTCTGTGTTAAAAGTTTCCAAAATAAATTATATAATTCTAATAAACAATAACACAAAAAATGATAGAAAACCGACAAAATTGCTGAAATTCGCTCGAAAATGCAGTGGCAAACAAATTAATGTTTGTTTTGTGGAGCATACAGGTCATAATTGTGCATAGTACTATGAAAAGATGTCCAAGAAAAGTCTAGACCATAAGAGCCATGTAGATTTTTAAGGGTGAACGCAATTTAAACAACATGTGGGCTCCCTTTTTGACTAACAAATGTGACAAATAATAAAAAAAATAAAATACGTTTCTAGTGAATACAATGAAAATGGCCAAGATTTCAGGTGGTTATTACAATAGCAAAATAATATGCTACATGGCAACTATAGAAGTACCATAAAACATGTTGAGGTTAATGCTATATTGCGTAACATTAAATATTATTAGAAACGTTGAAACATTTTAAGCAACTAGCTACAAGTTCTGGGTCTCTCAGGGCGTTTATATTTTATGTTATAACGTGTAAACATATAAGGCAGAACCTTCTGCCTTATATATTCACATCTTTACATCTAGGTACCTACCTAGAGAGAAAATATTCAAATAAAAATAGTCATATATGTTAACGCTTATAATTCAAAAGTACAAAGACTTAATTGGAGTGATGAAAAATAATTACGACTGTGGTTCTAATCCAACCAATTTTGGGTATGATATTGAAGTTTTTCCAATAATAGTAATTTTACTAATACCTCTTGACATTGCTTACGAGTACAAATTTGTCCACCCATGAAACATTTTTTAACGGCGCCCATCATTTGTCAGTAGAATAAAATTTAGCAAAGACCGGTCCAATGCGCCAACTACGGTCCTGCCTCTCTCCTCCGGTTCCCGCGACGCTTTCGCTTAGTTCGTAAGGAGCATCTTGAGAGTTGAGATTTTAGTTCGTATATTTTTTGGCGTTGAACGCACGCTGAACTTATGGTCCGCTGTATAGGAACACCATTCACCCAGTTACTTACTTTTGCCAGCCAAGTGAAACTTGCAGTTTGCAAATTTATATATACGCGCGCGCGCGATTGTCTATTCGCGGCGTGTGTACCATTTCACGGATAAATGACGAGGCATGGCGAGATGGGAAATGGGCTCTCCTGTCCATTCTCAGAGCGATTGATTATATCGAGTGCTGTACGCATTGTTCTTCGTATAATGGACCGCTATGGATAATTATGGGATTGCTCGCGCGTTAACTCTACGCGGACCTGCGTTATTGTTTTAACCATAATATGCTCAGCATAAATAACTGGAACGATTGCTAGCTATCTATTATGTCTGTATTTAATTATTGGTATCTTTTTCTTTCATTGGTTATTGCCCTAATTTTTCTAATATAAAATTAAGGCTGGGTCATAAATTGTGTCCAAATCTGGGTTAACTTTTGGCAACCCAGAACTGCGTTATCCTAAAGCTTCTATAATTTAAATGCAACTCCTGACATTGCACGCCTTGTCTTTCTTACTGACTTTTTGCAATCCGAGAACCATAAGGTTCCAGTACATTTTAGAGCAAATATCTGTTTAAATTTGATTAGCAAGAACCCCATTTAATTGTCACAATATTTCACCTGAACCTACTCCATTACTCATCAGATCAGCGTTTCTCAACCTTTTTACTCTTGCGGAACCCTTTAAATAGGGTTGGAACCTGGCGGAACCCCAACAAAAAAAATATACGTTGTCCTTTCCAAGACCTTTCGAGTATTATTTGCGTACAGAAAAACGTGTAACGTATTTCAAGTAACCAGATACAAGTCTGTAAAGAAACGCAGTTCAATGATTGAATATTACTTACTACTGTGAAATTAAAGTATTTTCCCTGTAAAATTTAAAAAATGCCTTGTCAAATAAGGTGATACTGTGCTAATTTCACAGGAATATGTTTGTGGAATATGTGAATTCTGTAAAAACAATACAGAAATTTAGCTGGTATCCAATAACCAGCGATGTTACAGTTAATTCTTCTTTTACAGTTTTTTGGTACATTCATTTTCTGTAACATTGCAGCTATTTCTCTCTAGGTATAAACTTATTTGTTCTTTTTAATTCCTTCTAGTATTACCAAAGGAAGGAAGAAGAAAATACAAATTAAACAATGCGAAAACGAAGAATACAAAAAGTACTTTTTACAAACCCTTAAATAAATAAATTCAGCATAAATTAAAAAAAAATCATTGGTCAAAATACAAGAATTAAGAAACATTTATTCTGAGTAGAAAGTTTTATATGGACCTATTGATAACTAGTTAATATTCCTTAAGAAGTTAGAGCCATTTAAAATACTGTTTTATTAATATTTTAGTATTTTTAAGACATTGAAAAAATAAATAAGTCCTTATGAAACATTTTAGTCAGAACAATAATTACGTTCTGAGAAAGAAAGTGTGGGAATAAACACCCAAGTAGAAGATATTTATACACTAATTGTATCTATAACAGATGATCTCTGTATTTTCTCTTAAAGTTTGTTAAATAAGAAAAAGCTTGCTCATACATACACAATGTTGAAAATTAGACTGATTCAAGGTAATTTATAACTCGAGGTGAAAATTAAATGCAAAAACATACCAAATTATAAATAAAAATATGTGAAGCACTTTTAAATTTGTTTCATTGTCAAAATTAGTATTTACTTCAATTACACTTTAGTTTCCTGTCCGCATAAATTTTCGTCTATAATTGCAACTGACTCTGTATATTGAACGAACAAAAGACAGAATACATGATATTCACTAACAAAAAAACAACCAGTTCAGCTAACGATAAAGATAAATCAGCAAACAATAAACCAGGCGAAGGAGATAAAGTACTTAGGATTGACAATACACGAAAGTTTGAAATGGAATGCGCATATCAACAAATTGGCAAAAGTCAACAACAGAGTCATAGCAGCAATACGAAAAATAAAGAGTATCATACCAGAGTATTTAAAACCACATATATATAACAGCCTATATGCATCGACTACTAACTACATGATACATCTATGGAGCGACACAACACACACAAATATAAATAGATTACAACGTCAACAGAATAACATACTAAAAACTCTTTATCGACTGAATAGAAGGACACCAACAGACGAAGTACATCGACGGACAAACGAAATGACACTGAGGCAAAGGATACATCTAAACAAAATTTTATTGATACACAAACTACGAAACAAAAATATAAAAACGAGATTAAAACTAACAAAAGTAGAAGATATACACTCCCATAACACCAGAAGAACATCACACATAAGAGCACAGCCATTCAAAACCAACAAATATGCCCCACTGTTAAAATCATCTGACGTGGAATTATACAGCTCACTACCAACTACCACGAAAGAATTGAATTACCACACTTTCAAACTGAAAATGAAAGTGATATTGACGCACTAAACATGAAGATACTCCACTGATCATACAAGAAGCAACCAATCTACACCCTCACCACCGTTAGCCCGAGACAAGACGCAAGTCCCACTCCCGAGGCGAGGACAGAGGGACAAACCTGTCCACAGGATACAGTTACAAATATGATATGCATTTTTTTATATTTGTAATATTCATACGTTGTGATGCACCTGTGTGATTTATTTATTCAATAAATATTATTATTAAATATTGTAAGCGATTTTTTTGATTTTGTACGCTGATTGTTTAGTTATTGTATCTTGTGATGCATTTCTTTTCTTGTGCGGTTTTCTTTTTTTTACTTTCTGTATATGCTGTTGTTGTATTTTCGGAAATAAAATGTTTGATTTGATTTGATTTATTGATTTTCTATGATGAGGACCGACATAATTTTCGTCATAGAAGCTCAGAACTTGTCTGGTGATAGGTTAGTTATCTTATCTGGAATGTAAGATCATATGAAATCCACCACCTACAACTCTGCTCTTCTCCTAAAGTACCTACCATTATGAGCAGCAGATTCAAATTATAGGTTTATTTTGTCACACATTTGGAAAGGCAAAAATATTGAAAACGAATAATGTTAGAGTTTGACCAATAACTCTGCCAGATTGTTGTTTCCTAGAGGTTAGTTTGTTTTTATGTAACAGATAATTGTAAGTAATATTGTCAATTGAAGTTAATGAATAGTCTAGAATATTGCCCGTTGGATGTAATATCGAAATAACAGTGCTTTATTGGGTTAGAAGGGCTCCAAACCAAAATTATTCATGGATTGACCGTGTTTATTAATCCAATATTTCAAATAATTATCCCATGCTCAAATAATACATACAAATAACACTGAATAATGTGCCCATGAACCGGCGACCGTCACCGCTTTTTTGTTACTATTTTTCCGCGGAACCCCTGATGACATCACACGGAACCCCAGGGTTCCGCGGAACCCCGGTTGAGAAACTCTGCATTAGATGATACTAACCTATATGTAAATAATTTTAACAAAGATAATTACAAATTGGAAATAAATGCTTGTACTTAGACCTCCGCGGCTCTGTAACGGAGAAACATATAGAATTTCTTTATTTTTACAGGGAGTTTTATGCTATGGATACTGGATTGATGACCCCATAAAACATCTTTTTTTATAAATGGAAGTAATACAAATGCACGTTGGCCGCTAAATTAGTGCACAGGCATTCCTTCTGTGTGCTAAACTTTTGGGTATGTCTTCCATTTATAAAAATAGACTGCGTGTCGCCCGCAACGTTTTATGCGCTCGTCTATCAGCAGCCTTAAGGGGTTGTCTGACATCATCCATTGTTGAAAAGAAAATGTAAGTGCTCGTAAAAGACGTACTTTTGAAGCAAGTTCGAGCGCTTAAAAATGACAAATTGAGTTTCGGGGTGACTTTCGGCCCTTTTACGGTCATTACTGGCAGTGCAAAGGTACACTATATAGTTTCTAAATAAGGTAAAGATGGCGTTAGTTGGTATTTTGAATCAAATATAGAACATATGTAGCCTGTGTAGCCATTTTAGCTGTTAGCATAGAACTGCGAACGCGTGTTGCAAGCGTTGTGTGGGCAGTTTTCTTGAAACCATGTTTTCAAACACGGCCAGCTGGAGAACTCCATTAATTTTTATCCGAATAACTTGACATTTTGGCTGTACCTTCTTAGATAGATTATCTGTAGAAGTATACTTTTGAGTTTGATAAACTATTACGATTTTGATAGACGAAGGCTTATTTGTTAGTCGAAAATCGATTCTAAATTTGCAAAAGTCAAGATTTCTGAATATTCATGTGTTCTTCTGTAGCTATACTCGTGTATATCCTGAACAAAGAATCCATTGTTCCAGATACGTTCGTTGGAGACTTGTGCTGCTAGCCGCGGGACGCCTATAAATCGACATTCTTTCCGTGCACGGCTGTCAAAAGAATTAAAATAAAGGTGCCTTTTTGCACCTAAACACAAATGTAATGGGCCCCCAAAATTTCACATTGATCGATTCGTTAGTTAAATTACAAAGAAATACACAAATACCGTCATTTCTTGCTTTAGACTAGATATTACCTCTTAAGGAGTGTTTCATAACGATAATGTTGGATGTTACAATTCAATCTTAACCATAACAAATAAACAATACATTTATATTTCTTTAGAAACTTACGAATGATACAGATATGAATATTTAAAATTAGAAAATATGAAGGAGATTGAAGAAAACTGTAACATCGTTAGTCCGGGCGATTCATTAATGTAACATAGGGCAATATTTCCGTTGTCTTTTGGTACTGATTGACCCATCATTTTCTACAATAAAGAATATTTTTATTTATGCAGGCTATTCTATTTAAACGTGGTGGAAAAATATTCCTTATTTGTATTTAATGAAACGCCCTGTATATTATAACACATTACGAATACTGGAACTGAAACTGATTTAGCTTTTAAAGATAGCGCGACAAGGAATATCGATGATTATCGAGAAAAGGGTTAGAGAAAATTAAGGGTAGAGTCACACAGATCAGCCATGTTGGAGCAAAACACGCTTAGACAATTCAAATCATTTTGTGTCTATCTCCCACTCACTGGTTCAGTATATCGCTATCAGACTTTGTTGTGTCTAAACGTGTTTTGTTCCAACATGTTTCATTTATGTGCGTCTGCCCTAAGAACACGTTAAGGTGGGCGTTTTAGTGATGAATACGAGTTGACCAGGGCGCGCGTACGCTGTACCAAAAAGATGAGTCAGTGATTTAACTACATATATTGAACAGATGTAATATTTCTGAATTTTCTTACATTTTCGTGTATAGCACTCTTAACTATTTTGATACCCCCCACATTTACTGCGGTGAGGGTATATTGAGTTTGCCACAACATTTGTAATACTCTTAAGGAGGCGTGATAACTGCCTTAATTTTGAAGTAATTGGTTTGAAATTGGGTATACAAGCTTATCTCTTAAAAAGTAAGGACAAGTTCGTGAATGGGCAAAATCGGTTAATTTTCTTTTTTTTTAAATATTTTACAGTGGGGGGTATTTACTAGTTTAATCTAATAGTGTAATTCTATTGATATTAAACCTGATTCTGTTTTATTACGCGAAGTCATTCCGCGAAGGTGGGTTCGCTTTCCAAGTTCCATTTTGCTACACTTAGGACTATCGGATCATCTATTTAGTGCCATTTTCTTTTCATTTTTCGCGATTATTGAGAAAAATTTATCTTTTAGGCGATTTTTTTACTTTTTGTTTGTTTTTTACTAGAGTGCATAAGAATGGCGACGACCTTTTTTGATTTGAAGCAAGCAAATTAATGACAGAAACGCGATGAAAACCCTGTAAAAATTATGTTATATTTTTACATTTTGCAACAAAAAAAAGGACGATTTCTAAGTCAAGCATCAAGTGTAATGTACTGATCTACTTATTACTGGAATCGATAACAGCAAAGTTAAAGGTGACATACCTACAGATGTGGTTCCGTGATTTTAACAAAAGTTATTTTAAACTTAATAACACTATTAGATTCCACGTTTGGGTTACAAATGTCGAGTTCCATCGGTTATTAGCAAAAAATTGTAAAACTTCAAAAGATGAATGATGGATTACATTGTCTTCTGCGGCTATTCAGAGCAACTTTAGTTGCATATTATTTCTCGTTGCTCCGATACGGGTACTGCGATCAATTTGTTTCTCTCGCTCTACACTCTGCACCCGACCAATACTAGTGTAGGACCCGATAACCAATCACTATGACAAAAATATAGTTAAATTGAAAGTTGTTGTACGCCATCTTAAAGTAATGCCCTCATAATAAAATTACCTACATAATAAAATTAAAAGAACGATTTTTGGGGTCCAGCTGTCTGACGCTAGTCAAAATGCAAACTGCACAGCGTTTTGATTTGCTTATTATGCAGTCCCTAGATCTTAATGGTATTAAATTAGTTTAAATGTAAATCCGTTGTAAAATATTATTTGTTTGTAAAAGAATACGAAGGCTTTTACGACCGGAATCATTTAGAAAATAAATAATTTGTTTCTGTGTTGTGCCGAGTGTCACATTTGATGACGTGCTGATGATCCGTTCTTGAACGAAAACAAAATATTATTAGAATTAATAAAAAAGAGGTTTTGTTGTCACCCCTTACTTATCAGCCATAATATTTAAAATGCTTCTTCTGACAGGACGGACTCAAATGTGATCTCTCAAATTTATATTTGTTGTTTAGCAATTAGTCCAATATCAAACAATAACGAACGAAATTTACTCTATCGCTGGGTACATGTAATTAACTAGTGAATCTACAATACGGCGCGTGTAATTTTCCAAACTAGTCCAATTTTACGTACCAATTAGTTTCCACGCCAATATGATCGCTTAATTAATGCAATGTATAAATCAATGGACCTAGTCATTGAATGTGTGCATGAATTAAACATACCCTACCGCTCGTTAATTGTAGATGAAATACAGAATTTGAGAATTCCGTTGGGAAATTTGGTTGGGTTATACAGTTGAATTATAGTTTCTACATTACAGTCCATGAAGTCACTGAATTTGACTATCGACATATTCCAACCGCACAGATTGTGTATATGTTTAGGATTTGATTGTTATTAAAAAACCGCCTTTCATAGTTATTACCTTTCGTTATTACCTTTCGTAGTTCCTTTCATAAACCGCTACACACTGACAAATTCAACAAAGAAATATACACAATTATATTAGAATTCAAATTGGTTTGAACAATGATGTGAAGTATATGCAACAACTATTCAATGACATGCATCAAAGAATGATAAATAACGAGATATAGCTACTTTGCAGTACAAAAAATAAAATTACTGCACTTCACTTTCATGGCAAAGTTACTTACAATATAAATAATACTAGCAGGAACACTGCTTTTAAGAACAATTGTAAACTGGGTAACCTACTACAGAATAACAAAGATAAACTACACTTCAAAAACTACCATACAAGATATGCATACAAGACCATAGCGCATTTATAGATATGATTGAATTTTATAATAATATTAATTTAATGTAGTCTGAATACTGTTTACATTTGTAAGTTGCTTACGCACTTTGTTTTTCTGATTCACTCGCAATGACTGGTATGCATGTCCTGTGTGTAACATTGATTAAGTACCACATTTTAGCTTTCAGTGTGTGTGTGTGATGTGAAATAGTCCTTTCCAATTATCTCAAAAAAGGTAGACGAAAAGTTAAAAAGCAATTAAAAATTGATTCAAGCATTTTTAAAACAAAACCACTAGAAACAATGCGATTATATTGAACGCCGATAAGCCTTTAAAAAAATTCAAAAGTTAAATATCAAATGAATACTCATTTCTCCTTTATTTGAGAATAAAACATTAAAGATTAATTTGTCCAATTTATAGATTTTTGCCGAAATCAAATACTTTGATTAAGGTGCGTTCCCATGAGGCGTGAAAACGAACGTGGATCACACTTTCGTACTTGCTGTCGTGCATCTGCTGGAGTGCCTCCACCAGTCGTGGGTCGTGGACAGTCCACACGGACTGCGTGTGAACAAACGCGTGTTGACAGTTGATCGCGGAAAGTCGACCATGAACGAGCTGCGCATCGAGACTTGCGCAGTGGTTGTTCGGTTTTTGGTGCTTTTTTAGCACAAAGGATGAATCGGTTGCACGAACCGAAAAAAAAAAACGGAAGAAAACACGATGGCGGGAACTATACGCGAGCGAACTTACGACAAAAAATCAAACAAGTTTGATCTGAGGCGTGAGCAGAACGCTTTCGTGTGACAGCACGCAGTGACAGCAGCTAACCCACGACACTTCGTTCACACCGGTCGTATTCTTCGAACGCGTGTCTCACACTATCGTATCACGCTCCGTGGGAACGCAGCTTTAGGACATATTATTATTATAGCGGGAAATACAATAATTTGCAAATATATGGAATTATATGATATTAAATGGGTTGTAAAACTTCTAAAATTGTTAATTATTATACAATCGTTTAACTCGAAATGTCATAAAGTTTAAATTCAATTTAGATACGTTGGTAGGTCGAATGATTTATGCTTCATTAAATACAATTTAACGGAATTAGCCAAATTGCAGTCATTCCATCTACTGCCGCGAGCAGAAACTATGTTAATGCAATATCAATATTCATGTATTCCGGTGAAATACTCTTTTACTTGCTCCGTGAGTGTGGGAAAACTAAACATAACCGTCGAGTGAACAGGAAATTAAATAGTCAAGATTTATTTCACAAATGTCATTAGGGCAATTGCAGTAGGCAAAGAATATCTAAATCGATTGCCTTTATTTTATAAGGAATGTTATAACTAGTTTAGGAAATTTTACACTTCATATTCCAGCAACTGTGCGTAGGTAGCTACGGTTCCTAATCTAGTTTGCAATATGTTCAATACATGTTCGATTTGGGATAAACCCATAGATATTGGATTCTTGGAAGAAGTATAGAAACCAATGCCATATGGCGACTTGATCATATCAAGCAATTTTTTTTTCCGGTCGCTGCAAGAAGAGACGTCTTTATCGAATTTTTTTGTTTAAATTGAAACGGTTTCTGGCCAGGTACTCTAACACGTAGTGACAGGCGCTGGGCCTGGACTGATTAAGAGGCTGGTTCAGCCTAACTTCAGGTCAGTTCTGGTGGTCCCCTGTTGGTCCAATTATTCAAACTGTTCAATGCTCCTGTGGGTTAATTATTGAATAATGATAGCATCTTATAAGATGACAACAATCTGAATTCACTATTCTAGTGCGCCAAAGTTCCATATTTATTATACCCATGCCGAATTTTAAACAATTGCTGCTCAAAGATAGACGTAAAATTGGAGGACGGGTAATATCCTGATTTCAGGAATAACATTTCAATTATGTATTTTTGCGATTTGCCTCGGTAGTTCCACTTTACGTCAATGTACAATTTGAAAAAAATCCAATAAATGAAAAGAAATAAAGCCACACCTTTGAAGAATCGGCGTCGTATTTTCCAAATTTTTCCATCTATGTTCGAGTCTGAACAGTGTGTCAATCTACGATGTTCTCGAAAACTAGTCGTCCTTAGACGAAGATAATAGTAATTGGTCTATTGGTCTACCTATCTACCATATACCACAAAAAAGGCTGTTACTCGCTAAAGTTCACATTTATATTTACTGGGACAGATTTTGAGAGTTCTAAAGGGGGGTACACACCTTCCGTTTATCTGCGCAGTTATCTGTCATAAATAACTGTGTGAAAATCTGTACATATATCTGAACTGAAGGTGTGTACAATACGTTCAGTTTTCGCGTCAGTTTCATCCGATTTTTGTTCAGTTCTCTCTTCACTGTTGACAGGTTTATATCTCAGTGTATACTAAAATAAATAAAGTTCAATGGGTGACAGGAAAAGAAAAGCCGCAGTTTGTTGCATAATTGCAGCAGTGTTGCTAGAAGAAAAAGAAGGAAAACGAAAAATACGCCGTGAACGTTGGTGCAAAGATTGGTATTTGCAAAGCAGCATATTGCCCACTGATCACCACTTACTGAATGAGTTACAAGAAGGAGGAGAAATTAACGATTATAAAAATTACCTAAGGATGGACGAAAATGCATTTCAAATTCTATTGAGCAAAGTTACTCTCCTCATTACATTTTTTGGTATTTTTCGAATAATTGTTCGGGGTTTGGGAAAACTTTAGATTAATGTTATAGGACTTGTAGAGGACTTTCCAATGAAGAATTTGAGGTATTATACATATGGCTTTGACGCCCCCAACCCACCCCCACAGTGCCCTGAAAACTACCATTAAATGAAATATGTACATTCTTCAGAAAATTTACCCTTCTAATCACTTCATTCTCTTTTTTCTCATACAAATCATTACTATAAGTCTAGTTGAATGTTTATAAACATTTGTCAGGTAATTTCCATTTGTTTAAATAATTCGCTTTTCTCGAAACTCCGTCGGACATCTGTTTTCTGAGTTCGAAATGGCAGTTTATTATCTTAGAGTGACATTATTCATTAAACAAATTCTTCCTATTGTTTAAACAATCAATTATTATTAATTTTCAACTGTTATTCTAATTATGGTAAAAGTCAGCTTTTTTGTGAAATTAACTTATAAATTTCAATTTGCAATTCTCCTAACATTCATTTTTTTAGATCGGTCTGGTCAACTGTTATTGTCAAGTGACATCATTTATATTTTGGGATAATTTCCATTGTTTAAATAATAAAATATTATTCAAATGCATAATGGTGATATTAATATCAAATACATTAATGGTGAAATTTATAAGTTAATTTCTCAAAAAAGCTGAATTCTCTACCATAATTAGAAAAAAGTTGAAAATGAATAATAATTTATTGTTTAAACAATAGAAGGAGTTTTTTTTAAAGAATAATGTCGCTCCAAAATAATAAACTGCCATTTCGAACTCAGAAAACAGAATTCAGACGGATTTTCGAGAAAAACGGATTATTTAAACAAATGAAATTTGTTGTAAACAAATGGAAATTAACTGACAAATGTTTAGAAACATCCCACTAGACTTATAATAATGATTTCTATGAGAAAAAAAGAGAATGAAATAATTATAAGGGTCAATTTTCTGAAGAATATACATTTTTCATTTAATGGTAGTTTTCAGGGCACTGTGGGAGTGGGTTGGGGGCGTCAAAGCCATATGTATAATACCTCAAATTCTTCATTGGAAAGTCCTCTACAAGTCCTATAACTTTAGTGTTAAGGTTTCCCAAACTCCGAATAATTATTCGAAAAGTACCAAAAAATGTCTTTTTCCCATGCATTTTCTTATGTAAATTTAAGGCCTCGACAGGCACCATTAAGAATCAATCTTTCTAAATAAAAATAGCCAATTTGAACCACCCTAGTGTATATAGGCTCAAAACAGGAAGGCAACTGAACAAACTGTACGATAAACTGCATAAACTGCCCAGGTTATCGTTGCAAAAGATGGTCCGAATGCACAGACTTTTTATCTGCATGAAAACCGGCCTAAACTGCGCAGTTCACACAGTTTATCGCTCAGACATGACGTCACACGTGATAAACAGCGCAGATAAACGGAAGGTGTGTACCACCCTTAACGGTTCTAACCTACAAATCCGATATAATATGAAAATGTAGAAAACTTTGGGACACTGCACAAAGAAGTATTCTAATCGAAATTAGGAGATTACATAAAAATTCTACTATTATATCAGACATCAATCAGGTTTGTGCCTAAAATTCAAGCTCCAAGTATGGTATGATGCAGAAGCTCATTACGAGTTTTGTAATTGGATTCAAATCACATTACGAGGAATCAAAATCCTTACGTACTATTCTGTTGATCGAAGAGGATTTCTAGACAAGAGATGTGATTACTAATTTTCATAATTTCCATGAACTGGCAATAAAATTGTCGAGGTATGCTGAAGAATACCGATTTTTTATCAAATTTTTTGGTAATATTACTGGAAGACGTCTATAACATTATTATATGAGAAATGTATAATGGGACATAGTGGACTTGTCAACCACTGACTCCAGATGTGTATGGAGAATTACGTTTAAGACAACAAACCGCAGATAGTATTGCGATTAGCCCCGAAGAACCGAACGAGCATTACGACCCGTATGCGTGTGGTCTGATGATAGCAAGGATCAAATTTTTGTGATTTTGATATTATAATATAATTTTAATAAAGCTATATAATATTATAAAGTTTATGTTGTCTAATTGTCTTTTATAAATAATATATGCATTACAACTTGGTAAATAAAGAATAACTTATTAAGTGTTTTGGTTTTCTTATACGTCATCAGATCCCTGTGCTGTTGATGTACATACGTATGTAATATCAACCCATGCAACAAAGACTATAGTAACTACATTTAGTTTGTTAGTTACGATAGTCTTCATTGCATGGGTCGATATGTATTTGTTTTTCAGTAGCTAGGCATAAGTGTATTATCGGCTGAGAAATGAGTGCATAATCTATCGTACCAAGAGTAAGTAATCTGTGACCAAAGTTATTGGTACGGGGTTTGTTTTTTAGGAGGTATAAATGTATATGGGCATAATCTCAATACCCTTTCAAATATTCCACATATTCATAGTACGTGTGCGTGTATTCATAGTACGTGTGTTCTTGCAGATATCACTTCATAAACCGTAGACAAATGTTGAAGTTATTTATCATATAAATATATGATAAATATCTCACATTCTCCACATAGGTTATGTCACGGTTATGTCAACAATTTATCACAGTAATTTTTAGAGTTACCATGTTGTTGGTAAGCGTTGTAAAATCACTAGACAGCCTGCTTACATGTGCAAAAATAAATTGAAACAGCGTTAAAGACGTTAGATCATATAATATTGACCGCACGTCGGCGAAGTCTATCTTGTTCCAAGGTAGCTTTAGCGAAGACGTCGCCATCCCCACGCAAAGACCAATTCTCGACTGATTTTCCAAACTCATCAAAAACAGCCGAGCTGCAGTCGATCAGCTTTTGGACTTCCTTCTTAATGTATCTATACCTGGATATATGTCTCATAAACTAACATCTAGTCACCTTGCGTATTTTTATTTTAATCCCTCATTTTAGCATATTACATCTTTTCGATACAAATGTTTTATGTAATATTGTACTACATCAATAAAAAAATGCTCGCTCATAAGTCATAACGTCAGGATTAATACGGGTCTACATGCAATAGAGACATCAGTCAAAGCTTCAAGATTAGTTTTTAAAAACTGCTTTTGGTATTTTCATTTAAATTAATGTTAAAACTATTAAAATGGCTCATCCAGTATACCTAGATCTACATAATCATTATAAGTACCATATTTACATTAAAGACAATAGTCGTGTCGTGATTGTGAAAGTTTGTAGAGAATCTTTCTTCCATTATCTCATAATTGGCTGTATTATTATCACGACTCTTGTACTATAGGGAATGCGTGCTTCAACGTCAGGATTCTTCAATCAGATAAATTGATTCAACGACGCATCATTAGTTTGTGTTGTGTTTCTTTATGATTTATGTACAGATAGTTAATTGCGTGACTAAAAGTTGTTCATGCACGTATCTCTTTCTGTTTATTTACTTTTTTGTTTCGGAAAACGTACAGTGGAAGAGTAAAATACATGGAATTGCGGGAAATATAAAACATGTTAGTGGGTCAATGAAATTGCCAAAGAAATAAATATGTAACGTGGAAAGAATTAAGATCGTATGTGTCATGTTATAAGGTACGAATATCATGTAGGTTAATAGTTCGCGTTTGTATAAGTATAAGCGATTAAAATGGAGCTGATTAGTTATACACATATTATACACATATGATGAGTATATTCAAGACTTTTATTCGAGTGGTACTCATTAAAATTTAAATTATCGCCGCTGCTGTAAAACTGACCCGATGCGAAAGTCATGGCACATATGTGTGAAGATTTCTCTTGTTAGTGACAGTCTAGCAGTGAAGATCATTGTGTTCGTTAATGAAAAAAATTAGGACTCCGGAAATATAATAGCTGATCTAGAACTATGAGTTTTAGGAATGTTTCATTCGCAGAGAATGTGATTATTATTGTGGTTCGTATTTTGCCAGTTGTTTTCAAGGGCCAAACCTTAAAAAAACTGACATTTTTTACCCACATCCTTCGTCTTTAGTATGGTGTATAATTTATTCAGCTAAGGTTAGTACTTTCGGAAATGTCGATGCAAACATAGGTGGACAACATTTTATGACGCTTTTTCTCGTTTTTTTCGTACATTTCAGTAAGTTTCGCATCGTTTCAATTACCTAATTATATATAACAAGTAAAGAAATCGGGTAAGTGTAAGCTTATTCTGTGTTTTTTTGTTCACAGAATTCAGATTAGGAATCAAATTGTCAGTTGGGTCTAGTTTTTGAGAAAATCAGTGCCAACAGTCCCAAAAACTAGACAATTCAAAATTTCAATTGTCCTTGTCCAATATTTTTGCTTATGGCCAGCGTTGTTAAATTGATTTGATTATTGTTTCTTTTTTGACAAATTAGCTGAATATGCTTACCTATTCAAACAAATCTAAGTGGTTAACCATAAATTTATATATGAATTCTCAAAACTAGATACTTAATTACGTAATAAGTTATCCACTCATGTTCTATATTTTTCTTTGTCCTAAACTGGAAGGACTAACACCTCACTCATAGTGCTCTGCTTTTTGCACATTCACTAATAGTTCTAAGGGTTTAGTTATTTTTAACATTCGAACTAGATTTGGTTGTCAACTATCTGCCTGGCCACTACGTTGATGTGAGTAAAGGTATGTAAGTGGGTGTGAGATTCGTGCTTGGTAGCAAATCTATTTTCTCTTCCACGACTTGAAATTGAAAGGTTTTTCAAAATATTTTTTCGACACCATTTTTTTGCCAATGTTTTCGAAATTGCCAACAACACTACACACAGAAAAGTGATCTCTCGAACGAAGAGAGAATTACTTGGCTGAAGTAGTTGGTAGGTTCGTATATACGCGAGAGATTATTGACTTCAACCAAGAAATTTTATTTCTTGGAATAATTACTAGATTTAAGAAAGTGGTTACTCTGGTGAAGTAAGTAAACAGTCTTCAAGGAAGTGTATATTTTTATTCCCGGTAAATGTTTTTAGCTACTTATTGTAAGAATTTTAAAGATTTGGCACAAATACGTTTTCTATTGCTAATTAACAAGATAGGTATGTTATATTTACTTACTGGTTCTAAACTGTTGCGTGCGTTACATCAAACTATTCCGTGTTGAAACGTTTATTGTACACTATAAATCACAATACACATACCCAATAAATCACAAGGCACGTCCCCTACGGGTACTTCGCTGTTGTTTCGTAGTAGGTTAGGCTCCTTTACGGTGCCAGCACCACGCGCGGGCGCGCGAGCGTTGACAAAATCACGGTGCGCATATTTATTCCAGAGAAAGGGATTACTTGAAAGAAGTGAGAATCACTTCAGTTATATAATTGGTGGGTTTTTATTCAGTAAACAATACTTACTTATATTAAATGTCTTATATTTTCTTGGATCAAGTAACTACGTACTTGGATGGATTTACTATTACTTCGTTGGAGAAATTAACATTTTTGGGACGAAAAACTCAATTACTTCTTCCAATACAATATTGGTTCTTATAAAGAAAGAATTTATTTGTTGACAGCATTTATCTGAGAAATTATTGTACTTATATTGAGTATGTGGCATTTTTTGTATATACCTAACTTTCTACATCCAAGTAAAGATGCATTTGAATCTAGTAAAAAAATTCAAGAAGTTATGTTTTCTCGTTCCAAATAATCACTTTTCTGTGTGTACGATATTGCGTTACTTTTCTCGTAGCAGTTCATTCAGGCGTAGATTAAATCAAACTAAGTGTTATCTGTGACTAAATTGTAAATTATACCTTATATTATATTTATAGTATTTTCTGTCAGGATAACATTCTAATAAAAAAAAGCATCCAGGAAAACGAAAACAAGGACTATCAAGATGTTATTCTGATTGAAATAATGTAACATAAAAATAAGATATTTTAGCGGTATTTAAAATTGCGTATCTTTTCATATTTTATAGCCTATATTATAGATACAATATTTATGTCTTCGTCGCTCTGGATATTTCGTTTCCGACCCAAAAGCCCTTTTTTCAATTCCTCGCAATGCTTGAACTTGATACGTTCTGGAAAGTAATTCGCTTTGTGTTGATTTTGCGAACAGCTACAAATGCATTAAATTTGATTATTAAATATTACAAAAAAATGGCTTACCATAGGTTTCTCACTGCATTATTTATGAGTATTGTAGACCTATTTAGACTTGTCAACCATTTATCTGCATGTCAACAAAACTCAACGAACAGTAAAATAGTCATTAAAAATACATTCAAATACCACTAACTCCATTTGTTACCACTTTAGACAATACGTCAGTAAATTACAGTACATACCTTTCTTTAACCCGATAATGTCTGAATTACTACAGGCAAACGGAATTAGTGTTATCGGAACGTAACTTTCTGCAAACCTATAAAACTTTCTTCTGCGGCGTAATAAAATTCGTCTGGATAAATAGCACAATCTGGGACCTTGTTTGCGGGAATCGCAATCAAAAGCAAATACACTTTCGAATTCGCTTATTTGGGACGAGACTTATTGCCCATTGTCCCGATTATCGTAATCTCTAATTTACAATGATTGTCCTGGTAATTAGATACAGTGAGAATCTGTACCATGTTGATTATAAATTTTCTCCTTGAGCACAACAATATAAAGTTCAATATTGGAAAGATTACCAGTAAAAAGGTAGGTACTAAAATATTATTGACCGATAACTACATAAAACAATAGATAGGTATCTGTAATATATAGAAGTTTTACAATTTCGTATAACAAGTTAAATAGGTAAAAATTTTTGAATAGGAAGGATTTACAGATGTCATTAAATAATTCTGCAGGAGTAACACAGCTCATAAAGTTTGCCTCATAAAGTGTGGATTGCACCAGCGAAGTTCAAATAAGATACCCTGTGTTGCTTCTATTCGAGTTTATACGCCTTTATACATCTTCCTAGAAAAGTATGATATCTAAATTTAGCTTTGGTCATTTATACGTCGTCGGTTTCCCATTTTTCATTCCCATAGTTCCGGGGGATCATAATATAATAATATAATAATAATAACGTGAATAGGAGCTCTTTGTTAGGAAAATGTTGTTGTTCCTATGTGGTGTAGCCTTCCGTCCACCTATGCAATTTCTTTTCATAATCTACAGAGCGGTAATGTCTATCTAATTGTTTACAAACGGTGAAATATCATGCATTACCTCGACCAACACCAACGACCTTAGTAGGAAGATATCCTCGATATAATATCACTAATATCCCTAGATCGTTTGATATAATAGATATTACTGTATTGCGGAAAAAGAAAGGAAACGAAACATGTTTTTTATATATAGAAGAAATATCTTAGAACACTCAAAATCTCCGTGAAAAAAAACGTTTTGGGATACTTGTATTTACATATAGAAATTACGCCATTTTGTCCTTATTTCCATAATAAAAGATTCAATTGAAAGATAGACCTTGCGAAGGATGTATAACTCGATTATACTCACTAAAAGATACAGTGGAAAATATCATAATATAGTTTTCAATTATTTTCAGATTTTTTCAACATTTTGATGATCTATTTAGTCTGAAATATGTTTACATATTTCTTTCTTAGAATTTAACGGAGATTTCAAATTTTAATCAACGCCTAGGTAAATCACAGTGGGGAGAAGGAATATACCGCCCGACAAATTTGCTATCATCATATACATTAATTAGACATTACTATTACTTATATGTATTTACAATGTATGTTCTTATTCTAAAACTATGATTTTGTTTGTATTTTTGTTTTTCTTTATTCTTACCTGAAAATCTATCATAACGCAATATGTTATTAAGAACCATGGAGTTTAACTTCATTAAATTTTCAGGTTTATTCAGGCACAAAATTGAATTGAACCAACAGTGAAATATTCACTCCTTGTTTGATTAAAGAAATGAGAATGCAAAAAGAGAATTTTGATGGACATGTCATGAATATTTGTCCATACTATTGCAATTAACTGAAATATGAGATCAGTATGTATGGCCAGTGAAGGGGTTCGGCATAGGTGTGTGTCCCTTTTGAGACCAGTAAAAACTGATACAAGCCGGATGAAAAAATGATTTTAATTCACAAGTAGGTTTGGATATATTGCATTATTTTGATATATTGGATATAGAAAATAAACTGCTTCCGGGCTATGCCGTGTGTCAAGATTTGTTAATGCTGACGTTTCGCGAGCCATGTTGCTCGCTTCTTCAAAGCTAATTGAATACTGAGTATTCAATTACTGAGTATTCAGTATTCAATTAGCTTTGAAGAAGCGAGCAACATGGCTCGCGAAACGTCAGCATTAACAAATCTTGACACACGGCATAGCCCGGAAGCAGTTTATTTTCTAAATGATTCTGGCCGTGCAAGCCTACGTACTTATATTGGATATAAGCAAAGTACTAATTAGGTAATAAAAGCATAAGAATTGTCAAAAGATATGTTGATATCTTATATTGTTTGTAATAAAACTAAAAGTTAAAATGCCACAAACACAATTGAGTTACAAAAAATGCATTGGGGATAAAATGATTACAAATTACCTCACTTATTACGTTAAACAAATACGAAAAATTACCAGTACCCTTGTATCATAAGTAATTGGTCCTGTACAAACAAATGATTTATATAAATAAATGTAATAGACCTCCATTGACCCAACGCCTAGTAGACCTCCTAGTACCCAAAAGAACAAATATTTAATAAACGTTCAAAATCTACTACATCATTGTTTAATCTAATACACCTATTGTACAATCGTTTGTGATTGGTGTAAAGTGAACCTGGTTGAAATTTTTTGTTCAAAATTATAATAGCACGTGACAATTAGGCATGCTCTGCAGGAAAAATGAGTTTATTTAGCACAATACAAGATACAAGGTGGTGGGTACATTGTCTTACTTAAACATTTGATTTCTATTTTGTAAAATATTATGTTCACTGGTTGTTCTGGAGGACAACACTTGCTGGAATGCTTGTATTGAAATAAATTACTCAGGATATACGCCTTCTCTCTATCATGAATGTTTTGTTTTGTTTTGTTAAGAATTATGTTAGGCTATGTTGAGCACAGCGAAGTCAAAATAATTTCGCTGTGGGCACTGCTGCTGAAGTCGGTTAGAAAATGTATTCATCTACTAGGAACTGTATACATACTATAACATTTTATTGGTTGTGAATTGGTTGCTGCTTTCTTTATATATTTTTTTAGTTTTTATTTATATTATTATTTATATTTATATTCCCATTATATGAATAACACATTCTGGCCGGACCACCACTGCAAGCAACCATTAACGGTACGTATCATCACTGTAATGCAAAGTCAAACCAACAGTTAAATAAATAAATATTTATTTTACAAAGTACAAAATATAACTACATGCACCATGCTATTTACATAATTATACTCATTTTTACATCACTCATAAATAAACTTCTAAGAGTACCTAGGAGTACAACAATCACACATTGTTGGTGTGTTTTGTCGTGCACGCGCATCTTTATTTAACAGTAATGCGATAATAATGTTGTTTACAAAATAAATTTCACATAAGCGCTAAACCCACGTCAAACGTTATTAACATCTCCTCATACAATTCTTTTCCGTAAGGAGATCGTTCGAAGTTTGATATTGCACATATACTGTTGCAGGTGTAAGCATATATGCCATATGTGTCTATCAGTGGAATATGATATCTGTTAAAATTGAAAATTATGGGTTTGTAAGGGCAATAACGTAATTCTTTACAAATACCAAGTAATATTTCCGTTTTTTTACCTTGCTATGTATAATTGGCGAGTGATACTCTTTCCTACGTCTATATTACGCTTGATGGCTATATTTATGCACTGTTTGTGTGTTTTTGAAAAATTGGGCACTAAAAGAGGAGCATATAAAATTAAAATTTATATCGACAATCCACAGATAAAGCAGCACTAAACTGAAGTTTTATATGTGCATCAAATTTGTTTCGAACATAATGGTATTAGATTTATTAAAATTTTAGCAGTGTTGTAAACTCTGAAAATTGGCAGCGGTAAATAACGCTGGAAACCAATCAAACATTAAGCAGCACGTATACCGGATGAGTTTATCAATTCTCTAGAGAAACTGGAAAACGTAAGCGGTAATTTGGGTTGTGGAACACTTTACACACGGGAGAATCGGCTAATAATAAATGTTTTGTTGAAATTAAATAATTAATTTTTATACAGACGTGTTAAAAGGATACCATTAAATCTTATTTGGCATGCAGTGAGAACATCACTTTATAGTGTAAGTCATTTTCAATCAATTCAATTAATATTTACACACCATTTATGTCAAATAACACGAAAAAGTCCAGACGGGGTGTTTCGATGGTTTTTTACTTTCCTTTACCGAAAAGTACAAACTAAATATTTACGGCACGAGCAAGGTGCGATGAAATATCTATTAACAAGAGCACAATACATAACTTTTTAACAAAACCATGGAAAGTATATTAAAAACGTTATAAATACGGAATAAGGAATAACATGAGGAATAATTAATATCAACCTGTCATTTGTCGGCTCTTTTGAGTGGTTACTATTACTAGTACTAGTAATACTTTTAATACTGGTGTTAAAAACTGCTCATTATAGTACTGTGATTCGTAAAGGTTTATGTTTTGTTATCATTGTTAGAAAAAGAAGATACACAAATTATCGGTTTCCTCGAAACTTACCAGTTACGTTTTAAGATTCTTAATCCATAGCAAAACACTTATTGGGTTTTATGGAATCAGATTTACCGATATCATTTTGTACTGAACTTAGTACGTTACTGTTTTATGTATTCTTCCACTCACTTGCTATATGTATTGTCATTACGAAAACCAGAGTTAATCGACTGGTTTCCGTGCCTACGGAAACACGTGGCAACTCAATAAAGCGGAGCAATGCTCTACCACCAGACGGGATCGATCAAATTCCACTGATAAATAAATCCCCCCAAAAATTTACAAAATAAATAAATAATAAATTTTCACTTTGATAAAAAAACTGTCCTCAATCACTTATATCCATGCGTAAATAAATTCACAAGAGTAGTAGTAGTCTTCAAGTTAAGTTTAGTTAACATTTCCTAACTTTAATCACAAATTAAGATGCCGGTTTTGTCCTGGGAATAGAAACAATAACCGTATGTGCGGCTTTGCGCAGTTATTCCAGTTACGTTGATCCGTGGAATATCGCTTGGGTCCCGCTTTTCGACGGGTAAGTCTTCTAAAATTGAAGGATCTGATTGATCCAGTCCCTGAACTCGCTTATCCTCGTGTAGACGCCAGGCTGGTTCGGTTCGGCACAGCCGATACCCCAGGAGATGACGCCGGCGAGCAGGAATCGTTTGTCCTCCCTTTGGATTACCATCGGACCTCCAGAGTCGCCCTCGCAGGAATCGTAACCCCCTCGTCTCCAGCCGGCGCAGATGAAGATGTGCGGTATGTGCTCGATGTATCCGGCCGACCTGTACATCGTCTCGCATAAAGTGTTGTTGATTACCGGTACTTTTACCTCTTGCAGGGTGTTGGGTAACGGACCATCTGAAATTTTAATGAGTTAATTTGGGACATGAACTTTACTAAGTAGGTAAGGTTGGTTTATGATTTTGTTGAATTATGTATTTAGTGTGTAGAATTTTACATCAAGGTCTAAAGTAAAGCAGAGATAAACACTTGAATACAGAGATCTAAATAATGACGAACATAATATAAAATATTTACTTTAGGTATTTAATGTTATTGCAATTATTGTTTTATTTCAGTTTCATACCTACACAACGATTTATAGTTATTTAACCAACAAGTATATTGAGGAGGGAGACTTTTTAACGCACGAGCGACGGCGAGTGCGTTAATGGTCGAGATCATTAATCGAGTTGGTTAAATGTTTTTCGTCGATCGTATTCTTCTGGCGGCGACAACATATATTTTCTACGTCGATATCATTTGAGGTTATATAATAATGTATGTAATTTGACACGGACTGAGTACAGAATGGGTTTGATTGGATTGTTTCGATTAGCTAAATTGGACAATAATTAAGTTTTTTGATTGGCTACACTAAATAGTGAATTAATAGAATCCGTGAATTAAAAAAACTGTTTAATAAACGATTTTCTATTCACTAAACAGACTCATAAATACACGAAAGACGAAAAAAGTTCTTTTCACAAACGAAATATACGTAAATGGGGAAATTTTAAAAAAGGTTTGCAGGATAGTCTGATATTGAAATTTATTTCATTTCTATCATCCATTAGGATAATTAATAATTAACCGAATGCTTAACGTGTGCCAAATTAAAATGTCGAAAACTTTAGATGGAAGGGTAAAGTGCTACACTAACTAAATTAATTTATAAAAAGAGACAGCTTAGGTAACAATAAAAATGATGAGGTATGTTTGCTGTGAGAGAAAAAATGTATTGTATAGTGTAGTTAGGGGTAGTGCTTTAAATTGTTTTATTGGCACTACAAGGCAGATGAAAATGAGCATATAGGATTCAAATTGGTTGTCGGGTGAAGTAAGAGCCAGGAAAATGCCTTGTTGAATATACTTCCTGTCGATATATGTAAAATAGTAAGCTTTCTAGTAGTACTGACTACCTATTTAAAAATGCCATGTAGTTATAGTTTGCCCTGTTTTCATGTTCAACAATTTCGAGAGGGTGTCTAGATGGTAGCTGAATGGAGGTTTCAGTCAACTATCAAGAGAGCTGGCTGGGACAGTACTTCTAAAGCAGGGAGTCTGAATTTAGTAGGGCTTTTAACCTGTCGGATTTGAAGCTGTAGGGTGGTATCGTGGAACGAACACTGTATGACCAATGCTCTGTGTGCCCGTACATCAGTAAGGAGAGACGAGGTATGATAGCAGCCTGGATTGTGTAGAATGTGTAGGACTGATAAGCTGTCATATCATCCTCCAAAACCAGTACCTCGTGGTACTTCTCAGCCAGCACACGTTCAAGACCAAGGAAGTCACCCCTAGCAACCATTCCCGATATTTTGATGAGACAACAACTTACAAACGGGAACGTCATTAGTTGTTACCTAAAAATGGAACTAGTCCTGAGAGAAGAATATGATGGAAAGGCACAGCCAGAACTTAGTAATATAGATAAAATGGTTGCTGAAATTTCGGGACGGGTGAAACAACTATTGCGAGTATAGCAAAGACTCCAAAGCATTATTACAGGGTATCTCTTAGTCTTAGATTTTTGTCTCAGAACTCGGCAGCTCCAAATAAAGTACCTGCAATGAAAGCTTCGCAACAGACATTTGTAATGGAGATTTCAGTAAGTTTTGAGTGATAACAAGTCAATATTACGGCCACTCAACGGACTAAAAATTGCGGATGGAATGTTGGTTGGAAAACAAGTTAGAAAGCGAGTCACCCTATAATGTAGTACTCATTTTACCTCTCACATATTGTAAATTTATCAATATTGGTTCGTAGTTTGCGACGTAATTACTAAATAAATACGGCAACCGCGCAAAAGGATTGCTTAGTGAAAACGATGTTTATGTAATAGCGTTAGTTTACACAATAAAATATTAGTATTGTAGGCAATTTTAAGCATCAATGTTAACATTTACCGGCGCATCCACCGAAATGGTTAATACACATTTTGACAAACAATCGTGGAAAAATTTATGAATCCACTTTTGGAAATTATTACATATCTACAAATTCACGTGAACTATCAATCAACTACTTATTACACTCGACCGGCTGGGAGGAAGATGATTAGACGGGAAGTATGACGAAATTTGTATTCTATAAATTTCGTCATACTTCCCGTCAAATTGCGTAGTGTATCTGTACAGTCTGTATCTGTGATGATTGGAGTTGTGGTCTAGTGTTCTACGTTGATGGGAGACAAAAACCTAAAATATCGGACTCATAAGGTCAAAGGGGACCTGTAAGAAATGTATCTACTTGCGATAAGCTTCAGAAATTTGTAGCTTACATAGAGAGATCAGTCTGGTATTGGGTGTAAAACTAAGTAGAAGCAAACAAGGAAAACAACCAAGGACGGTTAATGTATTACTACGGTATTACTACTACTGAAATAACCAACAAGCTAATGATCTGTAGAAGAGTTAACAAAGTATATACTTGAACTTCGGTTGTGATCCTAAGTATAGTTCTAAGCTATAAAGAAGCGTTGTAATGTTAATTGTTTTTCTTAGTAAATGATCACACAATGCACATACTCATTACTACTCACAGATAATAGTTTTCTACCCACCTTCGTATAGTCGACCCCATCCTGTAACAAAAGCATTTCTTCCAATGAAATCATCGTCCGTTTGAGGAACACAAACCGGAAGAATGTTGGGTTGGAATTTTACTGGTTCGTAAAACCTTAGCAACGCCAGATCGTACTCGAAGGACCGCGGGTCGAATTGAGGATGCGACGCGACGATCTGCACCCTTCGCTCCTGATGAAGATATGGCTCAGACTCAGTTGCTAGATCATACTCGCCAAGTCGAAGGAGAAGGTCACTGGGCGGTACTCTAAAAAATAATATCCATTAGTGATATGATTATAAAACCTGATGAAATGACAGGAAAAATACATATTAAAAATAATAAGTCAAACTCACAAACGACAATTTTTTGCTACATTTTTAAAACTGATTCTGTCGCACTTTACCGATTTAGGGTAAATTCATCGTTCTGATTTGTAATATAATTACAGATTTGCTTGATTGGTATTCTTTGGACAAAATATGTGAAAATAATATCGCAACAATCGAACATCATGGAGAACTTTCGTGTTCGATTAACTGTTTATTAAGAAGCCACATTTTCCACAGATTTCCACAAACTTTGTTCTTCTACCATGAATACAAATTAAATAATCCTGTAAAGTTAATTTTAAAAAATGTGGGGTCGACGTGTATAAATAAGACAGGGGTTGGATGCAATGCGTCGGACCGCCATTTTGTTTAATTACGTCTGTAAGGAATTTCATATAAATATTTTAAAAAAAGCAAAGTTTGGTGATGACAATTTTTTAACCTTCCAAGCCTACAATTTGTAATATTTTTATGAAATTCTTTGTTCAAAATGCGTGCCCATACTCAGTCTTTAATATGCTGCATAGTCGTTATGCTGAGTTTAGTAGTTTTGGAGATATTGCTTGAAACATTGGTGGACAATATTTCGTGGCGAATTTGGGCCCTTCAGACGCCCTATCCTAAGTCAAGAAAAGACGTTATACGACAAAATATCATCGTCAAAAACACTTGGAGGTTCGAAATTAAATTCCATATAGACATGCGTTTTTTGATAAAATAAAACCGACGTGCCCGAGGGTTTTTACAAATACCTAATGAATATATTCGATATTAGATTAAAAAACAATAGAGATTTGATTTGAGATTTGACATTCGGAAATCAGGGATTAGAGTTAAAGTAATAGAAGAGTACGTCATAAACAATATTCTTTTAATTCATGTATATGTGTCGACATAAGCTGCAAATTTGCTTTTTTATTAAATTAGTAAAATTTGAATGTATGAAAAAGGTTTCTAAATAACTAAAAAATATATTTTAAAGGGGTTTTAATTATTTTCTAATTATTTATATGCTTTTAATGCTTTTAATTCAATAAAAATTACTTAGCAGTCTTGTGGTATTTAGCTTCTCACTAGAGTTGCCACCTTCCGAAAACTCGGTACGACGGCATTTTGAATAGATGGGGGCAGATTGTTTGTTAATCAGCAAAGCTGGGCAAAGTTAATCAGAAAGTTAACTTCGTTAATCATTAATCCGTTAACAAAAAAGTGAACTTCGTTAACCGATAGTCCGTTAATTTGTTACAAATGTAACGGAAGTTAACGTTAACCGTTAATCGTTAACTTTTTATAAAAAAATATATAGGTTATGTTGAGTGCTGATCTACCGGTGAGTATGCAACCCAAATAACTGCACACCTTTCTTGCGGTTGCATATGTAAAAATTGCCTTAGAAACTTTTCAGACTGGGTACAGTGGTAACTAAAAGAACTACATTGTGAGATACAAAGATGAAAAGATCAACTAAAGCTACTTTTATATCTATGCAGTTCAAACCTGCACTTTCAACAATGCAGTTTTGAAAAATCGCATGCAATTTTATGACCATTTGTACACCATTTACATCTGTTCAACTTTAATAAATCGCATGACTTGAACATCAGTGATTTTTATTTTTTGACAACAATAGTTGCTTTGGATTGGTAGCAAACATAACAATAACGAAATGCGGAATAGGTTATGTTTCGCGTCTATACACAGTAGTGTCACCAAATTTGCGTTTTAGACAAAAAGATCCTAGATTGTTGCTATAAACGCACGCACATATTTAGAATTGATCGAACTGATCCTAATTCCATGTAACTTGGTAATTTTAAAATGTTTCATAGAGTAAAACAAAAAATTAAATTGGACCTGACGAATTTAATTGCGCGTTTGAAGTGCACAGGGGAGTTGGAGTTGAAACAACTAAAAACAAAACAACTAGCGCGCATGGTTTATATACGGACGCCACGTCACACAAAGTAGTACATCACATAATATATGTAAACAAAACTAAGTCCGAACTTGCACATAGTGCCTATACAACCATTTGAAATATTTATTGATGATATTTCCGATTTAACGGACTTGAATTAACGGATGATGAATGTAGCGGAAGTTAGTCAGTCCGTTAATGGTTTTGAAAGTTAACTTAAAAGTTAATTCGTTAACGAAAAATTTAACTTCGTTAATTAACGATTAACGGATTAATGCTTTTGTGCCCAGCTTTGTTAATCAGTTATTTAACTAAAAAATACTTTTGAAAATTTTAGATGTCTTTAGGACAAAAATTCCTGATTTATTGTTTGTGTTTTTTTTTACTCAAAATCAAACTCAATTGTTTTTCTGATTCGAATGATAATTGCTTGGATCAGCATTAAGGAATGAACTTTAACATAAAATTGTAACAGTTTGTGTTACAATTTTGGACCATCCCACTTTGACAGTTGATTTTTTGAATCTGTGTAAAAATGTACAGGAACCGTTTTGGCATTTACTTTCCACAAAAACTCAAAAACACATATCAGACATTCTTTATGAAATTGGAAGAATATAGAAATATTCTTTTTATGTCTTAAATAAAAATATATAATGCTGTCTTTGTTTTCTGATTAACGAAACTTCTGTTAAGATGTTGCTTGAAAAAACTTGTTTGGGGACATTCTAATGAGAAACTGTAAAATAACTCACTAACGACAACTGACTGGGTTGTCGACTACCAGAAACTACCATCTGATTCAAATAGTTTTAAGCCAGCTACCACACGTTTGCTTCAACAAACAAAAATCGTTGTAATACAATAGAACAGATAAAATCTTCAGGCAAAAAGAATGTATTCCTCAGTGTTATTCGTTTACCTAATTCTACTTAAAACAGAAAAATTGGCAACGCAAGTTATTTTTTATGTAAATTATAAGAAGTATAATTGTAACAAATGATGATTGCTGGGGTGGAAGACCTTCTGCGAGGACATTCAATACCCAGCGAGGTGGAAGGCCAATCTTCACGGTTGGCTCGCGGGGTTCATCAACAAAAATCGATCCAATGAAGCGTGGCGCAAACAAATCACGGGAACGAGTGCTGCTATGCAATTTTCATGTCTTATTGAAGGCGGACACAGACGAATTGCCACTGCCAAGTTAAATTCTCGCGATGACACACCTCGCTGCGCATACTTTTCTTAACGAGATATGACTTCCTATTCGCAGTTTGTGTGGGTACCATTTGATTTTGCTCCAAACAGTAGACACTCGTACATGCAATGCGCTGTCGATGCAATATTAACCCCGCTGTAGTTAAAAATATACCCAAGTTTAACAATTATTACGCTAAACAATTTCATGTGCCAATGCACAATGGAAATTAAATCTATTCTGCTCTAACTATTCTATTCTCAACAAATTTAGTTGTGCAATATTAACTGCGACAGTATTTCTCACCTTGTAAACTCTCGAATGCTGATCCATCATCAAATTTCATTTGAATTATTGTCTTCTAGATTCCACATAATTGCGGAATTTTCACACACAAGTAATAATGAAACAAAACGACACATTACGAAACCTTGTTTAACAAATGGAAATTTTTAGAGTAAACATACGAAAATTTTTGAGAAAAATTCATAAGAAGATAGGTTTGGTAACCGTGAGGAACATCTATTCTGTGAATGAAAAGTGATAGGTGGTTTCGATAAATTTCTTCACGCTGAATACGAATCCATAGGCCAAATTGCAAAAACAACGTAACTTTGAATCTCAAAAAACTTGACTTGCGATAGGATACTTATGAATACTTATTATGATGATTTGTACTCAGCATGCATCTATTGAAAAGGTTTATTCTCACTTTCCGTTAAAAAAATTCATATTCTCCAATATTTTAGAATTTGTACAGGGTACAACTGCGTGTGCAGCGAGATATTTCATTATCATAGAGTTCATATTATACCACACATATGCCGTGTGGAGGACATATCTTAGTTTTTATGCTTAATTTTGTATATATCCAATATTCGGACATATATCGACACACATATCATTGAGATCCAAGCTTAGACATCCAAAAACTCTAATATACGGGGTCATTTTAAATGATTGTAGTCGTAGTAAGCTATAACCATGTTACTACTTTTCTGCTGCTTTATGCAAACAAGTATAAAACTTATACATATTATATGAAGCGGCAAACACAATTTTTTACATTATAATCTCAGCCAATACATCGACTACAATCGTTTATAATGGCCGAAAAAAGAACGTATATTTTGAGAATTGGTAACATATGGCCAACTGCATAATCGACGTGACCTTGAAATGGTATTTACTATTTTTAGCGTTCATTGTTGTTGTCTATTTACAAATCTTTCGTATTCACGTAACTAAACAAAAACGAACAAGAACACAACAGATGCAGCCTGTATAAATTGTAAATACAGAACAAATTTGTAGTGACAATTTGCACCACGAGATGGCACCCGTCTACAAGCGTGATTACACTAAATTATTTAAGTGATTAATGCACAGGACACGTTAATTACAATTGATTTTAATGTCGTTATATATGTCTCTAACGGACAATACATTATGGTACATTTTGATTTTGCAAGATTTCTGTGCTTGGTCCTTAAAATGTAACTGACAGGCTAACCTTTTAGCCAATAAAATCAGCTAGTGTGTTATATTTATATGTCTTTGACTCTTCTTTGGCTTCTTTATGATGTTTTGGTTTTTATATTCCTTTATTTTTCTTTTCCTTAAATTGTTGTGAGTGTTTAGAAAATCGAAGAACCGGTACCGCCAATGGTGTCTTGGGAAAAATATATTTTTCTTAATAGTAGGTTACTTATCACGTAAAAACATAAATAATCCAAATTGAACTCTTGGTTACAGACTTATTTTGTATGTTCCACCCGGTAGTCATTTGAAGCAAAACAAAAACAATGTCTAATTATAGTTTTTTTAGCCAACCAGTATATTAATAGAGTGATTAATGACCTAGATGATTTCAACAATTAACGGAATTCTACGTTTGCCTTGGCAAATATCTTTAAGTATAAATGAAGACAAAAACCGTAGTAATACTGAAGCTATGTCAAGTTTTAAACCAAGTAAGTTAAAGTTCATCCTGTAAACTTGTAAATTTCCGTACGTTAATGACTTTCTCACTAAATTCCTATCAAAATTGGTAAATTTTACAACTACACATATAACACATAATAGCTACGTTATTTCGTATTCCTGTAGCATTTTGTAATCTTTTCATTGCGACATAATGCGGCCATTACGACCATCATTAAACTGGTATGTACCCGCTCGCAAAAAAAAACGTATAAAATGCAAATTTAAACTCGCGATAAACAACCAAAAGATATATTAAAACAAACAAAAATTTATCTCGTGACACTCGATCACCATAACGGTACCACAAGTATCCAAAACCATTACACAGGAAAACCGTTCTCTTCATAAACCTTCACCCAGGATATTTAAGGTGTAATATAATATATCCTCAGTAAAATGTAACTGTACCAGGGCGCCTTTAATGGTTGGAATTTTACGAATTTAACGACTGGAATGAATTCGCCGATAACAGCCAACGGTGGCTCGTTGGAACGCCGGAAATTTGCTCAACGGGAGCAAAACTTCGTGCGTTCTTATTGGAATTCGAAGCGGTGAACATCAATCAATCGATTCGGTTATTTTGAACGCTCCCAGCGGACCTCAGCTTCGACCTTCACCACTTCCACAAGTTTACTCGAATAGTTAGGGGTAGACTACATTAAGCCGTGGCTACACATTCGTATACTTGTCAAATATGAAATATTTGCCACATGTTAAATATTTGGCAAATATATTTGCCACGCAAATCGAAAATTTTTGTTATTAATTGGTCTAAACGATGCCATGAGTGATTTATTTTTCTTTTTAAGTTCGTTCACCGAATATTTTTCATCGATTCTTGATTACTGGCTGATTTTTATAAAACACAAAGAAATCTATGACATACCAACAAATTTGTACAATATTCGCTTGTGATTTCGAACCGTCAGAGTTGCACTGCAACAGTAAATGCATCGGACATTCATGCATCGCCGCATTTTCTTATACATGAAAATTTTCTTTGAGGACTTGCTACATATGCGTACCAAATCAAACTGATAATTTGATTACGAACAAGCAAGGTTTTATTTTATAATGCCGACATATTTTTAATTACATAAGTGCACAATTCACTGCGTACTAACAAGGGCATTCTTGTGGAAATTTACAAAACAAATCTTAACGAAACTATTTCTTTCATTTTAATGATTTTTTGTTTATTTCATCAGCTTTCTGTATTATTATTTCGCAGCATCTAATTTTAACAGAATGTGAAACAATACAATTGGTCATTTGATGTGAACTAGTTTAAATAAATCATTATTTGAATGAGGTACAACATAATTTTTTTTTATTTAAATAAGAAGATATTGCTCATAAAAGAAATGTTAGATATGGTTTCTTCGTCATCTTTAAAGTTCTACTAAATCCAATTGTACTATATAATTCGTTGTATAAATATGTCCTAATATTGTCTGAAATACAGATCAATTAGCTTCTGAAACAAAAATTTAAACAAGTGAGCTTTCAAAATATAACCTTTTTGTAGGATAAAAAAGGTACACAAAATTGTCTCTACTATTAAAATATTTTTAACCGCTTTCGTTTCTCTTCAAATATTAAACATCATAAAAATTGACAAATATATAAATACAAGCAAATAAAGTATAATTTTCCAAATAAATTATTTTATAGACATGCTGTTTATAAAGTTTTTATGATGTTTATTACTTGAATAGAAACGAAAACGATTAAAAATATTTTAATAGGAGAGACAATTTTGTGTAGCTTTTTTGTTTAACAAAAAGGTTATATTTTGCAAGCTCATAAATGAGTATCATCTATATAGTTCCGGAAAACTGTCTGTCTGACGGTTTCACAATTTTATGCGGTTTTCGCCCTTTAAAAAAATGAAAAATCTTACTAATAATTACAAATCTATTGTCAATCTTCGTATACGACCTACTACGCACAAAACGAAATTAAAAAATGGAAAAATTAAACAGCGTACTAAAATGTTCATCGAGTGCAAATACATGAAACCAATATTTGTCGCCTAGGCACTTGCTATATCCACTTCAACTGGATATTGCAAATACTAAGTATTCGTCGTAAAAAAATCTCGTCCGCACAGCCGACCGTCGAATATATAAATATATTTTTAAGGTGGACTCGATACGAATTGAATAGAACTGTTTTTCTCTTTTCACAAATAATCGTATAATTGGAAAATTTTTGATATTTGGCAATTGTACGAATGTGTAGCCCCGGCTTTATAATACAGTAAAATATTCATTAAGGGATCTTGGGAAGTTATCATAAACTTTCTGACGTGTTTTGTAATAATTATTGTATAATAATAATAAATGCAAATTGAACAACTTAATACTTGTCTACAGGCGTTGGTAACAAAGTTAGGAATAATTTGCTAATAGCTACCCCTCCTAGCCTTTTTTGATGTGGACCTTTCCCTTACTGTCTTGAGGAATATTTATTAATGTGGTCCCGTCGGTGTAAACGCTCACACTAACAACTGTCGCCGTTTTGTCTAATAATAAGTTCAGAGAAAACTTTGACTGGTGGTCTCTCATGGGACAAGTGCGAGATTGTCTGTTTAAATTGCTCGGGAGTAAAATATGAAACTGAAATTAAAATAATAAATAAAATGTGCCTGGTACCTGGTATTACTCAAAAGGTTAACTTTGCAGGTACAAATATACTAGACTGGAAGTTTACATTACGAAGAAATAAGAGCTTTATTTCCATCAACACAAAATGTCGTCTAGATCTGAGCCATGCTATCTATCATTTAGGCTAGTAAAATTTATCTGAAACATTGTTGTGACAAAAAAATATTCTTGAGGAACTTTTATTTAAATTTGTAACTATTACAATTAATAGCATACCTATTAATATGTTTCAGTCCTTTTCGATGATTATTAATTAATTATTTAATCATTTGGACATAATTTGTTATGTAACTCTACCTTTGTAATTGTGAATGACAAAATTGCCTATATCTATACCACTATTCTTAGTTCCATCAGGTCTATATACTATACGTATGTACAGTGAAAATTTTACGGTGTTATTTTTTTTATTTAGCGTAGATCACTTTTACGGAAATTACTTGCAAAATGAGACTTCAATAACAAATTTTGTCTTAAATAAGTACGTAGGCTTTTACGGCCAGAATCATTTAGAAAATAAATTGCGTCCGCGTTATGCCGTGTGTTAAAATTCGTAAATGCTGACGTTCCACAGTATTAAGTTAGCTCTGAAGAAGCGAGCAACATGGTTCGCGAAACGTCAGCATTTATGAATTTTAACACATTTTTAACACACGGTATAACCCGGAAGCAATTTATTTTCCAAATAATTTTCTCTCATTCTAGTGATTAAACCATGGTTCAGAAAATACAACAATATTACACACTAACCCATGAGATAAAATTATCTTTAAATTTCAATTTATTTGAAAAACATTGGAAACTTCAAAATTTGTTCAACTGCAACACTTAGCCAGGTAATAAGTCTAACAGGCATATTCTACTTTATACCACTGTGTATTTAATATCTACTGAATTAGTTCAGATCAGAATAATTTAAAACATGTTTAATTGCAAAGAACGTTTCTGACAAAGTTTGTAGAGTAGATCTATTATTTGTATATTATGTCTTCCTGTTTATGAGCTACTGAAAATAACATTGTGAGCGAACGGCCGGCGGACAAGATCACTAATTTAGTATTTTATTTGGGATCTCAAGCTATTCCAAAATATCAGGTTTTAGGTTTAAAATATCAGGCTTCCATGTCTCATGCAAAACTATTGTCTTATCTAAAATTAAAATTTAAAGATTATCGATGCACTGTTCTTTTCCAGCTTGAAAGAATTCATTGAAAATCTAGTCCACAATGCTTGTTTTTTCAACAGACAATTTTGCGCTGTATTGTTGCTAAGGCTGCTGCAAACAGATGCAAATAAGGTAAAAATGTGTGCGTTTTGATGGAATGAAAATATTTTGAGAATTTCTGCTTGACGTCATGTCTTATGCTATGATACTGAAATTAACACGCAACAGTAAGTATGAGTGTTCATACTTACTCTTGCGTGTTATTATAAAATGTGTATTTTACACAGGCTGTACGCAGATTTACTTAGTTTTTTCGTTCGATCTTTAAATATTTGTTTGGACAAGATATAAATTTACGATCAGAATTTAGTTTAAGATGTCAGGAAGACGTACGACATGATAATGAGATCACAGTGATTGTGAATTCTTCGGAATGGCAGGAACAACTTTTGCTGATAAAAGAAAAAGTCAAGCATGCGATTACCATGTTCTCTGCATAAATATCGCCCTGGGAAACTAGTCATCAAGTCGTTAAACCTGAACTAACTAATTAAATCGTTTAGTGCCTATTTATTATTTTTATAGAAACGAGGAAACATTAGTAATACAACCTGAATACGAACAAATTAAACAAATTAAACATCATACCAACATTCTTTGGTGCTGGTTAACTATCCATATTACAGTTATTAAATTTTTATATTGTCTGCATGCAAACTAAGTACATTGTTTTGTTGAGCGGAACAGCAGTGCCTGTTGCTTAAGGAAATTTTGATTAAAGAAGTAAAATTTTACAATTTTTGTTTTTGGCAATAAAATATCGAATGTTCCTAATATCAAATGGTTTCCATCTTTTGTCGAAAGTATGCTATGTAATTAGCCTATTTTATAGAAAATTCTATGAACTGTTTTTTTTTTTCTTCGATAAACTGATAGTCTTCCCGCGGCCCTTTTATTCCACATTTGTTTGCAGCAGTGACATCGAGACTATTGGTTTATTTTTTGAGACGTTTAACCAAAGCAATATAAACAATTCTAATTTAGCTCTTTCTAATTTAGCCATTATTAGCATTGACTGGACTTATAATGTCTTATATGAACAAAAGCATTTTTAATTCTTAACGGGAGGTTTCATGTAATCAGTTGGGTTTTCTTTCATATTTTGGAACCTTGAAGTGTATCAAATAAGCCACTGAAACAGTTTTTTTTATTCTCGAAAGTTCTACGGTTTTATAGCTTATGGTAGTCGAAATTCCGGTCGAAATTTTCTGCATTAAGACGGCGCAAAGAGATGTGTTTATTCAAATGATAATTTTCGGAACGCTTTAAATTAGGAATGTGAAATTTATATACAGTATAGAGAACATATAGATCTAAGTACCTATCTGAAATAAATTATTATATTTCGATGAACTCATATAGAAAAGGAGATTTAAAAAAGTATAATGTTTCTACCTCTCTTGTAGAGTTTATTAAATCGATACAACCGACGCGCTTTCTTTAGAAACACGATCTGTCAAACTGGCATGCGCGATTACTTTTGAATCGTTTAACGGATCGAGTTATTCTTTTTTTTTTTCCTTAGGGAAAACTACTTCTTATTGGAGGCTAAACCTCATAATAAGTGAAACGTAACTAAATGTTGGTTCGGCACCCAAGTTTCATCTAGTTTCACAGCGCTTTTGAAATTTCGATTTTTGTTTATTTTTATAGGAGCTATCGTGAACGTCGTTGAGACAAGCACGCCACGCAGGACCTGATAACTTCCTACAACAGTACAGTAGACTCACCTATAACGCGGTTCCTACAACGCGAAATACTACAAACGCGCTAAAAATTTTGCGACTACATCTTCATATAACACGATTCTCGTACAACGCGCATGCGTCTACATTTGCGATCCTCAAATTCCTATAACGCGTTCTCATAAAACGCGTAATATTAAACCGCGTTGTAGGAGAGTCTACTGTACTCACTTATTGAATATAGACACTAAAGTATATTAAATATATAGCAAAGGAAAAATATTGATATCTGTTACAATTTGTTTGAAAAGCTGTCTCAAAGCTGAGCTAGTTTTAGGTCTATGTATGAGAACCTCCCCTTAACCCCGACATTATTTTAGTTGAGTAACTAGCTTAAAAATATGAACATCGATGGTAAAATCATTGAACTATATATTCTTAAAAATTCTTCTATAATTCAGAAACAAAAATATTCAGGTATGTTGTGAGCAACTGATGTATGCTGTATACAACTGTGCTGCTGGTGTCTTCTTTTTAGACAGAGTGGGAGCAAACTGCTCCAGGCGCACGAGTAGAGGGGCCGCAAAATTGGAAGGCCAATAAAAAAAAATGTGTAAACAATTCTATTGGCCAAATTTTCTAAATAATACTCTAAGGACCTAAATGTTTTGTGATCTTGACTTAATTATCATAATGTTGATTTATAGATCATAATGTTCATTTATAGATTCGCGCGGTGTATTTATACATATATAACTCCATGTACATTTAACTTCTGTAAATGTTCGTTTTTTAGTTTATTTATTTATTTGAGTGTACTATTGTAGTATATTGTTCAGGTTAAGTGACCGTTATGACTTTTAAATGGCTATTATTTTACTAACTTAGTGTGTTTTTATTCATAAAGTTATAAATATGTTAGTGGTTTTCAGCATTTTCTTGTTCACATGAAACACATACAGTTACTTATTTTAAAAGAAAGAAATTGAGAATTAAAAGATTTTTGTGGTAGGTATAAGTTTCAATGGGCTAAAACGCTTCCTTCCAAATAATTTTGGTGAAAATTTAAAAAAACTTGAAAAATGTCCTTAAACATCATTTGAATGGGGTTAGAAAAGCGTACTGTCGCATCACAACCAACCTTCACCTGAACTGCGAAATTGTTTTCAAACTTATTTTGTCACTCTAATAGTAATTTTATTTTATTGCGTTTGTATATTGCGGTTGTAACTTTTTAGATATTAGAAGTTTTTAAATTTTTAGATTAATAATTACAAAAACGAAAAAGAGAAGAAATTATAGGCCTTAGAATTTGATTATTTACATTCACAGCACACTCAAAATATCATCACACGCTCTAAATACTAGCTTGAAAACTAGACTATCGCATGTTAGCCCTGTGAAGTTAAACAAATAAAGCTATTCACTTCGGAAAAGTTCAAACCAAACTGCATTTTTAGGTACGCCTTTGATTGGGCGTTAGAAATAATGTGTCAAAAGATCCTACGATACCGTGTCTGGGCTCGAGTTATTCATGGTCAAAGATGACCGAATTGGATTCTTTTATTGATCGGATGACAATGGATTTTTTAGGAAACTTCTAGATCTTTTAATTCTCTACATAAAATGTGTATATATCGTTTAAGCACGAGTTGGCGTTTTCAAGTTATGCATCTGAAAATACATTAAAAGCACGTATAACGTATGCTGGGTGATCCATTCCGCGTCCCGAGTATTTGAAAACATGATGAACATCTTATTTAATAATAAGAAGAACAATATCGTGCAATTAAAACTTGACCATTTGCGAAATAGTCCTTCAGAAGATTAAGAAATGGCTTATGTAATACCCACCTTGGTTTTTACGGAAACAAAAGCTAGGGTAACTATGTTCTCAAATCTACGCTAGTAAAGGATACTAGTTTTAGAAAAATTCCATAAAATACGATGCCGGTATTTATATAAAACACCTTTATCATCTGAAGAATACGATTAGTTTAATTTCTTTGTTAGAAATCGAAAACAGCCAGCTTACTAATTGTTATTTATTGTCATAAAACCCTATACTGAATTTCCCAAGGATTTGGTATATATAAAGACCGTTTTTTTGTCCAATATGGAATTGAAAAATTGGAATTGAAAATGGGGTACATTAAGTTATATGTTCAACAAATGCCAGACTTCTTCCGAAGGGGGCCCACAGATTTTTCTTGCTCCAAGGTGCTGAATATGTAGCTACGCCACTGATCAGAGATCGTATATTCTTGTATAATTGAGCAAAAAATCATTCAAATGAGATGTGAGAGAGAGGCCCTAATAATTAACCTAATTAAACACCTTTTGGGCCGCTTTCATATGCACACAGTAATTTCTTACTCTCCATATTATTTTATATCACATATATACAATGGTAGTGATGTTTTATGACGGTAATGGGTTCTCTGTCTAGTAATCGCTATCACTCCAATGGATATCATCTACGATAGTTACAGGATATCAAACATACATAGAACAATGAAATTCCCTTACGTACAGTTCCATACATAGATAGCAAGAGACAACTAGTGGAACGGGCAATCTACTTACGATTCGACGCAGTGGGCTGCCGTGATAGCCCAGTGTTCGCTGAGTAGGGCGGCCCCGCACTTATGCAGATAAGTCGATGTCCTCCACTGCCTCAGGGATATCTGCCAAGGCCACTTTCCGAAGGACGACTTTTCTCCACCCACGATCCTCGCTTCCGGATATATCCTTCTTCCGCACACTGCGGCCAACAAAAGTGCAGAGCTTATTACTACCATCGTAACAAAACCACCGGCAACAATGTCACACAACACAATAAACAAGATTAGTCTCATGGGATACAACTGTTTCTAGTCACTGTGATTCTTATTTCAGGCCTTATGAAATTCGATATTGTTTTTGTATCGAAGTGCGGATTCAAACTACTAAACTATTAAAGCTGTAAATTATAAGATAATCATCAAGCATCGATTAATATTGTTGACAACTGTACTAGAGCTTTAATTTATTTTAGAGACCGATAACTAGCATAATATCCTAAGAACCGGTTAAAAGGTAAACTTAGAAAACCTACCTTAACAAAGATGTAAATGTAATATCTTGTAAAAAGCTTTTTTCTCACCATTGGTTTAAGATATCGTGTAAAATGTCTAGCATGCTAAAGAAAATTCGTTTGGTAAAATTTATACTTTTTCTTTTCAATATTTTTCCCGTGCATTTTCTCCACTATATTACTACCTATATCAAAAAAATAAAAATATGAAAATTTAAGTAAATCTTCACAGATTTCAGCTGTCTTTCCAGTTCATTTCAGGATGTCGCTTGCCTAGCGTTCGAAACATGAATTAATACCTTGTTTATCAACGTATTTTTAATATTTATCATTTCATGTTTGGTACACAAATATTTATATTTTTCATACTACATATTTTGTAAACCTTTTGTATAATTATAACAAATCTTTTTTCGTTTTATTTTTGTATCTAAATATACCTACACGAAAAATGCAACTTTTTCAAAACTAAAAACAAACCTTGAAACTAAAATAAAAACATAAAACGAAAAGGTGAAACTGCATACCAACACTTAATTTATTGTTTGCCGGTTGAAGGAATGATACATGCCAATGCAATCTCTTTCGATGCATATTATAATATCGTAGGGACCAAAATAATTCCTAGTACTAATCAACATAAATAATATTACCTTTTTCTTATTGGTGGCTTTTAATAAAAACAACCCTACCCAACCCAGTATTTGTATTAAATTAAAAACAATCTTGTGTGAAAATCTTCTTTATTACTGTATGTTATTATTTCATTGTGTATTTCACTAAATGAGCCTGTCCAGTATTTACCTGTATTTACCTGTAATAATGTAACGGGGGTCTTGCATGATTTTTTCTAATTTAACAAATAAAATCCCTAGGTGGTAAGAAAACCGTGTGTACATTTTTTCCGCTTAATATTGTTGCACTCAAATGTTATTGAACATCAAAGTTTAAGCCGGACTAAGAGCGCGTCAAAATGCTCCGTGACGTCATAAGATCGGTGAGAGCCTAGGCCGTAGAGAGCGGCCGAAAAAATAGGACCTATGGGCATGAAAACGGCATCGAGTTGAATGTATAGTATCTAGAGGACGTTGTGTGCGTTGTGTTAACGAATGAGTATAGTTAGGTCAAGGGATCTTTGCGTGTTGTCAAACATGATAGTCGTCTGAGAAGACGTACGTCCAACGTTAATGTCAATCTTTTCACATGTTGTAGAAAGAGTGAAAGCATGACAATGGCATCGTAACTAGCTCATATCACGTGGCCTTCGACCAAGCATGATACCGTCACACCAATCACACCGCGTTCTGGTCTGACTCATATTTAAAGAGACGAGACCGATTTCAATTTTAATAATTGTGTACGAACCGAATTTTTTCTTTAAAAGAAAATCATTTGCGGACGTTTCTGGTATACGTTTGGCAGTAATGGAGCGTACTAATTTTTAATTTTGAGACTTAGTGCAAGACCCCTACTGTAACTTATTACATTAATTAATTATTAGTTATATCTTAATATAGAAACAACAGTTAATTATACAAATAATTATAAATAAGCCATACTCGTCTGTGGCGTGCCAGCACTTTTTCGCGAGGAGACTATATTATACAATTAACGAAATATCTATTCAGTAAAAGTATTGCTTGTAATACAATTAAACGCTTGCTTAACAAGAAAAAAACTCTTGTGGATAAAAACATTTCGATTAATAAATACAGATGAAAATATCAATAAAAGCTTGTGATCAAATTTAAATTAGATTTTAATTTTCAATTAAAATTTCAATTGAATTATATTTTGCTTAACTTACGGCTCAGTAGAATTAGAAATGTAAATGAAAATATTGGTTTTATATCCTCGCTTAGCGTACATTTGCATTTACACCGTTCGCGTTTTAACTACCAACACATCAATAAAAATACAGATATTACCGATTTACATAATAAGCAACTATTTTAAGAAAAAATGTGTTTCTATATTGTTCTCATTGCAGGTTTTAGAAATTGAATTTGAAAACCGGTTTTTCCATAAATAATTAAAAATAATTTGGTTTCTATGTGAAAAAAACTGTTTTGACAATACTGTCAATAGAATCAAAACCTGGCTAACTAGTTTTAATGTAGACACGACCGATCGATCATATAGAATTTCTAATTTTACGAAAAAAATGTCATAGACATAAATTATACAAAATTTCCTCCTACTTTAATTTATTATTTAACTATTTTGACGAAATTATAGAAATGGCGGCTCATTTGCTAACTTGTTGAAAAATGGTAAGAATAAACCTCCAGTTTCTTTGAAATCTTTGGACTATTTTGAACAAAAATCTCAGCTCGAAGTTTGGTCATAAAACTCTCAAATATGAAGTTTCATCCCTATACTTTTAGTAGTTTCACTGGAATCGTCGCCACAAAAAAAAACGGGTACAAACACACAGACATTTTTGTCCCTTGGTCAAAAATGTTCACGGGATCCAAAAGGACATATTTCCGCTAAAATCTCAAAACTTTTTTTCGACACGATTATAATACTTTGTCGTACTACGTATTATAAAGTAAAAAAAAACTGAAAAAAGTTATGTGATATTATATTACATTTATTTCTGTTGGTATGTATACACAGATAGAAATTTTTGTTTAACTCAAATAAATGTGTGTTTGAATAGAGGCATATTTATTTGCTACAAGTGTATTTGAGTCAAATACCATTTGTTTGCAGTAAACTAATATTGTTTTGACTCAAATAAACATTCTTTGTAGCAAATAAATATGTTTTTGCCTCTCGCCAAACAAATATTTATTTGAGTTAAACAAAAATTTCTATCTGTGTAATGCAAACGAATATTTGTCTAGGTATGACCAAACGGACATTTTTCTTGTGTAGGTTAAGGTTTTTTTCACATATACAAAAATAGCACAATTTTCATATTTTCATTAGATTTGTGCCTGAAACCTCATTTGTGTCACAATGAAATAAGCAATGATTAAGCTACTATTCAAATATTTTCTTGTAAAGTTTAGCTACTTTCTTTAGTTCTACCACTACCATAGCAAACTAGGACTATCTTTATGAGCACTATAATTATCACGGCAATGCCCACAGAAAATATAAAGAAAAGATGGAAAAATTAATTTATAAGCTATTTGAACCTAAAGAAATAAAACTTCAAATACACTGAATGCGACCATTTCAGTATTTGAGACAAGCAATAAAACACAAAAGGACATAGATAGACTTATTATTAAATTCTCTGAGAACAATAAAATCAAATTTAAGAGCCAGTTGGAGGTTGCTTTTCTATTAATCGATTTATTTTTTTATCTAAAATAACAACAATGGTATATAGTGACCTTTTCGCATTTAGGTTGTGGTTTCCTCAAATATTCAAACAACCAACATATTTAACTATTTTACTATTTAACCAATCCATTGAATTTTCGAGAAATATTATTACAAACGCCTCCCCAAATATTTATTGAAACACTTAGTGGAAACCTTCTTTACTGGATTACATTATGATGTTTGTCAGTGAATGGTGATCCGTATCTTAAATTTACATTTCATAAATCTATTACTACAAACCATACACGTATTAGTACAATGCACTAATAACAAACTTGGAGCTTATCATAACTTTGTAAGATAGGTAGATTCATGATAATGAGGACAAATTGCATTACATAGATAGGAGTTGAGCAATCAATAGTTTCAAGATGACTATATAATAGTATCTAAGGATTCTAAAGTTAACATTTATATAGCAGTTCTGAATAAAAGGTAGTTTCTGCGAAACCGTGCAACAAAGCAGTGAAATTGAAATATAATGTAAAAAGGTAACTGTAAATTCACGTGTGGCCTATCATCACCGCCTATACACCGCGTATACAACGAAAATTACTTAATGACACTGCACTAGAACTCCTTTTTTACTACAGCGGCACACCGCGCACTCCCCGGTACAAAACAGAATACGCGGCGCGGAATATATCGAAATTACAGGCGCATTGGCGTGAAATGTCGCCTGTGGAACTATTCGCATTGAAGAACAAACGAAGACTCGGCTGGTCGATCGTCTGTCGTTTATTTTTTAATGCCCGAGGTTGATGTGATCCTTGAGAGATCTCTTACCTTGAGAGTTCGTGAACCACATCTCAACTCTCAACGGAGCACAGGAGCGGAATATAAGCCACACCAGTCGGAAACGTCTTTTGTTTTGTTTTGCGGTTGTTTTGCCTGTTTTTGTAGCTTTAATTGTCGGTCGCTTCTGCGATTATACTGGTGTTCGGTTGTTTGCAATTTATTTCGATCTGTTTTGTACCGCCACTCGTTAATATTGGATTTTATTGATAATTGCGATAATTAATAATTTATTGCGGTGATATATTACAGCTGTATACCGGTGCATTAGTTCTGCGCCGAAAGGTATGCAATTAAATCTGGAAATTGTATGTATATGCATGACTTACACGCTTGGTTATTTATTATTATGTGTAATGTGATTTTTTGTATTCGGTATCAAAAATACAGTTAAATTAAAATCGATATGTTTGGTTTCATTGGTCGAGATTCATATGTAAAAAGCAATAAATTGCCCTTGTATAGGTCACCCCATTGTAAAGCTTATTGTTTGTTAACGTATATCTTACGGTGGTCATTAGTTATCCAGAATCACAAAAATAATGAAATAAATATTAATAGAATAAAATAAATAATAAATTTCTAAATTGTCGTTGTACTTAAAAAAATACATTTTACACACAGAAAAGTGGAACGAGAAAACATAATTTCTTGAATTTATTTACTAGATTCAAATGCATATTTACTTGGATGTAGAAAGTTAGGTATATACAAGAAATGCCACATACTCAATCTAAGTAAAATAATTTCTCAGATAAATGCTGTCGACAAATAAATTCTTTCTTTATAAGAACCAATATTGTATTGAAAGAAGTAATTGAATTTTTCGTCCCAAAAATGCCAATTTCTCCAACGAAGTAATAGTAAATCCATCCAAGCGCAGTTACTTGATCCAAGAAAATATAAGTAAGTATTGTTTGCTGAATAAAAACCCACCAATTATGTAACTGAAGTATTTCTGACTTCTTTCAAGTAATCCCTTTCTCTGGAATAAATATGCGCATCGTGATTTTGCAAAGGCTCGCGCGCCCGCGCGTGGGGCTGGCGACGTAAAGGAGCAAAACCTAGTACGAAAAAACAACGAAGTACCCGTAGGGGGCACATCCCCTACGGGTTGTGAATGTGATTAGTGTACAATAAACGTTTCAACACGGAGTAATTTGATGTAAGGCAGCCAACAGGTTAGAACGAGTAAATAAATATAACATACCTATCTTGTTAATTAGCAATAGAAAACGTATTTGTGCCAAATCCGGGAATAAAAATATACACTTCATTGAAGACTGTTTACTTCCTTCACCAGAGTAACAACTTTCTTATATCTAGTAATTATTCCAAGAAATAAAATTTCTTGGTTGACGTCAATAATATCTCGCGTATATACGAACCTCGAGAGATCACTTTTCTGTGTGTAAGTAATATATTTTCAACTATAACTATGTGATTTTTTCATAATAAATCAATTTATATTCCACGTTTTGAAATATCTGTCTTGCCATAATACTTTGACATCGAATAAAAAATATATTTCGATAAGTTGGCAGACAAAATTTGGAGAGAATTTAATTGAAGTTATAGCGTGTAATTCGTATTTAAGAACTTTTGCCTATAGGCTACTAACAATAAGATATTTCCAGAAAACTGAGCAGCATCTTTACAAGATGGCCGAGCTAGCGGAATACCAGTATCAAGCATAAGTATCAAAAATAAGTTTGAAAACTCCCCGTTTCTTTTCATGGTAAAATACCTATTACCTGGACTATTGTCAAAAAGATAGGATCATCGCATATATTCAACATATCACATCTAATCTTATGCGATTTTGCATCAGACATTTATACGACGTTGACTTGCTGAGCTGTATAATTCATCAAACGTACTTTTCGTGCATGGTATGACAGAAATTTAATCTTGCTTTCATTACATATTAAAAACTAATCCCCTGCCAGTATGAACCTACTAAGGCTTTGAACTGGAAATAACAGCACAGGAAAGTATGAAGATGTATAATATTGTTATGCTAATACAGACATCAAGGTAAGTACCGTATAATAATGTTCATTAATGAATAAAGTTGTCACTGCTTTGGTGACATATATACAGTAAGCGCGCAAAGTATGGAAACATGACAAAATCCTACAATACACATTTTTGAGTAATGACGTTATCGACACTTTTATTAAAATTAAATTAAATTTTATTAAAGATTTCGACAAAAAGACAATTGAAACTTGGATAATATTAATAACTTGAAGGAACATAGATTTTGTGAACTGCATATGAAATTGCGTTTTGGGTAGAATTATTTTCCCTAAAATCCGGGCTCGAAAATTTTCTATGGCGAAGGATTGCGAAAAGAATTATGTTTTTAGTAATTTTTACAAATTTTTCCAGCTGAACCTCATTGCCCTAGAAACCTGAAAATTGCCTCGTAGTAAATCTTAATCTTTACACTTTTACCTGAAATCCTGCAAGCTTTTTCACAACTGTTTTTGAAGCGTTTACAGCGATTCTTTAAGTGGTGAGCTGAGCCCTCCACCAAAGAAACAACAAAAACGCAAGAACCTGACGTGATGTGCTTTCAAGCTCGCGTATTCGCTTTCCATAAACAAAAGGTAACAATATTACCCTAATTTTCAACTGTATTTTTCTCATTTTTTTGTGTGTGTAAAGACATTAAAATTCGAATTGTCCAGAGATCGTTTCAAAGAACAAAGAGTTTCAGAGGTTTTGTCATGTTTCCATACTTTGTGTGCTCATTGCATATAAGAATTTTGAGGAATACAGGTTCAAAATTAAGTATTTACATATTACACCTTGTAAAATGTAAAATAAGTGTAAAATAACAATATTAAATAAAGTTGTTGCTTTGTTTAGCTTAAAGTCTTATTAACTATAAGACACTTCAATTATAGCGTCTGCGGTAATGTTTCCTCTTGGAATTAATGATGTACTACGTTTCACGCAGTTTCGATCAGTTAGCTAATTTACGACGTCTCATAAAGTAATATAAACATGAAAGGAAGCTTAATTGGCCTCAAGGTACAGAAGCACAAGGTACAAAGCAATAGCTAAAATTAACGCCGTTATTCCCATGAATGCGAATACACATTAACTATGTAGTGGTGTTGCTCCCGTTACTTGGCGCGGAAACACATTTATTGCTACCTGAATCGATATATGTATTGGACATTATAGGCAAATTTATATTAATAAATCGTGTTGGAATACCCCGCTATAAATCTGTCTGTAATATAAATCTCTCTTTGTGTGGGAAATAACTCAACAAATTAGCCCGCAAACAACAGCGATTCATGCCATTATAGCCGAATGTAAATATAGAAAATATAGAATGGGTTTTTACACAAATATCGTATGCAATAAAGGTTGCCACTAACACCGTTTTACAATAATAATAATTGCTCAAAATATTTAAAATCTCACATAATTATTTTGATTAATACTCCTTAGGAGATAGTGAAATACCCTATATGTTTAAAAATAAAATGATAATTTATTGGAATGAACAGTCTTTCCATGCTAAGATACACTTAATACATGGTGTTGATAGATATTGTTGTGTAATTTTTTTAGTATTCAAACTTGTTTAAGTACAAAAATCGATACTAACCATCTGTGTAATCTGACATGTTAAGATTGCTTTCAGTGACTTCCGTTACTGTGTCATTAGACCCCGCAGAAATTGTGGTTAGTTCTTCAAATGTAGTGCCTGTTGACGAAATATTGCCGTATTCCGTTGTTGTTATCGTAGATTGAATTTTATCTGATGTAGTTGGAAATGGCTGCAGCGAAGAGGTGTCTTCTGTAGATGCAGACGTGGTAGTGATTGTTACAGCTGGCGATGATGATACAGACAATAATGAACCATCTGTGGTCGGTAAAACACTTGGCAATATCTGCCAGCCATCCGGAGAAGTTATTGGCACCCAATCTGAAATGTAGAAATATATTATAATTTACAGGATTAGGATCGCCAACGAATTATACGACAGTGGTCTCAATGTCGATTGCGCCCCCATTGCAGACAAAATATAGCCCGTATTCCTAAATACTACGTAAGTACCTACATATGGCAGCAGTTTTTGAGACAGTTGATATCAGACGATTGATCTACGTATTGATCCACGTATGATTGGCAGTTCTATCGGCTCTCGGCGAGGCATCTTGATAACAAGAAGCTAGAGCTGCGGTGCGAGGATACTACATATTGAAGTTAAAATGCGTTTGAAATTGGAGGAAATTTTGATGACCCACCGTGCATGGATCTCGCATAGCGATCATTGTATAAAGCAATGCGATGTAGAAAAGTTAATGAATGTGTGAAGCGTAACAGCAGGAAACAAAGAATGATTAAGATTTGATTTTAAGCACGATCTGAAAGAAGATATTAATGATGCCCTCAAGACTTACGACCCAAGAAGACTCCAAAGACGAAATAAAAAGCAGGTTAGGGTAGTTTTCCGACTTAAGCATAACCAGTCACGTCACTAACCGTTGGAAGTAGGTCGCTTAAGAACTGATAAAGAAGGCAATTGCAGTGATAATAATAATAATGTTTATTGCCCAACAAGTTCTATTTACAGTGATGAAGGTGATACAAGGAATATTCTGGAGATAGATTTGTAGAAGCAGTTGCAACTGACAAACGGTCAGTTGTGAATGCAAATGTTACGGTCAAGAAAAATAAACAGCTGGTCTTGACAGATTCCCAGATGAGGGCTTAGTTCCCTGAAAAGATCTGTCACGAGCTTGCGGAGAAGAGAAATGGAACCCATGAAAGGTTTAACCTGAAGAAAGATAATATTCATGTACTTTAAATACCCCCAATTATCGAATCGCGTAACCTGTGAGGTATATGTACCCCGCTTTGGAGGCCCCTACTTTAAGGAACCATACGCGATAGTAATAACAATACTATACAATACAATGTTTATTTTATTTTTTTTTATATGGGCAATAAAGTGATTTATTATTATTATTATTACTTGCCAACACTCCATGAATGTTGACTTGAAAATACTGATAGTATGAGGGAAAGTATTGACAATATCATTGGCTGTATAAGCTTAAGGCAAATTTTAAAATTGTCTACAATCCACAGAAAGGTAGTGATTTCTGATTGGTCATTTGCCCTGGTGCAAATCAGGGCAAATCACGTCAGATTTCAAAACTGCGAGTGTAATTATGTGTTTTTTAAACTTTAATGAAATTTGGCGAATTTATAGTATTGTATAAGAACCATTTAATGCAAAAGAACTGTTGAAAATTTATAAACTTGTGCGAAAAAAAATCAAAAAAGTTAACGCGTCTATCATTTAGTATAACCACGTGGTACTAGAATCCCATAGCCACAATTTTTTTGACAGACGCATGATTGCATTGTTTTTCAATTGGGACGATATGTTTTCTTTTCAAAATTTAGTAGTTAGCCGATTTAAAATTGAAATGACTAATGCTCAGTACCTATCGAGAATAACCAATGTTCATGTAGCTTCCAATGGTTCAATTCCTTCAATTCAAAACAGCAAAAATCTCCATAAATGTGGAGTACATACATATGTATATTCCGCATGTGTACCGTGAACAAGAAGGAAATACCTGAAGTAAACATGAAATTTCAGAATTGCAGTTACATATACATATTTGCAAGTTCGGTTTCTACTTTTCCTTTCGGCATACCTACAGTATACAATTGAAACAAAGGCATTCCTATAAACACCAGCAAAGAAACGCCCTGCAGCAAGTTAAGGACTTCAATCAAATATAATAATCCGTCCCAGCTGAAGCTCGTTATACAGTTGGCGGCTCGGATAATGGGCCATCAATCGCGCCGTTACGGGTTACCAACGCGACAAAGACAAATGCAACTTGTACATAGCCCCCATGAGTAATTTTGCCACATTTCAGCAATGTAATGGTCCGTAGAAAACGTAGGCGGCCGTGAAACTTCTGACAATCATGTGAAATATAAATTACAACCTAAGCGTTGTATTTAAAACCAACAATTGTTATGTTAAAGTGACGCGATGATGTGTTGGCACAGATTTGTCAGCACTACTTTTTATCGTAGATTTGTGCATCGTAACATGACTGGTCCATGACAAAAAAAACGGTATCTGAACCTAAATAAATAACCACACAAACCGGAGACAATAGTGAGTGTATCAGTTGTAGCGTCAATCGCATTCAATATTATGTATTGTTCATTTATGTATTCGGCTAGCCAATATTTGGCCAGTATCAAATACTTTCTCCCAATATTGCGAGAATTCCTGAGCTGATGAAGTGTTTATTTATGAATTTTGTTCATGTGTTCAACCCGTCATTGAGATGCCCTTTTGTCGAATTGTTTTGTCTGAACCTTTAATACGAGCACCACTCCACATAAAATCAATAAACTCTCACAGAGTCCGTTTTTTTATTGTTTTAATTGCAATGTGCTGTCGGCAATTTATGTCCAAAAGCAGCATTCTGTTGAAAATTCATGTGTTTGCAGCGAGGTTTACCGGGATATAAAGGGGTGAGCTAGCGTATTGGGATTATATTTCAAAATAAATATTTATGGTCAGACCTCCAAATGTCTGTACAAACATATACATACATACGCACGATAGCTGCATATTTGTGTTAACAACTACTAGTCCATTTCAATTCTGTATGTGTTCGTGATCTAACTGGGATTAAAAAATATTCCGGTTTGGTATGAAATCAAAGTGTTAATGCACTTACAATAATAATTTTAACGTCAAACTTTCATTTTAGTTTACGAAAATGTCGAATAAATACAACTCAAAACTGTCAAATACTACCATAAATATAACTATCAAATTTTATTGTTTGTAAATGTACCAACTTGAATATAGCTGAGATAAATAAATGATTTATAGGGCGTTTTTAGAGGGTGAAAAGTTTTATTTGTGAAAATATTTTGCAGATATTTCCATGATTTTTGACAAAAATTAATAGAAAAATAGATGACGTCATAACTCATAAAACGAAAACAGAATATTCAGAATTGCTATACAAATTAGTGATGTGAAATGTATTACATTCCATGACCTGTGGAGTATTTTGTAAAATAGAGAAATGTAACTGTTTTCTGCAAGTATGTATTTATCAATTTGAATTTATTGGAAGTAACTTACGTTACTGATTTAAACATTTTTGTATTAAATAAAGCAAAGAAGCACATTTTTTGTCATCTGAGATATTCAACAGAATGAAACTTCTGAACTTATTTATGCAGTTGAACATTCGTAAAGTTTCAAGTCATCGGATTTCGCACGCTTTTTGATAGATGTAGCTTTATAACAGAGAATTTGATATAATCAGACGAGCATAGTTTTAACCATATATCATCATTGTAGTTCCCTGTTCAATTATTTAACTGTATTGTTTGCTGCTATGGCATGTGATAATCTTGATTATTTGGTTATATTGGCTAAGTATTTTAAAAGTTTTTGTCCACGAGAGTCAATATGAGAAATTGCCACTATGCAAGTACTTCTTGCGTCCGTTTACTCAACAATACGACAGCTTATAATAGCTATATGAAGAAATAGACACCCGTGACTAAAAACTGTCATTAGTAAGTTGAAGTTGGATAAATCTGCATTTGTTGCATGAGAAACGGTGCATTTATTTTCAGTTAAGAGAATAACGCATTCCGCATACCTTCATCAAATTACTTTAGCACTCAGCACTCCCCCTACATTAATATTGTTTACGCAAGGCAAGCAGTATAAACTGGAGTAATAACATTCATTTATGATGCAACTGCTGGCTCTAGCTCTAAATCCCCTGCATTACGAGGGAAGTCTTTATAACGTTATTTACACCCACACCAAAGTGCAAACTTCTAAGCAGCATTTGATGGAGTTATTGTAGTTAGAATGTAAAATCGAAGCATGCGTAGAATGCGTTCAGTGTACTCTACGCAATGAGGAAAGGACATGTATGTTGATTTTAATTTATATAAATCAAATTTTTGGTAATTTAAAAGAAATTAAATAAATATATTTTTCAACCTATCATGTTCTACTTTGTATGGAAACATTCATAACAAAATCTCAGATTGAAAAAGGTTGTTACTCGAAAAAAATCTCAAACACAGGTGGCAAACATTTGCAAAAATTGCAAAAATTGCTAAAATCACGTCTTTTTACATTTTGTTCTCACATTTTCCAGGAACCGCATTTTCATAGGTATCCATTTTCAAACTAAATTAATATTGCGCAATTTGCGATTGTGTTTCCCACAAAGAAGTTTCGCTACCATTAAAACAATTAAAAGATCTACCAAATTCACCGGGAAAAAATTATTTTGCTATTAAAAAAATTTAGATGGCGTCATAATCCAGTAATAATTTGAGTGTTGGAAATTGAATTTAATATAACAATGAGTATTTTGGTAGTTAAAAATCGACGTGTTCGACAATCTTTAAAATAACTAAACCGTTTCAGAGTTTATCTCATGGTTCCATACTTTAACCCCTTATTGTGTATGATGTTTGTATCGTATATAATATATAGTACTCGGACTAACACCGATATGGTTCAAATTAAGCCCATCGCAATCCTATAATCTATAATGCATTTGCATACAATACAGCGTCAATAAATAATCAACGAAAATTAAATATTGTTTACTCGCAAAGCACGACTCAATAATACCTGGTTGCGAGTTGAATGCGACCAATGACTGTAATAAGAATATAGGTTAGGCTGCCGATCCGTTATTTTTGTAAATATTTATAGTGTTTACCGGTTCAGGTGGGCTCGTATGCTTATAATCGACATTGCGTCAGTTATAATTTATAAATGCGCACAAATATTCGCTGAAAGGTAATGACGGTGAAAGAAAGCAATTCATTTTTTATTATTTCAGTGCAAATTAAATTGTATCTGTTATAAAAGAAATAACATAGTCACGGACGCGTCCGTGACGCGTCGGGTATTTGACCCGAAAACCTGGCCAACATGATTTTTTTACCTATAAGGGCTCTAGATGTGTTGTTTTATTATGTATAGTATTTCAACCTTCATTCTAAGTATTTGAAGGTTAACAACTAACACAATAAAACAGTACAAAATAGGGAAAAAAAGTAAACTGTATTAAAAATTGTTCTTCACTGCAGTACACCTATTGTAAATTAATTACTGCTACAAGATTTTTCATCAATATTTGTTGTGATTTTATTGCTAGTACTATGTGAAATTTACAAAAATATATATGGCAGGTCCTGTTTAAATACGCATAATAGACGGATTTAAAATTGAACACTATAAAAACTATTATTTTTAGTATTATTTCAAAATTGTCTAATACTTATACTTATTGTTTCCATGGAAACTTTCGAAATGTGATCATCTTTCAAGCTGAAACGGTCGTTTTTTTAGTGGTATTACCCTAATACGTATGTTTTGAACCCAGATTCGCATTCCGCATAAACACATTTATAGAAAACTCCTAACCAGTTTCTATTCACAAGCTTAACTCAACAAGTTCTCCTCAACAATAATCCATTTTAATGCAGAGAACTGTGTATGCGAGTAGGTGCTTTCGATGTATTTTCTTTTCCTGAATATAAATCCGATTCGCTTCAAGCAACAAATTTTCAAGAAATTCACATACAAGTACAAGGTTTTAGGTTTTTTTCGGATGATTCTTAAGAGATTTTAAGGTTATCGGGGTTGTTTGCTATACATGATCCAAAACGGAATCATATACGTACAAAACGGCATTTAGAACTTACAAGATGCATTGAACATAAAATTGTCAATATCTTGATAACCGTAATCATTTGTATATAGCTAAATATGGTTAAATATCTTCTAAATTATCTCTACTATCACGATTTCAAGGAATTGCATCAAATTACATATAAGCCCGTGCATCAATTTTTGGATTTTCCTTTACAACGTGATAGAAATAAAATCACAAAAACCGCATCCGCACCTATCCGCAGCAGATTTTGCAGTAGTTGTGATGTCAAATATGTGCACTATAATTTGAACCACTTTCAAGAGCTCAATTGAGCTAAACTCTCAACTAAAACACAAATTCTCAATAAAACTGTTTTTTTCTATAATAGCGAATATTCTCGGCCTTGCAATAAACAAAATTGTGGGTAAATTTTAATAAAAACAATGTCGAATGAAAGTTTATACTTGGTTCTAAAGAAGGTATAACAAAAAAATCACATTTTTCCTTAATACACAAAATTGCAACCGTTTTCAAGACCGTCAACTTTGTGCATCTATGTTCAGCCATAGTAAAATCTAACTTTTGGCTGACAAGGACACGTGGCGCAGGGCTCAGGTGAAAAAATATTGCCGGCTTTTAGTACATCGGTCCTTTACCTATCCCAGAAACTGGTTTACTTTTTGGAATTTAACAATTTAGATATTTGATTTATGGCCAGTTTTTTTGGGTCAAATACCCCAATGGGGGACGGTATAAGAACACGGATCGGAAAAGATTCATTTTAACGTAAGTATCATAATGTTCATCGTTGTGGTCGTGATTAGGGTAAATAATATGTTACCGTATGGAACAAATTAAATGCACCACGGACGCTAATAGTGCAGTTCCTATTGAATCCAATTAGTCTCCGTACTTGTTATTTGCATGCAGTACGTACGCTGCGATTATTCTAACCCATAGACGCTAGAGGAAATTGCAACGAGATTAGGTAAGCACATGATGTGAATATTAATATCGATTTTGGGAAATTTCACATTTTGATGTAGGTTATCACACTGGTTAAGTGCATATGTTCGGATCACTTATGGGGTATGGAATTAAGAATTCGAAAACCGAGAAACTCGGTTTCCCTAAAGTTGCTCTGATTATTTAACCGCAGCGGGCCCTGTGCTCGATAAATACCGATAATTTATTAATCGGTTTAGTGCCACCAGCCTTAATCTCACGAGCCTTACTGCAAACCATGACATATACCACAATCATACTGCAAGATTATAAGAAATTATTTGTATTTTGACTTTGGTAAAGTTACTTATTGTCGTTTAAAATTGGCTTTTATTTACTTTACAATGTTTTGAATGTACTTGATTTTAAAACTGAGTTCCTAATATGAAACCCACACAAGATAGAGGAAGAGCCAGAGAACGCCTTGAAACTTCCTGTTTTTGTTAATAAATAAATAATACACAATGCTCTCCCAATGCCTCAGTAGCTCAGCTGGGACAGCATTGTGCTAGAAACGCAAAGGTCCCTAGTTCGAATTCAGGTTGTGGCTGTAATTTTTGATTTATTTAAAATTTACATCCCGCCTGTATGTCACCATATTATTAACCTATTTTAATATTAGATAACACACGATCCGATAGAAACGTTGTGGGAATCTTCATCGACAATATTTACTTAGAAAAGTATGAATGCAACCTACTTTTCTTCCAATCAGTCACAAGTGATAATACAACTATATTTACCTAACTATTGTTACAATCATACAGAATTGTGCGTATATGTAGAGAGGAATAAAAACTCTACTGAAATATAACAAAAGAACACTCACCTCCGTCAGTTGTATTGACGACTGTCGGCTCGTCATCCGGTATTGTCCAGGTTACCAAACTTGGCTTAGTCGTGGATTCCACTATCGGTTTCACGGACTCAATTTCATTCGTAGATGTATTACCAGTAACATCCTCCACAATGGATGTCATATTCCAGTCTATATTAAGTACGTCATTTGTATCAGTCAATACTTCAACCAGTTCTGGTGTTTTCGTAGAAATTTCTTCAATCGGTTTTATCGTTTGCGCAGAAGAACTAGCCACTGCAGCCTCAGTCATCAAATTGCTTTGCAATGGAGAAGACGAACTTATCATTTGTTCAGTTGATGATGGTAACTCAACCTTATCAGCAATTGTAATTTTCGGAGTTGTGGTTAATTGTACCGTAGTTGCTTGTTGTGTTGTCTTCGCAGTTGTTGGTGCAGTTGTTATTGTAACTGGTGTTGTTGTAGTTTGTTTAATTTCGGTTGTTTCTGGCACTTTTTGTGTTGTGATTCTCTCGGTTGTACCATGTTCTAAACCTACTATTGTCGAAACAGTTGGTATCCCATATGTAACAGGCCTTCTTGTCGGTTTTATGTTAATCGGCGCTTTAGTTGTACTGGCGGGTTTCCTTGGTGGTTTCGTGGTATGCTTTATAGGCTTACTCGTAGGCTTAGTTGTCACTTTTTGTAGAGGCCTCGTTGGTTTCGGTCTTGGTTTTAAAGTTGGTTTGCCAGTTGGTTTTGTGCTTACTTGTGCAGGTTTAGGCTTACCAGGTCTTGGTGTAGGTTTATTAGTCGCTGGTTTTTGTGTCAGTGGTTTCACATAAACAACTGGTTTTGGGGTGGTTGATTTTGAAGGCGGTCTAGTCACTAAAGGAACACTGACAGTGATTGGTTCTAATGTTGACGATTTTGTTGGGTTTGGTGTTGACACAGTTGTTGCTGGTTTGGTGACCAACGTTATTGGTCTTAGCGTTGTTTGAATTTCGTTACCTTCTACGCTTTGGAATGTCGTCAGCTTGTAAATATCATTACTTTCCGTCGTTGATGGTTCTTTAGTTAATACTACAGGAGCTCTTGTAGTCGCTTCAGCTTTAATTGTTGTCGTTGTTGTCGGACGAGGAGTTGTCGTAGTTGTTGTGGTAGTTCTAATAGTAGTAGTACTTGTAGTACTTGTAGTACTTGTAGTAGTGGTACTAAGTTTTACTGGTTGTCTTAGTTCAATCATAGTACTAGTTGAAACTTCAGCGGGTGTACTGGTTTTCACTGTTGTTGACGGTTCCGCTGTTGTTGTTGTTGATTCAACTAACTTCTCCGTGGTGCTCAAACGTGCTGGCGGGTCCCGTGATTTATCGGGGAATAAAGCTGGTTCAATGCTGTTATCTATGACGTCGTTTAAAGGTTCTACGTGACAACAAGAACCGAAATAGAACCTGTCTATGCATGTTCCGAGATGAGTTCCATTGGATTTTAGGCAGTCTATAGCGAACATACATACTCCGCTTTGGTTGTTTTTCCTTGATATGCATGGTAGATTTCGTATATTTCTTCCAGTTGTACCTGAAAAAGAAAATTACTCAATTAACAATGGAAATTTAAGTTTTCATCAGATATCGTGCTTATTTTCTTGTACATCTGAGAAAAGGTAAACAATATTTTTTGTATACAAGTATTTCGTAATGGTAATAAAGTATTTAATTCGATATTCTTATGCCTAAATAAAACGAAAAAAAAATACAATAAATTAGTAAATAATATTTACCCGTTGTATTGCAAATAATAGAGTTTTAATGGCAGGCACAAAGCTATGTGCAAATATGCATACAACAAGATATCAATGCTGTTGACGTTGTTTTTGGACTGTATTCTTGGACTTTGTATACCCTGTGCACCTGTTGTTGTTTTAGACGTTGAAATTTGCCTATACTATGGCGTGTAACATGCAACCACACACCAAATTTTAACTTACAGTTATATTACTCATAACTTCTTTATTAAAAACAAAAAAGCATAAATACCTATGAATTAAAACAGAACATAAAATATTCCAGGCACTGCTAAATGCGTGAAACGTTTTAAAATTTTAACAAAATTAATTTTGTTATTTAATATGTAATATTTTTGATCGCATTTGTTATATATTAAAAATGCACAACTCAGCTTTTGTGATTATCTCGGAACACATTAGCCTTTAGGAAAAAATTGGATAACCATTTCAAAGTTGGAATTAGATTGTAAATAGTGACACTATGAATAATTTATATAAGGCGTATTAAACAAACACCATCATTTAACTTTTGTGTAATCTAAGATAAGAGTTTTCAATCAGAGACTTAAATATCGCAGGAAGTAAATTTTCTGGTATCCACATTGAATTAGCAAATTTTGAAAATTCGAAACTATATTGGAGTCAGAGACCCGAAAAGCCCAAATTTACGCCTAAAATTATCACGAGTTTTGTCAGATATTGTTGAGGACCTATTATTCATCAACACAATATGATATAGCAAACGATTTGATTGTTTGGGTTCATGTACTTGACCATCTTGGGATCATGCTGTATCCCATCCACTTTGATGCATGCCAGGAGTAATGTACACCATAGAAATAATAAACACATCAAAATTGTCTTTAAATTACAAATAACCAATATTCCTCCACATATACGATGCAAAAGCATAAAATATAAATATGGAGTATTGCCAGCAGACAAAACACCGTAATTTTTTAGCATTTATTTTTTTTAGTGCTTGACCGATATCCAACCTCCCACATTACAAACACGACCTTCAAAAAATGATGGGTTTAGCTAACGGATTCCTGTTTGACCCACAACGCCCTCAGACGACAGACACAGAATAATACATTACTTAAGACGCGAGCAGCTATACCAAAATTCATCATCATGGTGCGGTGAGATAACAGCCTGAGAGATGGTGCGTGAGGAGTTGATACGTCTTCTTCCTCTTTCGCTTCGTCTTCTCTCCGTTCCATTGATGCTGCTCATTATGTAACGGTGCACACATTCCTCAGCCAAACAGCTGACTAGCGCCCTCTCACTTCATCTTTCTTTCGGACCAGTGTCGTCTTTTATCTGACGTCACCGATCCCGTTACCTTGGCCCAGTGGAAGTATTGACCACAGGAGGATCTTCTCCACCACTGCTCATCATATCGCATGCTGGTAACCGGAAAAACGACTGAACCAGCGGCTTTTGTCACAAAAGCCTCTCGTCTCGACGATGTCTAACGCTTTATTGTAAAACTTATACATATTTATAACGGAGTCAACCTAAATGGTCTTATTGTTTTTTATCTTGGGTCCATCTCAAAATTGACTTCAAGTGCTTCTAACACATGTTTTATGTAATTCTTTTTACTATAGGTACATCAAATATATACAGGTTACTATGATATAAAGTGACGTTGGTAATGCTGTGGAATTCGAGTTCCTTTAGTTTATAGAAATTAAGCTCTCTTGTTTGTTTGTATCTGTTTATGGTTTTGATGCTATCACAGGTCTTGCCGTGAAAGCTATAGGTATATGTCAGCTTCTCATCGATCAAGGGCCATAACTTAAGTAGGTCAGATGGCAATTTTTTGAAAATCGATTTGGAAATGTCCAAATACCCAAACTGACTAATCGTGGGAACCTTAAAGTACCAATATCATCTTCATTCCTGCCTGACTACCAATAATTTCCACTAATGACCGCGGAAGACTCAGCTGCACTCCAACAAACACTTCCTCCAGCTTTCTGGAGGAAGTCTACCTTGAACCTGAAAAGTGAAGTACCTGGGACTAACAATCCATGAAAGCCTCACGTGGACATCGCACGTAAAGAGACTTACAAAACTGAATGCGCGTGCGATTGCCGAAGTTTGCAGGCTTAAGAACTACCTGCCAGAGACACGAAGACCAATGATATACCACGCATTGTTTGCAGCACAAAACAATTACCTAATTAATATATGGGGCGACACAACGAAGAAAAATTTACAAACAATCCAAAGACAACAAAATAAAATTCTGAAGATTCTATATGGGATGAACAGACTTACAAGAACTAAAGACTTATACCGAACCACCGGACAATTAACTATTCCAGCTACGTACAAACTCAACAACCTGACTCTATTGCATAAAATTAAACACGGAGAAATAAAAACTAACATCAAACTAAAAATAAACAATGAACACCATAACTACCCAACTAGAAGTAGCAACCACATACGGACTCACAGTTATAGAAAAGCGAAAACAACTCAGACGCTAATGACGAACGCAGTGAGACAATACAACAAACTGCCAAGCCACATAAAAAAATTACCAACACAAACGTTCAAAATAAAGCTGAAAACCATACTGAGAAACGAACTTACGCCGTAACATAAGACTGAAAAATAAACCAACCACACAGCACAGATCAACAACCAAATACCCTCAATACCATTAGCCCGAGGAAGGCCCTGCTGACCCCGAGGTGAAGATAGAGGGAGGATCGTCGCTTCCTTTAGTGCAGAATGAATGCACAAGAAGTGAAGTGATACCTAATATAACTAAGTATTATAATTCTAGTATTTTGTTATATCAATAAAGAACTTTAAACTTAAAAACCTCTTGCTGACCTTTTCTTTTTCCAATTTGGCCATTTTTTTCGGTAGTTTATGTGGGTCTATCTATAGGGACAACATTGTACCAACCATTCAACAGAACCACCAAAAGCAATGCAACACTAAGAAGAATACCTAATGCGCATTCCGTGATAAATATTATGTAATATCTAAATATGTAAATAAAAATTACCATATCTTGAATACATATGGGGTCTAAGGCACTAATAATATTACCTCTACATCCTACACACAGGATTGGCAATTTAAGCTTAAAGTACAAGTGACGCAGTAAGACCCAGTAAGACGAGATACGCTCAATTATCCTTGTTAAGAGTATTAGCAGGTATTATGTAGATCCTTCCGTAACAAATCGCATTTGCAGTGAACGTAAAGTGGATCAACATGATCTAACAGTGCTATGAGAGAAAATCGGATACCATACCTACTAGCTAGATAGAAATTGCATCACAAAATAGGTAATGAGATAGTTGTGGTATCACTCTGGCACAGATTTCGTGCAATTTTTAACATCGTCGTAACGGTTAAGGTCAATTAATAGAAGGAAACAGCTTGTAGATCGAACGGGATGCATAACCGATAATTTTGCGATAGAATGGAGCACATGCCTCTTGATAGTATTGCATCAAGATATTTTAAATATATACAATTCGTGGGAAACTCTATCTGGCAATATTTAGTTTTAGCGGTACATTTTAGAAACAGTAACTACGCAGTGTTAAATGAAGGTTAGTAGCAATTCGCAAAGCACAATGTAATTAACCTACATTCTGCGGAAGAGTACAATGGGACTATTGATTGTTTCCAGCACGACGAAAAGAAAGTAATTACCATTACCTTCAGACTGGGTTCCGTTTACGTGGTAAACAAGTAACTTTATGTTTACGTTTTTTTTTCTGTGGATTTAACAAATAACATTTCTTTATTCTTAGAATAGGTTTTCACTTGCTTATATTTTGGTATTACGCGTCTTTGGGACATGAATCATTGGAGAAAGTTGGACCGGAAGGTAGGAAACCCCGGAGAATTTTTGTGCGTAGTACGTGATGTATGATAATAATAAATTGGTGAAGTGGAACACTGAGAAAGCTACGTTGTTAAGATTGTTTTATTACAGTTGAATATGAGAAGATTCTCGATGATCTTTTTTAATGAACTTTCGTGCATTGGAACTATCTCGATTTTCTTAATATGGATTACGGCTGACCGACGCGACGGTAGGAGATATTCTTTTCATTTTTAATTATACAGGGTGTTTCTAAATATCATGTAAATACGAAAAGTGGTAATTCTTTGGCTTATTTAATGACTAAAAATGCATATAAACATAGGTCCGCAAATGCTTCGTTGCCGATCTACAGGGTTCATAATTTCATATTTTTTTTAGTTTTTTACTTTATCATACGCTGTATGTAATGTAATTTTTGAGATTTTAGCGGAAATATGTCTTTTTGGGTCCCCTTAACATTTTTGACCAAGGTACAAAAAATGTCTGTGTGTGTGTGTGTGTGTGTGTGGATGTGTGTACCCGTTTTTTTGTGGCGACGATTCCGGAGAAACTACTAAAGCTATCTGGACGAAACTATATATTTAGAAGTTTCATGACCAAACTTAGAGCTGAAAAGCTTTTTGTTCAAAATGGTCCAAAGGAACTGGTGGTTTACTCTTAACATTTTTCGAAGATTTTGCAAATGAGCCGCCATTTCTGGAATTTCGTGGAAATAGTTAAATAATAAATTAAAGCAGAGGAAATTCTGAATAAGTTATGACTATGAAATTTTTTGGTACAATCAATAGTTTAGCTGAATGAGCAAATTTAATTTCATCGAGATCGGTCGTACTGCATTAAAACTAGTAGCCAGGATTTGTCAGATATTTTGATTCTAATGTCAGTAGGTAGTGTCAAACGCTAATGTTTTTACAATACCTACTGTCAATATAAGCTGCGTTCAGATATTGTACACCGTTACACTTTTTACACCCAATAACACGTAAGTGTCATTTGGACGGTGTACCCGGTGTCAACGGAGTACAATATCCGAACGCAGCTTTAATCGACATATCTGTCTAGTTCTACTAGTTTTATTTTAATGTAGACATGGCCGATCTCGATCAAATAGAATCTCATGCAGCTAAACTATTAATTTTATACAGATATACTGTATATCAGTGACCAAGACGCAAATAGCGTCGAAACGTCAGATAACAAGAAAACGAATTTTTAATATGTTTGTCTCATCGTAAGATTTAGTGAACGTGTAAAAATTTTTGTTAAACAAAAGCCTCTATTCCCAAAAAATAATAAACAATTTTTGTGAGAAACTTGTTCGTTTTTAATATATTGACAAGGCTAACTAATTTATTTAAATAAATAAATATATATATATATATATATATATATAGTTGATAATAAGTAACGACCGACTTCGTTGGAAATTAAACGTACGAAATATCGTGGGAAATTCGGTCAGAAGGGCGTTATAAAGGAAACTCCTTTTATCTTCGTTCAAATTTTCGTTTTAATTTAAAACTTCATCAGGAATCAGCTATATCGAACAAAACAAACGCTTCAGCACACAACGAAATCGTCACAATTATAAGCAGGCAACAAAAAAACTAATTAATTAATTCTCTACTTACAACTAGAGTCGGGGAAAAACTGCTAGGAGAAATCAGCGTCATCGGAGGCAACAAGCCAAAGCATCCCAGCCAATTAACAAATGAAAACAAAACCACATCACAATAAACAAACTAAAATCACCAGGACAACATGTCACTGTGTGAAAGCAACAACAGGTTACGATACAACACACACGCTGAAAAGCGCGCGACGAATCAATTTCGAACGTCAGGGCCACCAACCTCAACCGCATCGTGTAATTTTTAAAACTTATGGTTAATCAAGAAAGAATAAATTGTGCTTAATTGACTTGTATCTGACTTGAAATTCAAGCAACTGTTTCCGTTAGCCTGAATATGGAACATTTCCAGAAAAAGCCTGGATTTATAATTATTTTCCGCGGTCACAATTACGGTATCCTCCCACATCATTATATGGTCAGAGTCAATGGCATGCTGTGCTACTGCACAGTTTTTTCTCCGTAATTTAGTATCACTTTTGTGCAAGGCAATACGCGACTTAAGCCACTGACTAGTCTGACCATAATATTTCAGGGGACAACCACCGCACGGAATGCAATAAATAACGTTAGACCTCAACCATTGGGGGGTCTGATCTTTAATGTTAGAAAACAAGTTATTAATATTTTTCCTGGCACCGACAACAACACGGAAATCATCGTTCCTAAACAAACCAACCAGCTTCGAAGAAAGTCCATCAATTTGAGTGAGCTTTTTATATTTGACCTGAGCAACACTACACCCGTCATCCGTCGCACCATCTCGAAAAGGGCTATTAAAAATTAGCTTTTGAACCAACGATCTGGGGTACCCATTGTTCATGAACGTCTCACTCAAATCACGCAGGTTTTTGACAGTAAATGAAGGATCACTGATGTGCACAACTCTATTCCGCATTGCTATGATGGTGTTAATCTTTTGACTCATCGGGTGACTTGAGAAAAAGTTGATATATCTCCCGGAAGCAGTAGGTTTCCTATACCAGTCTAAAATAATAGCATTCGATGTTGGGTTGCGGATAACCTTAGTATCCAGAAAGGGAACCCCATAGTCTACCTCCCTTTCCACAGTAAACTGTAAATGTGGGTTGTAGTCATTAAAAGTTTTTAAGATCTCCTCTACCTTGTTGAATGGTACTGCACAAATGATGTCATCGACATACTTAAACAAAAAAGGGAGACTAAACGGTAATTTACTTATGCAGCTATCAAGCAAGCTGTCCATGACCAGCTGCGCCAGTACAGGACTTAACGGAGAACCCATCGGAGTACCAAAAATCTGTTTATAAAATTTGCCTTGGAAAGTAAAATAGCAATTAGTGTACACAAACCTTATCAGCTCCAAAAATCGTTCTCGCGGAACACTGCTACACGGTTCAATGATACCCCAGGCATCACTAATTGTTTGAAGCACCAAATCAAGCGGGATATTGGTGAAGAGTGAGACGACATCCAACGAAATTAAAACATAGTTAGGCGGAAGAAATCTCTGTTCCATCACATTACAAAACGTAAACGTGTCTTTAATGTTGTATTTTTCATCATCCTGAAGGGATGTCTGTAGAATTTCTGCCAAAAATTTCGAGAGAGCATACGTTGGTGAGCCGATGGACGCAACTATGGGACGGAGGGGGACGTTAGGTTTATGAATTTTTGGGAGACCATAAAACTTAGACGGGACAGAATTGTATTTAATGAGAGATCTAGCCGTATCAATATCAATCAACTTTCTGTCTCTCAACACATTGACAAGGTCATTGTTCTTTTTTTGGACCGTGATATTAGGGTCCCTATTCAGGTGTTGATAGACAGACGAGTCGTCAAGGAGGGCCAACGACTTAGCAACATACACAACTCTACTCATCGCGACCGTAGTGCTACCCTTATCAGTTCCGGTAATTAAAATGTCTGGTCTGTCCCTCAGAAACGCCAATGTCCTCCCGTAGATAGAATTAAACGGTGACGAGCGCGAGGGATGTGAAGCATTAGAATGATACGAGTTGGTCACCATGTTGGTGGCCCGCGCCCTGTACAGATCTTGGCGGTCAGAGGGTAGTGCCTGCACAATATTCTCTATCTGCGATAATAAAACAGCAATAGGAACATCCACAGGAGCAGTACTTAAATTGAATTTAGGGCCCAGAGATAAAAAATTACTAATGTCTTCAGGAATCTGGGTGTCAGTCAGATTCCTGAACCATTTTGAGTTGTCCTTAAAAGGTTTGATGTTAACAACTTCCGACTTGAGATTAGCAAGTTTTCTTATGTTCTTGTTTTTTATTTTATTGAAATTACGATTAAAACTATACCTCATATTGTGCGAATATTCTTCGAAAACATATCCAGGCACCAAACCTCTGGCCTTCTCTATTATTCTATTTAAACGTTTATCGAGCGATTCAATATTCTTAATGGTAATCTGAATTTCAAAACCAATTATTTTAACCCCCAACCTGCAATTGAAGGCCTCTATCCTGCGTATCAACGTTCGATCATTGCAATCCAGTAACCGAAGTAGACCCTTGGATCCGTGGGTGACGTGGCTGGGGTTGACATGTTCCCTCCGACAACTGAGAAGAAAAATTCTTCTGTTCCTCGCATTAGCCAGCTTGGTGTTCAGCGAAGCCCAGGTTTTGAGGGTGCGCGATGCCTCGGCACCGTACCTTGTGGAGATGTTATTGTAGAATCCCATCTTCAAAGTATAGTTGATAATAAGTAACGACCGACTTCGTTGGAAATTAAACGTACGAAATATCGTGGGAAATTCGGTCAGAAGGGCGTTATAAAGGAAACTCCTTTTATCTTCGTTCAAATTTTCGTTTTAATTTAAAACTTCATCAGGAATCAGCTATATCGAACAAAACAAACGCTTCAGCACACAACGAAATCGTCACAATTATAAGCAGGCAACAAAAAAACTAATTAATTAATTCTCTACTTACAACTAGAGTCGGGGAAAAACTGCTAGGAGAAATCAGCGTCATCGGAGGCAACAAGCCAAAGCATCCCAGCCAATTAACAAATGAAAACAAAACCACATCACAATAAACAAACTAAAATCACCAGGACAACATGTCACTGTGTGAAAGCAACAACAGGTTACGATACAACACACACGCTGAAAAGCGCGCGACGAATCAATTTCGAACGTCAGGGCCACCAACCTCAACCGCATCGTGTAATTTTTAAAACTTATGGTTAATCAAGAAAGAATAAATTGTGCTTAATTGACTTGTATCTGACTTGAAATTCAAGCAACTGTTTCCGTTAGCCTGAATATGGAACATTTCCAGAAAAAGCCTGGATTTATAATTGCTAATAAACTTGCTAATCTCAAGTCGGAAGTTGTTAACATCAAACCTTTTAAGGACAACTCAAAATGGTTCAGGAATCTGACTGACACCCAGATTCCTGAAGACATTAGTAATTTTTTATCTGTGGGCCCTAAATTCAATTTAAGTACTGCTCCTGTGGATGTTCCTATTGCTGTTTTATTATCGCAGATAGAGAATATTGTGCAGGCACTACCCTCTGACCGCCAAGATCTGTACAGGGCGCGGGCCACCAACATGGTGACCAACTCGTATCATGCTAATGCTTCACATCCCTCGCGCTCGTCACCGTTTAATTCTATCTACGGGAGGACATTGGCGTTTCTGAGGGACAGACCAGACATTTTAATTATCGGAGCTGATAAGGGTAGCACTACGGTCGCGATGAGTAGAGTTGTGTATGTTGCTAAGTCGTTGGCCCTCCTTGACGACTCGTCTGTCTATCAACACCTGAATAGGGACCCTACTATCACGGTCCAAAAAAAGAACAATGACCTTGTCAATGTGTTGAGAGACAGAAAGTTGATTGATATTGATACGGCTAGATCTCTCATTAAATACAATTCTGTCCCGTCTAAGTTTTATGGTCTCCCAAAAATTCATAAACCTAACGTCCCCCTCCGTCCCATAGTTGCGTCCATCGGCTCACCAACGTATGCTCTCTCGAAATTTTTGGCAGAAATTCTACAGACATCCCTTCAGGATGATGAAAAATACAACATTAAAGACACGTTTACGTTTTGTAATGTGATGGAACAGAGATTTCTTCCGCCTAACTATGTTTTAATTTCGTTGGATGTCGTCTCACTCTTCACCAATATCCCGCTTGATTTGGTGCTTCAAACAATTAGTGATGCCTGGGGTATCATTGAACCGTGTAGCAGTGTTCCGCGAGAACGATTTTTGGAGCTGATAAGGTTTGTGTACACTAATTGCTATTTTACTTTCCAAGGCAAATTTTATAAACAGATTTTTGGTACTCCGATGGGTTCTCCGTTAAGTCCTGTACTGGCGCAGCTGGTCATGGACAGCTTGCTTGATAGCTGCATAAGTAAATTACCGTTTAGTCTCCCTTTTTTGTTTAAGTATGTCGATGACATCATTTGTGCAGTACCATTCAACAAGGTAGAGGAGATCTTAAAAACTTTTAATGACTACAACCCACATTTACAGTTTACTGTGGAAAGGGAGGTAGACTATGGGGTTCCCTTTCTGGATACTAAGGTTATCCGCAACCCAACATCGAATGCTATTATTTTAGACTGGTATAGGAAACCTACTGCTTCCGGGAGATATATCAACTTTTTCTCAAGTCACCCGATGAGTCAAAAGATTAACACCATCATAGCAATGCGGAATAGAGTTGTGCACATCAGTGATCCTTCATTTACTGTCAAAAACCTGCGTGATTTGAGTGAGACGTTCATGAACAATGGGTACCCCAGATCGTTGGTTCAAAAGCTAATTTTTAATAGCCCTTTTCGATATGGTGCGACGGATGACGGGTGTAGTGTTGCTCAGGTCAAATATAAAAAGCTCACTCAAATTGATGGACTTTCTTCGAAGCTGGTTGGTTTGTTTAGGAACGATGATTTCCGTGTTGTTGTCGGTGCCAGGAAAAATATTAATAACTTGTTTTCTAACATTAAAGATCAGACCCCCCAATGGTTGAGGTCTAACGTTATTTATTGCATTCCGTGCGGTGGTTGTCCCCTGAAATATTATGGTCAGACTAGTCAGTGGCTTAAGTCGCGTATTGCCTTGCACAAAAGTGATACTAAATTACGGAGAAAAAACTGTGCAGTAGCACAGCATGCCATTGACTCTGACCATATAATGATGTGGGAGGATACCGTAATTGTGACCGCGGAAAATAATTATAAATCCAATTTGCTAATGCAACTAAAATATTAATATTACAAACAGAAATTTAATAGCCATAAATTATACTAAATTTCCTCTACTTTAATTTACAGAACCAGTATAAATTTACTTTGAGCAGTCTTGTCCGTGTCTGTGATTTTGATGTAGTTTCCTTATGTGCCTTTCATTGAATCCTTTAAATTTTAAGTTTGATTTTAAGGTCGGTATTCAAGTTTGCAGTATCGTTCGACATTTCCCGATGCATGCATACGTTAACACCAAACCAACCGTTATGCAATAACTTATTTCGCTGAATCAGATACGAAGTCGACGGCAACCGATCTCCTCCATAGATTGCGGTGGCGACCAGGAAGAGATGCTGCCAGAATGCCGTAACGAGTAGCATTTTGTTCCAACCGTAGCGGCGGAAAACTTAAGACGCAATGGAAGAGGTGAGAGTTTTAATTGTTGTTGGCCTCGGAACGCGATTATCTTGTGGGAAATTGCTTAAAATGTACAACCGAACCGTAAACGTCGTTCATTTCCCTCGCAATTAGAGGCAAAAATGTTGGAACCGGACGCGGAACCCTAAACTCGCCTCGCGACCTGAGTGAAGTAATTAGTTGTCATGGCTACTGTGCGGTAATGTGCTTTATGGCGGAGATGATCAGATAACAGAGGACGGTGTGCATAATTGAGGAAGAAGCTGAATGCATTGTCAACCGGGTGCACAAAATACGTGCGGAATTCGATGGTTGAATGCCTCGGGACGTTTATAACGGAGCCTTGGAGGAGATTCTTTTATGGCATTTTCGAACTATTCATTAGATAATAATGGTTAATAAAATTGTATTCGCTCTCTTAATTCATGGCTGCAACTTTATGAAAATACTGTATTTTTGCTACGTATTTTCGAAATTCTGATTTTCAACTACCGTATAATACCTTATACAGTTAAAATCCCGCCATTCATCTTAATCTTTTGAGTATTGAGTATCAATATTTTACAACTTCCAACTTGTTTGTGAATATCATTGTATTCAGAAATAAGTCTTATGATATCTAATAACAAAACTTTGTATGTATTTTTTATCCGAAATCTGCATACCCCACACGAGAGAATCGCCCTAACTGCCATCTCTCGTTACGATAGTATTGACTTCTGTGTTTGAAGGCCCATAACTCTAAAACTACTGAACAGAAAAAATGAAATGAAGTATGTCATGCTCCTGAATCATTTCTACATAAGTTGTATGACTGTCAAAATTGTTTTCCTCTCGGTGTAAATAGGAGCGCGAGAGAAGTGAAAAAAATTACCCGATTTTATCAGTCTTAAAATATCGCTCGTCTTTCCGATTTACTTTCTCTTAAAGCACTTACTACAAAAATTTCAGTTTTTGTTCAAGTTGCATTTATGATTTGGTGTCTCTTTTATGGATTGGCGTTTTTGTTTTCTTCAGTTTTTATGTAATAAAGGATGCGAACAAGATTTTGATGGAAGCCGATATCTCAGGAACGAATGTTAGCAGGACAACGCAGTTATCATGCAAATAATCCTTATTTACTGCGACACATATCCCTTGAATTTAATAGCATTCCGACTATTTATTAATTTTTAAGACTGAAACATGAACAATATTTTGCGCAGTTCGGCTTCCCTGGCTTGTGGGTTTTGGTGCGAGGCAATCGAAAGAGATGCAATGTTTTTACGCGATCAGTGAATGAATGCGTTTGAATTCGTGTTTGTGAAATATTGTTGGGTATAATTAATTGTACATCTCAATTCATTATTTATATTTAACTCGCACAACTATTCAAAATTCCGAAATTAAATTATTCTGATCGTAACGTACTAATAATAAATAATCTTCCACTGTCCCAGCCAGGGCTGCGGAGTCGGTAGAAATTCTCGACTCCGACTCCGACTCCAGATAATTTTCGTGGTCCGACTCCGACTCCAACTCCGACTCCAGAAAAATTGTATACAAAAATATGTTCACATAATTATGTGTAATAAAAATCTGACACATATAAATAATCACAAATGTGACGCATAATACAACCGAGCAACATTAAATTTGCTATGAAAACAAAAGCACTACCAGGAAAAAGAAACAAATTTAAGAAATTAAATTTCTATTCAAGTATTATAGTATCTGATTGTATTCAACATATGGCTTGTGCATATTAAATTTCTAACAAACAAATGCTGAAACCAGAAGCAAATCAGTAGTTTTATTTGTGCCCAGCGAATTTGTTGGCAAACAAATTTAAACTGACAATCTAATTGTAAATAAAAATCGGCCTATAAGATATCAAAAACGCCTATTGATCGGATCACAAATAAAAAAGTTATGATCACATAATTATAAAATGTAATTTCTTTCTGTAATTTGTTCATTCAAAATATCTCTGACATAATTAAGTATTTAACTGGTTTCTGCAGAGAACATACAAATCGGCACTACTTTGTCCATTTAACCGACTTTCTATCTCTAATAATAACAAAATCACCCACAAGACATAGTGTATAATACAAAATAAAATTCATTCTAATAAAAACAGAATTAAATGGAAAATATGTTTATAAAATTGTTCTGAGGAACAGAATAGCTCCAACCAAATTGTCCTGCAAGGATGCCCTTACATAATGTTAATTATTTTCAAAGCTGAAAAGATCATAATTATGGCTGCAACAGGTAATCTGGATAAATGATTATTACTACATTGAACTACGGCCCTACTTCTCAATCTCATTTAAAATCTTTTGTTCAAATTTCTGCCTGATTACTTTTATCAATCGTCTTCACTTTCGTTTGAAAAGTGTGTTTTGTGATTTGATATTTACATATGTATGTAGGTAGATACTTTGTCAAAGACCTAATAGAATGTTTAGTTTTATTTTTTTACTGAGGCAACGTCCATCTCGCATGTGTTTCTTTTTCTACAATAATTAAACCTAGACTCGGGAGTCGGACTCGGTACATTTTTCCGACTCCGAGTCCGACTCCTTTGAAATTTGCCTGAACTCCGACTCCACGACTCCGACTCCGACTCCACAGCCCTGGACTCCCAGCTCCGTTCCCATTTACCGTTACGATTGACGTAGTGCGCGCTACACGAAATTTATAATTCATATTAAATTGCTTTAAAAATTACTTGCAAATTATAATGCAATTCTTTTCCTACAGTCGCATTAAATAAAATATGACGATTGATTACGTGCATATCCCGATATCGTGCTAATATTAGTTACTGAAATATCCGCTTCCATGAAAAGCTTGTACGGAACCTATATTACACAAAAACTGAAGAAAACAACAGGCTCTAAATGCAACCTGAACAAAAAATGAAAATTTTGCGGCAAGCGTTTTTCGAAGTTAAAAAATTGAAAGACGAACGTTAATTTAAAAGTGTAATCTCTGGGACCTTTTCTCATTTCTCTCACGCCCGTGCTTACACCAAGAGGCAAAAAATGTTGAAAATGTTCTTATGTAGAAATGATTTAGGAGTATAATATACTTTATTTAATTTTTTTTCTGTTCAGTAGTTTTATAGTTATGCGCCTTCAAACACAGGAGTCAATACTGTCGAAACGAGAGATGGCAGTTAGGGCGATTCTCTCGTGCGGGGTCATATACACAATTTGCTCACAAGTGTAATTAACGTATCGACACCGATTCGCTGTGGTGTGCGGGCGCACTAAGGTAAAAGTGTAAACGCCTATTGACTTTGCATTTACATTTCAATTTTCAATTTTATCATTTTTATGTTGCCATTAATACTACTAACATAAAGATTCAAAATATCAATGGCGTTGTAAGTAAAATACAATTTAAGGTTAGAAATTGTTTAATATAAAGATGAATATTTGATAATTAAAAATGAACGTTCTATTTTGAGATAACGAAAATTCTATGGACATATGAAGATTTAACGCGCCACGAATGATCCTATTTATGATCCTATCATTATTTCATTACTATACAGGAATTAGTGCATATGCATAAAGACTACTGCCTACTCTAACTCACCTTTTTGAGCTGCTACTGAATATAAAGCAGTGAGTATTCGTCTTTATGCATATGACACAGTATTATCGAATTATATGGGTGGGTAAATCTAACCATTGCTTCCGTTTGTTTCTTTAGTTTTACAGACGACTAGCCATCTATATATATTAAAGTTGAGAGTACGTATCGACCGTGACTTCGTTAAGAGGAAACGCAAGTTAATAACGTGGGAAATTCGGTCAAATAGGCGATTTAAAGGAAACCCCTTTTAACTCAGTTCGAGTTTTCGTTTTAATTTAAAACTGACCAGTTGTTAACCAGCTGTCTGCAAGGAGGAGACAGTGTGTCGTCCTAATAGTTTGTTTATAAGTGTAGTAATGTTACCGTCGTTTCCGTTTGTGCTCTGGTGCCAATGGGATCAATTTCTCCATGCAATCTTTTCTCCAACTCTATTTCTTGTTCCTGAAGAAGTTTTAAATTAAAATGAAAATTCGAACTGAGTTAAAAGGAGTTTCCTTTAAATCGCTATTTGACCGAATTTCCGACATTATAAACTTACCCTTTGATATACAATCAAGGGACTTTTTACTAATTTTCTCTTCTGCCTTTTAATCCGCAAACTTTTCCTGGTTTGTCTAAGGCATACGCAGATAGTTATAAATATAGAGTCAGCATCTCACATCAACATAATTTAATTTAACTATCGTACCGACCAGTTCTTTCGAGACTTCCCGGACGTGCTAGCAAATGAAAAAATAACGCGGAAGCAAACATATAGAACATGCAAGTGGCACACCCGCATCGCACCGAGTAAAAGCACCGGGAAAATTTGATACGTTGTCATCATATTCACGGAAAGGAAAGCCGCTGCAAATGTCATCATAATGATGAATCATTTTACAGTGGAGCGACCGACGAACACAAATAGAACACTCCCAGCAGCGGTGCAAACACAGTGAGGTGTTTTGCTTACGCCTGCAGCTCGACCCTCCTCAATGGATCGCGCTGTGCGTACCACAATTTGTATTCCACCCACGTCTGGCACGTCTTCTGCGACTCGTACTCGGATCCGTAAGCCTCTAACTGACCCCAATTCCTTTCCGTGTCACAGAAACCTATTGGGCACTGCGAATCACCATACCGTTGTTGCCTCTATCAAGATGTAGATAAGTGAAATGACTAAGGAAGGCAAGAAATGTTTGTTGATTTATTCAGGTTTCTGGTGGGTCTATTTTGTTATGTAATTAAGGATTATGTTTTGCGTTAGTTTATTAAATTAAAGAGTCTCTTAAATAGTGCTTGTGGTCCAAATGGATGTTGTGTGAACATAACACAAAAACAAAATATCATAAATTATATTAATAAAAAAAAATATCTGGCAATAACCTCAAACACTAAGCACTACACAGAACTATCAAATTCGGATGACAAAAAACTATGTGCCAATGGGGCTCTTTTGAGGAAAATAAATTTGGCTTTAAAATTCTGATAGCTTACGAATATGATATTTTACACAAATGATAGAAAAAAAATATGCACCAGTGATGCATCTTGATAAATTTGGGTTTAAAGTTCTGAAACCTTGCAAATATGATAATATTATACTTGCAAAATTACAAAAAAAAAGCAAAATCTATATTCTAACAGAAAGCGGAATATTTTATTATTGAAAATTAATACTTATTAAAACATTTTTTTACAGGGTTCAATCTGTGACGCGTCATCCTCCAACTATTTTAAGAATTAAGAATGTTACAATATAAAAATCGAATATTTTTATAGTATGAATAAAGTTTTTAAGCTTTTTTTTTATTGCACCCTCTTTGAGGTAAACAGATTTTCCATCCCCTACTAATTTAATTAATTCAATTAGCAGAATTGACTCAGTAGCGGAATGTTTAATTGTTTTTTTTAATTTTATTATTTTTTTAAATAACTCCTAGAATACGGTACAGTATACGTTATTTTTCCAAAATGTTGACACTATACCATGAATATAAGAAAAACTACTTTGGTATCAATTTTTTTACTAACTTAATAGTATTTTTAAAGCTACTTAGAAATTTCTATCTTACTTAATTACTCACCATGTGTATAACTGGCGAGTAGTTTCAACAACTTTTACACCCAACATTTGATCTACAGTACGTACCAGTTAGTACACAGATCTAAATTTGTTTGGCAGGTATTGGCTACTGAAAACTTGAGCACTATTTAAAACGTTGTCTATAGTCAGACTTTTTTCACACAGCTTTTGATATCCCAAAGACATAAATAACTCATATCTTTGCCAATAAGATCAATTAAAAAAATCTGATGTGGCCAGGCACATGACCTTACTGTGTATAAAATTAATAGTTTAGCTGCATGAGATTCTATTAGATCGAGTACGACCGTCTCTGCATTAAAATAAAATTAGTTAGCCAGGATTTGACAGATATATCGATCCTATTAACAGTAGGTTCTGCCAAACATCTGCGTTTGACATTACTTACTGTCATAAGAATGAAAATATCTGTTAAATCCCGGCTAACTAGTTTTATATTAATGCAGACACGACCGATCTCAATAAAATACAATTTGCTCATACAGCTAAATTGTTAATTTTACCAAAAAATGTCATAGACATCAATTATGCAAAATTTCCTCTACTTTAATTTATTATATAACTATTTTGACGAAATTACAAAAATGTCGGCTCATTTGCAAAATCCTTGAAAAAGGCTTGGAGTAAACATCCAGTTCCTTTGGACCCTTTTCAACAAAAAGCTTTTCACCTCTACGTTTGGTCATGAAACTTTTAAATAAAAGTAAAAGTAAAAACGCACTATGAATGCCGTTCAAACAGGAGGTTTAAGAGTGACAATAAAATTCGACTGATAACAGTTGCGCCAATTTTATGTACCTGTTTTGCACTAGACAAGGCTCTCGTGCAAATATCTAGTTTTGTTATGGTGTGTTTATTTTATTGGTAACATAAATAGGTAAAATTGATATTTATTAATTTTCTTTTAGATTTTCGATTTATGTTCCTCTAAATTTTCATTTTCCCCCATCGGGACCGCTTCAGAGGTTAATTTCTTGGCCCCAGACATAGCACCCGCACAAGGAGGGTGGGTGCGGACTTTGCCTTTAAATCATGCCCAAATTTCAAAACAACTAAAACAGAATTTCTGTTTGTGTGTTAAGTAATTAATGTGTTAGTCAATTAATTTGAATAAGGCGATTCTTTGAAAATACAAGCAAAATTAAAAAAAAATATATAAAACAAATAGATTTCATTAAATTATTGACAGGGAATGCTTTGAACAGGAAAATACAGACATAAAATCGTGTTCGTCATGGCTGTAATACAAATTTTTAGTATCTCTCAAAAACTAGGCACATGTCAGTATGTTTGCCTTCAGATTCTGATACTAAGTAAAAAATCATACCAGAATTAATTTTGTCTTGTTCTATTTTGGTCATTTAAAATACGGTAGACATCACAGTATTTTAAATGAGTACTTAATTGAGGTATGTAAGTTTGATGTAAAATTTTGATCATCTCCGTCGGCCTCGTGGGAAACGGGTTAATGTTTATTGATTGGTCTCAAGTTTCAGAGGAATTAAATTGAGATCACCCTCTCAATTTATAAAGCATACACAATGTGTAGTTCCAAAACGTTCAGAAATACGTACCACCTTACTGCCCAACCCAAATAATGAAACTAATCACAGTTTGTTGCATCAACGTAGGTCCAGTCACGTTCAACCCACGGAGGGGTTATTTTTGACTCCCGTATGTGTGATATTGATTTTCTTTACTAATTCTAACGTCGCATTACATGCAATTTCCTGAATGTATGGACCACACCATGCTTTCGAGTTGCTTATATGCAAAGTGGGTCGGTGGAATTTTTAAACACAGCAATAACTGTCATGGTAATTCCGTTGTTGCCGTAGCGTTAAATCTCTGTGAGGCAAACAGATTTCTCATCCCCTGCTAAATTAATTCCATTAGCAGAATTGCCTCAGTAGTTCGGAATTCTTAATTTTTAGTGTGTTTGTATGTGTTTATCTTCGAATTATTACATACAGCAAAAAAGTAAGCTATATTTAATTATCTTCAGTGATGTTAAAAAAAGTTTCAAACAAACTTGGATTCAAATGTGTTGTCTTATAAACCTCACACATCCTACTTATTCTATGTTGTTTTTAAAGATGGTACCATCTACCTAAAACGTCTAACGTTAAGAGACCGCAACTCAACAACGAATCACTTCAGGAATTTATTAGGTAGTTTCTGTTTGTTTTATGAGATTCAGCTACCGGCAAATTGTAGGCACCACTTATGTAATCAACACCCATTACATACTATAACACTGGTACATGTATAACAAGGTTGTTAATCACCTGATTGAAATTGTTATAATATAAATTTGAAGTAGAATATTGTTTCCCTAAAATTTAATAGAGTATTTATTTCTGTATTCAATGATCTTCAAATTGTGTGCCACTTATACAAACAAACATGTGATTTAAGAAAAATGCTATTCTGTTGTTTCTTCTGAATTTATAGTCACAAGTGTCTCAAGAGATGTCCGTACAGCCTTGATTTACTTAATTCGGTTATACGTCTCTCGACTCAAACAAAGAAAATGTCAAACAGTACAGAGGTTATTGGACGATTTAACTAGGAAATACAATTACTTATGACGTTCTTGGGTTAGCTTTAATTCGAGTCCCTATTTTAGCTGTACTTTCTGCAAAACGTGGGGAAAGTAAAGTATGCTAAAGAGAATAAAGAATATTTATGACACCAAAGCGTTAGATCCATTATTTCAACCACACATAAAAATAATGAGCTATTTGATCAAAACCATTACTATATTTACTTGAAAGATATTCTAGATATTAGTTCTATAATATTAGAACGTGATATTAGATGCGGTCATATTATTATTAGATACTCCAGAAAATTACCATATTATTGAATTTCTGATATGGAAATTGGGAGTTGTAAAACCCGATTTTCTAAAACCCTGTTCTTGTATGAAACCTAAACCACCACACAGTTGATAATCTACTCTAAAGGCTAATTTAAATTATACTACTTTCGCTCTTTTCTATAATTCTATTTAACATTTTTTCGTCATGTTATTTTTTCGACACTGGTAGTCCAGATAAAGTTACAAGGTTTTTTTTTATCCGATGTCCGTTTTCTAGCTTGTAGTCTATATTCGTTTTTATTCTAGTCTGTCTACTTTACTAAAAGTGAAATGATAGACCATAAAAAGCCTGGATTTCCGCGTCTTTCTTCGCGAAAACCGCGAATCCGCGGCCGCGGCCGCGGCTTCGCCTTTAAAATGCCTTTTCGCAGCTGCGTGGACTCGTGGATAGCCGATTAAGCGCCCCATTTTCTTAATTTTTTGCAAAAAATCGAAAACGACGAATATCGCCGCTTGAATTCCATTGGAAAAAATATCTGGAGAGGGTACACTCAGTTCAAGACTTTTCCGAAAATTTGAGACCTTAAGTTGCCAAAGGATATGTAGGGAAGCAACAATGGGCGCTCTACCGCGGCATTTATATGTTGCTAATTTTCGAAATTGTTGTCTCTGACTGGTAGTTCAGATAAAGTTACAAGGGTTTTTTTTATCCGATGTCCATGTTCTAGCCTGTAGTCAATATTAGTTTATATTCTAGTCTATATGTTGCGAATTTTCGAAGTTGTTCTATCTATATTTTAAGGAATCAAAGGAAAATAAACTGCCGATGGAATGCAAAGCAAGGATCTACGGCCCCTTTTACGGACCCGAGTCTTTCTTTGGCATAACCAAAGGTCATGTCAAGCAAAGGATTCGGAGTTGTGAAGAAAGCGTCAAGAACTCTAGCTGGGTATATTCATCTTGCATGAGGCTAGTAAAAAGTTTGTCGACTTTTATTGCCACAAGGACAAGACAGTACCTCGAGCTGCGAAAGAAAAACCTAAGAATCCTCACAGGATACTGTCTACTGCATCATACACTTTGTAAAAAGGCAAGGCATCGAAGGACTCGAATTGCATAGGGGGAATCTACAAACAATCAAACCTGGTTGACGTAATTCGAAAGGCAGGAAAGCCAAGAGCCCACTCTGCAACATAACATACAATGTATAAATATTGCTACTTGAATTTCAGCCCCATGAACAATATCGCATTTTTTAGATAAAACAATCCACATCTTCCAAATTGCAGTATAAGCAAAGTGGGTCGGTGGACTATTTAAGAATAAATGGCACTATAATTCCTCACTTCCGTCAATATACAGAGTTCCATTCACCTACACATCAGGCAATCTAATTCAATTAGTGGACGGTTCCGGTTAACTCGCATATTATTTAATCCGATTACGCGCATGTGCACGTGCATTAGCGAGCAATGCATGGAATTGACGACATTTGACCCAGAAATTCTTTCCGGGGCCGGCAAGTGGGCCATTGAAACTTTTGTTTTTTATCCGCGTGGAATGAGTCACGAACCTAAGTGAAATGTAACGGTTCCGTGTGATCGTTCCCGATCTCGATGATGATGACATTACTATCATGTTAATCTATTGTCTCGTGTCAAGATTGTACGTTAACCTACTGACAGCTAACGCGCAGTGTTTTGAACCGTGCATCTGTTTTGATAAAGTTATTACAGCAGTTAAGTAGGTTTGTTCTATGAAAATAGGTCTCTGAAATGTATTGTTTCAACTGTCAAAACGAATTCTAGCTTGTTTCTAGTTACCCATATTGTCCAAAACGTTAATAAATAGTCTAATGAACAAATTAATGGCCGGCAAAAGAATACCGGGTCACTTACAATTTCCCTTTTGTTTACTATTACTACTACTACTACTCTTATTACTACTATATTGCTACGCTTACTTCACTTGTTGTTTCTTAAAATTTGGTATGTGGACAGCTTTCAGCTGACAACGCATGAATGAATAAAAAATACGAACGTCTTCCTAAATTTTGAAAAATTTCCTAAATTTGGAAAAATTTTCCAAACGTTGGAAAGATTTTTAAAATTTTGAAAGTTGTCCAATCGAGTTGAAATTTTGTATCTGGACAGATTTCCGGGGAAAGTGCATGAATCAATAAACAAATATCGGAAAATTTGTCCAATCGAGTTGAAATTTTGTATGTGAACACATTTTTGCTGACAATGCATAAATCTATAAAACACCCTTTCAAAATTGGTAAAAATTTCAAAATTTGGAAAATATGTCCAGTCGTGTTGAAATTTTGCGTCAAATTTTCGGCGACAATGCATGACTCAATAAAAAAAATTAAAAAATTGTCCAAACGATTTAAAATTTTGCAAAATAAATGAACATTTTTTAGAAAATTTAGCAAAATATTTAGATTTGTTCATTAAGCGTAGTTTTTTAACAAAATATTTTTTTCATAAATTTATTTTTGGTGTGAAGGTACTTTTGTAATCTATTCCAGATTTTGATGTTTATTTCAGAAGATTGTTAAGAAATCATTGCTGATGCCTATTATACCGGGAGCACCAATTGTATCAATTCCCAACAATCTGTTGTTTGAGATTAGATCCCAACTGTGCAATATTGTAGCTTTGATGTTCAATAATCTTTTACCACTTTTTCATAGCTTGCAAAAAACATAAAAATAATCACACGGCACTAAAATATTGAAAAAGAAAAAGGTTTGCAAATCGTCTAAGTTCAATACAACCTCTGGAGTAATTAGGAAACCTTGTCCACTCTATAAAGGATCGCATTTGTTTCTCAACATGTTCCTATTGACTTTTTTTTGGGGATGTTGCCGAGTGCACAAAGCCAGTGGCTTGTTTGTACGAGAGTCGGGGAGACCGAGTATTTCAAAAATCCCCTGCCTAACCTGGGTTTGAACCCTGGACTTCCTAGTGAAAGGCATTCGCCTTATCTGCTCGGCCACCTCGGCCCCTTCATCTCAATATTCATTCCAAATTTCTGCAGAAACCTTTTCAAACATAAAGAATTTATATGTTTGTGTATTCTAGATTATTGAAAAATATCGAAGACCACCGGCTTGGATTTTTTTAAAAGTAATTTCACAACAGTTGCTAAACAATCTTACCAATCGGTCAACATGGCGTTACGTCCTGAAGACGCGTTTAAAGTTGTCAAAACGACTCGATCCCCAAGAATTGCGACCTCTCACGCTGTTACTTCTTCAAAATAACTACATTTTATAGTTATTTTAGCCTCATTTATATGATAATATGTACTTGAAACTAAATATCAAATCTGAATATTGCTCGGTGTAGTCGAGAATACCTTGACGTAAAGTACTAAATAGAAGAAAAAATATTGAATTACCTATATTTGCTGTAATGTAGGCTGGTTGCATATTATATACAGGCGATGTTTCCACATTTATCAGGACACTTGCTACAGTAAACACAATGGCTGGCAACATCTGAAAATAAGAATAAAACAACATTAATTATAGCATCAGAACATAATAGTACTTTTAGTCACTGACCTAACTACCACTACATAGTATTTTAAATGTCCCTATTAAGTTTGTAATTCAAATAAACTGATCAATTTATTTAAAAGCTTTCCGCTTGTGCGGAGAAGCTCTTCTTGCTATTCTATTATTAGATCAACGGAACTTTATACAGGTACTTCGTAACGGAATTAACATTAGATTATTAGACGACATTCTCCAGACTATGCTAATTGATTAAACGATAAGTTATAATCACGAAACAAATAGAACTTATGACAATATTCTAAAACATTTAACTAGTAATTTATTTGCCATTTTTCTTCATATCCTTTTCTTGACAAGTTTATTTCAAACCAATACCACTTAGTCGAAATAATGAAAGTTTTTTTAGCGATAGTTCTATCCAACATCTTCCAAACACTTTACTTTAGTTCTTAGCGCTAATGATGCTAGTCTCAGGTCAATGACTATCTGTCGGCTGACTATTTTCGTGCCTCTAGCATTTACAATGTCTAAGGCAATTAGTACTATCTTCTATCTACAAATGTATTGCCCAGCAAGACAAAAAAGTGTTCGCTGCTCGCGTATAATGGACGCGCGATACCGAGAATAATAACTTTCGGCTTCATTATAAGACCATCGCGAGTAATTGGTTATTTTGACCTCTATGACGATGCTGACGATGCCTGACGATACTGTTGAGGGTTGAAGGCAAAATATTAGAAATGTGTTACAACATAGTACAAAATATCTAGACTACTGTTTATCTGGACAAATGATCACGTTTGTTTTAAATTGTCCACTATTTTGCCGTGCTGTCAAAGGTCGTATCTACGTTTGTCAAAAGTGAGAAAATGATGAGTTTAAGAAAGTTTTTTGTTAATTCTTTGTCGTTCTTGTATCTTTTAGCTTTAACAGATCAAGGAGAAATCATTCCTTTATATGGTTTTATCGGAAACAGTAAAAACTGAACAAATTTGTCAGTTTCATCAGTTTTTATGTATTATGTAGTTTGTATAAATAGTAACAAAACTATTTTGGTATTATTTTTTGTTGTTTTTACTTCATTACGTAAATTTGTATAAAAAGTATAAAAAGTTTTATGTTCTATCTCACCAAATGTATTTCTCCTTTATTTTAGGGTCACTGCTGCTATATACGAGAATGGAGGTAGGAAAATATTATTCTCTGACGTTTATTCTCTACTACGTGAATCCTGGGGCTCAACATTATAAATGGGTCGCTGTGAAAACACATAACAACGCAGCTGCTGGAGGTTTCATATTTACTTGATTCTCGCGATATTAACATAGATGTTATCTTGCTAAAACAGCATCATATATTCATAATTACATCCTGCTCTACTACCGTTGCTTCGGTTAGTCGTTCACATTGTTTCTTTACATTGCAAACGCTTATATTTACCTGTTGCCTCTGATGAGAGCGCATACTTCGAATATTGTGGATAAAATGTAATATCTAATAGTTATTAACGAAAATCTGACATGGAATTCAGTGGATAATAAAATGTGGGACAATAAGAAGAAATTAATGCATTATAGGCGAATTTCCGTCGTCTTTACTTTCGTGCACTATTCGGCTTTACATGCGGAAAAACAAAAATATACTAGCGTGCGCGTATTTCTGACTTGTAACCCAGTCAAATTAGACAAAAAAAGCGGAAAACTTCAGACCCAGCTCGATTTTTCCATACACTTTACATTAGAACACGTAAGAGGAACAACAAAATGAATGTGCTTGTTAATCCATTCCGCGGCCTAAATAAATGAAAACATGTTCTGTGTTGCTACTTGTGTTGTTGACGCAATTCAGCCGTAACATAAAAACTATTACTCGTACGAAGAAGGTGAATTATTGTAAAAATAACAGATCTATCAATCTAAATCTAACCTTTATTGTCATCAGACCAATAGGCAGCGTATAATGGAGACACAGTAATGTATTGTGAGAAGATACTTATATGGCAAGAATGTTACTTGACTTTCCTTGCTTGGGTACTTAAATTTAATATTATGCTTAGGCATTTAGTCGTGTCAAATTCTATTTATAAGGTGGTGGTTTTTCTTGATGGTGCTATTGGTATGTTATTCAGCATTGTTTATTAGATTTCATTTGTTTTGTAGTAAGTACTTTGCATATTCGTCATTATTATTATTTCCTGTTATGTTTTGCTAAACATTTACTAGTATGTGTCCTTTTCTGGTATATATGTATACTGTATACTTAGCCTTTGAATAAATTATTACTCTTATTAAGATAATGTATTCACGATTTTGCCCATCTTTCGAACACGTTTTTTGTCATTATCATCTCTTCTATGGTCTGGTGAGAGTGTAATAATGCCTATGTTAATAATAATAATAATAATAATAATGGTGTATGTGTATACAATTATCCAGGTGTGTTGGAATTTTTCCGAAATGAAATCCTATTTGACTGGCCTATTGTCCTGACGAAGAATTTGGAAACTTGGAGAAGTTGAAGTACATTCCTTTTTGCTTTTCTGACAAATGTAAAAAAGTGTTTTTTAGTTTTTTTAATAAAAAAATAATTTACAGTGTACGAGAATATATGCATGCTAATTAAACTAAATTCTTACAGGGTTCCGTCTCATCATCATGGATTAACGAACGTTCAATGTTATTTTAATCTTGTTCATTCAAAAGCTTTTTTTAATCTTAAATTTTTAAAAATATGTGCCGTAAAATAAATTGTTCTCTAAAAGGTTGAAAAGGTTTAGCATTATGTCCAGTGCGATGTCCAGATTAAAAGATATATTGCAAAGGGGGTATACTCGTTCACTGAGGTGCAGTTTTCCATCACTGCAAATTTTAACTGTCGTAGTCCCCACAGAAAACAGAAAATATTCCGACAGCATTTCTTTCGGTCTTTTGAGATTTTTTATGGTATCCCCTGTCACCTATCTCCTTTTCGTTGCCGTTAAATTCAAGTTTAATAATTACAAAGAAATTGTTATTTGAAAATAATGTGTGGAAGTAACAGTTATATTGAAATTTAAAATTACAGCCACCTAACATGAAAAGAATTGAAAAATTAGTATTTCTATATTTTACTCTTTATCCTGTTATTCATTTCTTTTATTTTATTTGTTCAAGATATGTAGACAAATGTAATTTGGATGATTGTTGATATAGAAAATGCAATTTTTTATATTTTCCAGAATAGTTAGTTCAATCAGGATTACTTTTTGAACATGAAAACAAACAATTTTTACCACAACTGCGTCAAAAATCTGTATCTTTTGTATATGAACCTAGGTAGCTATGAGTTTTATAAAACATGTAGTCGAAACTTGCCAGACAAACTAAAAAAAGAAAGAAATATTGTTGTATCGATATAACTAAAAAAAATACCCTACGATTTTATATCGACCTTTCAGACGTAAATTGAATCCAAATTTGATAGCCAACTTTTTGGTTTATCGCCACAAACCTGTGGAAATCATACTTTACTTTTTACTGCTGTGTTTAGTTGAGTTGTCTTTAGCAACGTTTCCAGCTTATCTTGAACGTATTGAGCTCATCTCAATTTAGGATTGAGAAATTGCAAAAATAACCAACAAACACAAAATTACAAACATTTGATTATTTTTTTAATGAGAACTGAGTGTCCGATCTTAAGAGTTTTAGATCGAGTGTCCAAAATCCCAAAAATGTTTTATCAACGTTTAACTTTTTATTTAACAAAATAAATAGATTGTTTTTCAACATCATGTTTTATCTCTAAACCTATAATGGTGATAGGATCTCAAATTTAAATTTTGCGACGCTATAACCTAAAAACTCGCCCTATAAATTTGTATCTGTTTTCCCTTGAATATGCTCTTTAATTTGCTAAAATACAAAGAATTTTCGGGCAAAAGACCGAAAATTTGTTGGGTACTTTATGAGACTTCTGCGTTTCCTTTTGAAATAAAAAGTTAGGATGGTTCCATCTTATTTTCCTCGACTGTGCCTGATATTATGCTGAGGCTAATAACATGAAAATGTTGGACTAATGAAAATATCACTAGTTAACTAAAGATAAATTTGCAAAAATGCAAATTGACATTTCTATCTTGACATTGGAGGGATTGTTATTATTTGTTCGTTATTAGTTATGAACAAGCTTGCATTCAAAATGCGGTTTTCGATAACAAATAATGAACGCGTTAGTAGTTGTATAGTGCTTATTCATCCATGTGCTTTATCTTTCATTAATTTCTTTTTATTGATCAGAATTATTGTTATTTTTAACTTCATTTACTTGAAATTTATTTGAGCTTAAATAGGTCAGGGTTGTCGAGAACTATTAGCACTTCAACAATGTCAAACTGAACTTCGCCCATTGTGAAACTCTCTACCTATTAATTCTGCACAGCATCAACTTTTTCAATTGCATACCAGAAGCTTTTTCTTACTTTAAACAACATTTCATCGCAATTATTTTATGAAAAACAATTATTTAGTCGATCATTGTATTCGGAAAAATATTGTTATCATTGTTCATAAACCAAGTAGTAAAGGAAGCAAATTCGCTGTAATGTGCCACTGTTTATTTGTCAATTTTCGACTATTTTAACCAGTTCATAGCCACCTACTATAATAAAAAAAAAGTATCTTTTTCGACAGCGCATGCAGGTCAACCTACATGCACAGATACACACATCCTTACATGAATGAATAAAATTCCGTGATTCATTTCTCCGCAATTTATTTTACGGCATGCGGTCGCAAGTTTTGCCCATGGTTATAATTCAATTTACAGTTCCCGATTCATCCGTCCGTCGTTGGTGTAAAGTAGGTTGTCCGCCACATAATTGACGGTAAGCATTAAGTAAATTAACTGTTTATGTCACCGTCGAGCGAATTTACAGTTATGATTTATCCGGTATCTGATAGAGGCGGATACGCGAATACGAGTGAGGCGACGAAAACACGAGGAGACGAGCTGCTGGCTGCTCAACTTTTCAAATTATGAAACTCATTAAGGCGGGCCACTATCTCCCAAGTTATCATTTCGCTCAACCTTTATCGACGTCGCCTCATCAGCACACCGTTCTTTTTTGGCGCTTATCCTCTACGATTACGTAGGTTAACTAAGCGATTCAGAACTTCCTTGAAGATCCATTGTAGCGACTGTCATTTGGGATTACAACTTGATTCCATTTTTGACAACTAATTCACGACACGAAAAAGTTTTAATCCGTTGAATAGAAATCGTAGTTATTCTAGATTTAAAGAAGAATGTACAACATGGTAAAGGTTCCATTTAATTTGTTATTATTCACCACATTCATCACAGTAATTGAAAGCCTATAACGACCGGTATTTTGTTGAAATCACTGTTGGAAACACAAATGTTCATGTAAGTCCTACATTGCAATGTAATTGTGTATTTTGTAAAATAGAACGTTAATTATACCGGGTAACCCACGGCACAGGTACTCCCGTTTATTTTCTTGTTTATAAAGCTGGACGAATGAAACTTGGGAAAGTGTTAATAGACAAAAAATGACAAAAAATTTGGGATACTCTTGAGGCTAATATGACTTCCGGTTTTTCCGGATATGACGTCATAATTGAAATTTTAAATGGCACCCTATATTTGATATTTTCAATCAGGATGACATTCTGAACACAAAAACATATCGATCGTCAATTTTTATAACCAAAGGCAACGCAAAAATAACTTTTTTATGTGTTAATCCACAAAAATTTACCTATATAGATTAATACACAAATAAGTTATTCTTGCGTTGCCTTTGTGATAAAAATTGATGATCGATATGTCATCCTGATTGAAAATAACACACGTCATTTCAGGAAAAACTGGAAGTCATATTAACCTCAAAAGTATCCCAAATAATGAAATTTTTTGTCTATCAACACTTTCCTGAATTTCATTCGTCTAACTATATATAAAACTATATATATAAAAATAAACGGGGTACCTATGGCGTGGGTCACCCGGTATATTACTAAACTTAAAAGTTTTCGATTACTGAAAATGAAAATCTCATTTCAAGATACTGCATAATAACACAAAAAATTATGCAAAATTATTGAATCTAATAGATTTTTTTGCGTTAGTAAATGCTAAAATCAATTATTATATTTTACTGAAGGTCACTAACATATTAAGATTTATTCACAAAATCTAAATTAATTAAAATTAAATTTGTTTCAAATTTGTATTTACGGTAATTTGGCACTTGTCTCTTACTGGTGTTTTAAACATAGCTTCAAAGATATTTTACCGAGTTTAAATTAATAAACATACATGTGTTTTGTATTGCATGAATGTATCATTTCTTTTAATTTTGAATGTTTTTACTTTACAGCAATATGTTTCAAATGTCTGACGACTGAAAATAATGACAATTATTTATATCACTAAAGGGGTACATGTCGGTACATTTTTGGAAACGTAAGATTATTAATTATAATTTATTATTACCATAAAAAAATATTTTTTGTACTTTGCGTTCGTTGTGAACTCATAACGAAACCGCTTTCGGTGTCGTTATGAAAACACTACATCACCAACTTTTAGTTTTCCAAGATTGATGATATGACATCAAGTGTCAAAAAAGGCTGACATCTCAATCGCTATTGGCTCGCGTCAATCGTAGTTTTGAATTTTACCACAACTACGAACTGTTGAGTATAAAACTACTCTAGATTGTAATATGACAACCGCAATTTTCGAAATGTATGTAAAACTAATGTCGCAAAGTAGAAAAATAGTATATAACACTCGTTTTATAAGACGTATTGGCGCACTCGTTCCATTTGGGCACTCCTCGCTACGCTCGTCGTAACCAAAACAACTCGTGCGCCAATTTGTGTCTTATAAAACTTGTATTATAATATACTATAGCATTCTAGATCCAAAACTTGAAAAATTTCAAATCAACTCTAAAAGTTTTAAATATAGTTCTAGCTATAATAGTACACACGGTGCCCATAAATATTGCGAAAAACTAAAAGGGGTTGCATGGGAGACTTAAACAGGCATTTTTTGTCAGTAAAGGCATATGCGGAAAAGAACCTTTAAGGCATTAAGCTTAATTGAAAATAGTTTCTATATAAATAGTATTTATGAAATGAACATTTGAATAACGAATGGATTGGTCGAGGTGCCCTGTTCATTAGCGTCATCGATCCCCTCTACTAAATCGACTTGTCTTCCCACTTCTGGAGGTACGAAAACAGTCGTATTCACAGTATCCACAAGGATAATCAGAAGTTCTTCTAGGCTGCAGTTTTCGCTAGAGTGATGGCCGCTTGCACTCAAGTGTTCATGGTATCATCCATTAGGATCCAAACATCCCTAAATCTACGGGCCAACTTATGTATCGAACTGCTTCAGTGAAATCAGTTCTTATTCGATTTTAAAGTGAATGTAATACTGTATACTAGATGTTCCATAAAGATTGCGAGAAACTGATAGTTGTTGTATGAGACACCTAAACAAGCATTTTTTTTCAATAAAGTCATATCCGGAAACTAGCGGTTTAGTACTAGGCTTAAAGAATATTTTCTATGTGCGCCGGTTCTTAAATGAATATTTTCCTAACCGATGGATTGAACGAGGTGGCCTTGTTCATTGTCCCGAACGATCCCCTTTACTAAATCCACTTGACTTTTTCTTCTAGATGGAATAAGAACTGCTGGAGAAAGAGTGGTGGCCGCTTGCACTCAAGTGCTGCTGTTATTATTGCTAATTGGATAAGTTTTTGCAACAAGCCGGAAATAAATGATTTCAGTATATTTCGTTTTTTCAGTTTTTTAACGGCTCTTTTCCGGACATAACTTTATTGACAAAAGACGCTTGTTTAGGTATCCCCTACAACCCAGCTTGCGGTCTTATGGGACACCCTGCATAAACTACAGCTCTTTAGTTACATTATTGATCTGACCATTTCAAGGCAAGACTTGACTTTGTATTGTGTTTTTTAATGTTTTTATTTGAATAAATAATTTATTATTTATTATGCCAAATTGCCTTTCATTTTCTCATAAAAATGTCATGTACATTTGTATATTTTATACAACACATATTTACATATGTATAGTTTTTTTCGCCCTTCACTATGAGCGTTGGACTACCGTGACGTAGGGAGTATCGAAGAAAGTTTTTTTCGAAATTCTCTCCCATAGGGAGCCTGAAGTTTTTAAGTTTCTTAAAAAATTATAATTTTTCCATTTTTCTTTTAAATAAGATATGGTGATTTTTTCTCAATAAGAAAAAGTTTAACAATAAGGAGTAAAATAAACGTATAGAAAAATATATGACTCTAATGCAACATGTAGATCGTCCGTTAAATTCATAAAAACTTAAACTAATTTAAAAAATGTGTTTAAATGATGATGAAAGTTGATGTGTCATTAAATATTAGATTATGTGCGTTGTTGTTAAGTTGCTTGTTATCAAATAGGATTATTAAAGAGTTAACCGAAGGCTCCAACATGTCTCCGGTTCCAAGGTTCCAAAATTTGAGACAAAAATAAGTTTCGAAAATGCATTCAACAATAAGTGTTTGTTTTATTTTTTTATACTTTTTTTTCTTTATCTAGCAATAACAAACTACCCAAATAAACAACTTTCATTAAAAAAATATTTGAAAAAAATCAAATTTCCAAAGATAATTAAAAAATTTAGTCCGCTTTTGGGAGACCAAAATATTTTGCAATTGGGCAATTTTTTTTTGTGGTATATGTGCAATGGACTAAAAACTTGAAAAGAAAACTCCTGGTTTTGCTTGAAGTATGTCCACATAGACTTTACGATCAAATGAACGTAGGACATACCTTATCTATAGATAAACAATGGATAAACATATGTGAACACTGAAAAGTATCTGAACACGTTAAAAAATTGGGACGTGTATTGGCTTTTGTGAAGAAACTCTCAATTGCCAGAGAATAAATTATAAATTTAGATGTTTAAAATAAAGTACTAAGGAATATGGATAAGGACCCGATACGGAACAATCACCTTCACACAAAGTAAATATAGGACATGAGTGGATAGTCTATTACTGTACCTGAATTCAAATTCGAATTGATGTTAACCTTTAAGTTTCAATATGATAAGCATTTTTTGCTATTCCAAAAAAATATGTACATAACCCAGCATTAAAAATTATTTAGTACGAATGCTTAAAGTGTTTCCTACTAACGTAAAAAAAGCGAAAATAGCATCAAATTTGTCCATGTCGATAAAAGTTTCAGATAAAATGCAAATACTAGTTTCGTTCTCCTGGTTTTATGTTGCTGGGATAATTTAAATCACTGAGAATTAATAAATTTCGCCAGAGATCGTCCAAAGTTTGAAACTTTTAAGCTCTTCAGTCTAAAATTTCCATTATAATGTAAGAATTTATAAACCTTCATTACCTCGACATCATAATACAGATAGTTAAAAACTTTATAGCGAAGAAATACTTTGTTGGTTTTATTTGTTAATTAAATGGCACCAGCATCTCTGCGTTCAATTAAAATGAGAACTACATACAATAAGGGGTGTTTGAATGACTTTTTTACTGACTTTTTTTACATCAATCATTTTTCAAAAAGGTTTATTTTTCATATTAAAAAAAAACAGTAAAATAATTTTGACCTTAATTAATCAGAAAATCTGGAACGTTGTTCATGTAGTCCAGACTCAACTCTACATTAGTAAAAGCGCATTCAGTGGATTTTCATTAGCAGAATTCTGGTATAAATCTGGTGTAATCTCATTTTAGGATTACAAACAGATGCTAGCGCCGCGCCAGAGAGCTGGCTTTAATTTAATTTGTGTCTCAAGGTAGGCACGGACACTAACTCAGGTGGAGATTTTCAAACTCGCGGCGTAGTAATTATATTAATGTGCAAAACGTTGGTTCAACCAAAGCAGACTAGTTTCATGGCGTCTCAAGCGTGATAAAATTAACGATACATTTCTGACTGTAAGCCCCTAGCTTAAAAAGGAGATTAACCGTGCTAAAGATGGTAAATAGGTCTTCCCTCTATTTTAGCGATGTTCTTTATTGGCCTTTATCATATTACGTTTAATTGAACCAATTGCTGTAGCTTGTTTATTTGTACTTTTTCAATTTGGAATTAGCTATTTGAAGCTGTATGGTAGTGAAAAACATTTTACTATTGGACGAGACTGAGAAGTTAACAAAAATATTAAATTAAAGTAATATTATTATTTGCTTGTCAATACGACATGTTATCTACGAAGCATACTTAAATTACATTTCCAATAAATTATATACATTAATTTGTGTGGATGGCACTTTGTGTTTAATCATAAATAAATTTATGTAATGTTGGTGCTTTATGATCATCATAAAACACTGAACCGAAGATTATGGGTAGCGTTCGAATCCGAATCATATGCAGCGAAAATAAAGCTATCGAAAACTCATTCTCTATATCCATTTTCCACTGAGTTGACAAATTTGCCGAATTGTTATTTGCTTTGTATGACATTAATTATTACTATATTAATGGTGTTATCACGATTAAGACAATGATTAAAAGTAAAAAAATCTGATGTGGCCAGGCACATGACTTTATCATATAAAATTCATCATATACAATTAATAGTTTAGCTGAATGAAATTCTATTTGATCGAGATCGATCGTGTCTGCATTAAAATAAAATTAGTTAGCCAGGAGTTGACAGATATATAGATTCTATTGACAGTAGGTATTGTCAAAACATCACTACCTACTGTCATTAGAATGAAAATATCTGTCAAATCCTGGTTAACTAGTTTTATATTAATGCGGACACGACCGATCTCAATCAAATACAATTTGCTCATGCAGCTAAACTATTAATTTTACCAAAAAATGTCATAGACATCAATTATGCAAAATTTCCTCTACTTTAATTTATTATATAACTATTTTGACAGAATTACAGAAATGGCGGCTCATTTGCAAAATCCTTGAAAAAGGCTTGGAGTAAACATCCAGTTCCTTTGGACCGCTTTGAACAAAAAGCTTTTCAGCTCTAAGTTTTGTCACGAAACTTTTTTTAGTAGTTTCTCCGGAATGGACAAAATAAAATCGACGTGTCAGAAGCTGTTTAAGAATAATCAATATGTTCAAAACCTGCGCACACTTATCGCAAAATTAAATACGATAGATTCGAAATTTTAGAATCAGGAAGTAAATTACTACAATACTTTGTCCTACCAGCATTTTTTTATTCACTTTTGTCGTCACGAGCTGCCAAGTTGTATTCCAAAATAAAATTTAAAATATGAAAAATGTTTCCAAATATTTATTTTGTCTAAATGTTGTTGCCTTTTTTTACTGAAAATCAAAATCGCAAAAAAAACAATTTTAGTTATTTTGTTTCTATTGCCTTGCAATTAGTTTCGCTTTATCTAATTTTTATTAAAAAAGACAAGGTAACTACCTACTTAGAATTAACAAAATGTAGTTCAGCGTAAATAATGCTCAACTGAGCATTGTCTACATTCTAGAAGTTATTTGGAAACATTGTACATTCTTTTATATTTTTTTAATTCCTTAAAAAATGGTATTTTATGTTCTTTAACAGAATTATTATGTATGACGTAGTTTTGTAGTTTTTAGTAGATAAAATAAAAGACCTCTAGAAAATTCTGCATGTTTACTTAATTACTACAAACATGTATCGGCTTAGGCCATCATCAGTGTAAGTAAACTAAGAAGCACAAGAAAGCAATGAGAATCAATGTCACAAGTAAAACATTTTTAAGGAAACTTACAGTCAAATTTCCAGCAAATTGTGTTGTAATATCAGTTGGGGGTGATATCCCCTTTGCTCGACCTTTTTATATGCTAAGTTGGGTAGTTTTCCTACTGAAATTTCTGAGTGTAAGTTTCCTTAAAAGTTCTTTTGCTTTTTAGTTTACTTACACTGATAATAGCGTAAGCCGAAACATGTTTGTAGCAACTAAATAAACCTGCAAAGTTTCAAGAGGCCTTTTATTACATTTACTTATTTTTAGTCACTTTGCATTGCACTTTGCATACACTTGAACTGTAGTTTGTAGAATTTCATTAATTATTCCAAAATTACTGATCTCTATCATTTTTAATTCCTGAGATAACTCTCTGGTATCACTTCACAGACTGACAGATTATTTTAAGAACTAGAGGAAATTCGACCAAACCAATTACAAGACCCGTGTGATTCGACTAGCTTAAGTTTTGTTTACGTTCTTGGTTATCAGTTTCGTGTTGGGTTTCTTTGTAATTTTGTGTTTGTGTGATCAAAATGGATAATTTTTACATTTTTTACGGCGACTTTAAGATGACATTAGATGTTTAAGCGCAAATTGGAGGCGACGTACAGAACCTGGTTCGGAAGCTAACGGTGCTCACTTTCAGCAATTCGTTTAATCATGAACTATTGTAGATCCGGAATCCTTAATATTTTCTGCCCAAAAGAAATAAATATTTATTTTTGCTCCAGTATTATTATCAAGTGATAGAATGTGTATAGAAAATTGACTTTTTACTAAATATCAGTTCGTGGAAGAAATGTTGCGGTGCAAACCAAACTATAAACGTCAATGATAATTGCCCAGGGTATAAAGCGTTATTCTTACTTCTACATTACTCTGATAAAAGCACGTAAGATTAGGGCCATTGTCGGAATCATAAAAGTAGTTCTTGCTTCTTAAATAAGTGGCTTGGTACGACGACAATGTTCCTAGAATGCCGTAGAAGAACTATTAAAGCCTGAACGTCACCCGGTAAATCTCTAAGTACGGGTTAAGTTTACGTCAGCAAACCTACATTACGAGGTAATGTCCGGCACCGTCTAATATATGGACCAATTAACTTTTAACGTTATGAAGCACGACTCAAGCTTAATTACTCGTCAGGTATTAAGAATGTACCGCACTCACACCAGACATAACTTTGCGTCGATTTATCTAGAGCGGTTAAAGAGTGACATTGAATTCCACAAACAATGCATCTCTTAGAACCTGTGGAGTGGACAGACGGCCAGGTTTGCCTTACGATAGTTTAGAATTTAGATGATTAGAAAATGAAGGTATTTTGTACGACTTGTCGTATGATAATGTTTCAAGGTGACACCAAATAATTTTGTCGGTTTTTCGTTTATCGGTTAAAGAGCTAACCATATTTAATATTGTTATCAATGTTAATTTGTCTAGGAATGCTAACAAAGGTTTCATTAAATTTATAATATTAAATTATGAATTTTGGTTGGAAGAACTTATAGAGCAGCAACTTAAATTTTAAATATGCCGTTTTTTGAACAAAATCTCTGATGAGACGGTGTATCATTTTAGAAAATACTCGAACATGTCGATTACGATTAATTTGATTATTAAAAATCAAAATACATATATTACATAATTTATTACGCCTACGACGTAGCTATGACATTTTTATTTTAAATAGCGACCCCATATTTTTCTTACTGATCTTGGTGGATCTGTTCATAGTCTTAAGAAGCAGTTCAACCCCTCCGAAATGCGTTCTTAAATAAAGGCGTTATTTGCTGTTAAAAATTGATGAAACTTTAAGATTTTTAGATTAATGAGGAGTTGAGCTACTCAAAAATAATTTCTACGTCTTGGCCTACACACAGAAAAGTGATTATTTGGAACGAGAAAACATAATTTCTTGAATTTATTTACTAGATTCAAATGCATATTTACTTGGATGTAGAAAGTTAGGTATATACAAGAAATGCCACGTACTCAATATAAGTAAAATAATTTCTCAGATAAATGCTGTCAACAAATAAATTCTTTCTTTATAAGAACCAATGTATTGAAAGAAGTAATTGAATTTTTCGTCCCAAAAATGTTAATTTCTCCAACGTAGTAATAGTAAATCCATCCAAGTGCGTAGTTACTTCATCCAAGAAAATATAAGACATTTAATATAAGTAAGTATTGTTTACTGAATAAAAACCTACCAATTATTTAACTGAAGTGATTCTCACTTCTTTCAAGTAATTCCTTTCTCTGGAATACATATGCGCACCGTGATTTTGTCAAGGCTCGCGCGCCCGCGCGTGCTTCTGGCGCCGTAAAGGTCAAAGGAGCCTAGTACCAAAACAACAGCGTAGTATCCGTAGGGGCTGTGCCTTGTGATTTATTGGGGATGTGTATTGTGATTTATAGTGTACAATAAACGTTTCAACACGGAATAGTTTGATGTAACGCACGCAGTAGTTTAGAACGAGTAAGTAAATACAACATACCTATCTTGTTAATTAGCAATATAAAACGTATTTTTACCAAATCTTTAAAATTCTTACATTAAGTAGGTTAAAATATTTGCCGGGAATAAAAATATACACTTTATTGAAGACTGTTTACTTACTTCACCAGAGTAACCACTTTCTTAAATCTAGTAATTATTCCAAGAAATAAAATTTCTTGCTTGAAGTCAATAATCTCTCGCGTATATACGAACCTACCAACTACTTCAGCCAAGTAATTCTCTCTTCGTTCGAGAGATCACTTTTCTGTGTGTACAATCTAGGCGGGCCCATAAAACGTCTTTATCTATTCAATGTGCGTCATGGCATTATTTTCTGTGTGTACCTCAAGCTTGAAAAATAGTTTTTTTTCTAAAAAAAAAACTTTTTCACTTTCAAAAAAATGCAATAATTGCCAGAAATGTCAAAAATGACCATATTACTCCTGTCACGTGTGGACAGCTTATAGGAGCCTTAATGCTAGCGTACAATTTCTGGCTTTAAAATTTTCTAGAAGGAGTCAATATTTTCAATATTTGGCAATAGGTATCTCCAACCTCGCATATGTTACAAGTCAGAAACTGTTTATTATTTGAAGGATATGCCGTCTTTTTATGCTACCGGGATCGCTCTGTAGGCATGCATCATGCTACAGGGGTTGCAGTTCGGAAACGTAGAATTTGGCCGAACAATTTTTCATATATGAAAATTTCTGAGCTCGCCGGGATTTCCACCCGAGATCTAATGCGTTTGAGGCAACACCTTTTCCCCTACGCTAGTACGCCCCTTACAATTGCATGGGGCGCGGCTTGAAAACAATGTCGACTTATTTTTTATTTGGATGGCATTTAAAGTTTAACATTAATTCTTATTATTTTTGAGTTATTGTTTTATATGTATCAAAACAGCATTTTAAAAACCAATAATTTCTCAATTACTAAAAATTTGTTTGAAGTGATTTACAATTAAATTATATTTAGAATGGATGGCTCTATCAAGTACAATACACAATAACTAGCATGCGTACAACATTTTCATAATATTGGACAACACCTATCAAACAATTTCCATCCCAAGAATATCCATGTCCTTATTGGAACACCCTGCTTATAGTTAAATTTTTTTAATGTAGAACTATTGCACTGTTGTGGAATTAACTGCATTTTTACGGCGATTGTATGGCGATTCTGTATGGACACATTCTCTCATTCTATACCGCCAACAGTCCAACAGCTTGTTGGTCTTCCACTGCTGCGCTTAGGTTTGCAGGTTTTGGCCAATGCTATATTAAACTGTCTGGACTGAGTGATTTTTATGGTTACTCAGTAGGATATTTGTTGTAATAACAATTATTTTGATTTGGTTTCTTGGTACAATGTTATTCAAGGAGCTTACAACTCCTTACGTAGTAATATTACAAGATTATAAAGTGGACTAATTAATTTCAGTACTTTTAAGGATGCGCGGCCGACAAAAAACTACTCTTGATAGGATAGATTACATATCTCCTTTGTATCTATTGTATACAAAATGTATATAAAAATCTAAAAACAGATAATTAAAGTGAGATTTTGATTTAATTTTTCCAAACTGGCTTGTACATTGTAAATTTTGATGATTTCTGTGTAGCGAGCTTAATCGGCCGCCACCGCTGATCCTTAACCTACTTTATCTTAGTACTGACAGTTTTAACCATTTTAAAATGTATTCATTTTACGTAGACACGTTGATTGAAAGCTTACTCATAGTAAATTATACGGGTCATTATACCTACACAATCATTAACATTACCATAAAAAGACGCTTACTTTCTCCGATAATATAACAATAATTCATTATTTTATTATTTATAGAATGGTGGCTAAATCTTGAATAGCATAAAAGTGGTACTCATAAAAATTATTATCAATACAAGCTTTCATGTTCATTATTTTAAAAGTTACATATTCTATTCTGACTAATCTTCTGCTTGAACTTACTTAACTTGCAAGTTAAGTCAGTTCATAGATTTTTAGGAAACTCTTGGCCGGATTAGAATTGCGCGAATAAATTGGTCATGCTTTTTATATAAATCAGTGTTGCCAACGGGCGATATTCCGCTCTGTGTTACGGCGGAATACTTCATTGTTACCTCTGGCTTATACTTTAGCTGAACGAATTGCAAAATCGATTTGCATTGAAATGTATATCAACTCTCTACAATCAAGCTTAGGACGCTCACCTACACGTTGGGATCGAGAATAGCTTCACCTTAGTGAAAAAAGTAACAATGATTATAAAGGAGTGAGATTTGCAACGCTTTGTTTTGTAAATGTGTGCAATTGATATTGTTACGTGATCAGGTATTACTCGGTAGGTTGTGCTGTCCCTAAAATGTACAATTGATTGTTCATTAATATCACTTATTTTTAATATGAGATATATTTTTCTTCTGGATAACGCCAAATTCTATCGAAAACGACATCCTTATCAAGCACAGGAACACCACTGTTAATCTTGTTGATCATAGGATAGATATTTTAACAACAAATATGCTTGTACTAGTTTATGAAAAGTATGTATAGTGTTCTATATGAAAAATAAAGTAGGCTGTAGTAACAAAACCGCTCAAATTATAAATTTCAACAGAACAAAAATGGTAGTTGCATGTAGCTGTATAAGATTGGCATTATATGTATATTTTTTTCAGTACAAATTATATGCGCAATAAATAAAATAAAACGTGCATTAAGCATTTGATAAAATATTTTATCAATACCAAAAATATTTGTTCAACACAAAAAATATTCGTGCAATCCAAAAAAATTACTACGCTCACCTACACGCTGGGATCAAGAATAGCTTCACCTAAGTGAAAAAAGTAACAATGATTATAAAGGGGTGAGATTTGGAACGGTTTTTTGGTAAATGTGCATAATTGATATTGTTACGTGATCTCGGTAGGTTGTGCTGACACTAAAATGTACAATTTACTGTTCATTAATATCATTTATTTGTTAGAAAAAAGCAACGGTGAATAATATGAAATATATTTTTCTTCTTGATCACTCTAAATTCTATCGAAAACGACATTCTTATCAAGTTCAGGAACACCACTGTTGATCTTGTTGGTCATAGGATAGATTTAACAACAAATATGCTTGTACTAGTTTATAAAAAATATGTATAGTTTTCTATATGAAAAACAAAGTAGGCTGTAGCAACAAAACAGCTAAAATTATAAATTTCAACAAAAATGGTAGTTGCATGTAGCTGTATGTATAAGATTGGCATTATATGTATATTTCTTTTCAGTACCAATTTACTATATGCGCAATAAATAAAATAAAACGTGCATTTATTGTAAGCATTTGATAAAATATTTGACCAGTACCAAAAATATTTGTCCAACACATAAAATAATTGTGCAATGCAAAAAATTACTTGTGCATTAAAAAAAATAACTGTGCTATAAATTTATATAAATGTACATCAGAATAAATACTTGTTACTATTTAAATGTTCCTTTGCATTTATATATTTAAATGTCCTATAATATATTTGTTCACTTAAATAAATAAATACAATCGTTACCTCTATAAAAATATAATGATCAGCTTAAAAAATATTTGTTCATTAAAAAATATATTTCCAATGGTTTAAATAACTCAGCATTTGAAAATATTAAAGCGCATTCAATAATCTAAATTGTTGTAAATGTAGTAAGCGCGTAAAAAGTTATCGAATAAAGTGAGGTTAAAAGCCCTATAAAACGCTATATGTTAAAAGTTTGGTAATTTTTACAAATTTATAGCACCTAAACCCTTTGTTCTAGAAACCTCAAAATGGCTTCATAGGAAACGTTAGTCTGAATCCTGAAAAAAGCGCAATAATATAACGTGATGTGATGTGCAACTTTCTAGCTCAGATTCGTATTCAGCGCAAATAAATCAATTGAAAACGTCTATACCATTCCATAGACAAATAAGTTATCAATACTACCCTAATTTTCAACTTCTTCTCGAAAATATCTTTCAAACAAATAACAAATCTATCAATATCAGTACAATATATGGAGTTGCTATAAAAAAGTGTCGATGACGTCATAAGTCGAAAACTATTGAACTTTTCGTTAATATAATATGTAAGGTGTGCCATTTGAATTAATTAATAAGGTCGTATCTTATTGAAAGTACGTGCTACGAATCGTCAAAGTCATATCAGCGTTAATTTTGATGCGCAGTAGATCTAGTGCTCAATTTTTATTATTTTAATGCACAGGTTTTTCATTATAGGGCACAATATGAATAAAATATTGCTCATTATAACTTCTTCATGTAACATATTCATATTTACTGGATGCCCAATATGTATTATTTTAATGTACAATTATCCATTATAGAGGACAATATGTAATTTTTTATCTAACATGTACATTTATTTAATGCACAATATTTAATATTTTAATGCCCAAAGTATTTATTTTAATGCACATATCTATTTAAATAATGCACGCTTAAATCGCACCCTTTTTTTTCAATTTATGTCACAATCGTTAGGAAAATTGAAGCGTTCTACCTGATCAATTGTTAATGTGCTCTACATTTAAAAAACTTTTACTTTATCATACATAGTATGATAAATACCCGGAAAATATTTCTTTGTATCCTGTCTGTGAAAGGTTTCTTTGACATTGCAGATATTAGAAGAAAATTCTATTGTTTTGTAGTGATTTTGTTTATTTGAATAATTTTTCACTAAACCTTTCAGTAAAATCAGTTCTTATTCGATTTTAAAGTGAATGTAATACTGTATACAGGTTGTTGCATAAACATGGCGAGAAACTGATAAACGGTTGTAGGAGACCCCTAAACAAGCATTTTTGCCAATAAAGTCATATCCGGAAAATAGCGGTTTGGGTACTAGGCTTAAAAATACTTTGTGCGCCTGTTGTTAAATGAATATTTTCCTAACCGATGGATTTGTCGAGGTGGCCTTGTTCTTTGTCCCGATCGATCCCTTTTACTAAATCTACTTGACTTTTTCTTCTGCATGAAATAAGAACTGTTCCTGCTATTATTGCTAATTGGATAGTATTTGCAATGAGAAGGAAATAAATGATACCAGTCTAGTTCCTAAACGATTCTTTTCCTGCCATCACATTTTTGACAAAGATGGTTGTTTAGGTGTTCCCTACAATCCCTATCAGTTTGTCGGAATCTTTATGGGATATCCTGTATGTATTGTATTCTTTCAAGGTGCCTATCTGCTGCTAACCAAAACTAAAATTGTATACCTAAATTTGAACATTTTACAGGTATCAGAAATGTGTACTGGCAGTTGATATTGGTACTTTATCGTCCAGTACGGTACATAACCCTATTTACCAAGCAATACTATGCGATACGCATTATTCCCTGGTATTTAATTTCAAAATCCAAAAGGAATCACTATGGTGTGTCCCACGCGAAATAAAACAGCACGAAGCAATGCAGCAAAGTAATGTATGATAAGGTCTGTACAGTATGCGTAAAATAATAACGGAAATCTATTAGTCACTATCACGTCTTCTTGATACTGCGAAAACACAATAGGTACAATATGTTTGATGGATCTTCTGTTCACGTAGACTTAAAAGCCATACTAAACATAGTTTTGTTGGTTTTCTAAACAGAAATATACAATCTTGAAAAAGAAATTATTTATTTTAAAATAAAGAGAAAGTAAGTAACAAAACAGTTATTTTTTGGCAAATCTTCTTTTTAGTACATTATTATATGTGAGTGACTATATGATATAATTTGCCTTCGTTTGAAACCTTTTCAACACATGGACATGAAATAATAATAGTAAAGGATTATTTAGTGGATACAGTTCAGTTGGACAATTTTTTCATGATTAGCTTATTTGATTTACAGTCATGCATGTCTCAACCTTAATTATGTTTTTAGCCCTAGAAGGTTATTATTATATCTAATACGTTTCAACTATAAATTTCCCATGATAATTAAGAATCAATATTATCAAATGTCTCCGTTATTATTGCGCCATCAGTTGGTATTCGCAGAATTTCAATCTAAATTCAAAAGATCGCTAACCACTTTAGTAATCCGCGAATTAATTAGCAAGCAATCTATAGAATTCTTGCTGGTGCAAGAATTTCTCGGATCATACTTGAGCGTCCGTCAGTTGTCAGTTATATTGAGAACAATCCTAGCTATCTAATTCGGAATTCACCTTCAAGACGTTCTTAACATTGGCATTGGCATTGTTTACATAAATAGGGTTAACTGTACTCGACACGCCGCTCTCTGTGTCAATAACGGATAATATTGAAGGACTTTGTCGACAAATATAATATAATACAACACAAAATGAATAACCAAAATTACAAAACCAAAATAAAATATTAATTATGAAAAAATAACTCACCTCGTAAGGACTAGATACAAAAAAATCAACAAAAAAATAAAATAAAACTCTTTGTTTAAATAAATTAGTTAAATATTATGTATTAACAATAAAACTGAGCACTAACTGAAGATCAACATGATTTTACAGCGATTTTTAGTCCAAAAAGAGTACGCTGGAGATGTCGCGATTCGCGGTTGATCAGATTTTGAATAGTCGCGCGCTAAGACCTGGTTGTCATCTTCGCAGAGCGGTCGTGACCAGAGCGGCGCTCGTGAGGGACTAATACAAGAAGAGGACTTCTTCTTCTGCCATGGTGAAAAACCAAGAGGGTCGTCAACCTCTTCGGCGACGTAATGTTGGTGCAGGTACCTCCTAGGTGGGGAGGTACCGTTAGAATTTTACTTCGGTGATCGAGTTGTAAAAGAATTACCGGCAACGGACGCATGGTGGACAGGTGCCCTCTTAAAATCTTCCATGTTGCCACCATACTCCGCTATCGCCTGCTCCATAGGCAACTTCCAATGCTTCATGAGGATGCAATTGCTCTTGGGAGGTATGAACTCAAGACACTAGCAATCGTTGTAAATGTCATTCTTATTGACATGTGTATAGGTAGGTAGATATATGCCTATTTTTCAGTGTCTAGACTTTTAAACTGCACAGTGGTTAACTTCAAAAGAATCTATGTTTATTTGTCTACATATAATTGTAGACAAATAAACATGTCTACAATTTAACGTTCAACAATTCTATAATTCTTCCTCTACAAAGTTTTTGCCTTTAACGGTAATGTCTTCAACCAACTTTTCCTTGATTGCTGTAAAATCATTTTCTTTATTATTAAGTTTATATTTTAAACAATTATTGGTAAGTACTTATCGGCGATTTAGAAATATATGAGCATTTTGCGACAGAATATGAGAATTTAGAAAATAAACTGCTTCCGGGTTATGCCGTGTGTCAAGATTTGTTAATGCTGACGTTTCGCGAGCCATGTTGCTCGCTTCTTCAAAGCTAATTGAATACTGAAGACCTACCAAGAAAGTCTCCCTTATATACCTGAATTTACACCTCACTGCGCACATCTGGCGCTACCGCTACATGTGTTTTTCCACCTGACCGCGTTAGGATCGATTTCCAGACCCTACTAATGTCAGTACCGTCCTCGCGATTGATGTTGTCAGGATGTTTGTAAATTTCGATGGCTTCTCTAATAAGCCTTCGATGATAATTACCCACCCTTGCCAACATCTTCGCGTCATCGAAATCCATTGTGTGTCCCGACTCGTGGCAGTGTTGAGCAACAGCGGACTGTTGGATCTTGCCTAGCCGGGTGTCCCTACTGTGCTCCTTGATTCGACATTCGATGCTTCGTCCTGTCTGTCCTACATAGCATGTTCCGCACTCACATGTTATCTTGTATACCCCTTCGTTCTTCAGGAGTGGTGTGATGTCCTTTGGGTTAGGCAAAAGATCCTTTACCTTAGCTGGTGCTCTGTACCTTACCGTGATACCCGATTTCTTCAGTACTCTACCGATTCTCTCTGATACCCCACTTACGTATGGTAAGCAAGCGAACCCCTTTGACTCTTGCGGTTCCTCTGAGACTTGCGGTTTTCTTTGTGTGACACCCCGTATGTCAGACTTGGTGTATCCATTCTGGCGTAGGGCCCACTCCAAGTGTTTCCGTTCGTCGTCAAGGTGCTAGAGTCGCATACCTTCTCGGCTCTGTTGAACAAAGTGTTAACACTGGCACGTGTGGCACAATGGATTTCGATGACGCGAAGATGTTGGCAAGGGTGGGTAATTATCATCGAAGGCTTATTAGAGAAGCCATCGAAATTTACAAACATCCTGACAACATCAATCGCGAGGACAGTACTGACATTAGTAGGGTCTGGAAATCGATCCTAACGCGGTCAGGTGGAAAAACACATGGAGCGGTAGCGCCAGATGTGCGCAGTGAGGTGTAAATTCAGGTATATAAGGGAGACTTTCTTGGTAGGTCTTCAGTATTCAATTAGCTTTGAAGAAGCGAGCAACATGGCTCGCGAAACGTCAGCATTAACAAATCTTGACACACGGCATAACCCGGAAGCAGTTTATTTTCTAAATGATTCTGGCCGTGAAAGCCTACGTACTTACTAGAATATGAGAATGTTTCACGCCAGCACAAAAACTTGCTATATTACTATTTTTCTGAAAAGGCGTGCGAAAATAATCATGAAAATAATACGCACGACATTTCACGGTAGAAAGTAAAGAAAATTTGTTTTGAGCAGGCAATATTAAAATAACAGTTTTAAGCCTTATTCTACCGCTCCTTTTCAATACATTTTTTGTCTCTTCAATGATATAACTGATCCTATTGATATAGGTAGTAGAAATTGCCATATTGGCCACGTCTTTTTAAAGCATTTCCATTTTTCCAAATATATATCATTCGTTGCCTTTCCTTGTCTTATATCAGATCTTACATTATTTGCTCTATGTAAGTAAAGTCGCCGATACATTGTGTAAACTCTTCTTATTCGCTCCAGATGCAGTAATGATAAAATTGTTTTTCGGCTTTTTGGAGCTGGGAAGTAAATTAAAATTTCACTTTTTCGCTGACGTTTCGGCTTTATTTAAAACCATAATCATAGCTACAACAAACAACATAATTTAATAAAAGAGCAGCAAAGGACATATAAATCTACCTCAAAGTGTGAATTAAACTATAACAAGACTTGTGTCGACCGACGGACATTTTACAAATTTGACAATGCCAGAATTTTGAAAACAGAACACAATTATAGAAAGTGATGTATCATGGAAATGATTTATATACAGAAGACAAAAAACACAGTTAACTTACGATCTGATACTGATAATTTGAGTAATATCTATTATAATATTATTTCGGTTTTACCAACTTGACTTTGCTTTGTATAGGCAACCTGTGTACGTTCGATTTTAAGAGAATTGTTTATATATGTCTTGATGTGCTGTGGCTAGGTGTAAAATGTCCGTCGGCCGACACAAGTCTTGTTATAGTTTAATTCACACTTTGAGGTAGATTTATATGTTCTTTGCTGCTCTTTTATTAAATTATGTTGTTTGTTGTAGCTATGATTATGGTTTTAAATAAAGCCGAAACGTCAGCGAAAAAGTGAAATTTTAATTTACTTCCCAGCTCCGGTACATTTCGTCGCCGATACATTTAATTTTGCGGTGATATGTCAATTAGAATGATCGATGTGGGGACTATATCGATCATCGATGTGGGGACAATTTGAGTATTTCTTATAAAAAATTTTATACATAAAAATGTTTGTTAAAACTTTGAAAGTAAAAAAGTCAGAAATATGGTGGCTTTCAGTGTCCGGAGCGTGACACATCAATAATGCTATCCGAACTTTTTCACTATTGAATAGTTAAAAATATAAAAATAACTGCTTTCAATATTTCGCGAATTTATCCTTACTTTGTAGGAATATACATGAATATGAATTGTTTCCAAATTATTTGTTATATAAAAAGTAAGTAGACTTTTGAAGGCGATAGACTTTATGGATTCAGATTCCTATGGCCCAAAAGAACAGTTTTTAGCAAAAATTACTTTCACGGATTTTTTCTGATGTAAAAAATAAATTTTATTATATTCAACACTGTGAATAAACCATCGAGCAATGCAAATTAAATAACTCTTACCTCATGTGATAATTTTTCTATTTTTGTGCACTTTTTACATAAAATATTAATAGGTCAGCGAATACAAGGTTTCCTCTTTCCTCGGAACATAGTAATTCATATATTGTAATTGATCAGGAGTATTGATCTGTTCGAGAACAGATTTCGAATTGGGCGCTACAAGGTACGGCAAATTTTCATCAATTTCATCGGGATAACCCAGCGCTTGTGTATCATACTTTGGTAAATAAGCCTCTGTTAAGTCATAGTAGTCAGTACTATCTGATCCCATTGACTGGTACTGCTCAAATGGTAAAAATCTATTGATGTTTCTTCTTAGTGGTTGTCCATATGATATTGACTCGAACGATGATCTCAAGCAGCCCAGTTCTATCTTCATCATCATCAATTGCCTTTTAATGCGATGCAGTTGCGATTTAATGTGTTTAGAGTGTGTTTGGTTCAGTAAGTGGTCCATGTATAAGCCACAACAGGTGGTTCCAGTACTGACGAGTATCATGCTCAGTAAATCCCAATAATCGATCATATTGAGTGGCTCACGCGCCAAATCTGTGAAGAGTGCACAAAGTATCAGTTCATAACTGTACATTTAGATGGAAAACTATTGTGGAAGGTTATGACAAACATGTTTGTCAACGAAATGAAGTGTGTTGTTGGTTGTGAGGTTACGTGTTGGATAATATGATAGTGTCAAAAATGATATAGGTCATGCCATGACAACCGCACATTAAGACGGCAACGTGCTTGTCTGCTAGGGTGTTTCCAGTTTGTCAGTAATCAAACATGGGCCTCCCGAAAAAAGAGTTTTTGCTGCATCACGTAAGCAGCAATATGTGTGGAAAGATTCGCACTCAATTTCTACTGAAAATTACTGAATTGCTGATAAATGATAATACTAGGAATATCTTAATATCACAGGGACGCATTGTAAAAAATACATCTATATTAAATAACCAGCGTATTGTAGTAGAAAGAAAATCGCAAATAACTTCAAATTGTACTTTTACAGAATTTGGCTGGAATTAATTACATATTATTTCCTTCAATTCTACAATATAAGTGTTACTTTCGCACCATTTTTGCTCTAGTTTATTGCATTCATTTTCTGTAACGTTACAGACATTTTCCTCTGTATATAAACTTATTTGTTTTTCAATTTCTTTAAAAGTTGCAGCCATTTAAAATATCAACAATACCTCAGACAATGCAAACACGAAGTACACAAACAGTATTCGTTACAATAATCAAAAGAACATTATTTTCTGAAAAATATTACTCAAAATATGTTTATAAATACCGTTCTTTGGTATTTTACACCCTAATTTCATCTATAACAGATAACTTCGGTAGTTTCTCATCACGTTTCCAAATACGAAAAAGCTTGCTCATACGTACAAAAACTTGAAAACTGCACTAATGTAGTAGTTTATAACTTGAAACGAAAATTACACGTTCCACAAATCTCTAAGTAAAAAATGCGATGCTTTTTACTTTATCATACGCGGTATGTAAAGTATTGTAATCGTGCCAAAAAGAAATGTGTGTGTGTGTGTGTGTGTGTGTGTGTGTGTGTGTGTGTGTGTGTGTGTGTGTGTGTGTGTGTGTGTGTGTGTGTGTGTGTGTGTGTGTGTGTGTGTGTGTGTGTGTGTGTGTGCGTGCGTGCGTGCGTGCGTGCGTGCGTGCGTGCGTGCGTGCGTGCGTGCGTGCGTGCGTGCGTGCGTGCGTGCGTGCGTGCGTGCGTGCGTGCGTGCGTGCGTGCGTGCGTGCGTGTGTGCGTGCGTGCGTGCGTGCGTGCGTGCGTGGGTGTGTGTGTGTCTGTGTGTGTGTGTGTGTGTGTGTGTGTGTGTGTGTGTGTGTGTGTGTGTGTGTGTCTGTGTGTGTGTGTGTGTGTGTGTGTGTACCCGTTTTTGTGGCGACGATTCCGGAGAAACTACTAAAGGTATCGGGACGAAACTTCAATTTCGTCAAACGAATTTCGTCGAAATAGTTAAATAATAAATTAAAGGAGGGGAAATTTTCTATAATTTATGTATATGACATTTTTTGGTAGAATTTATAGTTTTGCTGCATGAGCAAACTCTATTTCATCGAGATCGGTCGTACTACTTTAAAACTAGTAGCCAGGATATGTCAGATTTTTTGATTCTAATGACAGTAGCTAGTGTCAAACGCTAATGTTTTGAAAATACTACTGTCAATATAGGCTGCGTTCGGATATTGAACACCGTTACAGTTTTTACACCCAATAACACGTAAGTGTCATTTGGACGGTGTACCCGGTGACAACGGAGTACAATGTCCGAACGCAGCTTTAATCGAAATATGTCTTTTTGGGTCTCCTGAACATTTTTGACCAAGGTACAAAAAAATGTCTGTGTGTGTGTGTGTGTGTGTGTGTGTGTGTGTGTGTGTGTGTGTGTGTGTGTGTGTGTGTGTGTGTGTGTGTGTGTGTGTGTGTGTGTGTGTGTGTATGTGTGGATGTGTGTACCCGTTTTTTGTGGCGACGATTCCGGAGAAACTACTAAAGGTATCGGGACGAAACTTCATATTTAGAAGTTTCATAACCAAACTTAGAGCTGAAAAGCTTTCTGTTGAAGAGGGTCCAAAGGAGCTGGAGGTTTAGTCTTAGCATTTTTGAAAGATTTTGCAAATATGCCGCCATTTCTGTAATTTCGTCGAAATAGTTAAATAATAAATTAAAGATGAGGAAATTGTGAATAATTTATCACTATGACATTTTTTGGTACAATCAATAGTTTAGCTGCATGAGCAAATTCTATTTCTACGAGATCGCTCGTACTGCATGAAAACTAGTAGCCAGGATTTGTGAGATTTTTTGATTCTAATGACAGTAGGTAGTCTTGGTGTCAAACGCTAATGTTTTGGCAATAGCTCCTGACAATATAAGCTGCGTTCGCATATTGCATTACACTTTTTACACCCAATAACACGTAAGTGTCATTTGGACAGTGTACCCGGTGTCAACGGAGTACGATATCCGAACGCAGCTTTAATCGACATATCTGTCTAGTGCTAGTAGTTTTATTTTAATGCAGACAAGGCCGATCTCGATCAAATAGAGTCTCATGTAGCTAAACTATTAATTTTATATGTAGTATGATAAAGTCATGTGCCTGGCCACATCAGATTTTTTAAAATTATTTTGCACCATCAAGCTTATATTAGAAATTCTCGGGGAATCTGACAAAAGGAACATTTTTAACTTCACTCCAAAGTTTCCTGTCTAGTTTTCGGAAACAAAGCATTGTTTATTAGAATTTAATTGTGATTAACCTTATTAATTTTTGCCTAGAATTGTAAATTGTCCCTATCTTTGCAGTTTGTACAGACGAGTATCATGGTTCACAAAGTCGAATGCGCGGCTAAAATTGACAAACAAATCCAGCACTACGTGGTTTACATCAATGGCTCTAACAATGGTGTCAACAAACTGAAAAACGCCGGTTTCAATTCCTCTGCCCTTTATAAATCCGTGCTGGCATGGAGATATCGTGTTGGTCGCAGCCAAAAATGAGGATAATTGCCTATAAATCGTGACCTCAACCACCTTCGCAATGGCCCACACGAGATAATAATTGGCCGATAGTTAATAGTCTCCTTCCTATAGCCACTCTTATGCAGAGGTAGTGATGAATCACTAAAGCACTCTTCAACGCAGAGGGAAAACGTCCCGTTACAAAAACTAAGTTTATAAGGCGAGTCAAAGGTCTGCGCTAGGAATGCTCATTACTTTTTAATAGTTTACTGGATATCCCATCATACGCAGCAGAGTTCGACGATTTTATTTCAGCCACAAAACTGGCGACCTCGCGAAAACTAAGTTTACAAGACGAGTCAAAGGTCTGCGCTGGGCATGCTCATTACTTTTTAATAGTTTACTGGATATCCCATCATACGCAGCAGAGTTCGACGATTTTATTTCAGCCACAAATCTTGCGACCTCGCTCCCAGCCACCGGACGAAAAAACAACGACCTCCCCCGCATGGGCACAAGAGCATCAATCCTACCATCAATATACCACTTTGCAGAAAATGACGTGTTCACTAAGTGCTAGATTAAATGCATCTCAATATCGGAGAGAACCCGACCACCCGATACGATCTTTGGATCAGAAACCCGGCGTGAGGCGCCTGAGGATATAATTTTCCACATTTCTTTCGTTTTATTAGGCGCATTTCAAATGCTGTCAACATTATCTCGCCGGTGCGCATCAGGCAAACTGACACTGTATAATTGACAAACCTCCGCGCTGGCTCGCCTCAAATATTGATTTCTCTGAGCCGCCTCCCGGAACTGTATCATCAGTTCCCTTAGATAAGCCAAATTATCTTCGACAACCCACACCGCCCTTTATCCGCCCCACTGTACATTTCCCCACAGGGAAACACCGTTCAAAATGTGTTCCGACAATCCCACCAAACGCCTCCCAGGCTGAATCCGGCTCATTTTTACCTGAAACGTCATCCCAAAACTCGGCCGAAAGGAAGTCAAAAAAGCGTGACATCTGCCGATCAGAAAAAGATCGCCTCCCGGCTACCGGTGCCGGGACATCAGATGGTGCACCAGGAATTGTTAGCACTTGCGCGAAATGATCCGAGACATACAAATCAACAACATCAATCCTGTATTCGTCTAATTGTAATGTTATCAATCAATGTGCTACCTTCCTCCGTAATACGGCTGGACGTGCGAACCGTTCCAGAGAACCCGTAACACGCCATTAAATCGGAAAATTTTGTTGTGTCCCTATTCATCCGCTGGAAATCAATGTTAAAATCGCCTCCGATAATTACTTTATAGCTGAGAAAAGTTGAGTTTACAAAACTGAGGAACGTATTAAAGAGATCTAAGAATATTTCAGGACCATGAATGCATCCCGGACTGTCAAAAAAAGGTCGAGGCTCTTTAGTTGGTACAATTTGAATAAGATTATCCCTGTTTACCACCGATACCGCAGGGATCACAGATGCGTCAGCGATAAATCGCATTATAGTCCGCACGTAATCACATAACTTTTGCTTTCCCAGATCCGACAAATGCACGCGAAACCGTAGAACATCTCTGGGGCCGATCACACAATTCACATCACCATATACCACATGCTGATCGAGACGCAACCGTCTGTATGTTTCATACAATCCACGGTTAAATTCATAAATATGGCGATTGTCGATTCTTGCGTTATTAAGAAAAGGAACCGCCAAAACAACAAGATTAGTGTGGAACAACATTGACAATCGATTGTAAAGTTCACTCTCCACCCTCGTAAGATATCGTTTGTTCCGGCCATAATAAACACATTATCATTCATAGAGTAGCCACTAGCAAGTCCAGCGCAACCGCAAATCACATCCAACAATGCATTTGGCTTAAACCATACCTCGATGTCATATTCGTGGCCAATATGTTGTCTTTGAATCGTGGACAGTCCGCGTCCCTGGCTGTCTGCCAAAATTAAAACACGGGGCGTCATCGGTTCCAATGACCCAGTGGCGGCTCGTGCATTGGATTGCAGGTTTGCGCAACCCCCAAAAATAACAAGGAAACAGAAATAGTTTAATTGTAAGTAAATAATAGTGTAATAGTCAATACGCAACGATCTATAACATATAATTTAATAAAATATCGAGCATTTTCTCGAGAATTCCAAGTGCAAGTCGCTTATACGGCGCAGGGCTGCAGCAAGGCCGCAACCGTCTGCTACCGCTACACTGTGGATTGATGACTGAATTATAGCACGCGAGCGAGCGAATTGTCAGCGTCGATTGGTTCGTTTACTCTGAAATGGTTGCAAGTATCCAGTACACCAGAACTACTGGACCACGCCCCCAGTGGTGTCTAGAAGCGAAGCGACGTCATGGTTACACGACTGGCGACGTGCATTATTGCATTCTGGTTGTAGACAGTTGACTATTGATACTCGTACGCTGTGTAGTTTGGTTGCCCGTGAAGCGCTTATTAGATAAAATTAAAAGCAAATCATAAATTCAGTGCAGACTTTATTACCTCAACCATTTAGCATTCTAAATTGCATCGATAAGAGCGAAATAAAAAGGCTTGGGAGGCCTACCCCTAATTTAGTGGTAAAACAATGCGTGTCGACCAAATCTCGGTCATTTACAAGGACATTTAATGCTGATGTTTACAGCAAAAATGAGTGGATTTGTGGGTGTGGCCTCAAAAATGCTTTTTTTTTGGTTTGCTTGTCAATTATTTGGAGCCGATGATCGGTGGACAAAAACAGGTATTACAGATTTAAATCATTTAACCGACCGAATTAAGAAGTTAGTTTAAAATATCGATTTGTTAATATTTCAAACGGCTGTAAAGTGTAACCTTTTAATGAATTGAAAAAACTCAAAGGCCATATGAATCTTTTTACTCAGAATGAACATTTACTATCTGAAAAAAGTTCTGCGGGAGAAAGAGGGACACCGTAGATAGTACTAAACAATAACAGGGATTTAAGACCCATGGGACGTAGCAGCCACAGATAATTAAAATTAAAGTATTTAAGAATAAGAATGAGTCATTTTTAGTGCACAAATAAAGATATTTTTCTGTTAAACATATATGTCATATAAAACTGGTAGGTACCTGAAGGTGTAACCCCCATTTTTCTAGATCACGAGCCGCCACTGCAATGACCCCTCCGCACTGGGTCCATGAGAAACATTGACATCACCGGCACCGTCGTCCCACAAAACCGGCCGCGACACACCGCCACCAAAACCAACACCAGCCGCCCCCCCAGTCCGTACACTACCACCCGTCGAAACCCTCCCGGCAGACAACCCGCTCACCATAGATCTAAATTCCCCTATTAATGTTTCCTTAGTCCTTAATTCAGCCTGCAGACTTTTTTTCCCTTTCAGATCGATTTGGTCCGATCTCAAAACCTCTACCATTTCATTTGTATCTGTCAGACTATCTCGAAGAGCCAATATTATGGACGCGGTCTCGCACTCCTCATCTCCATTCTCTCTGTTGATGAACGCAACACGAGAATCATTCACAACCGTGCTGCCGTGCGTTGAAACTCCTTCACTTACATCACTCTGCAAAAGTTTCGCCTTTTGTTGTCTGGTCACTACTCCCCTCGAGCTCATATTGTATCCGTTGCAAAAGCTTACTTTTGCTTAGTACTTCTTAAGTTTAACAAAGTACAAGTGACAAACAAAAACATATAAGGGACGGAAATTGACAGAGACACTCGCTTTAAGCCACACTGCCCGTTGTGACGACTAATTACAATCAAAGATATAGGTTTAGGCAACGGAAAACGATAAACATAGAAGAATACTGGTCAAAACCGTAGACATCAAAAATGTGTCCAATTATCATGTACAGCATTATAGCTCGGTGCCCGTCCGTCTGGTGCGACAGAAAACAGGCTCACAGGGGAAAAGAACCAAGTACATATGCACAAAGCACAATTTCTCTGTCAAGTCTGCAACTTACTGTGAAACTCCAATCGCAGGAGTCACTTTATTTATGAAAACAGAAAAGATACAAAACTGTGTTTAATGGGTTGCATACGGCTCGTGCAGAGGCGCGTTATCCCATGGGCAAAATGGGCATTTGCCCAGGGCAGGGCCCCCAATAACAGGTGGGCCCTCAAAGCAGTATTTTGGAAACTTACTTCCTTAATAGACTACGACATTAGTCCAGTCCTCATTAACGTTGCAAGCAGATTTACACACAGAAAAGTGATCTCTCGAACGAAGAGAGAATTACTTGGCTGAAGTAGTTGGTAGGTTCGTATATACGCGAGAGATTATTGAGTTCAACCAAGAAATTTTCTTTCTTGGAATAATTACTAGATTTAATAAAGTGGTTACTCTGGTGAAGTAAGTAAACAGTCTTCAATGAAGTGTATATTTTTATTCCCGGTAAATATTTTTAGCTACTTAATGTAAGAATTTTAAAGATTTGGCACAAAGACGTTTTCTATTGCTAATTAACAAGATAGGTATGTTATATTTACTTACTCGTTCTAAACTGTTGCGTGCGTTACATCAAACTATTCCGTCTTGAAACGTTTATTGTACACTATAAATCACAATACACATCCCCAATAAATCACAAGGCACATCCCCTACGGGTACTTCGCCCGCGGGCGAAGTACCCGTAGGGGATGACAAAATGTGACAAAATCACTGTGCGCATATTTATTCCAGAGAAAGGGATTACTTGAAAGAAGTGAGAATAACTTTAGTTAAATAATTCGTGGGTTTTTATTCACTAAACAATACTTACTTATATTAAATGTCTTATATTTTCTTGGATCAAGTAACTACGCACTTGGATGGATTTACTATTACTTCGTTGGAGAAATTAACATTTTTGGGACGAAAAATTCAATTACTTCTTTCAATACAATATTGGTTCTTATAAAGAAAGAATTTATTTGTTGACAGCATTTATCTGAGAAATTATTTTACTTATATTGAGTATGTGGCATTACTTGTATATACCTAACTTTCTACATCCAAGTAAATATGCATTTGAATCTAGTAAATAAATTCAAGAAATTATGTTTTCGCGTTCCAAATAATCACTTTTCTGTGAGTAGGCTCCTCTCAGCGAGGCCCCAACTAATCTTTAACTAATTTATTACCGTCTCAAGAATAGTGAATTTTGTATTTGCGCTCCTGCCGGTTGGAGACCAAAATCAATATTTTATAAACTATATATTAATTAGGTAATTAATAAATTACCGTAGTAAGATAATCAAATTTTCACTTTATTTTTAAAAGTATTTCGTATTTATAACTTGTCATTTCCAAAAACGACGACTCTGTAGAAATCCTTTTAACATTTAATTGCTGTCTTTTAACATTTAATCGTCTTGTTATGTTACATTTATACCAGTGACCTCAGGGACATGCGGTTTTCACAGTTGAATTTGTAATTCAAAAGAGTATAAAAAACAAAAAAATATACAGGGCTTAATTAAAAAAAAATGGAATTTGGTCTGCTTCTTACAAATACATAATCATGTATATTCAAAAGTAAACTTTGAGGACATGTTAATTTTACCACGTTACGTTTCTTCTTGTTAAAAATTTTTTGACCATATGGAATCGGAATCTTTCTAATGTTAGAAAAAGAAATAGGAAATTACATTTTATTAAAAGTAACATCTCAAAAAACTATCAAAACTGCAGCATAAATTCAAGTTCATATTCAGAGGACATATGTATATAATGATAATGGCGTATTTAAGAATGAACTACCGCAGTTTTTGAAATATTGAAAATATTAAAAACATATTTATTTATTAAGATAATATATTGTACTTGCTACGAATTTTGATTTTTAAATTGCTAAGCTATTTATAGTTGGTTTGTAATTCTTAAGAATAATCTGTTATTACTTTAAATAATTAGATAGGTACTCATATTAAATGTTGTTGCAAAAATGTCAATACCTTACCCATGATTTATGATTTTTGTTAATTGTTCCGAAATGTTAGATCAGTATTAATAGTATATATTATTGTTGTATAAAATAGTTATTTATGTACCAAGGGCATTAGAGGGATGTTTATGCCCCGAGGGTGACAGTTTAAAAAGCGCGAGGGCCGATAGCCCCGAGTGCTTTTTAAGTCGCCCGAGGTACATACAAAATTTTATGTCCTACAATGGTTTTGTTCCTCCGCCTCCGTTTCAAAAATATTAATAAATATTTTGACGTTATGAAGTGACATGCGTATCTACGAAGTTGAATAACAACACAAACAATTCGTAGGTGAGTGACAACATCGAAGTGACAATACAGACAATTAATTGTCAAACTTATAACCTTAATCGCCAATAATTGACATTGATAAGTGTCAATACAGACAATTAATTGTCAAACTTATAACCTGAATCGCCAATAATTGACATTGACGACTCAAAATATACAAGTTGAATGACACATATTTGATATATTTGACATATAACCATGGCAATCCTTTATGCTCTAGGGCAGCGTTTCCCAACCGCCGGTCCGCTGACCGGTGCCGGTCCGCAGAAATATTTTACCGGTCCGCGAAAAATTTCGGCCTTATCAAGGCGAGCCGCCTTGATAAGGGCGAAATTTTAGAATAATAGTTGAGCCAACTATTATTCTATACTTCATAACACTTGCTATAGCTTTCACTAGATGGCACTAATACCAATCAATAGAGATGCGTGTAAAATATGCACAAAAAGTATATTCCAAATACATATCATCTTCTATTATTCTGAACTACAGTATTGTAATTGTACGATCACCAGTTTGGTGGTGGCAACATTGCTCACCTATACATACAACATAATTTATAACGATTCGTGTATGCTCCACCCAAGTAGGTATTGTGTCAGATCGTTTGTCTTTTATTTTATCGCGCTCGAACGTATTGTTTTTGAATATTGTGGGTTATAGTGTGTTGTGTGGTATTTTGGAAATAAATTTTCTTTCGTAAAACTTTAAGCCGTACAAAATGGAAGTAGGTACCTAAAAAAAGTCAAATAGCAAAGCCTTCTTTCTTGGTAGAAGCAAGGACAATATTCAGGAGAAAAGTACTAATGGTATCGAAATTATGCCAAGTACCAGTGCTTCAAGTGTAGAAGGACCACAGAAAAGGAAATGGGTCGATAGGTAACTTCTGAATATACAATACAAACAAAAAAGAGAAAAGGTAACTTTATAAGGCAATATGATAAGGAGTATCTAAAGTTCGGTTTATTGTACCCTTGGCAGCGAACTATGGCCACTGCCTTTGTGTGTAGTATGTTCAGAAATTCTTTCAAATGAAGCTATGATGCCTTTAAAACTAGCTCGTCATTTGCATTCAAAGCATAAAAATTTAACTGATAAGCCACTGGACTTTTTTGAAAGATTACACGATCAGATGAAAATTCAGAAAAGTCAAATGAAAATTATGACGACTACTATAGTAACAAGTCACTGCTTCAAGAGTCTTATTTCGTAGCTCTTCGTATACCTAACTAAAACAAAAAAAAACCATTCACTATTGGTTAGGAGCTTTGCGTCTTAGATGTCGCTCAAGAAATTTTGGGTCCTCAACAAAATTTCCTACAAAATTAGAGGCTGTACCACTATCGGATACCATAACTCAGAGAAGAATTAATGACATTGAACTTGACACCGACATTGAAATACAAGTTATAGTGGGTGTATAAGTGTCCAGTTTTTTAGGTCGAAAAAAGTTTAAGCATGTACAGTGTCAAAATCAATTTTAGTCAGTAGTTACATAATTTACACAAGATTTTAAAATTACGTACTTATAAAACATTAACAAAAATGACAGCGTACGGGCTTTTCTCCTCAAAACTCAATATCATCAATCATCAAATACGTTGAGTCGGGTATCTCAGCCAATTCATAACCGATTGACTTGAAATTGGGACAGTCTTCTCCGATACCTACATATACCAGTCCAGCAAGTTTTTTTTATGAACTTTTCTAAACTTCGTTTTGATTACAGCTATTTGGTTATAAAATTGTCGAATAAAGAGTGTTCAATTTGTATTCAATAACATGCCAAAATGCAAAAAAAAATACTATTTGCTAACATCCTACGTACTGGACTGGGTTTTGTATCAGAGAATAGGTACATAAAATCGGTCTATGTAGTAATTTTAAATCAATCAGGTGTGAATTGCTTGAGATATCCGACCGTTTTTGAAATGCAAACGATTATAAAGCAAAAGACTATGTTATGTCAAACAGAATATTCTAGCAGAATATGTATTTGATTTTTGAATAAAATTGATTTTTACACTACTACTAGGCACAACTTAGGAATCATTTTTCTAACTCCAGGTGTGGTATTACCCCTTAATTGTCAGCCGGTCCGCAAAATATTTCCCCCACTTTTGCCGGTCCGCAGGCGTAAAAAGGTTGAAGATCGCTGCTCTAGGGCGCATAAAGAATCTTTATCGCCCTAGGGCGCAAAAAGTAGCTGCTTTCGTCCCGGTAACTAAGATGTAAAATGTCACCTTATAATCATGTAGGACATAAAAGTAATTTAAAGCCCCCAAATTCAAAATTGCCCAGGGCCCCATGATGGCATAACTCGCCGCTGGGCTCGTGTATAAACATTATCTATTATTGATTATTTCGACTTGAAAATAACTTTATATTAACTTTATTATAAAACTCCGTATTTTTGGTGCCCTATGCATAGTACCAGTTTCACGTGCATTTTAAGTACTTTATTTTATTACAATTACATAATTTATTATCATCAAAATTACATCGTTGATGAGAAGCTTTGTCTTTATGATGATTGTCTATGACAGTAGCGTACGTGGTGTCATATCTGGCCGTACCATAAATAAGACGTCTTCAAGATGTTACGTCGCCTGTTCAAGTAGAAATATCCCGATCATAAATGTCTGTTGATAGTCAGCAGAATAGAAAATATTAGTATAGATGTATTTAATCTTTGGCTCAGACGACTAAAAATTAAAAACGCAGGGTTATTTTTTATTTAACAAATCGGCAGTAGATTTCTGTCTAATATTGACAAGTATTTTTTGACACTAATGTCTGTGTGCAACATCACAATATGTGGGATTTGGCCAACTGAAATAGACCAGGCTGTATATTTAACATTGTTGGATGTCTGGAATCTTCTCGGGTTAGTGTTGATCGGTGCAGGAGCAATCATTTTCGGACTACTGTTGCACCATCTGAGGAAGAGAAGGTATCTAAATGTATTGAGTAAGCGCGTTCAGCGAATGCAGAAGCAAATGCTGCTGATAAGGCTGGAATTGGAATGCATGAAGATGGAGGTACAGCGAGAAGAACCCAAGTTGGGACGAAGAAAGTCAGTGTATGTTTGTGGATCAAAAACTGGTGGCGATTTCTTCAAATTTTCTTCTAACGAAAGTGACTAGACGTAACAAATTCATTGTAACAAGATAATAATACATCAATATATACCTTTGTAGTAGTTGTAATCTAATACTAATACTTGTAATCATCTAGCACACACAGAAAAGTGATCTCTCGAACGAAGAGAGAATTACTTGGCTGAAGTAGTTGGTAGGTTCGTATATACGCGAGAGATTATTGACTTCAACCAAGAAATATTTCTTGGAATAATTACTACATTTAAGAAAGTGGTTACTCTGGTGAAGTAAGTAAATAATCTTCAATGAAGTGTATATTTTTATTCCTGGTAAATATTTTTAGCTACTTAATGTAAGAATTTTAAAGATTTGGCACAAATACGTTTTCTATTGCTAATTAACAAGATAGGTATGTTACACTTACTTACTCGTTCTAAACTGTTGCATGCGTTACATCAAACTATTCCGTGTTGAAACGTTTATTGTACACTAATCACAAGGCACATCCCCTACGGGTACTTCGTTGTTGTTTTTGTACTAGGTTAGGCTCGTTTACGGCGCCAGCACAACGCGCGGGCGCGCGACCTTGTCAAAATCACGGTGCGCATATTTATTCCAGAGAAAGGGATTACTTGAAAGAAGTGAGAATCACTTTAGTTAAATAATTGGTGGGTTTTTATTCAGTAAACAATACTTACTTATATTAAATGTCTTATATTTTCTTGGATCAAGTAACTACGCACTTGGATGGATTTACTATTACTTCGTTGGAGAAATTAACATTTTTGGAGCAAAAAATTCAATTACTGCTTTCAATACAATATTGGTTCTTATAAAGAAAGAATTTATTTGTTGACAGCATTTATCTGAGAAATTATTTTACTTATATTGAGTATGTGGCATTTCTTGTATATACCTAACTTTCTACATCCAAGTAAATATGCATTTGAATCTAGTAAATGAATTCAAGAAATTATGTTTTCTCGTTCCAAATAATCACTTTTCTGTGTGCACACAGTGATTTTAAGAGTGAGGCCTTGATTCAATTTGCCGCCAAACTTAGTACTGTGGTATGCTGCAAAAGTTGGACGAAACTGGCCATAGAAGGGTAAACAAATAATGTACCTATAAGATTATATCAATAGAAATATGGAAAGAATATTTTCACATCAGGATTTTTTGGGATTTGAAGAAAGCACAGTTTAACAGTAATGGACTACAGATGCGTTACAATAACAAACCAATCGAAGTTAACCATGGGGTCTTTGAGTAAGCATAGCAAGATATTTGTTGTTCTATCATCGTTATCTGGATTCTTCTTATCGATGTCATAACACTTATTCAGTACTTCCAGATATTGCGGAAAATTTGACACATCACTCTTTATATCCAATGATCCCGTGCCCTTCTTTACCAAATTCAGCCGTTTCATTGCACACAAAACTGCTTGATGATGCATCATTAATACTTCTTTCAAAAGATCAGGCGCAGGCATATACTGCTCGGCACAATCCTCATAAGTAGTTACAAGTTCACCTAGGAACTCTGGATTTACGAAATTAGGCGACGATATCTGAGGAACAATAAAGTTATTGAACATTATTATATTAAAAATCAGTTTAGGTTTTGATTAAATAGAAATTTGTTTCTATTAAGCGATTGAAGTATAACACTCTATAATTTTTGCACGCTAAAAATTGTAGACCACAGATGATGTATATGATGGCATTCATATACTTCATTTTGTTACAAGTAATATTACAAGTAGACATAGCAGGCTTTCATATTGTGTATGTTTGAAGGAACTAAATAACAATGTTATAGTGTAACACTTATTACAAAAATCATAATGCATAATGAATACATGTATCGAACAATTGAATTAAAAGAAATATAAATGTTTATGTAAATAAAAAAATCTAATTTAAAATTAAGTATCGTAGCTATGGTTTAGTGCTTAGTGACAATGAAAAAGTAACTCGTCAGAATGCAAAACAGGGCTAGGAGAAGTATTTTGCGGTGCAATCGCAATACTCCAATTTCATTAATGCTGAGTTCACTTGAATGGTAATCGGATTTTTCTTTTTAAAATTGTAACAGGTATTATACCGTCACAGGTATCTGACAAGCTTGATTATCTCGACAAATTTTAATTTCTTGTTGGTAACTTAAATATACTTTTTTTTTGTTAATTTGTACGTCCGTATTTCGAATATGGCCATAAAAATAGTTGGCAGTGGGCTCATTCTTCTGTAAGTTTGAATAAAAAAACGTAAAACTATATTTTAGTACAAATAATGGTGTTTTTAAAAAATAAATTTAAAAAATAAAAATAACTTTCTGAGAAAAATACAATTTATTTATAAATAATGTGCATTTATCTAACAAAAATCTGATGTGGCCAGGCACATGACTTTATCATACTATATATAAAATTAATGGTTTAGCTGCATGCGATTCCATTAACCATTAACACAAATATATTAATTAAAGAAAATACACATTATGAATTAACATAATTTCAAATGATATAAAACAAACGGTGCCTTGCGCCGTGGGCGCTTATCCGAAATTGTATTTACAAATTTGAAATCTTTACGATTTACCCGCCAGTGAGTGAATAGCTTGGCATTTGACGTTTTGATCTAAATATTATTGAATAAAACATGGACACACACAGCACGCACACGCAGCTACCGCCACCGCCTTTGCCGTCTCCTTCGTTGATCGGGCTCAACGTCATCTTCAACGCTGACGTCCCGCTCAGCATCTATTTGCAGAGGGCAAAACATCACCGTATGACACTGTCTGTCATTAGTTCTGTCACAGTTTTGTCATTAGAATTAAAATCCTGGCTACTTAGTTTTAGGGCCGACACGACCGATCTCAATTTGAATCTGCTTCTGCAGCCAAACTACTAATTTTACCAAAAAATGTCATAGACATAAATGATACAAAATTTCCTCTTCTTTAATTTATTGTTTAGCTGTTTTGCCGAAATTGCAGAAATGGCGGCTCATTTGCAAAATCCTTGATAAATGCTTGGAGGAAACATCCAGTTCCTTTGGACCCTTTTGAGCCAAAAGCTTTTCAGCTCTAAGTTTAGTCATGAAACTTCTAAATATGAAGTTTCGTCCCGATACCTTTAGTAGTTTCTCCGGAATCGTCGCCACAAAAATCGGGTATATATACACACACACACATACACACACACATACACACACACACACACACACACAGACATTTTTTGTACCTTGGTCAAATATGTTCAGGGGACCCAAAAGAACATATTTCCGCTAAAAACTCAAAAATTTTTTTCGGCATGATTACAATACTTTATAATACTGCGTATGATAAAGTAAAAAACACAAACAATAATTTTTGTACGCCGGTTTATAATAAAATGTACTGACACCTACTAGGTAATTAATATTTTAATATTAATAACATTTTAACAACTGCAACGATGTTTATGATTTATTTTCAACATATTGTAAAAAAGCATCATGAGAATTTGAAAATCTATTTCAATTTAAAAAAAATCTGATGTGGCCAGGCACATGACTTTATCATACTATATATATAAAATTAATAGTTTAGCTGCATGAGATTCTATTTGATCGAGATCGGCTATGTCTACATTAAAATAAAACTAGTAGAACTAGACAGATATGTCAATTAAAGCTGTGTTCGGATATTGTACTCCGTTGACATCGGGTACACCGTCCAAATGACACGTGTTATTGGGTGTGAAAAGGGCGTTCCGATTGGTGGTAATGGTAGGTAATGGCGGTGGAAGCAGACGAAATTATAGTATTTCTCAAATGTCGTGACGGTGACACATATTAGTTTGCATGTACATAAACTTGAGTCACTAGCAATTTCTATTAGAAATACTATAATGGCGTCTACTACCACTGCCATTAGCACTAATAAAAGCGCACCTTAACGGTGTACAATATCCGAACGCAGCTTGTATTGACACTAGTATTGTCAAAAAATTAGCGCTTGACACTACCTACTGTCATTAGAATCATATCTGACATATAATAATCTGACATATCCTGGCTACTAGTTTTCATGCAGTACGACCGATCTCGATGAAATAGAATTTGCTCATGCAGCTAAACTATTGATGGTACTAAAAAATGTCATAGTCATAAATTATTCAGAATTTCCTCTAGTTTAATTTGTTATTTAACTATTTCGACGAAATGCCAGAAATGGCGGCTCATTTGCAAAATCGTCGAAAAATGCTAAGAGTAAACCACCAGTTCCTTTCGACCCTTTTGTACCAAAAGCTTTTCAGCTCTAAGTTTGATTATGAAACTTCTAAATATGAAGTTTCGTCCCGATAACTTTAGTAGTTTTTCCGGAATCGTCGCCACAAAAAACGGGTACACACACACACACACACACACACACACACACACATACACACACACACACATACACACACAGACATTTTTTTGTACCTTGGTCAAAAATGTTCAGGGGACCCAAAAAGACATATTTCCGCTAAAATTTTCAAATTTTTTTTTGGCACGATTACAATACTTTACATACTGCGTATGATAAAGTAAAAAAAATACAGTCTGGTACGTGTTATACTAGAAAAACCAAAATGGTATGTTGTTGTGTAAAATTTCAACATCACTCAGAATCGAAATTGAATGAATGAATAAACCTTATTCATGCGATGCCAGGTCGACTGCGTGCTGTTATCTCAATAAAAGATAACTTAATACTCTCCATTAAGTAACATTTACAGCAACTCCATTTAAAATAGCAAAATATTACTTGTAGTTAGTGGTGTCTGTACAAAAATTCGGATACTGAATCAAAGAACAAAATGATGACAATGGCCAAGGCTTTGTAACAGAATATGTATTGGTTTTTTTGTTTCTTTTATGGTGCCCGCACAGCACTTAAAAAATCGGTGTTAAATGCTCAAGACAAATTAAGCTGAACAACCTTTCAGGATTTCCGGTATAAATGTTAATCTTTGTGCTTGTAGTTTACTTCGAGGTCGTTTTAACTATTTTCGAAAACCTTACTCGACTGAAAATGTTTGAGGCCAGATTCGCCTGCAGGGTCAATTCTACCCAAAACACAATGTTATATTCCATTCACAAAATCCGTGTTGCCTATAGTGCAAGCAATATTTTAATATTCTCAATTCTCTTTCTATGGAAAGTTTCCTGATCTGATGCGTTTAATAAATCTACCAAAATCAGGAAAAAAAATAAGGGGTTGCCATTAAAACATGACGGTCGCACATTTATCTTTTTTAGAAAAATGTGTATTTTAATAATTGAAAATCGACATATTCGAGATTTTTTCAATACCAAACCGTCATAGAGATTTTTTCATGTTTGCCTGTTTTTTCCTGCAATTTTTGTACCGATATAACGGAAAAAAATAGTCAACGAGTTTTAATCAGGTTTCTTTAAATTATTCTTTGTTTTATAGTTATTATTCTTTGTTTTTTATTTGTTAAGATGACGTCAACATCTTAACATGAAAAACCCAGAGGATTAAGTTTCTCACGAAGAAAAATTTGGCCCATGTCCCACCTATAAGACGAAGAGACGGTACTTGGGCAAGACAGAATAAGCAGAAGGCTGAAATTTTTACAGAACATCTAACAGAAATCTTCCCGCCCCACAACATCGAACTAGAGCCAATCGCGAATAAAGATATAACCTATGAAGAAGAAGCCATACAGCTAAGCTTCAAAGGAAGTTCTCCAAAGGAAGTTGCCAGAGAAATCAAGAAAAACCTGAATCCAAAGAAGGCACCTGGATATGATCTCATCACAGGAGAAATTCTTAAGCAATTACCTAAGAAAGGTTGCTGACGTATCTGATAAATGGATCGTTCTGATTAAAATATGTCCCACATGTCTGGAATGTAGCATTAGTTATCATGATACCAAAACTAGGCGAACCACCGAACGAGGCCAAATAATATCGCCTAATATCACTGTTACCAATGATATCGAAGGTCATTGAAAAGTTGCTGCTAAAGAGAATGAAACCTATCATTGAGAGAAAGGAACCAATTCCTTATCACCAATTTGGTTTTACAGTACCCCAGGGTAGTGTATTGGGACCAATTCTCCATCCAGTATATACAAGTGACCTACCACTGCTGGAAAATGTAACAGTCGCCACATTCGCAGATGACAAGGCTCTATTGGCAGTGGGATCAACTATTGGAGAATCTACTAGGAATCTTCAACAAGCTAGTAATAAAATATATAAATGGACCAAAAAATGGAAGACCAAGTTCAACGAACTGAAATCTGTCCACATTAACTTTACAAACAAAATAATCGAGGACATACCTCATGTCAAGATTAACGACGCTATAGTTCCATATGCGAACACTGCAAAGTATTTGGGTATGACTCTGGATACAAAACTAAGGTGGAAAGAACACGTTGAGAAGAAAAGAGTCGAGCTTGGCCTCAAATAGAGAGAACTGTACTGGCTTCTGGGAAGAAACTCTCAGTGTCAGTACAGAACAAACTACAAGTTTCCAACCAACTACTAAAACCGATTTGGTTATACGGCATCCAGCTTTGGGGTTGCGCGAAAAACTCCAATATACAGGGAATCCAGATTTTCCAAAATAAAATACTAAGGAATATGGTTAACGCTCCTTGGTACATACCGAATAGTGACCTGCACCGTGTCCCACAAGTCATCCAAGAGATAAGAAGATTCGCCACTAAGCATGATTCTTGCCTAAGCCATCACGTCAACGTAGAGGCCCTGCAGCTACTGGACAACCAGAATCTAGTGAGAAGACTAAAAAGTGTTAAACACTTCGAACTAGTGAATAAGTGAAATGTGTAAAAAGCAGAGCACAGTGAGTGAAGTGTTAGTGCTTCTTGTTTAGGACAAAGTAAATATAGGACATCTGTGGATAGCCTATTAGAAACAAGTTTTAATAATTCAGATTTAAATTGATGGTTAATCTTTTAGATTAGTTTCAACATGTTAAGCATCTTATGCCTTTTACTAAGAAACGAAGGAAATCATATACCACTTTAAGCAATAGGTTTTTGACAAGTTTGGTGCTTCTAAAATTCGCCGTAGGGACTTTGTTTTTAAATAAGCTATACTCTTGTTAAGCAATAAAGTATGGCCAGAAGTTAGTTATTTTTGTTATATGCATGCAGATATAATGTTATAAATTTAAATGATGCAATATGTAGAAATAAATTATTACAGGGGTTCGAGAGTCATGAGAAGTAACAATCAAAGATAATTTTAACATATTTTATATATTTAATGTTTATTGTATTAACTCCGCCCAATGATGACAGAGACCATTATTCAGAAATCGTTATCGTTAAATCAGAAATCGGGAAAGCCGAAGCAACTAATGCTCTTTGGTAGCACATCGCACAATATCCGTTGGAACATGAGTTGCTTCGAAGTCATTCTGTTCATGCAGGCACTGAGAGATTCTCCCAAAAGAGGGTCAAAGAAACCCCATTTTCACCCTCTATTACCGAAACTATTACAGCTCGAGCTTTGAAATAAAATATTGGTAGTTAAAGTACATATTTGTAAACTTTACTGAGTCAGGTTGTGGCCTAATAGTAGAGCGCGCGGCTATCAGCCTGAAGGTCGTCAGTACCAATCTCACGGCCGGCTTATGAATAATAGAAATCCATATACATCGTAAATGGCATTTATTATAAACAAAGATATTTTAGTACAGGAGTCTCTTAATATCGTCATTGCTGATGCAATAAAGCACATCCATTGGATGGGCCCCGTTTCCGCATTTATCGATAGCCATTAGAATTGGCAAATGAAGTGTTTTGTCAGTATTGATCTCGTTCAGAGATTGTTGAATTTGTTGGGGGTTAACTTTCCCGTTGTTATTTACATAATTCAATTTCTTGAAAGCGCACATAACTGCTTCCCTATGAGGAACAGAGTCTCGAGCGGGAGGTGTCATGAAGTTTAAAGCCGACATCTGATGCTGATCCAGGCACTCCGAAATTGCATTGATCAGCTCTTGCGGGATTTTCCCAACTCCTTGCACCTATTACAATAGTAGTTTAGTAGTATTACGTAGTTCATTCAATCATAATTTTCAATCGATTTTTACACCTGAATGTTTTTTTACACCATTTGAAATTTTATTATTGGGCAAAGGGTCAACGTTTACTCTAACGTATAGTCAATAAATAATAGTAGAAAACACCTGAACATTCAGTTATAAAGCCGAAACTTATGAAGCTATTTGGTTGCACATGTGACCAGCTTAGAAGAAAGGGACCTTATGACGACAATATTATGGATATTACAATTTCGTCTGTTTCGGATATTTCAAACTTTTTTCATAACAAGTCAATCTTCAAATCTTGAAAATTTTATTTAAAAAAGTAGTGATAATAATGCAGCCTCACCAATAATTGTATTTCAGATTGTATATTATTATCGTGAAATACGATTATGATAAAAAGTTTCTCTACTTCACAAAAAAAAACTTACATATCAACGACTTGGAGCCCAGAATGTACGTACCGGTTGGTCCTAAAGGCGCTTTGTTCGGAGCGGATCACATATGGATTTATTGACGTCAATCTTAGATGCGGGAAATGCTATTTAAAATTATAAGAGTATTTATACTTACAACTTGTGCAACACTGAAGATGGCAGTAATAGTAATTATTTTCCTCAGATTCATTATTTTCGCGACAGAAACTAACATGGGATTAAAGGGACATACAGGCTTGCTAGGTACTGATTTTAAGTTAGATGTGAAAATTGAAATTAATGGTACGTGGACAAAGGAGTAATAAAAATAATTGGGTATTGTAGTGGTTATTAAAATGTTGATCGAATTGATAAAACATTTTTCATCTGTACAATTCCAAAATTTTCCATATTTTTTTCTAAAATTGTTGTAGATAGAAATTTTAGTTTAACTCAAATAAATGCTGTTTGAATAGAGGCAAAAATATATTTATTTGCTACAAAAAATGTTTATTTAAGTCAAAACAATATTACTTTACTCCAAACAAATGTTATTTGACTGTAATATTAGTTACAATAATAAATATTCAAACATCAGGCACATTTCTCACATCCATGATCCCAGCAGCAGGCATCTCCTAAAACAAAAGAAATCAGAAGCAGTATTCTGTTCAAAACTACATTTGTCCCAGTTTAAAAACCTTAATGTCATTAAGGGTAAAAATGACATTAATGTAATTTGCTTTTTTTAAACTTCTTAACTTTTTCATTATGTCCTGAACTATAACTTCTATTTGGCAATTTATCTCTTATTTGTAAATATCTAAACGAATAATTTTGTCTATAATATTTACTTCACAGTTACAGTTGGGGAAAACTTTTTCTGTCAGGGTATTCAAATAAGTATTTTTAAACTGGGTCTCAATCTTGTTTTTATGTCCATGTTCATCTAAACATAAATATAATATAAAGCAAATAGTGTACTTTATTTACTAGCTCCACTAATTTGTCACTAGCATAGCACAATCTTTTATTATTAGTTGAATATTTTTTGAAGTTGGTAAAAATGTGTTACATTCTCAGAACAAAGATTTTTTTTGCAAATTTCACAAACTAGTATAAACATTGATTTCAGAATATACCCCCATATACAATATACCAACATAAGCTCAAGCTCGATTTTCACTACTTAAAAAGTCCAAATCGTTTGATTCTCCATCTACTGGGTCATTAGGGTCATCTTCTGAACTGCAGTTTGTTCTTAAGAATTTAGTATAATTTGTAAGTGAATTACAGTTATCTTCTTCCCAATTACCATTTAAGACTGGTGCAGGCAAGTTATATACAACTTTTTAGGGCTGCAGCAAACTGATGACAGGTAGGACCGGTATTTGTAATACCATGTTGCCAAATTTACCCAAATAGGTTTTCTAATGAATCCTGATTAAATAATGATTTTAAATTAAGGTATTGTACCCCTGTAATTTTAAATTATTTCAAAGAAAAACAATAGATCGTGATGTTGTCTGCCAACCTTTTATAAAAGAAAACATATTAGTTTTATCAGTCCCATCTTTAATATTGAAAACCTTCTCAACTGGGTTAACATTTTGTTGCACAAATTTAAATGGGGCGATTGTTCACTAAGTGCACATCCATACATTATACCATCAGGATAAAACCTTTGGCTAGCGTTAAGTGAATCAAAAAGATTGTCAACTTCAGAAACAAACTCAGCAGTATAAATTGCCTCAGCTGGTAATTTGGTTGAGGCAACAGAATGACTTAATTGACATGCGGCTACTTTACCTTTTTTTTCCTGGCACTATCACTTGCGTTGAAATATTGATCTCAAAGTTTTGGTAGCATTTCTTTGTTGATCCAGATCAAAGGTGCTTTAATATACATATTTAAATTTCGCTTCTTTGAGCCCTTTCAAACGAATATTACCTGCCATTAGACCATTACGAGTATTTTTAAGTAAGTGAGGCACATCATATATTACACAAACTGTTTTACTTCCTGTGTTTACTTCCTGTGACAGAATGACTCGAAAAGTAGTATGCAACACTTGCTTGAAACTTTTTTTAACCCCACGAATCATGAAAACCAAAGAATGATGTGTTGAATTTGCCAACACATGACTACGACCTAGATTGCCTAAATCCTGAAACACACAAATTGTCTGCTTATGTGATTCATATGGAAGTCCTGGTGAAAGAGAGATTTCATCAAATAACAAAGTTATATTACTGTCGAGTTCGGGCATTTTATCAGCCTCAAGTTTTAGTAAATCTAAAATTGGTTGATTAATACCAGTTGTAAATGGAATTGGCTAAGGTTAATTTTAAAGATCTTGGACTAGGTAGTTGAAAAACAGAAAGTAAATATCTATTCAATCTCGGACTTATTTTATAAATAGATAACGCAAAGGCTTTTTTAGCATAGGTGTTAAGTATTACGCAACTGACGGTTTAAAAAATCTGTAATAACATCATTTAAATTTTCTTCAATAGACTGAAATAAACCACTGTCATACATACTCTAGAAATGATATGCAACTTGTACAAAGATCGTTAATTTTTTTCACTAATTAGTATAATTTAAAGTTGCCAAAACTATGGGAATTAAAGCGACATCTGTGCTATTGATTGCTGTAACAGATGGTGTAATTCGTAAGAATTAGGGAAGTTATGAGATTAAAAAATATGCAAATTTATGAAAAAAATATTGTTTTTCGAAAATTTTTGAGGTAGTATTTTTGATTTTATCCCAATGACTTAAGTACCTACTATAGACCCGCACGTTGTGAGCTTTCAAAAAATGTATCGTTGATTAAAATCGGTTGAAAGAAAGTCTTATGGATAACTTTTATGGCAACATCCCCCGGTCATTTACACTGTACGCAATAATCATACGCCAGTCTGACCAGAGATAGAAAAGCATTTCTACACATTTATGATAACAAACATGCGTTTAGGCGTACACATTTACTATCTCATCCAATACAATTGACGCTTACTAAGGGAAATCCTGTCTTCTTAACAATTTACTATAAATAAAACTACTTGTTGGTTAAACTAAATTTTACTATAAGCCATCATTGAGATTCTTCAGTTATAAAGACTTGGAATCATTCAGTCTTCTTAAAAAACGCTTGCACAATCAAAGTATTTGTTAATGTCGTTGGCATGTTCAGCACATTTATCGATTATTGCGCTCAGCTGGCCTACGACAGGCAATTTGCTGATTTCTTCTTTTGCTTTGGTTATATTTACTGCATTACCAGTTATCCAACCCATGTTGTTATAAATGCAGATGTGGGTCTTCCGGAGGTCAGAAAGTTTTTCCGGCGGCGGCTCTGTGATAAGTGCTCCAAAACAGTTCATCATGGTACGTAGCACGTTAGGCACAGCATCTAACATGCTAGGCAAAGCATCTAAGACTTTAGGAATATATTCTATTACCTACAAAGTCACAAAGAGTTAATTTGAAGGTTTTTTTTATTAAAGTATATTGGGTGGTCGTAAATCATTGTAAAGTTCACACATACCGTGTAGAATTCTTGGTATTTTATCATTTTGAAGTTTTGTTTAGACAAAATTTTGTTGTGATTCAATATTTTATTAATTTCTTGTTACGTCTATGGCTAGACGTATCAAATTCGCAAGGTGCATTTTAGAGAATCCTTTTTAACAGAGTATGTGACACTTATAATTGTACTTACAAGAGCGTTTGCAACATTGGCAGTGGCTAGGCATGCTAGAATTATCGTAATAAGCTTCATTGTTTTCGTTACGTAAGTAAAAACTCTGGAAATATGCAGGCTTTATATAAGTTAACGTGACTGCTATTTCATGGATATTAATATAAATGGTGCTGAGTAAGATGTGTAATTGTTCAAGCAAAGAACAATTGAATTAATTCATTATATTTGTTAATAAAAATGATTCAATATACTGTGGCTGGAGGCCCAACTATTTTTTTTTCATTCTATACTATGCAGGGTGTTTCAGAAATAACGGCTAACCTTGAAGGAGCATATTCGCCAAGGACAGAGAACGAAATTGGTGGAATAACGTATAGTCTACTTCAAAGTTTTATATACCAACAAACTTTATTTTGAAGAAATCGTCTAAGGCCTACCCTGGTGAATAGCCGATCGCGCATGACTGAAATAAGGTTGCAAACGTACGTAAGAAAATTTTGCAATTGAAAATTAGAGAGATTAGTACGTACTATCGCGAGAAAAAAAAAGTGTACAGTAAAGTGAAATTAGGCACTTATATTCTGAACAATTTTAGTATTTGTTAACATATGAAATCTAAACTTTGACAGTATCTGTCAACCTACAAACTTGTTCCGGTTTCAACTATTTTATTCTTAGCGGTATTCTTGTCATCATGCAGTCGAGTTTGAATTATTGCTTTCTGAACTTCATCAATTGCGGCATTTTTATGTCTTACGTAAAAATCAAGATGACATTAATGTGACATTGCAAACGTACTGAAATGATATGGTAATGACTTTACGAAGCCCAGTTTAATTAGGGCAAATTTTACTGTCCCCGTTTTTAGGCTCACGATAGTTAGTAGCTAATCCAGAAATGTGATACGGGATTACATTGTGATTGCAACAAAATAAACCGACTTAACACAGCAATTGCGCGTCGCGGCCGATCAAAGCTATGTCGCATTCCAACTAAAGTAAAACTTATGATTACAGATTCCTTGGTGTTGTCTAGCCTGGACTACGCAGATGTTGTTTATGGGCCCTTTCTTACACAGGCCAGTAAGCGACGACTGCAGAGTATCCAGTACAGCTGTTTGGCGTTTGCCGTTGGGTGCCCCCGACGCCAGCATATGACCGGGGTATTGCGAGAGCATCGCTGTCTGCGAATGGGTGAGCGTCGCTTCCTCCACTATGTCGGCGTGGTGCGCTTGGCTGCTGTCGAGCATCAACCGCCCTATCTGGCCGAGAAAATACAGCTGCGGATTGAAGCACATGCCCGAGAGCTTCGTCGGGTTGCCACGACAGCGACGGTTCCAGAACACAGGGCAGCGTTCTTCAGGAGGTCTTTCTCCTATCTCGCTGCCTTTGTTGTAAACAATACCCTCAGCACCATCGGCTTCCGCAGCCGAGAATCCACCATCGAACCTTTGAAGAAGGCGCTTTTATCGGGCGTGATTGTGTGCGAAAATATTTTTTGAGATATTTATTTTGAAATTCTATTTCGTGTTTTTTAATTTTCTTCGAATTCATTTTTTATACTGTTTCCTTGTCATTTCGTTTGGTAGTACTTTATATCACTTCGGTGTTGTACTTACCCTTTGTATTTTACATACAATAAAGTTATTTTATTTATTTATTTATTCTAGCCATACAGTTGTCATCCATCCGTCTCTGATACTACAAAAATCACTACACAAACACAACCATATTAAGATTCCACAACCCGAAAGATTCTTATAGTTGATAATTTATCAATTATAAACCAACAAACAGCTGACAACAATTGTACGTATGTAGGTGTGAACCTGGCGAACGTAGGTCATTGTCACTCTGAGCGATAAAGTCCGGAGTGGAGGGAGACCGACATGTTTCCGGCGGCGTTGATTTGTCACCAGTTGCAACACAACTATAGTTGAGTATGGTCGATTTTCTTGCCCCGAACAGGGACGGAGTCCGTCTTTTTTTATTAATTTTCTCAAGAATGCGTTAAGTTAGACTATACGTTATTTAACAAAACATGCCTATTTAGTCCTTGGGCCTTTGCACCTTCAAGGTTAGTCCTTATTTCTGAAACAGCCTGCATATAACTAGCTGTTTACGCTGTTTCGTCCACGTGCAAATGTTTTCCAAAAAAGCTTTTTATTATTATTTTATAATATTTCATCGCTATTTATATGGTCTACAATTTGAATAAAAAACTTCTAATATCATTAAAAGTACCGTTGCACCGAAAAAATATTTTGTGAAAAAATTATAAGATTTTTAGCTGATATGAGAACCCACATGCAGCAGTAAATATTCTATTGTTTCATGTCAAATTTAAGAATTTATTTTTTCAAGAGTTTAAAGAGTTCAATTTAAAACACGTAATTAGTTGTAAATATATTATAATCAGGGATGTTAAGTTACGGTAATTATTTTTGTTCGTAAATTACCGTTAAATTTAAAATCTTTTATTTTAAATACCCATTTAATTAAAAATTCAAAATGGTAAATTCCGCTGGTTTAAATAACCTGGTAATTAAAAATTCAAAATGGTTAATTATATTTTCCTTAATTACTGGGTGATTCAAAATTTAAAATGATAAATTACCGATCTCAGTAACTTATGATAGCTACTTATTTCAATAATAATGTGGGGTACAACCTTAAAAGTAATTAATTTGTAGATAACGACCAATCTCTGATTTTGATGGTCCTGATTTAATATTAGTAATTCATTATTAAAATGAAAACAATGACTACAATAAAACTACCATTTATACCAGCAGTTTATAAAGGGACGGACAAACAGAAGTATAGTATGAAATACTTTAAGTCATTACCGAGTCATAGAACAACAACACCGGAACATTTATTCTAAAGGTGAATTCGATAGTAGGCTTCTGATTTAAAATCTCTATTCTTTCAATACAAAAAGATTAGCTATATTTTACAAAATAATATCTTTCGGTAGATTAATTGAGGAGCGGAAAGGGGCTTTGATAAGGAAAAAGATTATAAAAATTTACCGGTGCAAGAAATAAAATATTTTTTAATAGTTAATTACTTTGTAAGCATTTGTAATTAATATAAATATCGGTAAATACAAACGGTAATTTAAGCGGTAAATTACGGTACTTAAAATTCCGTAACTTACCATTAATTACGGTAAATTATTTAGTAATTTACCCGGTAAATTACGCTTTTACATCCGTAATTATAATAATTGGAAAACGTTTCTATATCCAAACCAGAAATGTTTTTGATTATAAATCATTTGCTAACCACAGTCGCACAAAAGGGATTTATTACCTGTGTACGTGTGTGGTTCCTTAAACTCAAAATGCATTTACCTTGAAAAGTCCTCGAAAAACATAGTGTTCTTAGTATGGAGATGACTTTTTAATTAATATGTGTAATATTTAATAATTATTTTATAGTATTATTATTTATTTTAATTATTTTATCATTCTAAGTGCAACAAATTTAATTTGTGTTTTGAAATGATTTGCGTACGGTAAGACTGTCGACAATATTACGAAAAGTAGTCAAAAAGAACTGCTTTGCACTGGCTTGATTGGCCAACTACTCAAAATTCAACTCAAATTTTGACAAGAATCTACTTTTAGATGGTTGTCAACAAACAAAATTGCGTAACGTCAGGTCATGGTTAGGTCTCTCGTGTCTGAAATAAACACAAAACGGGTCAAATTTATAGCTTGTATTTTTTTTTCGCTGGAGGGCAACTATATTCCCCAATCTATTCCTTTTCCTGTAAGCAAAAAAAAACTAAACAGCTTTTAATATCGTTTATTACAAAAAAATTACGATACAATGTACAAATTACGAATTAACCTAAGAGGTATCTGATACAGATATACACATCTCATGTTCTCCATATTATTGTCTTCAAGCATTTTCTTCGGTAATTGGATCACACAATTCCTTCGGATGGTCATTCAAAAAATACAATGAATGATAAGTTTAGCTCTGGACTACATTGAACTGTTCTAGCGCAAGTGAGAAAACCGGGAATTTGAGTTTTATCGAACTTTCCCCACGATGAAAGTACTCTTCATCTGCATAAATGAAACCGTGGATATGTACTGCATACATTTGAACTGAATTTGAAATTTTCTTTTAATATTACGCTACCGCTTTTTTTTTTCGTTTTAGCAAATAATTTACGTGTAAAGCATATAATTTTGTATTTTTTTAATAAATTAAGCATTCGTCAATAAATAACTCCTTTGGGCAGTACCGCTGGCACATTTTCAATTCATAACTGTGTCGATCCATGGTAAGAATTTCTGTATGTTGGTGTACACTCCTGGTAAATGTTCCCTGCCGCATCCAATACCCCAGGATACCAGTCCTATGAGGGTTTTTCGGCCATCTACTGTCGTGGTTAGAGGTCCTCCTGAATCGCCTTGGCATGAATCCCTTCCGCCCTAACATAAGAAAAATTGACAATTAAAAAAAACTATTTTTAAACATTATAAACACAATATGCATTTTTAAAGAACGGTTTTAAATATAGATTGAAATGGTAATGTTGACTATAAAGCTGTTTTAAATCACTTCTTTGTGGCTCAGATTTTAGTACAATTTTAGATGGTATTTTTAAGTAAGGATATAAATATTTTCCCGACCCATTCATCATCGCCCAGCCAAAACCGCTAAATCTTATAGCGTTTTCGATTTACTGCACTCGGCTGCACTAGCACCATGCTGGTGCGGGTTTGAATGTTCGGCTTATGATTGACTTTATATATTTTTGTGTATAAGTGCACCAAGACCGTGCGCGGAGTTGGTGCAGTTCGCACTGAGTGCGTGCATAAAAGTGTATAAGTCGAAAACGCTATATGAACGTACAATTTAGATGCATTGTTCTTAAAACGTAGGTACCGTAGGTTTTTAATTGGTATTCATATTCCGCCACTAAGAGGTTGAAAATAGGGGAGGAATTTTAATAAGGCATTGCAGTCCTATATATTGGTATTAAGGTGTAGAAAATTGGTAGTAATGGTTTTCATGATAGTATCAATTAGTGTGGTCTTTATTCTTTAAACATTTGTGGTTTCATACACGACCCTCTCAATTTGTTGCTTTATACCTATACTGAATTCATGTGAAATTTGAAGTAGTTAATTTGTTAAAAATGTTGTAGTTAATTGAAGTGACAACCTTTGTCAACAATGAACAAAATCGAACCAAACGGATTCCGGTATACTTTCTTTTCCCGTAGAATCTGCATCTGAAGGCAGAAATTATGAATTGTATTTTTTAGAACAACATTATGTTTGATTTGTTTTCCTTTTTCCAAAATCCAGGGTGGTAATAAAGTGAGGGTTGGCTTTTATGACGGCATTTTTTTTATCAAAGCCGATATTTATATTCAACTTTACAAACAAAGAAATACCAGGTTTGCCATTTTCAAAAAGATCAGCTAATGGTTGTGAAACAGACAGTTGTCTAAGGTTTATGAAAGAATCTATTTGGTAAAAAACAGCACTAACTATAAATGTTATGAATGTGCAAACTGGTAACTGGGTTCTACTTTAATAATAAAGTAATACGATTCGCCACTTTCCTAAAATGCAGATGGATTCTAGTTTGATTACAAAAGTATGGAACCAGAAAGTTTAGTGGCGCGTTTGATTTTATTCTAACGAAAACACGTCATCAAAGAAATCCCGAGAGCAGAGCTAACGTAACGAAAACAACTCCCACATTGAAGTGATCCCAGCCACGCTGAAAGATTCGCTGTTTTTTTACTATTAATTACATTTTCAGAGCGTAGCCAGGGTGGAAAATAATATAGTACGTACCTCTTTGTAGCCAGCACAAAGGAAGACATCGTGAATTGTCTCTCTTCTTCCGGCTGCACGGAACCATCTCTGACAACGCTCGTTGGGTATTACTTCCACGTCAACCTCTTGTAACACTGATGGCACTGTTGCTTGTCCATGACGTGTCCGCCCCCAGCCTGCTACCGTTGCCTTCTTTCCACTGAGTTTCAGCTATAAAAATGCGAATGCATTTTAATTAAAACATTGTTGGGTTTTTAATAGGTCAGCAGAGTAGGTTCCGTATATCTGGCGTTTCGGGGAAATTTAATGCATATGTTAGCAGGTTGGTTTTGACTAACGGTCGCGGTGAGTGCATTATTGAGGGCAAAGTTTTGCATACACACAGTAGGAAATAAAGGTGAAGTTAAGTGACAAATCGTAAGATAAGATGATTGTTTTACGCACTTTAGATCTATCATAAAATCCAATTAACCATTAGTTAATTGAAATCTTTCAAATCAGATATTATTTCTTATATCTATAAGAAATAATAACGCAAAGCTGTCACAAAATATAAATTTAGAAAGAAATAGCACAACATTTAGCAATTTCATTAAAAATAAGGGATGAACACTTGCTTACTATAAGTAATAAGCCAAGCTAAGCTCAAGTTTGTTTTCTTCAACATCAATGTAATGATAATGACTCTGAATCGTGATAGAAATGAGCGAACAATGACTATGTGCTCTTTTCACAAAAAATAAGTAGCCATGAGTTCAAAAGGTAAACGGTATAATAAAAAAAAAATTAGAAGGTACTTGTCGTGCATATTTTATTTTGTTTTATTGGTATATTTTAACTCAGAGATAACAGAGAAAACCATGTATTGACTAGCATTCTATAATAATGACAATTCGTTTAAATAATGACTACATTATTTGAAAGAACTGTCATCATTGTACAACGCTAGTGTCAAAATCTGCCAAAACCTACGTAGAAGGCAGTAATGTGACAATTCGTCTCGCCATCATTGACAAATACGTTTAAAGTATTTGATATAAACGGGAATTTATGAGTCGTAAATAAAACGTCGTATTCGACTCGCACTCAACGGATATAAATCGCTCGCATGTGTACACGCCCGCCTACGGCTCGCGTATAAACTTTATGCTTGCGATTTATGTTCTTAGTTATGTGTTAATCAACTAGACTATTTATAGACTATTTTTAATATGTTATAGGCGATTATATTTTCTATTTGACATATTAGGATAGAAAAAATGGATCTACTTTAAAACTTGGACAATGTTGCCACCAAAGGCAAACATCAATATTACTTTCATCTAGTTCACATTATGAAAACATCTGGCTTGCAACAATTAAATCTTCAGCTGCGAGGTGGAACAAAAATGTTTGTTCCTCATATTCAGTTGTACCACCCCTAATATTAGTGCTCTTATTTGGGATACAAACAGTATATTAAGAAATAGAAAGACAATTTCAGTAATAATAGTCACTTATTGAAAAACAAATGTATATAACTTAAGAAGAATCAGGATAAGAGGAAAGTATATAAATAGACAAACTATTTTTTACAGTATATATTTAATGATACAATTCTTTCTCAATCGGTCATTTTTTAACACTACGATTTTGATGTTTGTTTAATAATAATAATAATGTTTAATAATGTTTATTACGCAAATAAGTATACATGATACATATTTTTGTCAAGTCAATACAGAGGTATTAACTTATTAAGTAGGTATTAAGAATACATGTCATTTTCTCAGTGCGATCATTCGTGCGAAGTATTCTTCACTGGAGTAGAATTCGTTGTCCAGAAACATTTTCTTTGTGTGAAGCTTAAATTGTTTGGTACCGAGGTGTTTCAAATTGGTTGGAAGTGCGTTATAAACCTTAACAGCTTGACAGTGAAACGTATTTTGCGATTTATTGATTCTGTGATACGGAACCAATATATCATCACCATGACGTGTTTCGTAGGTATGTAAATCTGCATTTCTGGTTAAGGTGTCTCTTTCTGTATGAATATGCTGCGCACAGGTAAGTAGGAGATATCCAGGCAATGTCAGAATTTTTAGTTTCCTGAAATACGTCCTGCAGCTGACGTAATAGCCCAAGCCGGCTAGGATCCTTATGGCATTTTTTTGCAGTTTGAAAATCTCTTCCATTTCACTAGCCATTCCCCACGCGACTATACCATAAGTGGCCATGCTGTGAAAATAAGCGTAGTACACACATCGGGCTTCGTCGTGTGGTAAGTTTCTTCTGATTACTTTCAGGCAATATAATGAGCTTGCTAACTTCTTTTTCAGCTGAGTTACGTGTTCTGTCCAAGTCAATGTTTCCGAGAGTATCACACCCAGAAACCTCGCATGTTGGTTTGTAATGTTTTCTGTCTTTTTTGTATAAAATGTTAGTATTTTTGTTTTGCTTCTGTTTAGTAGTAATCTGTTTGCATCAAACCATTTTTTTGCCTCATTTAGGGTGTTTTGTGTTTTTTGTTTTAGCTCTTCCAGATCCTTCCCGCTGTTGATAAAAGAAGTATCATCCGCATATAGGCACATTGAGTTAGCTCGAATGTTCTGTGGTAAGTCGTTGACGTAGATCAGAAATAGAATTGGTCCAAGGACGGAGCCTTGTGGCACCCCTGCCGTTATTTGTTTCCACTCCGACTTTTCTCCATTCCAGTGTACTTGCTGATGTCTGCGTTGAAGATATGATTCTATTAATTGTTGTGCCTTATCCCGTATACCGTAGATCTTCATTTCTTTTAATAATATTTTATGGTCCACTGAGTCAAAAGCTTTACTCAGATCGCAGAATGCAACTTCGCTGTAACTCTGTTTATCAAAACCGTGAATAACCTCCCGCAACACACTAAGTATGGCCGACGTGGTGGACTTCCCCGGCTGGTATCCATGTTGATATTGAGTCAGTAGATCCTGTTCTGTTAGATGTTTTACAATTTTGTTCTTTATTACGACTTCAAAGACCTTTGATATCGCCGGTAAGATGGAAATTGGTCTGTAATTTTTGCTATCATTCGGGTCCCCAGGTTTTTGAATTGGGACTACCTTTGCATATTTAAGCTCTTCAGGAAACGTGCCTTCATCCAAACATTTATTTATGACAGTACATAATTGTTTTCTTATTACAGACTGTATCTCTTTAAGTAGCTTTGCTGAAATACCATATATGTCTTTTGTGGTGGTGTTTTTGATGTTGTTTATTATGTCTGTTACCTCTTGTTCATCAATTTGATGTAGGCATATGTTGTTGCTTGTCGTTGATTTTACTAGAGAAACTGGATCAGCGGACTTCAAATTGATATCTATAGTCTCGTGTCCTATATTTACAAAATATTCGCTAAGTTCTTCAGCTGTTAGTAGACTCTTCTTGGTTTGCTTACGATTTTCCTTTCCAATTTCTTTTTTTACCAATTTCCAAGCTGCAGACACTTTGTTTTCAGAATTGTAAACAAATTTACCATTTGCTACCTTTTTTGCCTGATCTACTTGTCTACGATATTCTGTCTTTAACTGGTTGTACATATCTTTGTATTTGTTTTCTTTTGACACTTCATATATGGTGTACAACGCATCAAGTTGATTTTTCATTGTTGCCAAATGTTCAGTTTCCCATTTTATGTTCAAAATTTTATTTGATTGTTTTACTGTTTTTTCTGGGAAAGCGATATTGTGGCAGTTCATGAGGATGTTTTGAAAATGAGTATTGCTGATTTGTGCATTTATTTTTTTATCGTATATGTAATTCCAATCACTTTCTTCTAGTAAAGTTTTAAATCGTTCTATAGTTTTCCTATTTATTATTCTACATTTAATAAATATTTGTTTTTCTGTTTCAGGTACTAGAACAAAAGTCGCAAGTTGTGCCAGATGGTCTCCCAAATGCAAGTTGACTGTCTCGATCGCACTGATGGTAATGAATCTGCTTGCGTATAGGTTATCTACACATCTCTTTCCACCAACTCTTGACGGTTGATTAAACACGGGGTGTAGGCCATATTCTGACATTGTTAATAGAAAGTTGTCTTTTACCGTTGTCTTTTCATTTACACATATATTGTAACCCCCCATAATAAAGACGTTATAACGTTTTTGTATTGTTTCTCTAATATAATATAAGGTTTCCTGCATTCCCTGTAAAAACACATCCTTATCACCGTCCGGAGGGTGGTAGACTACAACAAAGAGTGACTTTAATTTGGGAATTAGTATGGAGCAGAGTTCTAGGCATCTTTCTTTGTTATTGACAGAAAGATCGAAAACTTGTGTAGTGTGTGATTTTTTTGTAATAATTAGAACACCTCCTCGTGAGGAGAAAGCTCTACAGTTATATACTGCAACGTCGTAATTTGGGAAATTTAAAGTTTGTATTTCATCTTCTGACATCCAGTGTTCGGTAATACCAATTACGTCGATGTTCGGTTTGGTTTGTAAAATATACTGCATTTGGTTTATTTTGTTTGCTAGACCTTGAATATTTAAATTTATCATTGCTATGTTTTTTCCGCAAATGTTATTAATGTTGATATTTCTGCTTGTTCTGTCACGTGTTGTCGCTAATCCGTCTTTTTCAGTTTCTGGGTGTAGTAGAAAAAACGATTTATTTTTATACCCTTTGGCCATATTTCGGCATTTTTAATTTTATTCAGATCGTTTAACTCACATGTGATGTGAAACGACGAATATAGATCAGGACGTTGTGATTTTAATTTTTCACATTTGACGTCTTGCATACCTTGGCTTTTTAGATAATCTACCAAATTTGATTCAGTTGTGGATGTATCAAAACCACAACAATGTATATGACCGCATCGTTTTGCTGCTTTAATAGTAAGATTATTATCAGCATTTCCCTTTATTATATTTTTGTTGGTATTGTTTTTTCTATATGTAACTAGTTTAAATCCTCCATCTGACTCAATCTCATTTGAAGTAGATTGAATGATTTGTTTGTAGTATTGAATTCAGATGATTTGAAGGGATTTTTGTTAGGAAAGTGAGAAAATGAACTAAGTACTAAGTATTAATTAATTACTATAATATTCTATTTGCACAAAATAATAGTGTTGAAGTGTTGGTTAAAGTATGGAAATTGAAAAAAAAAATATTGCCAGTAGAGCATATCTCTCTAAGAAATACACGATAAAGTCAATCACTCTCAGCGCTCTACTAATAGTGATTCGACCATGCTAATAGTGTTTATTATGTTTAGCCCATAAATCACTTTTTAAATTTAAGCAAGTGTAAGCAGCTTGTAACAAATAACAAACAACCGAAGATATAAGGCATAATTATCAAATTCAGAATTTATCCGTAGTTAACTAAAGTGACTTTTTGTTATAATCCTATTAGAAGTTCTTCTTAACGAGATTTCCACACCATTATTTATTCTCAGCAACATAAGAAGTATTTGGGATTGTCATAGTGTTCAAAAAATAAAATGCATCTATTACACCAAATTAACTATACCTCCAGTAAAACAGTGCTAATACCAAAGTCTAGATCTAACATATCATTTCGTTGCGTTTGTGAGTAAAAGTCGATGTTCGACATATTTATGTCTTCAGTATGCCATCCTGGTTGACAAAATCAAAAGAAAAAATCTGATGTGGCCAGGCACATGACTTTATCATACTATATATAAAATTAATAGTTTAGCTGCATGAGATATTATTTGATCGAGATCAGCTATGTCTGCATTAAAATAAAACTAGTAGAACTAGACAGATATGTCGATTAAAACTGCGTTCGGATATTCTACTCCGTTGGTACCGGGTACACCGTCCAAATGACACGTGTTATTAGGTGTAGAAAGTGTGAAAGTGCGTTCCGATTGGTGGCAATGGTTGGTAATGGCGGTGGTAGCAGACGAAATTATAGTGTTTCTCACATGTCGTGATGGTGACACATATTAGTTTGCATGTACATAAACTTGAGTCACTAGCAAATTCTATTAGAAATACTATAATTGCGTCTACTACCATTGCCATTAGCACTAATGAAAACGCACCTTAACGGTGTACGATATCCAAACGCAGCTTGTATTATTGACAGTAGTATTGTCAAAGCATTAGCGTTTGACACTATCTACACCGTCATTAAAATCACATCTGACATTTAATCTGACATATCCTGGCTACTAGTTTTAATGCAGTACGACCGATCTCGATGAAATAGAATTTGCTCATGCAGCTAAACTATTGATTGTACCAAAAAATGTCATAGTCATAAATTATTCAGAATTTCCTCTAGTTTAATTTATTATTTAACTATTTCGACGAAATTCCAGAAATGCCGGCTTATATACAAAATCTTTCAAAAATGCTAAGACTAAACCTCCAGTTCCTTTGGACCCTTTTTAACAGAAAGCTTTTCAGCTCTAAGTTTGGCCATGAAACTTCTAAATATGAAGTTTCGTCCCGATACCTTTAGTAGTTTCTCCGGAATCGTCGCCACAAAAAACGGGTACACACACACACACACACACACACACACACACACACACCCACATCCACACACACACACAGACATTTTTTTGTACCTTGGTCAAAAATGTTCAGGGGACCCAAAAAGACATATTTCCGCTAAAATCTCAAAAATTTTTTTTGGCACGATTACAATACTTTGCATACTGCGTATGATAAAGTAAAAATATTGGATGCAATTTAAAATTACAATAACCAAGCAGCTAAGCAGTATTATATTGTATATACCCCCAACGATGAAATTGAAAACATGTATAAGGTCATCTGTTCCGATTATAAAGTGCATTTCACTGAACCCGAAATATTGACTTATCGATCGCAAGATATTACGAATAAATAAGGTAGTTTTTGGAATCGGATATAGTATATTTGCAGTATATTTTGCATATGAAAACCGGACTGTGCACATATGTATGATTTCCGATTTACCGATAATGAATGCGGATTGTAAAGTCAAAAAACTTTTTGTGTCAAACATTTTACTATTATTATTAAAATTACACCCGAACATTAACGATAAACAGCATCCATTTTTAAAAAGAAATTATATTATATTATTAATATTTATTATTATTATATAATATTTCTTCATAAAAAAAAGTAATGACAAAAAAAATGCACCGAATACATGCCTCAATTTCTTACTTTAGAGCTCCTGCCTAAAATCTAATTAAAAAAAGAAAGACAAAAACTTACCACTGGCGAGGGCAAACAGACCGGGACGATGTGCTGTCTGAACTTTACATTCCTATCGAGCTTCACAAGGGCAAGATCATTCTTAAAGTCCGAGGGTGAGTACGACGGATGAACTTCCTTCCTTTCAACCGTGTAATCCTCGTAGGGTAAGTTTTCCTCCTGTCCCCTGACGTCCCACTCTCCTAAGCGTACCCTAATGTTTCCGTTCGAAGTTCTGCGGATAAAAACAAAGAACATTTAGTAGGATTACGAACGATGCTGACGGTTGGATTACAAGAACAGTGCGCGACCAATGAGGGAAAAAGGCATTATTTAAGGTAATGCGACCCCATTGCCTCGCTGATCTCTTTTTGTTTTAGAATTTTGTGAAAAAATTGTGCGCAGAAAAAGGAATAGAATTAATCAGGTTATAAGCATAAGAAGGCAGTAATCAGAAAACTTAAAGCATTACTGCCACCGTGAACGATATAATCAACGGAATACTAATAAAAATTCGTAATAATTTCCAGTATATAACATTGTCGGTAAACATGGTTTGCTGTTGTATAGAATAATAATCGTTAATTTTTACGTTAAGGTATTAATTAGGTGTAGCGTTGGAGGTTTTTAATTAAGTCTGACTAGTCATCAAAATATTTATATAATGAATTGCAAACAATAAACATATTACTCGTCTGCAAAATAGTCACTTTTAATGTCAATGCAAAGTGTTATTATCAATATTACATAATTTCTGTAATTTTTTTTCCTATACATTATAAAATATACATTATAATAAACAAAAGAATCCTGCGACATCTTGGAACTGAGCTAAAAATGTAATATTATTAACTTTTAAATCCACAAAAGTATTAGTCAGGCATTATTCTTTTTTGCAGTTGAATTATATTTTGGTGAATGAGTTCACGGCTATAAACAGTTCTGCTAAGGTGTTTTTCTTCCTCTCAAATATTTGATCAAACAGTATTTATTTTCAACTAGTTACTACGGAAAATAGAGCTCGCCTCCCGTCACATATAATTATATCTGCAAATTCGAGTATTCGAGTAAAATTCGAGTATCAGTTTTACAGTAAAATTATATTTACCGCCTTCAAACAATAATAATGGATGCCAAACCAATCAGCCTCTTCACTCCCTGCAAACGAGTTCCTGTAAAATTCAGAATCATCACAATTATTTTACAGGATAGTTTGGAAATTTTACAGATAAAGTACGCTGATTCCTTGATGCAGTGAAATTCCTGCACATTATTTACCCTGTGTTCGAAACTAATTTTTCCTTTTATATGAAACTCTTTGTTCAGAACAACGTTTAGTTTCCAAAAATAAATATCCGATAAGAGGGACATGCTGTATAGTTTTTTTTGGGTTCCCTCAGATTCCAAAGGTTCCGCAAGGACAAAAAGGTTGGAAAGCGCTGGCCTAGATACTAAGATTAATGGGAAGGGAGAAAACTGCGGTAATTACGGTAATTACAGCTGCTACGCCAGCTAAGTTGACCTATAAGATCGCGTGGAAAATAATAGAAAAGGCTTGTTGTAATTGGGTTAAACTGGAAACTAAAGGATATTAATTAGAGATTTTATTTGAGACAATACTTTTCATTATTATTGACACCAAACAGAAACAAATGTTATGTTTGAGTAATAGTTGAGAACAACGAACGAAACTACACAGCCGTGCATAATTGTTGCAAAAAGGAAACTTCGGTACGGATTTGAAATTGCGGATATTAAAACGGACGTCCCTTAATACACTTACAATGATATACAAAGGAAAGCAATTTTAGCAGCCTGCTGCGTATTTCGGTGGGATTTAATATATCCTTTCCAGTTTCCTGTACAGCCCCCTGTCGCGCTTTAATCTCCGTAGAGTTTCGGAAGAAATCTCATTTATTAAAGGGAGAGTGGGGGACCGGACGTGAAAAAGGATGATGACGACAACGGAAAGCGCAGTATCTGATGTAATTTTCGAGTTACGCTACGTTTATGGGAGGCAACTTTACTCTTTAAGACTACGTAGATATTGAGGTAAGGGAATGAAGAACCGTGGGCGGAGAAATAATCAAAAGCTCAGCTCGGTTTAAATTCATTTAGTTCTGCAAAATTTTCCGCCCTCGCGTTATTATAGTAGACGTTGAAATGTAATACGATATTAATATTCCATTTTGTCAGACTAGTTGTAAGAGTATATTTCGTTATTGGCCTTTAACGATTTTGGTGGAGGCGCCGGATGATTTCTCATGTCTGAATGTCCGTATATGTTAAAAAGCTAATGATATAAAATATTTTCAGCCCAAAGACGATAATGTACAAATGTTGATGACGCATTGGGTCTGAAATTAAAAGACCAAATTATAAATTGTATGTTGAAGCGTCTGTCTGGCCATATTTTCGTTTTCGGATTATAGCCCATTATTATAGCTAATCTTAAAACCTGCAAAGAGTTCCAGGTGTCAATAAATCATGAGGTGATCATTATGATTTGACCAGGAGATCCAAAGACTTTTAGTACTTTTATTATTGTGTATTATGGCTACTTTCTTTACCATGCAAACAAGCTTCATTTTCAGCAAATAAAGCAAACAATGAGAAAGTTTTGAGACTTGCAGGATATGTTTGTTTTACCCTTTTATTGAACCTGTAAAAAGTCCTGGATTTTTAAAATAAGTCTGCACATTTATGGGCGTTTCATGTAACTCTTAATTTATTACATTTTGACAAAATATTGTTACATCCATAATAGAGCATTAAATTCTCTATGCTAAAGTTATAGCAAAGCTTCTATCCAGATAAAATGAGACCTCCATCAATAAAAGTTCTGGAAAATTATATGTCGGGTTTCTTGTTCTTTTTTTTACTGTTTATTCTCTTGATGCGATAGGTTTAAAAGCCCAGACAAAATAACAACTGAGATTGTGTTTCTTAACTGGCATGGGTCCTAAAATGCACCAGGTATTCGTATTTAGTATGAATACAATGTTTTTTAAACTTATACTCATTATATTTTATTACTGTTAATTTTTTATTTAAATTAATTAATTTTTATTTTATTAATTTAGAAAGAGTCTGTTATTATGTTAAATGCGCGTCGAGCTTGCAATTTTATATGTCCTTCTACTCATGTTTGCTTAGAATTTTTTATCTTGGGAGGTATTCTGTGTACGAACCACTGTAAGTCAATGAACAATATTTTTCGAAGATAATTGAAGCTTTAATCTCTGTCAAAACATACCTATAAAGCAAACTCAACAAATATTTTATTCATACATTGTAAAAGCTTTTTCTAAACGTCACATTAAGAGTTCAAACCTAAATACCTTTGCATATTCTTGTTTAAAAGAACGCATTGTCCCGTGAGAGACATAATAGTCCGAAGCATACTTACGATGCAACACAGTGCGCAGCGGTAGCAATCCATCTTTCGTTCAATAATGCCCCTCCACATGCTAGCTTCTTCGACAAGAAGCCGGTCTTTATAAGGGCAACCTGCCAGGGATGGGAGCCGAAGCCGGTCGAGTGTCCTCCGACGATCCTGTTGCTCCTGGTGTAGAGCTCACCGCAGCCTGGAAACATCGTCACGAGTTAGTTCCGTATTATAAATTTCCACTTTAGACCGTTACCACATCTGCATTGCGAAACACTGCACGTGCAGCAGCGTGCTGCTAGCTAGATAACTAAACAACTGATGTGTGCCTTGCAAATGTTTGCATTAGTAAAGAGATTCAGTCGAACTATGTATGTGTTGGAAAGCCATGTACCTAATAACTGTGTATCCAGCAATGTGTTGACATTTTGTTTTATGTGCAGAAGTTTGAAAATGAAGAGAAGGTGCAAACTACTGACGATAGTATTAGGCCGTGCTCTACCTTGTAGACAAAGGTATGGTTTAGTGAACTGGTTATACTGATATTGCTAGGTATATTAATTGCAAATATTATTAAAAATTGAGAAAGGGACACTTCAAATTTGCACAAAATTTCAAAATAATGATAATAAACTCAAACATGGAAGCATGGATTTTCTGAATCGCTATTAAATGCACATTGGATAGAATTATTTGCCATGGAGATTCAAGCGGGTACAAAAATGTTATGTAAAGTTTTGGAAAAAAAAGTGGGGTAAAAATATCGTCTGCGGATGCTTTCATAAAAGAAACAACGAAAAATGCAATAACATGATGTGATATGCAACTTTTAATATTCAAATTGAGAAATCTCTTGACTTAGTATAATTAAAGAAATCCTGTAAACCGCTGACGGTGCAGCGGTTTTCCTGCAAAATTGTACACAGCCACACATACGGCACACGCACGGTCACACTTGACCGACTACATATACCTACTTATACAATGTATTACAGTCGTATTACAGTATTACAGTGTAAAGAAGGTTCTAGATAAATCTATAACAAAAACATGTTAAACATTATTTTCTAACTTCAGACTATAACAACAAAAGTTGGCATCAATTGATGGCTAGACAAAACTACGCCATTAAGGTAAAATATACAGGGTCTCACGGAACTGGTACATTAGAAGCTTCTCATGTTCTACTATTTCTGGAAACTTGAAATTGTGGAACTACAGTTTACTCGATCTGAGCTCTTCAGCTAAAATATTCTCAAGTTAACTGTCACGTCCGGACACCGGTACTCGGTATCAGCTTTGTTATTTTAAATGGAATGATATAATTTTTATTTTATTTTTGGTTTCTACGTATCAAAATACAGGATTTTTGATAATGTTTCCCTATACCTAAATATCACCATTTTTGAGTTCTTTTGATTTTTCTAATTTTTTGGTAATTTTCGCGGTTACGTTTAAAATTGAATATCTCGGTTATTATTGAAACTAGAAGTTTCATGATTGGTGGTCCAAAACTAGAAACATAACCAAATAAGACGATGCTTAGTTCATCATGATATTTTATACAGGGTGTTCAAAATTTACAACACAATAATTGAATTTTCAAACGTAAAAAGCTATTTTTTTTTCAAATGGAACACGCTGTATACCGATACGCCATTCGATAGGAAATCTCCTTCCCTATCAATCAATATTAGGGTTCCCTATATCTATCTTTAATAGTTTTTGAGATATTGTCAGTATAAAAGAATGCAAGCTAAATTCAAAACGATTTTGTCTTCATTTATAGGAATGTAACAACTTTGGAACAGCAGGAAAACAGAAAAATATTGAAAAGGTTTGTCAAAACTAAAGTAATACATTTGGGATATCTAACTTAAATTAAAACTTAATTATGTTGTTCGAAATGGTGCCCGTTCAGCTCCAAACCGCCATTAAAGGCGGCTACTAATCTGTCAGTCAATTCTTCTTGGGTATTAACTGGTGTGGAATAGACCTGACATTTCACATGACCCCAGAAATAAAAGTCTAATGGTGTTAAATCTGGTGAGCTTGGTGGCCACCGCCAGGGTCCCCTATTTCCGAACCACCTATCGTCAAACATCAGATTAAGTTGAATGGATACCACATGCGAAGAATGCGCCGGTGCACCGTCCATTTGATAAAAGCAGTCGCGTAAAATATTGAGAGGTGTTTCGCAAAAATTGTTCACACAAATTTCCACGCAAAATTTCTAAATATCTATCACTATTTAAATTTTCGTTTTAAATTTCGTATCTAAATCGTCCCCCATTATTAAATGGGAGTATTCAAAATGGATTTAAAGAAAAAGTGACATCTCAAAAACTATTAATGATGGATATAGGAAACCCTAATAATATTGATTGATAGGGAATGAGATTTTCCATCGAATGATGTATCGGTATACAAGGTGTTAAAAAAAATGACTTTTTTTACGTTTGAAAATTCATTTATTGTGTTGTAAATTTTGAACACCCTGTATAAGATATCATCGTCTTATTTGGTTGTTTCTAGTTTTGGACCACTAATCATGAAACTTCTCGTTTCAATAATAACCGAGATATTCAATTTTAAACCAAAAAAAAATGGTAAAATCAAAAAAACTCAAAAATTGTGATATTTAGATATAGGGAAACCTTATTAAAAATGATGTATTTTCATACGTAGAAACCAAAAATAAAATTAAAATTATATCATTCCATTTAAAATAACAAAGTTGATACCGACTTCCTGTGGCCGGACGTGACAGTTAACTTGATAATAATTTAGCTGAAGAGCTTAGATCGAGTAAATTCTAATTCCAAAATTTCAATTTTCCAGAAATAGTAGAACATGAGAAACTTCTAATGTACCTGTTCCGTGGACACCCTGTATAGGAAAACAAACTAGGAGCAAACGTAATTAATAAAAAGTACGTGTTCAGTGACCAAATGTTTGCAGCAAAATTCAATTAAAACTTTTACAATTAAACCTTGCGTAAGGCCAATAAAAAACCATCGAATTAAAGCTTTTCCCAGTGACAGACGTGCCAGTGCTGGTCGCGTATTATTGGCTGTGATTGGTTTATTTCAAAATCGTCATAAATTGGCTGTGCCTTGCCCGTGGACGGCTCGCCTAGTGTGTGGACACCAATCTTTATTTCTCTGTGAACACTCTAATATAACCATTAGAACCAGCAGCGCTGAAAAATGGACCACATCATCACAAGTTTAATAATTCAGGGCAGCGCAAGGACATTAATATTCGACGATGCGAAAATGAATAACGAGCGTAGGCATTTGTTTTCTTTAGTGCGCATTACACGTTAGTGACTTCCTGACTAATACATCCCGAGGGTTCGTTGGGGAAAATTAAATGAGAGGGATCTATTTTCGGATGGGACAGGTGTTATTTGCATACGGGCTAGTAAGTTATGAGTGGAGATAATTTATATGCTTGTAGTTTACCCAGGCTGCCGTGCGATAAAATAAATTTATGCGATTGGTGGTTTCCATAAAATTTGTGTGTTTGGATTTTTTTCGTTGGTGGTCGTTGATGGGTAAAAATGTTATAGAGGCAATAATAAAAATGGTGCAGTAATTAACGAAAATAAGCCTGTCACCCTGGTCTACATTTGTATATTGGCGGAACCCTAGAAATAGGGGTCAAACCCGAGGGACCCTAACAAGAAAAAATTACATAGAGTATTTTTCTTCCCGAATTATTTGTTTTAGAAAGCGTCATTGAGTAAAATTACCATATTTATTCCGTAGCATTTCCAAACTATTCTTCCATTACTGTGATAATGGTGTAATTTTATAGAAAGATCTCAATTTCACAGATACGTTATTTATTTATTTATTTATTTATTTATTTATTAGGTGTACAAACAGGCCAGGCCCATACTAGTACACACAAATATAAAATTATACAATACATGCGAGTAGATAAAGAAAAAGGTAAACAAACATTGCTTGCATAAGTGCGAGTATACAGAAAAAAAAGTAAACAAGCAAAATGTGTAACAGGATATGTGGCACAATCAAAAATTCTAATAAATCGAAACATTTCTAATAAAATAGAAGATACAATAAATATCGAATTCTAAGGAGAAGAGGGAATTTGCAACAAGTTACGTTTAAAGGAGAGCAGGGTATTAGAGAAGGGATCAATGGAATTTTGGAAACTATGGTAGGTGGTTGTTAATCTGTTGACAGGAGAATTTTGATAGGAATTGGTATGGCAAAGAGGAGGGCGCAATAGGCAGGGAGCGCGGGAAGAATGGGAGGGAACATTAAACACAAAACAGTGCAGCAGGTCGGGCGAGTCAAAAAGGCCACGCAGTATTTTAAACAAAAACATGCCATCTTGAATGAACCTGCGTTTCCATAGGGGTACGAGTCCAAATACAAGACAACGCCGCTCCTAAGTACAACCCGGTAGGTGAAATCGCCTGCCAAGGTATTTAGCATACCGTTTTTGAATCGCCTCAACCTGATTAATATAAGTTTGATACTGCGGGTTCCAGACTACCGATGCAAAATTTAAAACGCTGTTAACATACGCATTGTATAATGTGTTGATAGTCGACATGTTGGTGAACGATGAGGATGTTCTAATTATGAAACTCAGAGCCCAATAGGCCTTTTGCGTCATGTAATCTATGTGAAAATTAAATAATAATTTGTTGTCAATAATGACACCCAAATCCCTAATGCTGGTGACACCAGAGATTGTGTTCTCTCCAAGACTGTAACCAAACTCGAAGTTGTAGCGGCTTCTGGAAAATGTTATATTCTTACACTTATCATGATTTAGAACAAGCTTATTATCAATGCAGTACTGATGAAGTCTGTCGAGATCAGACTGAAAATCATAACAGTCTTGGAGATAAGAGATACAGCAATAGATTTTAGTGTCATTCGCATACATTAAAAAATTGGAGTGGAGAAAGCATGACGCAATATCATTAACATAAACAGAAAAAAGCAATGGGCCTAAGTGGGATCCCTGTGGGACCCCAGAGGGGATCTGTCTGTAGGAGGAGATAAAGTGGTTCAGTCGCACCGCCAGGGAGCGGTCTGCAACATAAGACGAGAGCCAACGCACCAGAAACCCGTCCAAGCCCACCGCCACCAGCTTCCGGGTCAAAATGGAATGATCTATCTTATCAAATGCCTTGCTATAGTCTGTATAAACATCGTCTACCTGAGCACGAGAATCAAGGGCCTTTAAGATATAATCTGTGTACGTGCAAAGGTTTGTGTCGACAGATCTTCCTGGGAAAAATGTTGTTGGGGCACAATTTTGTTTTTAACTTCATATAATAGGACGGGGTAGATCATGCTTTCAAAGAGCTTACTAACAGCAGACAGTATGGAGATTGGGCGGTAGTACTGGACGAGGACTCAACTGCCCGACTTGTGGATCGGTATGACAAAGGCTCTCTTCCAGAGAGTTGGGAATTTGCCCTGCCGCAACGACAAGACAAATAAAAGATACAGAGGCACGACCAGCTCCCCAGCACAGCTCCGCAAAAATAGTCCAGGAATCCCATCAGGGCCAGAACCGGCAGAGGCCGACAAGTCACGGAGATGTCCGAGGATCTGCGCATGCGTAAATAAACTGGGGACATTCCGTGCACCATCACACTCAAAATCATCACACCTCAACCGACCATCAACAAATACTGAGTGGAAATAAGTACCGAACAACTCACACACCGACTCACCATCAGAGGCCGTGGCGTCGTCAAATTTAAGGGTAGCTGGAAACCGCGAGTTACCACGACGCTTGTCACCGACAAAAGACCATACACGCTTCGGATCCACTGCTATATCGCTTTCCACAGAGGAGATATAATGACAGTAATCATCCTTTATTAAGCGCTTAGAACGCGTACGCAGTAAACCAAAGGTGAGATAATCAATATTATTTTGATACTTTTTCCATTTCTTGTGAAATTTTTGTTTTTTTTTAATGCATTTAATCGTAGCATCAGAAAATCAAGAACGGTAGCGTCGTTTACATAGTGTTTTATGCGGAACGTGTCTGTTTATGATTGTCCAGATTTTATCATAGAAAGCGGTTACAGCATGGTCAACGTCCAAGTCCGCCAGTGTATAGGACCAATGGACCAATGGATTTAATTGAGTCTCTTATAGGCGTATAATCGGCGCGATTAAAAAAATATTTTTTACTGTCGGACTGCTTTAGGTATGTTTTTCATATCTTAATTTGATAATTACCGACGGGTGATGAGTGTCCTCCTCCACCGTTATGTAATTTATTACATTTTTACTGTAATTACTCTTAATTTATTACATAAAATTTACTTTAATTTTACAGAATCACCGTTTTCTGTTTAATTTTAAGACGTTTTATCAATGAATGAACTTATTTCTTTTTAGAATTCTCCAAAAGTTACAGCCATTTATATTACCAACAAAAGGAATGAGTAGGTAAATACACATCAAACAACGCATAAAGTAAGCATAAGTAAGACTACATACGTACGTTAGAAAATTAACAATAGTAAAAAATGAATTGAATCAAAAATGATGAAATATTCAGTCCACGGAAAAAAGGAAAAAATGGAATAGTCCCTTCATTCATCTATAGCATATGATATCTGTATTTTGTCTTAAAGTTCGTTAAATAAGAAAGAGTCAGCTCATGCATACAAAAAGTTGAAAACTTGCCTAGTATACGGCTTTCTTATTTAATTTAAAACTCGAAATAAAAATAAAATATTTGTTAATGATTCTGGTTGTAAATTATTTTGGCCGTACATATTTTCTTTTAATAATAATAATTTTTCTTTCTATATTTAAATTGTTCTTTTTTAATTTTAAAATTTAAAAGCGGTCACAAAACATTTTTACTTCAATGTTTCCTTTGTGCTTTTTTAAACAAAAGATTGTATATTAGAATTTAGCGAATAGCAATGTCAGTTTCCCCTAGAACTACAAATCACTCTGCACATTTAGTGCTTTCCAATGAATGGACGGACACAATTTCATTTCACAGAAGCTCAGAAATTGTCTGGGGATAGGTTGGTAATCTCATCTTGAATAAGCAATTAGATTCAAACCCACAGCGCACAGTTTCTGTTCTTCTCCTAAAGTCAAGTTCGCAGGATGAGCAGCAGATTCCAATTATAGGTACACTTTCGTCGTACATTTGTGATGAACAGGAAAAATATTGAAAAAATAATGTTAAATTTTGAGTAACAATTCTGCCAAGTATCTTGTCACTTGAAGTCAATACATTGTGTGCCCATGAACCGGCAACGTTTACTGCTATTTGTTACTATTTCCTGCGGAAACTCTGACAATAACTCGCTGCACCCCATTGAGGAACATTAAACGAAACAATCTACAACGCCACGACTTATTTTATAGGTGACTCACCATGAGTGTACCGTGTAACGTGATACCAGTTGGCATATGGCTTTCGGCGTGTTCCCTATCGCAGAGTGCTGCAAAAGTTGAGTTTTAAGCGATGTAAATGATCCACTCTGTATAAATAATGTATCATGGAAGTAAACTTATTTTATACAGTGTCATGTTATAAATGATTATAGTCGAAGTAGGCCATGTCATATGTTAGAAAATTTTTTCCGCTACACAGAAACAACTGTCGAACTTGAAATAGGTTATGCAACCAATTTAACTTAGGCATGTAGAACGTGGTATTCCATCCAAATAGAGCGCCAACCAGAAATATTTACATTTGATACCGTGGCCTACTTCAACTACAATCATTTATAATGACCTTTTATTATAGACTAGTGTCATTAGAAACCGCCTAGTCACCATATTTTTTGACAGGCGTAGGTCAACTTTTTAATCATACTTGATTATACTATAAAATAAGAAATTACGTTTATCTTTTGGTCCACATAAACCCATTTTCTTGTGATATTGCTGTAGATAGACTATGGCTATGGCATAGTCTATAGACTGTATGAATATCTATCGTATACTTAAGATAAATTATATTCCCCAGAAATTAATTTTAATTGCGTGGGTAAAGAACTACGAGTACATGATGCTTAAATTATGCTTAAAATCACTTTAACTAACTTTACAGCGCAATTCTTTCGTTCATTTCATAGAATCCGTTCAATAAAGTTGAACTTAACCGGTAAGTATACCTTTTACCTAAGATTTTATTAAGTTGTGATGCACTTTGCAGCCGCTGAAAACATCCTGAGTATAAGCTGAAAACATAGTAAATATTTACCTTAGAAATTGTTCAGGGACGTAAATCCAATTACCAAGGGCGAACACAACCGAAATTGCATCCAACCGTGCCCTTAGCAGCTCCGACGAATGGAAGTTTCCACCAGAAATCGCACTTCGCCGGAATCTAATATTATCGGAAAGCAAAGTTTCATAAAGCTTCTGTAATCCACTTTTACCGAAATAGGCCACGGCGTTATTATACTGGCTGCGGTTTTCTATTTACGCATATTAATTTAATGGTTCGTGTTCAGGTCAAAATTGTTTAGCAGCAGCAGCGATGTAATCAAGTTAGGAATTGAAGTTTATCTAGTTTCAGCTAATAAGTTTATTTATAAATAGAGTAGGCGTTTGATTCATTAAATAAAAAGTGGAAATATAGAACGGCGTAAGTATCAAATGATTTCCTAGCGTAAACATTTTATGGCCTTTCATAAGAAAAGTACAAAACAAAATTGGAAAATATTGATAAGTCGATCAATTCCAGGAAAGGTTGTTCAAATCTATTATAGACAAAAATATTATATTTACATTTAAGTTTTTGTGACATCATAGAGAAAATCAAGAAGTAAGAAATTTGTAATAAATTTGCAGATATGACCTTTATGCTTAACGCGACAGATTATGTTTTATTAAAAAGTAGAACCAAAAGCGAACACTTTATTTATCACAAAAGGTTTATTCGATGAAAGTAAATGCTAATGAAATTGCCGTCTTTTGTAAGAATGTCACGTTCTCTTCCTGGAATTTCGCAATTCCGGAAAGTAGAATTGCCGGAATTAAAGAAAACTCCCGCTCGGATGCGTCCCTTAACTGCTCGAGCCGTTTGCTAAATGGTGTATTGTTTAAATGCGACCAAATTAAAACTTTCTAACTGGTTCACCGCACAACTGTTACCTGGAGTAATGCGCCATAATCATTTTTCTTCTATATAGTATTACGTTGTAAACAGTTTCATTCATTTGCATACCAATTTATTGAATTTGCGGTTTCAATATTTCTTTACGAAATGTATGTATACCTATTTTAAATTATTGCGTTAATTTAGTGTCTGTCGAACTGTTGTATCTGTTATCATTTTAATTCACTAGCTGATTACCTATCATCTAGTACATATTAGCGCCATTGCTTATTTCTCTGTTTCTGTATCTTTCTATATGTTTCTTTTCTCTAATAATCTAATGGAAAATATTGGCTTTAAGAAATACTTACTTATACATATTTATACTATATTTGATACTATTAGATTACGTTTTACTATGTCAAAATGTTGTAATGTTAAATACCTACGTTATTAGTAACTGTAAACTAATACTGGGAAAAATATAGCCGTTATGTAAATGTCAAACACAGTAAAATTGTTTTAGTTTTGACAGAAATACTTGTTTAAATTCACGCTGTAATTAAGTGTTTTTGTTTAAGAACACAAATAAATATAGAAAACCGGAAAATGAATCAGCTAAGATTTGTTTATATGGATAAAAATTTTAGTTATAAGTAAGTAAGTAAGTAAGTACCTGAAATTAAAAATATGTTTTCAAATAGATAGAATACATTTATTTCCAGCAAACTATATAAATACAATACATGTTACACAATTGGAAGTGTTTAAGTGTTCTTCTCGCCTGGAAATGGCCACGGACCGTAGTCTTTCAGCCCGTTTTCAAATAATTACAGAGAAAAATTGTTATCGTTCTGCAATTGACAATACTAAAATATTTGAATATACTATAATAATTTATATTTAATAGCTTATTGGCTGTTTAAAATTAATAACTTTCAATCTAGCTCTTCTTAGTTAGAGGAATCAGTACGGTTACTGCTACAAAACAAGCATCCATTGCGACCTTAATTTTGAATCAAATCTTACATGTTTATTCTTTATTCAATCTCACCCCATTCTTTATTCAATCTCACCCCTGATTATGGGGTGTGATTGATCACCTCATTTAACAATATAAAATGGCTTTCTATTGATTTAGTAACAGTCATAATATCAACAAAATCGACCAAGCCAATTTCTTGGAATTAGTAAAACCAATTACATTAGTAAAACGATTCACTAGTAATACAACAAACTAAAAATAGAAACGTATGTTCTATTATATGTTCTGTATATGTTCTATATATGTTCTTCTATTATATTATATGTTCTGTATGTTCTATAGCTAACACTAAAAATGAGACCACATTTGATAGGTTTATTTTTAACTTAAACTTTTATCTTGGCAAATTATACATAGTACCTACCTAAACTTTGGTTCGTTAATAAAGCAAACAGGTGTGTAAAGAAAACACATATTTTAAAAACTACGCGTTATAAAAAAATTCAAATTCTTTTTACTGATTTATTGCATTGCCATCGGAAATGTGTCCACATGCAAAATTTCAACTCGATTGGGCTAGTAGGTAAAATAGCGATTACAAGATTTGAACGTAACAAACAACAAGTGAAGTTAATATAAGCGTAGTAAGTAGTAAAAATAAATCCAACACTCTTTGGAAAATGATATTTAATTATTCTGTATGTTACTTTTTCACAGTTTAGGTCTGACAAAACTACAAAAATATTTTGTATTAGTACTGTGGATAGATGTGGCTATATCATGTTCTATCCGTCTAAATATTCTCCTAACAAATTCTTAACACGGGAGACATAGCAATATTCCGTTTTTATTTCAGTAAGATACATTTTGTGAATTCTAGCTGCTTCGCGGAGATATCCTATATTGTCCTTATGTCCAATTTATTTCTGCTCGCTACATGTTTCGCATCTCGCTAGAGGCTTCTTCAGGCGCTAAAGGTTAGAGAAGCAACGTTATAATTAGTCTTAGCAAATTAATCACAAAATTTTGCATCAACTTACACTTAGTCAATTTCTTAAGATCACATATCTATATTATAACACACATTTATGCGCACAATACACTGATTTAAAAAAAAAACTCTTACAAATGTAGTGGCGATAACTGATAACGGATTTCTAATATTTGGTTTACTTGATTTCCAAATATTCAGTCACATGGGGGTCAAGGTTACCTACTACCCACATAGCATTTTATTTACTTATGTTTTTTAGTATTCTTCCTTCTGTACCACGTATTATTTCAATATTATATCACATTTGTTGTACACATCAAATAGAATTCAAGAAGACTTTTACGATCACCATAGTAACTAAACCAAACCTCCCAATGGAAAAATCTACTCTATATAGTGATTGTGTTTCGAGACGACTATCTAGGTGGAGGAAAGTGCAAAAAGAAATGTTGCACTCTAGAGAGATTATGTACCTCTCTAAAAGAAGCTAAGAATCACCGAAAGTACATCCAGGAAATGCCATCTTACTGTATCTACAGACTCAGTTTACGGACGGGAAATGTATGTAATAAAGTTTACCCTTGTGACTAATGTCGTGAATGCCGTGCTTTGACGGTTCAGGAGGATCTTGATTCGGATATGTTTGGTCGTCGTCGTAGTAATGAGGTCGATATGGCGGTCTATCCACCGTGTTCGAATCCGTGTAGTCCGGGTCCGCAGGTGGCGGATAATAGCTCACTAGATGGTACGTGTCTTTATTCACACCGAACATTATTAGTAAATTTATGTTGGATATGTGACTGTTCAAAGTTCAAAGTGCACAGTATTATCAATTTTGTTGTTTTTTCAGGCTCTGTTATTCATATTCCAGTAGTAAAAAGAGAAAATACTTCTAAGGTGATAATTGTGGACATAGTAATCCAGTAAACCAGTAATATCGATGTTGGCAATGACGCACTCTTAACTTTGAACAAATTGTATATTTTGTTGTATATATGGACATAATATAATATTGATATTAAATTTTACAACTGCTAACAATTGTATGGTAATTTGATCTTTTCTGTTTATATTCTTCTATGGTGATGCTGGGATGTGTTGTTAAAATGTAGTTTTGATTTTTCTGCTATTTTTCTTACTTATCGATAATTTGACACCATTGATGAACTATGGGACACTGTTATGTGAATAGCACCGCCTGTGATGAAAGTTCACCGTTGGCGGAGGAGCCGGACCAGAAAGAAAATAGAAGAAAAAACGAAACAGAAAACAATCCGCAATTACTGAACAAATATAACAATATGCGGTGAAATAACATTGATACAGGTTTACCTGTTAGTGGGCGGGTATATTTACATTTGGTAAAGTTGCTAAATTTCGCAATGATCAACAACATATAAACACAAACTTGCTTTAAATACTAGTCGAGGATATTCAAGATAGATCCAAAAATATATAAAAGCCCGCTGTCAGATTTCCTATGGTCAAATGATTATATTAGAGCGCTGAGAATATATCTCTCTCAGAGCTGTTATAATAGTGATTCGATTATATTGGACATGATTACAGCAGTATGTATATGTTTAGTTTTTTTTGAAACAATTGATTATTCGTCAAAGATTTGACGAATATGTCAATAGAATATCTTAGTATTTTACTGCCAGTTAGAAGAGTCTCTATAATCGTTTGTTATTCTTATAAAATTTATTGTTAAATAATGTATGTATTCCTACAGTTCATGGTTTAAATTAACAACTTTGATCGTATATTTGATTTCGCAGTGCATCTAGCATCTAGATTGCCTCTCATGTTGGATTTCCCATGCCGATCGTAAACAATCCGAGGTAAGAGGGACAAATCGCCGTGTATTCATAAATGATATGCTCCGTTAGCCAGTTTTGGCTTTATCTGGCAGGATGCATTAATGAAGGATGAGAAGACTAAAATTAGAAGCAAATTAGGCGCTGGATATACAACATTCAAGAATTTGATTTAGGTGTTGCCAAAAACCTAATATGCATAAAGAATGTTGAGCCTTGTGCGGTTGAACGGTTAACGGTGTTCCGTAGTTTTCGAGATTCTACCAAAAGTCCGTGAGAAATCTAAGAAATGCATATATACTTTACACAAAAACTATGACGTTGTTCTGAATAGGTATAGTTTTAGAGAATTTAATTATAACATTCGATAACTAACCAAATTAATGAGGAATAACTGCACTTTACAATTATGACTTAGTACAAAGTAGTTCTGACTGCATCATTCCACACATTGCTAAAATTTAAACTTAGTTTTAAACTTGGTAAGCAAGACATACTTAGTGATGTGACAACGTGTGTTGATTTGATATTATGACAATTGAACTGACTAAAGGATTACAGATTAAGGAGAGCAGAATGTTCAAGTAAGTTATAGTCACCCGCTCTCGCCTAGATTGTTTTAAAAAGTGTCTAAATCTAAAATATAATATCATTTATATAATCTTTGACCGATTTTTATTATCTTTTTCGGGCCATTCAAGATTTTTGCATAATCGTATGAACCAAAACTACGTTTTGGGCTACTTTTGAGACACTGTGGAATAACTAAGGAACTTAGACAAGTTCCGAAACCACATGAGTTTTCAATTGTGCTGGTCAGTAAATCTAAAGTAGGAGTAATAAAATGTGTCAAAATCAAATATAGCGACCATAAAAATCAAGAAATGATGATGCCAAAGACAAATCTCTAGCATCTAATTCGAAGTAAGTATCCGGAGTAAATATATGAGATTGTATTTTTACGTTTCAACTTTTTTTTATATCCCATATATTAAATGAAGGAATGAGGAAAATTCTTTAGATTATTGATCTCTATGAAATCTAGCAACTACGCCAAATTTAAAGATATACAACTTTAACTTACAAAACTATTTAACACCAAATATTCTCGAAAATTCCTACTTGGATAGAGTTTCTGACAAATAGCGTCATAACACTGCATGTATTTTATACCAAACGTTTTGATATATTAGTAGTGACATATTAGTAACACGAATAAAATTGTTAAGAGTAAATTATGCAAAGAAAACTTACTTGCATTGTGAAGGACTTGTGGTGGTGCTCTCGTCGGGGCCGCCGGGGTATCCTTGTCGACGCAACAGGACCAAATCATGCCTCCTGAACACAAGTTCATTGGCACACCACCGCCAATCACACAACTGATGCTCAAACCACACTCATATTTTACGCCCTTATACCTACACGACTGTGGGATCACTGAAAAAAATATAAAATAGTTTAACAAGAGTTTGTGTGCATGTAAAGCAATGTTTATTAATAATTTAGTAACATGTACTCTTATTGATAAACCACATAAGACAAAACTACAAATCTCTCATGCGCAAACAGTATAAATAATTATTGTTTGGACACGTGATTTTATTTTAAGTAAAAAATTTGGTGTAGCGCTAGTGCGATGTAGTTATTTATTTTGGTTTAAGCGACGTAATAATACCGGAACTTATCTTTATTACTAACAGAAAAGTCGATATTTTTATGTAACAGAATTACTTTGAGTTTGAATCATCATCAAAGTACGGTCACAGAGTAAACAAACTTGCGGTCCTACATGTTTGTGGCCATATAACTTCCCAAAGGACTTTGATTTTTGTGAACCGCACATAAATTCTGTGCATTATATATTCACGAAATATTCAAGAAGTCACAGCTCAAGTTTTGTTGCGTAGATTTTGGCTTATATTGTCACAAAAAAAGTAGGAAATACTTCCCTCGACCCGCTCATACAAAAACAATATTATTACTTCAATTATTTCGTTGTTGCAGTTGCTATCACGTCTGTAGTAAGTGGTTAAATACCATCACGGTATTTATTTTATTATGTTATTTTGCTATGAATTGTTACAACAAGAATTATTAATCAACGTTTAGTTACAATAAACAATAATACGTCCGTTTATTTACATTCTATTATTGTTGTCGAATGTCATCTGTTTTTGCATCGAACAATGAATGTTGATATTAAATAAACGGAGAAATGCACCGAAATATTCTGTTTTACCAAAAATACTGGCAAAACAAACAAATAATATTGTACATGTAACGAGACAGGTGGAGAAATTAAGTTGATTTTAAATTTGTGGTTGGTATTTATATAGCCGTGAAAGAAATCGGCCCAGATTTGTAGAATTTGTTTGTTTAGAATTGTCGTTAGCAGTTAATGATGCTGACGTACGACTGTGCGCAAAAAAATAGAAAGCCGATTATTTCACCTGACATATCTATTCTTCTAATTTAAGAAATAATTATATTTTATCATGTCAAAGAAAAAGTAAAAACGCTTACTATTCCCATTCTTCGCATGCTTCCGGAACAGCGATAAATGTGAATGAACTGATTAAAAGATACCTAGATATTTTGAATAATATACCTGCGATAAATACAAAAGACAGAAGAACAAAAGATTTATATGTTAGGATAATATAAGAAAATGTACACTATTACAGTATTCAAAAGTAATAACGCAAAACATCACTCAGATTCCAAGATAAAGGTAAATTTTTGTTTATACAGTGCATAATTAATAATTAATTGGCAAAAAATAATAATAATATTGAATTATTTCTTGGCTACTTTTCGCTATTTGTTGTCACTACATACTCAGTACAATTCCTTCCAGTACGCCTAGAATACATTTTCAATGTTTATCAAAATATCTTCCATTGGTTAGTTCCCGGAAATTGAGATATAAGTATTTTCAGACAAAACAAGACTCAAGCAGGCTCGAGCTAATTCAACCTTTTTAAAACGTTTACCAAGAACAAAAGAATATAATGTGTATGATGCAAAAAATTAACATAAGAAGAAGCTATTTGGGAATAGCTGCAGCTAAGGAATAAAATATTGTAAATTGTAGTTATGTTTTTATACATTTATATTAAATAATGAAACACATTTTTGTAGGGTTCGAAGCAAATGGTCATGAAATATCAACTTTAGACAGATTCGTAGAATTTGTTTGTTTTGAATTGTCGTTAGCAGTTAATGATGGTAACGTATCAATAAATACAAAAGACAGAAGAACAAAATATTTATATATTAGGATAATATAAGAAAATGTTCATTATTACACTATTAAAAAGTATTAACGCAAAACATCACTCAGATTCCAAGATAACGGTAAATTTTTGTTTATACAGTGCATAACTTATAATTAATTGGCAAAGAATAATAATAATATAGAATTATTTCTTGGCTACTTTTCGCTTTTTGTTGTCACTACATACTCAGTACAATTCTTTCCAGTACGCCTAGAATACATTCTCAATGTTTATCAAAATATCCTCGATTGGTTAGTTCTCGGAAATTGAGATATAAGTATTTTCAGACAAAACAAGACATCAACAAGACTCGGCTAATTCAACTTTTTTAAAACGTTTACCAAGAACAAAAGAATATAATGTGTACGATGCAAAAAATTAACATAAGACGAAGCTATTTGGGAATAAATGCAGCTAAGAATAAAATATTGTAAATTGTAGGTGTGTTTTTATACATTTATATTAAATAATGAAACAAATTTTTGAAGGGTTCGAAGTAAATGGTCATGACCATTTAATTCAAGTTTAGACAGCAAATAATTTTCGAGAACACAAGCTAAGAAGCTGTTAAAAAGAGTTAAAGAGTTCGGAAAGAATTTAAAAACAGCATGACATCAAACTAGGCCGTGTGGGGTATCGTAGAATAGCTTTTTTTAAAGCCAAATTAGTTTCATATAATAATAATATAATTCTAGTTTTTTAAAGTCACTGCGGAAAATTAAAGAGATCAGAAATTGGTAATATGAGCCAGTTTTTCTTGAACGCTTCTCATTGACAATTAATACATAAGTTTCAGACGTTTTCTATGCAATGTATCTTGTACTTACAATGTACACTGTGCAGTTGTACACTGTATCTGTACTGCAACCGTTTACAGCTCCTTAATACTGCGATTCCAACAAATATTTTTGTTTCCCAAACTCGTTTACTAGCCCCCGGTATACCATGAGAGTTTGTAATAGATATTCACCCTATGTAAGTTACAAAAACTGCCTTCAAAACACACAACTACAAAAAAAATTGAGTATAATGAAGACGTTTGAAGACAATTGAGTACCATAGTAACGTTCGTCCAATTAGTATCACTATAAAACCAATACTCATTTAGAGGTTACGTACTTCTTCCAATCATATCGATAAATCCCTGAGTATCAGTAACGCCGACAGGCGCCCTACGTCCAAGCGATTCCAGCAGCAGCAACTCCTGCGCTTGTTTTTCACTGGGTACGGCGTCAACAACACCAACAGCACACCCCACGAGGGTCAGAATGAACACCCTCATAGTAACACAACACCACCTCCCATTAACGGACATGTTGACCGCGACGCACTCACCTCCTTACTAAAGACATGTGGAGCACCGGCTCACCAACAACTTTCGAGGATAGGAAGTCGAGGAAGACTGCTGGCTGAAGACCAAGGTGCACTTCTTCGGTTCTGTGCGGAACTAGTACCCGCTGCGAAGATGGCAAACGGTTCGCGACTCATCGCAAGTGAAAGCTATGCTAATGGCGATGCCATTGTATTCCGTAATAGTTAGTACGTGACGGTTAAAACGGAGCAACTAAGTCATCCGCCATTTGATATCGTTTGCCTCCGGCGCTGTCTTTTGTTAACAGTAAACATGCGTGTGCCACGATATTTTGCATGATGGTCAATATGTATTGTATAATGATGGTATAATGCTTATTGTACCGTTTTGTTGGTGTACGTAAAATAGTTGTTTATGGGAATTGTCGAAAGTAAAAGTTATGTTCATTTGTTACTCGAGAATAACCCAAGAAGCGAATACTGAATGTCTAAAGTCATCGTCAGTTAACTTCAGTTTTCCTATATGGCACCTCTATCCTCCGTGAGATGGCCCGTAGATTATTTTCTTTCCATCCACTCCTCTCTTTGCAATACCACTTCTCCATCACTCGATATCTTCTTCTGAGTCGTGCATCCATAGTTTTCTTAATTTGCTTCTTCATTTTTTCCAGCTGATGACCTTACTAAACTTTAGTGACCTTCCTCTTATTGTTCCTATGGCAATATATAATCATCCGCGACTCAATGTTGAATAAGTATCGATGTAAAGCTTTGAAATCTCTTCTACTCTGCAGTTTAAAATATTTTAGGCCAATGTCAGGCGAATCTACAAAATAGAACTGTACAACAACCATATAGAAATAAATACTAACGTTAATTACGGTCAGGTAAACTAAAACGTTCTATTTGACTTCGTGAGTGTGAGTGATATCTGAAAAAATGTTCTTCAATTTGCTTCTGACTTCGCAATGCCCGCATCTCCATTGCGCGGACATCGTCTTCTACGTGTTCATCTATTGTTTTCTTGACCTGCTTCGTGTCCTCCTTCCAGCATTAGACATTACTTAACTTCACTGTTCTTTTATATTTTTATTCTTGTGGCATTATAACTCATCATGAGTGTAAGCCTGTTCTACCACCTTCTTCCATTCTCTCCTCACTTTGCAATCCCCTCTCCTACATTGCTTCAATCTCTTCTTCTACATGATTGTATACACCGTTTCCATGATCAGTTCCTTCGCCTCCTTCAAGCAGGAAACAGTTAACTTTATTTTCATTCTTCCTACTTTTCATGTCGTATTGTATCCTTATGATATGTATATACCCTAATAGACGATTAACGAACAGTGTATTTAAAATCCACTTTTGAAGATCCACAATCCACAATTCATTGTCTGTATCAGTCTGTATAGTCATGCACTCAACTCCGCATTGTCTGTTTTTACTCAACTCCGTAGAGACGCATGTCATTTGATTACGTCAAAATATTTATTAATATTATACAAACTGGAGGAACAACCCTCAGGCGACTTAAAAAGCTCGGGCCTATCGGCCTCGAGCTTTTTAAACAGTCACCCTTGGGCATAAACATCAGTTTAATGCCCGTGGTACATAAATAACTATTGGTTCAATTGGTATACAATAGACTCTCCTATAACGCGGTTGCTACAACTCGAAACACTACAAACGCGCTAAAAATTTTGCGAATACATCATCATATACCGCGATTGTCGTACAACGCGCATATGTCAAAATTTGCGATCCTCAAATTCCTATAACGCGTTTTCATAAAACGCGTACTATTAAACCGCGTTGTAGGAGAGTCTACTGTACTTGGTTCAATTAAATCCAAAGTGAACATGAACATGTTCTGACTTAAAACCAATCAGTTTGCCAGCTTCGAAAATTTAGATAACGTACCGTAACGGGCTAAAGTCCGATGTAGGTTTTTGAACTAATTTTTAATTTCTTCATCAATTCTCGACTGACGTGTTGAACAATTTGTTACTAAGTGGTTGTGAATGTTGTTGGTGTGAACTTTAATATGGCCTGATTGTCTGAGGAGGAGACTTGATTTTTTATTAAATTTAATTAAGCTTACAGTTTTTTGCAATAACTAGAAGCAAATTTTGTCAAATTTTCCTGATAGCTTACTTACTTACATATATATGCATTTTCCTTGGTTATATGACGTCATAGAGGCTCAGGAAACAAATTTTTGTAATACAAAGTACCTGATGTATCTAACAGCTTTGATTCCAACCACATATCGAAAGTAGTGACAACTGCATGGGGTGGAATTTATAACCAGAACCTAGGTCGTGTATAATTGGATAGTATAATATTTCTTTCCATAATCCGGTATCATGTGAATTATTTAGTAAATCATATGATTGAGTAAGATTTTTTTCCAACGAAAGATGTTTAATTTTTAAATATCCAATGATACGACACACGACCTAGCTTTTAGTTTGAAATTATAAACCTGAGTGCAGTAATGACTACTTCCAGTACATTCCGGCAATAAAAATTGTTATAATTAAAGTCTTCAGGATGGTTTATTTTATGGTAGTTTCTTCCTGAACCTCGGTGACGTCATATAACTAGGAAATAAGCCTAGGATTAAACTGGTTATATTTACATATAACATTATACGATCTCGTAGGTATTTAAATTTTTTTTAAACATTTTATATATATTTGCAAGTGTAATATTATCATATCCACATGGTTTCAGACTTTTAATACAAACTGTGTTTCTCAATTTCATCCCAGTCAAAAACAACTCCATTGTTACTTAGATTTTTTGAACTACTTTTCTTATATCCACAGGAGCAGTATTATTAAACTCACTAGGTTTTAGAACTTTAAAACTAAATTTGTAGCTAAACCACCCCCAAAACCCACGCCAAATGTACTAGATTTTTTTACTTTTTTTTGTGGTTGCAGATATAAAATTATCATACTCACAATATTTCAGAATGTTCACGCCAAACATATGTTTCAACCTCCTTAAACTATAAAAATGAACAACTATGGGGCACGCCGCCGTGCTTCGGCGGGCGTATGTTCAGCCGGTGGTCCTATTAGAGTCTCGATGTTTAATAACAATAACATTCAATTGGAATGGTATCACATGATAAGGAACAGTCAGAATAGATACAGGTCACAGGCCTTAGCTTGGGAGGCAATGCTCCCATGAAAGAAACCGGCCCTTTCTGTTCAACCAAGGATAGTCTGGGCGGAAGCTGGTACGCGATGCATGATAATTATATGCTACCCATCCGCCCATGACTATACTGCGCGGTCGTAACATCCATCTCGGGGAAGCAAAACGGGGGGCAGCTGTGGCCTAGGTACGCAGTTACAATAATGCTATAACCCCCACATAATCCCATAATCCATAATCTATCCCTTCGAGAGTATGCTGTTCGCTATATTTCTTCAAATCCGGTTCGCTACTCTAGTATGGTTCTACCACCCATCCTTTTGTTATATCGTTCTTAACTTACCAATCGATATGTGAAGGTCGTGCATCATCAACCACTGTGATGAATCCCAAATTCTATAAACCTGTATATGACATTCAGGAGACCACAAAATACACTGTCTCATTCTGATTTACTTCTGGGCCACAAATTATTTTTGTATATTTTTTTTTGTTACGTAAAATAAAATATCAAGAATGGTAACATTGTTTTTGTTTCTTTATTTACTTTAAGTTTAAAGCGTGGAATTAGATGTGTAATAAAATTTTGGTTGAACAATAGCGCTAATGTCCATTTAGCTTCGATATGGATAGTAGCAAATCAACTATAGAAACAGTTACCCAATAGATGTCATCGATACTATTCGTGTAGATTAGCTGGGATAACCGAGGTTCCACTAGGTTCATTTCACGGGCTGCCACTTCTGCAAGGTTGCCTTCTAAACGTTCTATTTTATATAGGGATCAGTCTCCGAAGATTAATTGAACGTTTCCGGTGAAACGAATAACCATTTGCAGGTGAAATGAACAAAAAGTAACTGTAAACATGCATTATAAACCGTTCAACATCGACATCGCTATGTTAGTAATATTTTTTTCAATTTACGTTTTTACTTTGAACTTGATCAAGTTACTTACTAAAGCGCAAAAGATGCATTAGAAGCAGACCTGGTTGTGCAAGACACGAGACGAAAGGATGTCGTGTAGTTAGTGCTGCGAGACTCTTGGAGAATGCTACCTTTTCCTAAGGTGATTGGAAAGATGATTCATAATGAGAATGAGATATTAAGTAATTAGTAATTAACTATTTGATTTTAAAGCCAGAGTGGGACAAAGGGAACATGGAGAAGATCCTACATGCTAGTAAATTTTGCCCTAAGCCAACAATTAAAGATTATCAACATATTCTTCAAGAAAAAAAAAACAAAACAAAAAATGGACGTACAAATTGCCAATAGGCCAGAAATTCAGACTAGACTACATAATAACGAAATTCACAAAATGGATAACAAATTTCGAAATACGAAACAACGTATAGTTCGACACAGATCACCGGCTAATAAGATGTACTATACCGATTAAAAAACCAAGACAACACCATATATACCACGCCAATTGCCTAAAATAAAAAACAAACAAAAGCTAAAGGAACCCCTTACTAGAAAATGCGACAACTGGAAAGAAATATTACACAAATACTCATCAATGAAATGTTGAACGATTACATAGAAGCACAAATCAAAATAGTTTTAGCGAAGCATCAGAAAAGGCAACCGACTCAAAAAAAGAGAGACTATCCGCACCAACACACTTACTAATTGCTGAGAGGGACATATAAAAAATAAAGTAAGCTAATACAGGAGAAGACAAGATTGATTTTCAAATTATCAAGAAACAATTAAAGAAAGCTATACGCAAAGATATATACAAACATCAAATGAAAATACCACAGGTAAAAATAGGTACACATGGCGCCATAAATAAAATAACAAATTACTAGCTACTGGCAAAAACTGGATAAGTAATATAAAAGACAAAGACTCAAACAACGAAACAAACAGAAGTAACCTCTTATTGCAACTAACTTTTACAAGAACATACTAAAATATATCATCAAAATGAATCTCGCTTAACATTGAATAGGCCAACATGGAACCAGAACCAGAAATAATGAAATCGGAAATCAATAGACAAATTAAAAAACGAAAAAACACCTAGAGAAGACGGAGTTACAAACGAAGTAATAAAAGAGGCAAAGGAAGAATTAATAAATCCGCTTTATTATTTGTTTAACAATATTCTCATATAGGAATGTATTCCAAACCAATATAACAGAGTGGAAATAATGCTGTTGCACAAAAACGGACCAATGAACGACATAAAAAGTTATCGTCCTATAAGTTTGATTTCTGCTGTTTACAAACTACTTGCCACGGTGCGGTGCTGCAAGAACGACTAGCGACGAAACTAGATAGTGAGCAACCGCCAGAGCAGGCAGGATTTCGAAATGTATTTTCCACAACAGAACATCTTCAGTCACTAAACCAAATAAATAATTGAGGTAACAATGGAGTATGGTATTTCTACCTAAGCGGCTTTCGTAGATTTTGACAAGGCATTCGATACAATAAACCATGCCCCAGAAATCGAAGCGTTAAAACAAAATGGAGTGTCGAAAAATGTATCCGCCTTCTGAATAATATGTAAGAGGGCTCCGTTGCTCACATCAAAATGGAGAAGAACGGACCGCAATTCAAAACAATTCGGAGAGTTATACAATGCGGCCCGCTATCTCCAAAGATATTCTACTGCGTACTGGAGTGCATTTTTTTAACATTGGATTTCTACGACCTACGCGTAAGCATACAAGGAGAACTTCTAACGAATCTTAGATTTGCGGACGACGCCGTACTATTTGCAAAAACTCTACAAGAATTGCAGCTTATGCTCCAACAACTAAGCAATGCGGGTCTTGAAGCAGGACTTAAGATAATCATTGGCAAAACTAACGACACAGAACGTCCAATATCGATAAATGGCAGTACAATAGAATATGTGCGAGAATACATATACCTTGGACAGATTGTTTCATGCCACAACCGAAATCATATAGAAAAGCATAGCAAATAGTTAGAAACGATTCTGGAGTTTAAAAGAAGTGGAGTTATGAAGAGCAAGTTTATTCATGGAAATAAAAGCCAATACATTGATACCTGTATAGCCCCTATTCCGACATATGGATGCCAAACATGGGCCATCCAAAGAAGAACAGAAAATCAGATCCTGCCAGAGTAAAATGGAAAAAGTAATGATAGGAATTAGCAGAATGGACAAAGTTCGAAGCAACATATTGAGAAAAATACCGGATCAAAGGCCGTACTAACAATATCAAATCGTCTGAAATGGGGCTGGGCTGGACATGTTGCAAGGTTTGCAAATGACGATGGTCCAAAACGACCACTGAATGGACGCCAATAAATTTCAAAAGACGAAGAGGACGACAAAGAAAAAGATGGATGGACGAAATTACATGCTGGCATACAATATAGTAGAGAGGCACAGCAATGACTGATATGGAACTCTATGGGGGGCCTTTGCCCAAAATTGGGAATATACTTATTGATCATTTGTGTTAATATTATGAATTTTGATTTCTCTTGAAATATTATATTATATTCCAAAGATGAGATATTATATATGTTTTTTATAAAGAATTTGTAAGTTGAATTGAAAAGATCAATAAAGGGCTATTATTATTATTAATTAACTATTCTCTTTCAAATATCCTTAAACGACATTTAACCTTTATCTACATTCTATTTATACCTTTTGAGTATACATAATCTCAAAATACAAACACAAATTTAACGGAAGGCAAAAAAGAAAAAAAAAATGCGAAAGAAAGGGCAAAAACTAAAGAAGGAATTTAAATATAGGTAACTAATTTTTCGTCTTTTTCTAAAATGTTTACGGTACGTTCTGATGAAGCTGCATGGCATTTCTGAAGATAAATAGCTTCAACAAATCAAAGAAAATTCACACAAAAAAGAATGGTATGCCTCAGTCTGGCGTAAAGATGTATGTTCCAACTAAATAAATTTATTTTTTCAACGATCTATATGTTACGTCGTATCTAACAATTGCGAAACTATTACATTCCAAAATAATACAAAATTTAGTAGAGTGTAACTGGACTATCTATTAAAAATTGTCAATATCTGGATAACCATAAAGATGGTATACTTGTGAAGCGACGAAGGAAAATGTATCTTAAGTCGGGAAAGAATATTTTACAGGACAGCGAAAAACGGAAATAAGGTCAAAGTTTCATACTTTTGTTTTCAACGGAATATACTTCTTGTTACATTTGGCCACATGTTAAGCTAGATACTTATTATCCTATTTCTGGAAGTTTTAGAACGAGTGACGGACCAATAATTTGGGGTTGGCTTCGGCGTCAGCCACTTTCGGCCAAAAATACCCCTTCGGCAAAATATCGGCTTCGACCAAAATTGGGCAGAAGGTTTTGCCAAACACGAATGTTTCCGATGGCGAAGGCGTACCGGAAGTTGTGAAAGGGAAGAGAAAAATTTGATTGTGGTTTCTGGCCTATAATAACAGACCCTTACCAAAGATAAAAGGTTACACAAATGTGAGACCTAGTATCGGCTCCTTTGATGTAGTGGAGGACCCCACTACATTTGAAGCCCTACAATATTAATAATTTTAATATTTTTTGTCAGATTCTTCTTTGTCAACAAATATTCTTCATTAAACAATAAAAATAAAAATAATAACGATTACTAAAAAGTACAGTTATATTATTACTCATTTTAATAAAAGTCACTAATTATTAATTAAATAAACAAACACATAATTTTAACTAAAATGACAAACTGATTGAGACATTACAATTATGAATTAAAATATACTTGCACTTTAACTACATAATAACAAAAAAATGTACATAGTGTAATAAATTTAGCAACACAATGCTAAATTATTATTACATTACATCAAATTTAGTTACTCCTCCAAATCAACACAAAACAAAAACATTTCGTACCGGATGTCACAGTAACTTCCTCAGTACACCAATGTGACGAAATGACATTGTTAGTACTGCAAAGTTTCGAATATCAATTTCGAAATATAACACTCTCAAACAATAAGATCGCACCTGAGGTGTTTAACAATCATTTTCTAATCAACATTGCACAACTTCCCCATAAAAATCAACGAGGAAAGTGAAATTTCATCAATTCACCAGATTATGTGATGTGTGAACCATAAATTCCAACGGATCGCAAATAAAGATTCTACCAAAATTGTCTCTAGCGGACGTTGAAGATGGGTACAATTCATGTGAAAGCAAGTCTTTGTTTGCTTAATTTGATGTGTTTCACTTTTACCCGCGGTCTAGAAAACACTGAAAGCGTGCGAGATAGAGAAGCGACAAGGGATTCACAGAGTAGATGTTCTCGTAAATCACGAAACATTGATCGCCCAGTTGTTGGAATTAAAGCTTTAGGGTAAATAGCAATAATTTGCTAATTGGTTTTAGATCGTGACGTTGATTCGTGTTTGCGCTGTAGATTATTGGAGCTTGATTACTCAAGTGATTATACATAGTCACGAGGTTTCGTAGTGACAAACACGATAGTGTCTACGTAATTAACTAATTAAACCCATTCAAACGAAAGAGGCTCAATACAATTTTGGGTCTTATGAGACTGATGTTAAGATTTTCTCATAATGGTAACTTAATTTCTTTTCCAAAATTTAGAATCAAGAATATAAAAAAACTATGAAACAAACGTTACTCATAATGATTTTACGTTGTTATGGAGGTTTCTTATGCATTATAGTAGGTAAATATATCAACTTAACGTAGGAAGGTTGCAGGTCAATGGGGGGATCAAAAACACTAGTGACTGGTCGAAGATTGGTATAAGTAGAATACCAATACCATAAATTTTATTAACTAATTTGAAAGGAACATCATTATTAAAAAATACGAGTGGAAAGCAACAACAAAACTCACACGTGGAAAGATGCTGTCCAGGACATGGCTCATCGCCATAAGGGCCAAGATGGGACTCAATGGAAACCCCATAGGGGTGCCAAACAACTTCAAATTATGCCAAACACTGGAATGATCAGGTTTCTATACGTTAACAACTGTTTGTTGACCTTGTTTCGCTTACAACAGCGTTTACACGTTCCGCAAAAAGTTCACACAAAAGTGGTAGTAAATGGTCTATAACGTTATTATAGATGTATAGAATATTTGTACAGCAATTAGAGTAGGGTGCTCTCTATTTATATAGAAAAAAAATATCACTTTTATGTTTTTCTTTCGGATTTCTCCCACTTTGTGTTTATCAGTACGCCATAGCCTAGGAGCAAGATGGACACCTCAATGGAAAAAAACACTCAAATGGAGACCTAAAGGGAGTGACCATTATTTATCTCACCGTCGATTAACTAGTTTTCCTTTTAATTTCCATGGGCTATGGTGTACCTGGGGTGTACCAGCCACCTCCGGTGCGACGTCACTTCTTATCTTCGAATCCTGAAGATGTTGGGACTGAAGCACCAAATTGGCGACATTGGTCACCCCCTTTAGGTCTCCGTTTCAGTGTTTTTTCCATTGAGTGTCCATCTTGCTCCTTGGCTAAACCATACTGACGAGGACTAATAGTCCGAAACATGTGTCTACGGTTGCTTCTTCGATCTTCGTATGACGGAATTGCCCGACAAATACCTTTCTCCTTATTTATCTCACCGTCGATTAACCAGTTTTCCTTTTAATTTCCATGAGCTATGGTGTACCTGGGGTGTACCAGTAACCTCCGGCGCGACGTAAGTTCTTGTCTTCGAATCCTAAAGATGTTGGGACTGAAGCATCAAATTGGCGACATTGGTCACCCCCTTTAGGTCTCCATTTGAGTGTTTTTTTCATTAGGTGTCCATCTTGCTCCTTGGCTATACGGTACTGATGAGGACTAATAGTCCGAAACATGTGTCTACGGTTGCTTCTTCGATCTTCGTATGACGGAATCTCCCGACAAATACCTTTCTCCTTATTTATCTCACCGTCGATTAACCAGTTTTCATTAGATTTGTTCATTTTAAGCAGAAAAATTCCTAAAAACATGTGGTCAGTTCTCAAAGGTAACTGAGATACAGCCAGTTAATGCATACTCGTGCCCCAAGTTGCTCAAAATTTGAGAATGTTCAATTTAATAATATATAAAAAAAATAAAAGAACCGTATTTGTTATGAAGTACCACTATAATTTTACATACAATGTTATTAGCTTAAGCTAAAAAATAATCCTTATAAATAGTTTCTGGTATGCCTTTTTTCCGTCAAATTTAATTGGAAGCAAAAAATCCAAATTGGATTTTTGGGAGTATTTTAGCACTGCCTTTCTCAAAATCTAGTCGAAAGTCGAAATTTCTACCTTCATATTCGTATTCTACGGAAAATAGCAGAAACAGTTATCAGTGGTCAGGTTTTGTTCATTATGGTCAGGATAGTCATGTAAAAAAGATTTAGTATTTTTGTTGAATTGAGTAACTTGAAAATATGTGAAATGCTCGGATATATAAATTAATTGTTAATTAGTAAATTTTGTTCTATTAAGTTAATAACTGTGGAATGTAAATTATTGTAATAGAAGCAAATAGAAAGTTGTTTTTGTTATTCTTAATATTATCAAATTACACTTATTCTCGATTTTAAAGCCAATGGGCACATGTTAATATGTATACATCGATCTCAATTTTCACAAGAATTAAGTGTCGATATAAAGAAAAAAAACTAGCTAGAAAATTATCTTCAGCCTGGCCGAAATTAAAATACCCCCACCGCAAAATATTTTTGGGTTGGAATTTGAAAAAAAGAAATGGAGTTAACCGATTTTACCCATCCACGAACTGGTCCTTTCTTTTTAAGAAATAAACTTTTATAGTAAATTTCAGAACAATTGCTCTAAAATTAAAATTGCGGCAGTTATCGTGTGACTTTGAAACAAAAAATGGAGTTAACCGATTTTTCCCATTCACGAACTTGACCTTACTTTTCTAAGAGATAAGCTTGTATACCAAATTTCAGATCAATTACTACAAAATTATAGCAGTTCTCGTGTACACAGGCAGACGGATGGACAGACAGACGGCTAAATAGATTCAGTTTTCAAAAATATATCAAAAATATATACCTGCCACGCTTCCTTAAGGTTGTTACAAATGTTGTGACAAAGTCAATATACCCTACCACAGTAAGTGTGGGGGGTATAACGAGAGGGCCCTGCAGAAAAAAAAAAGGTGAAAATAATACAGAGGTTCCCAAAACTTTCAGGGGTGCTAATTTAGGTTTTGCATAGGTGCCGGAAAGTGAACATACTTGAAGCTTAAACTACCTGAGGAGTTGACTATTAGAAATGCCACAAAATGTCGCGTGTGGGTGCGCGTGTGCGTGTGCGTGTGCGTGTGCGTGTGCGTGTGCGTGTGCGTGTGCGTGTGCGTGTGCGTGTGCGTGTGCGTGTGCGTGTGCGTGTGCGTGTGCGTGTGCGTGTGCGTGTGCGTGTGCGTGTGCGTGTGCGTGTGCGTGTGCGTGTGCGTGTGCGTGTGCGTGTGCGTGTGCGTGTGCGTGTGCGTGTGCGTGTGCGTGTGCGTGTGCGTGTGCGTGTGCGTGTGCGTGTGTGTGTGTGTGTGTGTGTGTGTGTGTGTGTGTGTGTGTGTAAGTGAAATGGTGCAGATTGTCTTTATGTCTCCCATTGCTTTATATCAGTTTGGCTTGAAGCAATCATGTTAATGACTAAAAACGAGAATCCATTCAATCATTTTGTAAAATTGGCATACAGTGTGCAAGTTACACAGTATAACCTTTGGTTTTAGGAATCTTACAAAGACAACGCACTTAATTTTTTTACTTTTCCTTCTATTCTCCGGACGATTCCGAATTGTGTCACGTTCCACATTGCAACGGTTAATTTCAGTAACGCAGGAAACGCGCGCGAAACAAAGGAAAATCGACATCTTTATTATTTACATGCTCTGAATTCGGAAAACTGTGACTTCATGCTGATGACACTTATTAGGCAATTTTCTTCTATTGTCTCTAGGAAGAGACCATTGTTATAAATTTAACAAAGTTATCTCGGTCCGTTATTATGTATTTCGCATATATGTATTCGCTCGTCGCACACACAAAAAAAAGAAAAATATCTCTTGTGAACGTCGCGGACAGTGGCCAAACTACAAAAAAAAATATTCGTACGTATGTGACATTTGCCGCCAGATTTACTTGAAACTTAATATTTTACAGGATGAACCAAAAACAGAATGTTCAAGATTAAGGTGGATTTATAATAATGCACATGAGAATCATATCAAGATGCTTAATTACTCCACAGGATGTTTCGAATTTAAACATCGATTTGTAAAATAAATTACAAAAATCGGTAAAAAGAACTCAAGTTTAGCAAATTTCCAATCTGTCCATTCAAATACAATTACAAGTAGTGAGAATTTTAGGACAAAATTTAATTGTAAGGATAACCGCAGTACTATTATTTCCAATGATTCATGCGTCTGGTCCCAGTGTGTGTTTTGCGGTTACTACATTATTGTCAGCAAAAATCATTAGTGTTCAATAACGGAATTAATTATGTGCTTGGTTAACGAGGCAAAGCACAGGTGTAAATAATAATAATGTCCAGCAGGTATAAACAAAAATGGCCTTGAAACTTTCTCTTATAAATTGGAGACAATTTCATTGGAATTACGAAAACGACCTGATTCTATTTCAATCATGGCTCATGAAGGTTTCAGTATTCATCGACACATTGTAGTTAAATTATATCCCCATAGTATTCATGGTTCACTTACCATCCGCTTAATTGTAACGGCACTAAAGAAAGACGTTTCGCGGTGCTTTCACAACGAATTAACTTTTTATCTCTTACATTTTAAAGAGTTCAGCTGAGCCAGTGTGACCGACATAACTGACGCCACCTTGGAAAGTTTTTGATGGGAAATTGATTATACTTCCACTTTCGCTTAATTACCTTATTATCGGACTTATTGTTCCCGAATTTGCTACCGTGCATGGTTTATGACCCGTGTTATGATTATTATTAGTTAATAATTGTGCATAATGTTAATATATACATAATATACATATGTAGAAATATGTGGTTAATGTATATGTAATTATTTAAATTTATGCAAAACTGTCTTACATCGATGGTCTTTGTCTTCATTTTACTTTTTCCGCATAGTCCATTCTGAGAATATAGCAATTTAGGCAATTTGCTTTACTTAATAAGACTTAAAATTAAGATTAAAAGGTCAAATAAGGGTATCTCGGAATCCGTTGGAAACACTCGGATTATTTTAATAATTCTCTCTTAAACTATTGCAAACTTAACACACAACAGCATTTGTAACTTAACAATTGCTTAAATTGACTTAAAATTGTTTAGTTCATAAATTCTAGCATTTGTTTATATTATTAAATTGTGCATATAAACAATCGTAATTTAAACATAACAACATAAAGGTGAGAAATCAATAGCAAAAGGATCTATAATTAATTACCATTTCACATATAACGTCTACATAACTTTCTAGTTATTATAGCAACCATTTTTGTACATAAATAATAAATAAAAATATTTTTCTAAAGCTGACCACCGAAGTGAATTCCGGAGCACCAAAAGGCACAGTATACAGGGTGTATACAAAAAGAGTGCATTAATTTGGAGGGGTAATGTTGCATAGCTTATATAGCCCACAATGGTTGCATAGCTTATCTTGAATTGGGTTCTGCTCATTGGCGTCACAATCATTGGTATCTACTACTGTCGTTATTGCGGTACAAATAACTTTTGTTTGCTATAGAAAGAAAACTGTTTTAAAAATTGTTGTGTACATCAGTATCGCATAAACCAAATTGAAGATAATAAATTAGGGAATCACTCATAAGAGCTACTCGATTATGAAAAAAACACAAATGACGATGCTCAACAGAATCACCGTGTGGCGAGTTTTAACATTTCGGTTGGCAGCGTTAAAAAATGCTTACAACTTTTTAAAAAATTATTGCATAGCTTTCTTGAGTTAACATCAAACGAAGGTAATGAATTGGGGTTGTCAAATATGAAAGAAAAAAGTTTTGGTTACTGGCGAACAATCCTTAAATAACGATTTTGTACTAATATGTATGCCTTCAACTGGACACTGGACACATTTCGTGTGCTGGTTTAGCAAAATGTTTATAACTTATAACTACAAGAAATGTTGTATATTGCTTCTATCATATGTCAAATTGTAGGTAACTGGAGGATAAATTTTGTGTATTGATCTTACGTTCATGGTATCATTTAAACAATCGTGAAAATTTATTAAATAAACAAATAGCGTCAATTTTTAAGCTTTAATGGTTAGAGTGTTTTAAATTTGCCTTCCTTTTGTAGCATTTCAAACAAATATCATGATTTAAATCGGATAAAAGTGATTACCGAAAAGTGTGACTACACTATTACTGTAGGTACTTTGACTACGTGTTGGTTCATCATTCAAAAGTTGCAAGTTCTCACGCTATCAAATAATATGAAAAGAAGTTTGACCAATCATTTTCAGTTTTGAAGATATTAACAAAAAGCTGCAGCTTTATACTATTCCTTTTATTTTCAAATAATTCACATCCAAAACATTATTAGTACACTTACCAATATTAATACAGTGATTGTCATTCTATATTATTAAATAATAACAAATATATACGCCGAAAATGTTTTTTACAGTTTTTAAGATCACCAATTTTTTTAATTCATTTGGTGACATTCTTTCTTTTCACTAGGAACACTTGTAATTGAATATTAAAAACTAATCTTGACCATGTTCTACACTACTTCACTCAGTTGTCCCATGACTAACTTCGTAGTTTAAAGTTAAAAGCTAAAGCTTACTGCTTCTTCCCAGGGCGTTTTTGTTATATCAAATAACGCCCAGCATTTTGAGTTTTGTGTCAATTGAAAACACTCGTTAAATCAAAACACGAACCTATCGGAATGATGGGAAAACACAGCTTTTTTCAATCAACAAATCATTTTGAAATTGAACATGAAATTAAGAGAAATTGAGTTAATTTAGGAGAAGTTCAATTTCATGTTCAATTTCAAATTGATTTGTTGATGATTGTAGAAATTGAGTAAAGTTAGGAATAGTTCAATTTCATATTCAAGTTGGCGTAGGCCATTTTGATCCCGCGTTTGACAGTAAAAATACCGACATTTAAGCTGTGAGTTAAGCTTGCTCAAGACATCACAATTCGTTACATCGCAGTTTTTAAAGAATAAATAACTCATAATAAATGGATCTGATACCGTAACAAAATAAAACTGCCAGCATTCTCTGTGTAGGCTGAACTGATGCTGACGTGAAGCTTAAAGTTCAAGTGAATATAAACGTTAGTAAAAACTACCCTAGTTTCAAAAGGTGTCCTAGTAGACTACTTGAGTTGTCCATGTTTATTCGCTTCATAGATTTAGAGATCAAGTTTAAGAGCCATTCATTCCTAATGAAGAAATTTTATCACGTCGCAATATTTCCTTTATGCGTAATAAATAACCAAAAAAAGACATTTCGCGAAGAATTACTTTGCTGCCGCATTCGTAAACTATGACAAGAACGCCTATAGAAATCATATTCTGTCCCTTTTGGGACAAAATCAATGTTGACCAGTGAAATAATATATAAATATAGAAACAAACTGAAACGAAATAACTCAAAACGAAATGCTCAATATGACTATAAGTTTATTGATATTTTGTTGCCACCTTCTACCCATTACATATCAATATCATTAGCATACACTATAACTATACAGAATATATATTATAATCTATAGTAGAGACACGAATACATTACATTTGCCTCAAATTAGCTTTTCCTCTATCTCGACATACATACGTACTTAGTACTTACTTTACTTATCTCTTGAGATAGTGTAATATAAAGGATGAAACAGTGAACACATGAATATGTGATACGTTGCGCCAATGTAATGATTTCGTGTCTTTACTGTATTAATTGTATACATACTTACATCCTAATTCGTCAAAAAATCGCAACTTGGGTGAAGGAAATGCGTATTTTTTATCTAGAGATTCTGAAACAAAACACAAAAATAATTAGATTCCGTTGTAAAAAGAACATCCAAATAAATACCATAAAAGTATACAAAGCTTATACGTCAACTTATTTTACCCGTCCTATTAATTAATTAACACAGAAGCGAAACGTAAACACCATTATTTTGTTTTATGTAAGGGCATTTACCAGCCACCATCAAGCCCTTTATAATTACAACTACAGGAAATTAAAATGGCGCGCACAGCAGTTTGCTTAATCGTTATTTTCTATTGTATAACATTGTGTTTTGGGCATGAAGCGCTGCCCGAAATAATAACTGCATGGACAGTTACAAAATTTCGCATAATGATAGGAGAGATTGTTTGGTATGTTGCAATAAACTATCACTTTTTTGGCGTAGAAAGTTCCAGCGAAGTTCATTGTTCACTTTGCAGATCCTGGTTGGAATAAAACCTATTATTTACAAATCGCATGGTGGGTGATTTTAGGTATGATTATATAAATTCTGCATCGATGTCGATCTTTTAAATTATCATTTAGACTTTTTGATGTATGTGCATAATTTATATGGAACTTCAGGCATAAACTTTCTCTGCGAGAATTGTTTTATCAATGTATACTGTCATAATTGAGACAAACAAGAGACAATCTTGCTTCTCACTGTTATTTTGCGTTAAAATTAACGAGTCGCGAATTATGTTTGTTATTAGAATTTTTCTTCTGTGCAGGTTTAGCATGACTCATTTTTTTTTTTTAATTTTAAATTTCACCTAACTGGCAATGAAGACAGCAATAAATATTTGTTGCATCACAAGACAAACATAAATCTTAATACGAACTATTTATGTAAGACAAAATATTACAAATTAAACATACCAGTACATTTAAAAAGAGACACAAAATTTCTCTCAAAATATTCGGCTTAAGAACTACTGTTTCGGTTTTCAAAATGTTTAGTTCAATTAATGGAAATTTTTACCATTCCGCCCAAAATCTGCACCAACACTAACCAAACAATGTCTGATGTATAAAACCTGAAGTAAATAACATTCTCTGTGGTTACTTTTCTATTCTAGGAATTAAAGCTAGGTAACAACCAAGAAGATAGTTCAGTCTTCAAAACTCCTCAAAGTTATTGTAAGTTTGACAGCGGCAAATTTTCCATTTACTAACATTCTTCATTCGGTATCTCAAATGTTTTGTAGGCATTAGACAAGGTTAATGCAACAGATAGGTTGTACGAAGAGTCCAGTACGGTTGCGTCCTTCATTGCCAGTTTAAACGACGAATAGAGTTTAGGTTTCAAAGTTTGTCTATCCGAAACTAGGTTCGTTGTTTAATCTTGCATTTAAAACCTCACCCTAAGCAGCCAAGAAATAAGCGCGACAAAATCAAATGTAAAAAAATTTACAGCTGTAAGAAGAAGGCTTGCAGGCAAGTCCATCTTATGGCTCGATTCAGATAAAGCTCTGATGAAGCTTACATCCTCAAAAGGATGTAACTAAAACTGTTTAGTCGTGTTTTGAAAGTGAGCAATGGTCATTAAGTTATCACCTACCTACCATACTGTAAATTTTTATTCCGTTCCATTGCAGGCTGTTGAGAGATCTGTAATCAACGCAATGCTATTGACAAGTGATTCTTGGTTCTTCTGTCATGCCAGTGTCAATTGGATTGGACTTGGCAATCTAGACACCGTCTGAATATGGTTGAAATAATTCCCTACATAAACTCCTGAAACTAACCGGTCGTAAAACTCTAACTATTTTGTTGTGTGTTATAAAAACTCTTTGAATGTGGCATGAATTACCCGACAATCTAACACTGTAATTTACCCAACTATGAAATTTAGCATAGTAAAGTGATACAGCCGTATCATGGTTTGCTACTTGTATGCTCTTTCTTGAATCCACATTAAATCACACACCATAAAAACAAAAAGGCAACGTTTGCAATGACAAAATTTCTATATTGTTACTAGTGTTGTAATGTTCAGAACACTGTGTTTTCAACATGTTTAAAACCAAGTGTGGTGTTTTAAAAGGTTTTGTCATAAACTACTCCAATTTCAAGGATTGTGTTTTATCGAAGCTTTTATTCCATTTAAAGACCGCAGTGCTTTATGACACTTCTTTCATGACACGAATGAATCAAAAGAAATTGCTCAAAGTAGAAAAAAATAAGTATTACACTCGTTTTATAAGATATCTTGGCACATGAGTGATATGGGCCACATGAGTGGTATGGGGCACGACTGTAACGAAGAGAGCCCCAACTACACGGATATAATAATATAATAAACTCGTACAGTGATATTTTGTACAAACGACCAGTGTGCAAAACAGAAAACATGAATGAAAACGTAACTTTACGAAAAGTTTATGAGAAGCATAAGCATAATGTCTTATTGGAGATAATGTTATGAGTGCATAACTTTCTTAATATTGATTAAGGTACAAAGTGCGATTATTTACCCTATTTTAATAGCATTATTTTTTCGGCGATCTTTATAACTTTTGTGATGAAGAAAATATGTCTAAAAAATGATATAGAATTTTAAAAAAAATCTTTTCTTGATTCGTAACACAAAATAGTGCTGAGAATACTTTTGTAACGTATGTACTGTATATTTCTAAAATGATCTGATATCATTAATTAGTTGAACATATCTTCACCTTTTTGTGAAGTAAATTGAGTATAGTTTAAATACGCCTGCATAACTCCGTATTTGCATACAGCATTATTAGCACCTAAGCGTAATAGTGATAAAGAACAAACACGCAGGTTATGTGCAAATCCATGCAGTTATGCACGCACCGACCTATCAAGTGGAGCAAAAACATCTTGAAGCAAACGATCACTTTAAATAATTACATATCGAAAATAGACTACAAATGACTGCCTACCTGTAATGTCGTTCTCTGAGCACCTCGTCACGATAGCAAGCATCAGGCAGCAGACCAGTGTCCGTATATAATTGAAGAGCCACATTTTCCAGGAATAATCAGAGCGGAAGCCGTATTTTCACCTGTCACAGATCCACTAATAACTATCCTCAGATACCGCACCATAGAGATAAATCCGCACTACCAAAATGTTATTACCACAGGAGTATACCACGGACGCGCTTGGCCCTCAAGACTTATTACTTGAGAGTTGACCAAGGTATACTGATTTGTTTTAGAACGAGCACACCAACAAACCAGCTGAGAGAAAAACACCCGAAGAGATCGAGCCGGTGTTACATTGGAGAAATTTAATCGTTATTTTTTCGACCATCAGCGTGTATATATCTGAATAAACATCTTTGAGACATTTCTCTTTGCGGACGCGTGCCTATCCACCAATCCGGCGTAACTAGCCAATGGTCCGTGGCAACGGCAGTGGCCTTTTACTTTACATCCTGTTTGTGGTTGCCGGTGAAGAAATTGTCGTCCGCGTGCTTTCTTGGAAGAGTCATCATCGCGAGAAGGAGAAGTCGCACCGTTTAGAAATCAAAAGTTTCCAGGGCGGGCTGTTACACAACTGGCCAAAGCCGCTGTTCGGCCTTCGAAAGGAATAACAATTGAGGCGTGGACACGTGAAGAGATGAGGAAAGAGAGAAAGCCGTATTAAATTGTATGTATTTTTGTATACAGGTGATAAGGAAAGTGGAGCAGACCCCCGTTTTGATAAGGTTAGTTCATGTCGGTGTCTGTGTGTGCATATATGATAGATCATGATGATCTAGACTAGACCACGCAGGTAGAATACAAACTGTTGGTTAAAGCTGCTTATCGGTATTACAAACTCTTACTTCGTGTCTCTTTCTTTCTGTTGGTCCCCTCAGTAGTCGTTTCGTAAGGGAGCCGTAGCATTTGCAATATCAAAAGGATATTGTGATAATAGGACAAATGTATCTAAAGACGATGAGTAACCTTTTTACTTCTTCCCTTCCCACAAAATATATATAACATATATTTTATAACACTCGTGTCAAAAATAGGTTGATTTATTTGGATGCATATCGGTTTACATTTTTCTTGCTTATGTGGGTTTACTTTGGTTATTGCAAACTTTCTTTGTGCATTGTATTGTGGTGTATTTGTTTCTATATCGTTGGTAAAATCGACAAAAACAAAATCGGAAGAAAAAGTACATATCAAGTCTTGTACTTTATCAATCATAGCTATCATAACAGATTGTTTAAAAATGGTATATTTTGTTACCACAAGAAAAATGAATACATTTAAATCAAAATGTCAAACGGATCTCCATAGATTGTATAACAAAGACAGCAATCGTTGCAACAGCAGACACACGATGCATTTTGAAAAACCTATCAGGACTATTACGCTAACAGATATGCAGGATATAGGCTGTTGCATAAACTAACCAAATTTGCAGTTTGAAAGTAAATTAGGAAAGACCTATAAAATGTACAAAATTTGTATTGATATCATTCAAAACTACATGCAATACATTCAATTTTTATATTGCAAACGTGATGTTGTCAAAATGCTGTGTATTTTACAACAATTCTTGAATAATTGTTTTTATCAGTAAAAGCGTTCTTTTTTGTAGAATTCATACCGGTGCCGCTAAATAATAAATAAAAAAAATAATAAATGATGGGAGTTTATCGATTACCACTGCAACTAACGAGTACAATTTGTGTTGTATTTTATTTATCCATAAGGCTTTATCAATTTTGATCGATTCTCTTTCTTCCACTCTATAGTTTACACCTGGCCAATAGGCCCTTTCAATAGCCCCCCCCCCCCATTATTCCTTCGAAGACAAAAAAAAATCAGTCAGTAATGTCCACAGAAAATTCTGTGAACAGAAATGTAGGTTATATATATATATAGGTTCAATATTATTCGCTTTGAGTTTAGAACAATATTTGAGAAAAAGTAGTTTGCTTACACCCGGTTTCAAAAACTATGATTTTTACTTTATCATACGCAGTATGTAAAGTATTGTAATCGTGTCAAAAAAAATTTTGAGATTTTAGCGGAAATATGTCTTTTTGGGTCCCCTGAACATTTTTGACCAAGGTACAAAAAAATGTCTGTGTGTGTGTGTGTGTGTGTGTGTGTGTGTGTGTGTGTACCCGTTTTTTGTGGCGACGATTCCGGAGAAACCACTAAAGGTATCGGGACGAAACTTCATATTTAGAAGTTTCATGGCCAAACTTAGAGCTGAAGAGCTTTCTGTTAAAAAGGGTCCAAAGGAACTGGAGGTTTAGTCTTAGCATTTTTGAAAGATTTTGTAAATAAGCCGGCATTTCTGGAATTTCGTCGAAATAGTTAAATAATAAATTAAACTAGAGGAAATTCTGAATAATTTATAGCCATGACATTTTTTGGTACAATCAATAGTTTAGCTGCATGAGCAAATTCTATTTCATTGAGATCGGTCGTACTGCATTAAAACTAGTAGCCAGGATATGTCAGATTAAATGTCAGTTGTGATTTTAATGACGGTGTAGATAGTGTCAAACGCTAATGCTTTGACAATACTACTGTCAATACAAGCTGCGTTCGGATATCGTACACCGTTAAGGTGCGTTTTCATTAGTGCTAATGGCAGTGGTAGTAGACGCCATTATAGTATTTCTAATAGAATTGGCTAGTGACTCAAGTTTATGTACATGCAAACTAATATGTGTCACCATCACGACATGTGAGAAACACTATAATTTCGTCTGCTACCACCGCCATTACCAACCATTGCCACCAATCGGAACGCACCTTCACACTTTCTACACCCAATAACACGTGCTATTTCGACGGTGTACCTGGTGTCAACGGAGTACAATATCCGAACGCAGCTTTAATCGACATATCTGTCTAGTTCAACTAGTTTTATTTTAATGCAGACATAGCCGATCTCGATCAAATAATATCTCATGCAGCTAAACTATTTATTTTATATATAGTATGATAAAGTCATGTGCCTGGCCACATCAGATTTTCTTTTTACTTTATCATACGCAGTATGTAAAGTATTGTAATCGTGCCAAAAAAAAATTTGAGATTTTAGCGGAAATATGTCTTTTTGGGTCCCCTGAACATTTTTGACCAAGGTACAAAAAAATGTCTGTGTGTGTATGTGTGTGTGTGTGTGTGTGTGTGTGTGTACCCGTTTTTTGTGGCGACGATTCCGGAGAAACTACTAAAGGTATCGGGACGAAAATTCATATTTAGTAGTTTCATAACCAAACTTAGAGCTGAAAACTTTCTGTTGAAAAGGGTCCAAAGGAACTGGAGGTTTAGTCTGAGCATTTTTGAAAGATTTTGCAAATAAGCCGCCATTTCTGGAATTTCGTCGAAATAGTTAAACAATAAATTAAAGAGGAGGAGATGATGAATAATTTAAGTCTATGACATTTTTTGGTACAATCAATAGTTTAGCTGCATGAGCAAATTCTATTTCATCGAAATCGGTCGTACTGCATTAAAACTAGTCATTTGTCAACGGAGTACAATATCCGAACGCAGCTTTAATTGACATATTTGTCTAGTTCTACTATATAGTTTTATTTTAATGCAGACATGGCCGATCTCGATCAAATAGAATTTCATGCAGCTAAACTATTACTTTTATATATAGTATGATAAAAGTCATGTGCCTGGCCACATCAGATTTGTTAATTTATCATACGCAGTATGTAAAGTATTGCAATCGTGCCAAAAAATTTTTTTGAGATTTTAGCAGAAATATGTCTTTTTGGGCCCCTGAACATTTTTGACCAAGGTACAAGAAAATGTCTGTCTGTGTGTGTGTGTGTGTGGATGTGTGTGTGTGTGTGTGTGTGTGTGTACCCGTTTTTGTGGCAACGATTCCGGAGAAACTACTAAAGGTATCGGGACGAAACTTCATATTTAGAAGTTTCATAACTAAACTTAGAGCTGAAAAGCTTTCTGTTGAAAAGGGTCCAAAGAACTGGAGATTTTGCAAATATGCCGCCATTTCTGGAATTTCGTCGAAATAGTTAAATAATAAATTAAAGAAGAGGAAATTCGGAATAATTTATGACTATGACATTTTTTGGTACAATCAATAGTTTAGCTGCATGAGCAAATTCTATTTCATCGAGATCGGTCGTACTGCATTAAAACTAGTAGCCAGGATTTGTCAGATTTTTTGATTCTAATGCCAGTAGGTAGTGTCAAACGCTAATGTTTTGATAATAACTTGTGCGTTCGGATATTGTATTACACTTTTTACACCCAATAACACGTAAGTGTCATTTGGACGGTGTACCCGGTGTCAACGGAGTACCGAACGTATATCCGAACGCAGCTTTAATCGACATATCTGTCTAGTTCTACTAATTTTATTTTAATGCAGACATGGCCGATCTCGATCAAATAGAATCTCATGCAGCTAAACTATTAATTTTATATATAGTATGATAAAGTCATGTGCCTGGCACCATCAGATTTTTTAATTTTTTATTTCTACATTCTTTGACCCATAAACAGATAACAACCTTATGTATTGAATAAATAAGGGGTGAAAAGGACCCTTGTTTATGGAGATAGGCTTATGTGGATCCTATAACACAAGTTTCCAACACACTTCTCAAGAATTGATTGATCAAAACCGGTCATCGGTTAAAAATGCAAATAGATTCGTTAATAGCTATTTTCCGCGAAAAATTCATATCAACAATACTGATTACCACAATAAAACAAACAACGTTTATTTTAGATATTTTTCTCTCAAATTAATTAATCCAATATTTGCATGTGTGTAGAATGTGTGTGACTTTTAGTTTAACAAATTTCACGGTTAATTTACAAATTGTATTTGATCTTATCACCCCCTTAATACTTCCTCTTGCTTACGTAACCTTTCGGTTTACTTGCGGAAATTGATAATTAGAAATGCAACCTACCCTCAAGTTTCCACAGAAATACACGTTTTGTGCCTACGTGTGCAATGTGCATGTACAGTAAGTGCCGCCCACTTAGAGACGTCCCCATTTAGACAACATAATTTTTGGAATATTAAAATAAATTTGTTGTTAGCCCCGAGAACCCTATACCATATGACTCCCCATCATGTGTGGAGTCATACCCCCTCTATCCCACGACCACGACCTCTTAACCCCCACCTCAACAACCACTTAATCCCCACGGGATATGAATCCGCACACGATGAGGAGTCATACGGTATAGGGGTCCCCAGGTTTCGGTCAACCCTCTTTGGTAGGAAGTCCGGAGTATGATATCGTCGGTCAAGCTGCAAAACCTCGTATGTGCATTTTAGACAAAGGTACTGCTTAAAGGGTTACTAATGTTATTTTTTGTTGACATTTTTAAAGTAAATTATAAATTTTTTAACTATTTATACCAAATGAAATTAAAAAACTCACCGAAATAAGATTGTTTCGCATATTTATTAGAAAATCTCTCCAACTAATGGTGTAGATTTTAGATTTCATATTTCTGACAACACTGTTAATGGCTTCCCTGCACTATCCAACAGAATTAATTAACTTCAATATTGCGAGCTAATTAGCCAAAAAATTCAATGCTGATGCACAAACTAATGATTGAATTTCTAGCAGCATTACCCGACAACAACTATTAACTAAAACGAAAGTGCGTGGCGCCTAAAGATTTCCTACCGCTTCTACGAAAAATCTGTCAGCAAGATAATTAAAATCATTCTCCGTTAATGATCGCCTCCAGTCATCGGAATTGCCACGCAAATTCGAAAACATTACGAATTCACTTTCACTCTACTGACATACGACGATTTTTCAATTTCTTCTCGGTTTTGCTCGACCGCTCGAACAATAACCTAAAAAGAAACAAACACATACCAACCAGGAGAAATTTCCAACATCCGCCGGCGCTGTTGATTATTGTTAATTCCAGCGGACGATAATTCTACGTTAAGCGGATATTTTTAACGAAATTACCTCTGCGTGAATCGTTACTTTCACTGTTACCTGAAGAACAAGAGTGTCAAAAGAATACCGCGGTTGGAAGAGAGGAAAAAATACACCTATATCCTATGGTTTCTTTTTATTTTTATTCATTGAGCCGGCAACTGTCTTTGGGTTAAGGTTAGACCGGTGACACACTTTCTTCACGAAAGGTCTAAGTCATCGCTCGGAATGTCAGGAGAAAGCTAAAGTTAGTTTTACACTGTAGAACGCCCGATACTGGATGGTGGATACGAACCAACACCTACCGGTGTTGTTCTGTATGGTATTCATGTGTGGGTATTGAACTGAAGAGTTGACTAATCCGGTCGGGTTTTTTTTCTTACGTGGTCTATAATTAGTCCTAAGGCAAACCTGTTGGGTAATGATCGGCTCTTCACTAGGATATGTGAATGAGCTTTTATTAGAGGCATTATGCAAGGAGAGAAGATAGTTTCTCGGATAATAAATAAAAGTAAAAGACATATTACCGTGTAGTTGATGCTACACAACAAAGAAGTGTAGAAAAGGTAGCAAAAGCCCTTTATGAAATGTCTTCATAACACTGCTAAATGATTATCAGATGTAATTACAAATGTAAAAGTATTACAAGATGTAGATGATATTACTCAAACCAACATGACATATTAAATTAATTCCTGGTTTCTCATACAACCTGGTTACAGTGTTCTTAGGTAAATCAAAATGTCCGGTTCCGGTACACACATTACAAGCTGTTGTCAGGTAACCACCTGATGAAATCTGGTTATCCATTGGTTATCTAACTTCACCGTATTGCAGAGAATTTTGTCTCAGAATACATTTCATACATATAAATAAAATTGTCATCCATGGTTTCGTGGGATTCATCGGCTGGGTCCGTCGTAATTATTTTGTCTTTATTACGTCTTGTCAATGTCACGATAAGCTATTCCATTTTCTACTGATAAAAGGTAAAAAGTAAAGCAGTAATCAGTAGCTACATCAAAAATATACGGACTGCTAATCATTAAATACCAAGACAACAACAATAAATGTACCAAATATCACTAGGTGTACTAGAAACGCCTAGAAATTGAGTCATGGTTATCATTTTGTTATATTTTGACACCGAAGAGTAGAATGACCAGAAATCCCGTTTTTACTGCAAATGTTCCGTTTTCTGACATTTTGTCCAGTTGTTCCGACAATGGCTGACAGGCTGCTTAAATGTCTCGTTTTGCATTAATTTTATATCTTAGACACTGAGTCGAAATGGAGCAAATTATTATTTCTACATATAAATATAAATTGTGGTGCTACTAATTTTTATTGCACGACGCGTATGTTAAAATACTTGCAATAGATATAAAAGTTCATATTGTATTTTCAGCCAGAGTTTGGCATTTATGTCATCTAGTCACCGATAAATGATCACTTGCAAAGGACACCGGACAACTGGAAAGTCTACAGGAAAACAGAAAACTACAGGAAAACGTTTTATTCGTTATTATGGCTAATATTTGGGGTGTCAAACTATTTTGTTCATCAAAAATTATTCTGAAAACTTTCGCTAAAAATCATTATTATTCATTTTAGATGTACCAACGGCGTGTGGCGGTGCGTAGAACACGAATATCTATCACAGATAGAAATTTTTGTTTAATTCAAATAAATATGCATTGACTCAAAGAAATCAGGTGTTTCAATAGAGGCAAAGAAATATTTATTTGCGGATAAAACACATTTGTTTGAAATATTTGTTTGGTAGAAAGAACGTTTATTTGTATCAAACAACTTATGTTTCCAGTTAAAATTTACAATTTGTATATTGTAAGGAACGAGATTTACTTACTTCAAATAATTATGATTGTGTTGAGTGAAAGAATTATATTTTTTTAAATTAACGAAATTGTTGGTTGTGTTAAAATGCGATATTTGAAGTTTGCAATAAATGGTTCTTTGATTAACGAAATTATTAATTTGTTGAAGGAATTAATGTGGAACTATTATAGACAAGAATTTTTTGGAGGGTACAGTAGAGTCGCCCGGCACGTGTCACCTCTTTTTTGGGATGTCGCACATCCTAGGCTAGTGGTTGGTCTTCCCTGCCCTACATATAGTCAAGGTTAGGTTAGTAAAGTGTACGCTGATTTGGAATCGGAACTTGAACCTGCAGGCACTGTACTCTAAGTGACTCTATGTCTATACTGTCGATAACACGGCCTTTATAGTGACGGTATGGCCGAAGTACGAGGACAGAGTTTACAGCGCCATCTAACTATACAGTTGGATGAGATATTCACACTAAAAATATATTTATTTGAATCAAAGCATGATTACTTTGGCGGAAGTAAACCTATTTTTAAGCCAAAGCAAAAATATTACTTGAAAGGAAATAAATCTCTTCTTGTGTACAAATATATATATTTGAATCAAAATATGATTTCTTTGGCGGAAGTAAACCTATTTTTAAGCCAAAGAAAAAATATTACTTTAAACGAAATAAATCTCTCCTTATATATAAATTTATATGTTTGAATAAAAATTAGGTTTCTTTGGTGTAAAAAAAACGTTTTTTAAATTAAAACAAAAATATTGCTTTAAAGGAAAGTAATTTTTGTTTGTATCCAAATATATTTATTTCACTTAAATAAATATTTCAAATAAATTAATCTCTACAAGCAAATAAACCAGAGTATTAAATGAAGTAAATATTGTTGGCGTCAAAGAAATATGTTTTGACCCAAGAGAATAAATTCAAACGAATATATTTCTTAAAAACAAGAAATCTTTTCTATCTGTGTATATTCAAGGATGCGGTATGCCATCCAATTTTGGGGAAATGCAGTAGAGGCTCCAAAAGTATTTAGACTCCAAAAATCCTGCTTAAGGAGTATACATGGACTGAAACAACGCGATTCATGTAGAACTTTATTCAAGGAAAAAAATATACTTACTTTACCTTCACTTTATATATGTGAATGTGCTTTAATGGTAAAAAGACACTATGAAGAGATTTTCTCAGCATACGAGATAAATCATGAACACGATACCAGGTCGAACAGAGAGGGAAAACTAAAGATTCCACAAACAGTTTCGGCCAACCTGCACAGAGGCGTAATTACTCAAACTCTAAAGATATTTAACCACCTGCCTGCATCTTTCAAGATGCTACCCTATGGTCAATTTAAGAGACGACTTGTGGATAGTCTTGGAAACCGAGCTTTCTACAGTGTGAGAGAGTACTTGGAGGACACTTTGGAATAATTTTTTGAATAATTTTTGATTGATTTTGTCTGATACATTTTGTATATGCATTGTGTATATATATTCTTTTTTTTGACGTGTTCTACACTTTTAAGTTCTACAGAAAAAAGCATTTATTTATTTAATAAAATTTCCCAATTTGGGCCCTTTATGTGCAAATTGGAGGTGCTTGCCGTGCAGAAGCTTGTAAGCAAACGGTGCAAACACTTTGAGCAATTTATTTAAAACTTTTGGTAAGTTGACTGTTCGACTAAATCGATATTAAATTCACATGTGATAAGCGTCCATATTTGCATATTTCAATTTAAAATATAGGCAACAGAGTTATTAGGCGAGAGTGAAATTGGTTTATAATAAAAATACAAATTCTCAAGTCACCAGAAAACACATTAAAACAAACTTCAAAATTAAAGATATCATTTGAGACATTTTTATATATTCAGACTAAAATTTACATAATATACACATCATACGCCTAATAAATAAACACAAATAAATACACTACGCTACTTCAGGTGCTTGGTTATTATGTCTAAAAGAGTTTAGTAAAAACGGTAACCGTTCGACTAATATCACGTGTTTTTAGGAATAAATAATGGATCTAATCCAGTCTGCCGTTATAGCGACGGAATGATAAATGCCCGGCTGGTGTGGTTCACCACAGCCGAATCCAGCGCTTATAATTCCGACCAATGTCCATCTTCCGCCCTCCAGTACTATCAATGGGCCACCGGAGTCCCCCAGACAAGCATCCTTATGACCGTCAGCATGACCAGCACAAAGCATTTCGTCAAATAATTCCACTTGGATCTGCTTTGTCTTGTGCCAAGATATGCACTCCTTGATATCTGGAAACACAAAGGATTTATTATTAAGAGACACTTGTAACTTTACGAGATGTCTGCTGTAATGTTTTGTTAATTATTCTGGACCCAGAAAGGATGCGTACTTATTTTCCTTGTTTTTTTAGAAGAAAGAAGTATAATTTAATTTTGTAAGACAAGTTTGGAAGCTGTTAAAAAGTCTAAACTCTTGTGTTTTGGATTGGGTATAAAAAAAAATAACTAATTAGTAGACCAGATTTCACGCTGTCACATCTAAGTAAATGTTGTTTGTGTTCAATACTGATTCTTATATATGTTTACGACTTTTTGTTATTAAATTTTCGTTTCCAAACCAACTCGTTAAGGTTGTTGTCTATAAATTTCGTTGCGCTTATTGCGAATCCGGACTCAAATGTTATATAACAAGTAAGATTCTCGTATGTTTCGGTCAATACTTGAAAATTGTATATGATTGTATTACGTAAGAAACTACTAATATTCTGTTGTGCGAAAATTAATCGTTTTGGAGATAATTTTTTGTCAAAATAGTGTGTTTACATACTGCGATAAGTCTTAATGGTCGATGTAGAATTTCACACAACACGTCATTTCCATACGCTTTTCTGTGCAGATTACGAAACTGGCAACCAAAGTTCTTCATCGCAGCACATTTGCTAATCAGTTAGTCTTAAAATGTGAAAAGAAGATTTTGTTCTAGTTTGCGATACACTAAAAAAAAGTTAATCCATCATAATCGAATTCTCTAAGTAACATTACTGTCAATGCATGGTGTGCCACAAGGACCAGCGCTTGGACCAGATTTGTACAATGTGTTTGACCAGGATCTTCAGCATCTAGAACAAAATTATGCTTGATACTTCTCGCGTGCGGATGACACTGTTCTGGCATTTTACTGAATATTATGTGGAGTACCTACAAATGTGCATTAATTATGACATAGAAATATATAAAAATGGCCGCATGACAATTAATTACTATTAAGAAAAACTGTATACATATCTTGTTTCGAAACAGAAGAACAAGAGTCGATCCAACACAGATTAGGTTTGGATCTGATAAGTTGGGAGAGATGGAGCAAGTTAAGTATCTAGTTCTGTGGGTGGACACTTAACTGACTTGGAATAAGCATGTAGTATACATAACAGGGAAAGTGATATCCTTGGAAGGTGCAGTAAGAATAAATCATGAAGTGATAGATCACATTTCAGATACTTAATTACCTACAACTTGGGGGAATTGTTCTTGGTAAAATCGATGCGAAAGTTCATGTTCAACATGCACTGGAAAACATCAAAAACTGACGTTTACGATTCTCTGAGAATTGACAACATTCAAATAATCGTCTGCACTGAATAAATTAGTATACAGTGTGTCTCACGGGACGTTGGATTGTATGGGTGCTTTTGTTATTATTAATGATAGAAAGTCGGTTAAATGGGCAAGGTAGTGCATATTTATGTGTTCTTTCATAATCTGTTCAGAAAACAGTTGAATTCCAAATGGTTTCCAAGCTATTTTGAAAAAACCAAAAAAATGTATTTTTTTTAATTATGATCCTAACTTCTTTATTTGTGATCCCATCACAAGTTTAAAGAGAGTTTAAATTTTTTTTTGCCAATGAATTCGTCAGAAACAAACGAAACCTTTGTTTTTCTTACGAACGCCATATTGGTTTTATACATGTTTGGATTCAGAATTTTTTTCTGAGTAATTTGGTATGCCACATACCATATTTACAACATAATAAGCGGACAAAATTGAAGTCCTTTTTTAATATCTGAAAATCGCATGGTGCCATGAAAAGCACATTTGAGTGATACAGTATTTATGTGCCCATAGTCAAGTTACAGTAAAATTTTGGAATGTATTTATTTGTACTAACTACACAACATAAAAAAGTAACAACATTTTAACAAACTAAATAATGTTTTCAAAAATCTCGCCATTTTCGTGGAGGCATTTTTCACAGCATTCCGTAATACGGTGACCTTACCGAGGGTTCTTCTGTCAATCGAATTGAAAGCGGCGATGACGGTGTCAAGTAACCCAACAGTTTCCAAAATTATAAACACCATACACCTTATTTTTTAACTCACTCCATAGATAAAAATCACAAGGGGTAAGATCCGGCAATCTTGGTGGCATAATACTTATGAATAGGTAGCAATTACTCTCCGTTTATGTCTTATATCTAAATAGTTCCTCACAATTCGCGCATTATGTGCAGGTGCTCCATCTTGTTGGAACCACATGCCTTAGCGTAAGGCCAACGGTATATCGTCTATTCTTTATTCCACGTCCTCAGAGAGCAATATTGCCGATACCTCTCCGATGTTAAATTTTTGTTATAAAAAATTGGTCCGATTAATCGGTTGGCCACTATACCGCACCATACATTAAAAAACCGCACCTGATTATGGCGCGGTACAAAAAGGTGCTGATTTTCGCGGGTCCACTACCCAGTAGTCTTCTTTCAGTTAAAAATACCGCAGTTAGAAAACATGTTTCATCGGACCATAATATTTTTTTTTTATAAAATTCTGGGTTTTCACCAATTTTGTTTAACAGATGGGTACAGATACGTATATATCACATTGTTTCAAAAATGTCTTCCATGGCACCACGCGATTGTCAGCAATTCTCGAAGTGTACAGTTTTCGGTCAATTCTATTATCTTATTGTAACATGGCATGTGGCATACCAAATTATTCAGAAAGAAATGATGAATCCAAACATGTATAAAACGAATCTGGCGTCCATAAAAAAAAACAAAAGCTTCGCTTGTTTCTGACGAATTCATTGGCGAAAAAAATTTAAACTGACATAATCAAATTGTAGACAAAAAAGTGCCTTAATATTGTCAAAATGTTTTTTGATTGGATCACAAATAAAGAAGTTATAACCATAATTAAAAAATGACATTTTTTGGTTTTTTCAAAATTGCTTGGGAACCGTTTGGAATTCAACTGTTTTCTGAACAGATTATGAAAGAGCACATAAATATGCACTACTTTGTCCATTTAGCCGACTTTCTATCTCTAATAATAACAAAAGTACCCATACAATCCAACGTCCCGTGAGACACACTGTATAGAATTATTGGTAAGTATCAAAAAAGTTACACCAACCTGACCGAGAATCATGAAACTCGCAAATACGAAACACTATTCATTAGTAGCAAACATCAAACCATGGAAACAGTGCAATAAACTCGAGTGTAGTGAGGCTCAACTCTGCCAACTAAAATTAAAGCACTGAAAGGCAGTGCTGTGTATAAAAATTACCTTATTAGACCAGGCAATAGAGACTTTTTCGTGACAAAAATAGTATCAGCAAGCCGCCGGTCCCAGGTCACGTGGAACAGTCCTTAGATGTATTGTAATGTGTTTTCGACTAGCAAATATCATTACTTAATTTGTTATAGACAAAAAACCTAAAAAAATCGTGCTTTTCTTGGTTGTTTGCTTGTAATAGCTGAACCGATGGAGCAATCTTGATTCGTCAACAGACGAATCAAGTCGTCAACGAATTGTAGAGAATGAAAGGAGGAAAAAAATGAACCCTACACGGACCCGATCGGAGTAATATTAACGAAGGAAATTCGGAAGAACCGGAGAAATCTGCATTTTTTTCTAAAATTCATAACTCCGCCATTTTCAAAGTTGGAACGCAGGCTTTTCGAGAGAAAGTAGCGATTGATGGGTACTTTAAGTGTGCACAACCCAGGCGTTGTCCGATGATTAGTTTTTGCACAATTGCGATTTGAATCTTTTTTATGCAATATGGTCCGGCGAACCTGGATGCTTCGGAGGTGGTCCGATTTTAATTTGATATATGATAGAAAGTTATGCAACAAAATTTGCAAAAGTTATAAACATTTCTCTGCAGAAGCCACTTTATGTGTGATTGCCCGTCGCATTGGTTTCGTACAGACATTAACGTCATTTAAGGGTTGTTCGCCGTCGAGCAAAACTCCGAGCGGCGACGGGTAGGAAGTCCTTTTAATTACCTACAATTTGATGTATGATAGAAAGTTATGCAACAATATTTGCAAAAGTTATAAACATTTTCCTGCCACAACCACCCGACATATGATTGCCGGCGGGGACGGTCGCGTACTGACATTATCGTCATTTAAGGGTTGTTCGCCGTCGAGCAAAACTCCGAGCTGCGAAGAGTGAGAAGTCCTTTTAATTAGCTACAATTTGATGTATGATAGAAAGTTATGCAACAATATTTGCAAAAGTTATAAATATTTTTCTGCAGCAGCCACTTGATATGTAATTGCCCGTCGTTCTGGTTCCGTACGGGCATTATCGCCATTTAAGGGTTGTTCGCCGTCGAGCAAAACTCCGAGCGGCGAAGGGTGGGAAGTCCTTTTAATTACCTACAATTTTATGTATGATAGAAAGTTATGCAACAATATTTACAAAAGTTGTAAACATTTTCCTGCCACAACCACCCGACATATGATTGCCGGCGGGTACGGTTGCGTACGGACATGATCGTTATTCAAGGGTTGTTCGCCGTCGAGCAAAACTCCGAGCTTTCAAAAGTAAATAGTACATTTAATTGCCTATAATTTGACGTACTTAGGTAAGTTATGCAATAATTTTACCGTGAGTTATGTTCATTAGTACCACTTCTTAGTGGACCGGCGCGCAATTTCTTGTATTATAGGTGTATTGGGGTAGGTGATATCAGGGGTAGCACCTTCCCAATACCATTATTCGATGCAAAATTGTATGCGCTTTCCGAATTTTTATCACTTGTTTCTCTATGGGGTTGTTGCAAAAAGTTATGGGCAATTCCTTATTGAGATGAGCTCTTATAAGGTGACGCGTAACGAAATAAATCAAATTTCCGACAACACCGTTTAATGAATTTTCGGAGCAAAACTATGGCGTATAGTACTTGAACACCCCTATCATTTGATATATGTTTCATAACAAAATTCGAAAAAAAAAGTTATGGCTATCTTTTATGGCTAACTTCTCCGCGGTGTTAGGATGTGCGAAATAAGCGAAAAATGCTTGCAAACTTGACCGAAATCTGCGGCCCGCTCCAAACCAGTCGAGTAGTGGGGGTAGGCGGCCGACAGTATCAAGACTGCTCCATCGGTTCAGCTTTTACAAGCGAACAACGAAAAAAAGCACGATTTTTTTGGGTTTTTTGTTTATAACAAATTAAGTAATGATATTTGCTAGTCGAAAACACATCACAATACATCTACGGACTGTTCTACGTGACCTGGGACCGGCGGCTTGCTGATACTATTTTTGTCACGAAAAAGTCTCTATTGCCTGGTCTATATAGGACATTATACATCTTACTATATGTAGAATGTTACTACTAATTGTTACTAGTTTGATTTTTGTTTGTTTGCTGCACTAGATTATTTGGTCTCAATGTCAGCCATTTGCTGTTTAGATAACTATCAGTGCCCAATGTTATGTGATTTGTTTTTCTATTTTTGGTTTTTTAAATTATTATTTTGTTAGGTTTTATAGTGTTTTGTATACATTTCCCTACTTGGAAGAATAAATAAATAAATAAATAAACTATTACCATTTTTATTATGACATTCCGGTTTCATGATTCGCCTAGTTAGCGCTTTCAAATGTGTATCTTTTACAAATATTGTGGAATAACCTTCGTTTATATCTCAAATTTAGGTAATAGCTACCGTTAAATCGGATTTTTTCACCGTGGATAACGACGCCAGAATGATACAGGATGTAAACTACCCTATACTATGTATATTTTCTGAGTTTTTACTTTATCATACGCAGTATGTAAAGTATTGTAATCGTGCCAAAAAAAAATTTTGAGATTTTAGCGGAAGTATGTCTTTTTGGGTCCCCTGAACATTTTTGACCAAGGTACAAAAAAATGTCTGTGTGTGTGTGTGTGTGTGTGTGTGTGTGTGTATGTGTGTGTGTGTGTACCCGTTATTGTGGAGACGATTCCGGAGAAACTACTAAAGGTATCGGGACGAAACTTCATATTTAGAAGTTTCATAACCAAACTTAGAGCTGAAAAGCTTTCTGTTGAAAAGGGTCCAAAGGAACTGGTGGTTTACTCATAGCATTTTTCGAAGATTTTACAAATGAGCCGCTATTTGTGTAATGTCGTCAAAATAGTTAAATAATAAATTAAAGGAGAGGAAATTTTCTATAATTTATGTATATAACATTTTTTGGTAGAATTTATAGTTTAGCTGCATGAGCAAATTCTATTTCATCGAGATCGGTCGTACTGCTTTAAAACTAGTAGCCAGGATATGTCAGATTTTTTGATTCTAATGACAGTAGCTAGTGTCAAACGCTAATGCTTTAAAAATACTACTGCCAATATAGGCTGCGTTCGGATATTGAACACCGTTACACTTTTTACACCCAATAACACGTAAGTGTCATTTGGACGGTGTACCCGGTGTCAACGGAGTACGATATCCGAAGGCAGCTTTAATCGAGATATCTGTCTAGTTCTACTAGTTTTATTTTAATGCAGACAGCCGATCTCGATCAAATAGAATCTCATGCAGCTAAACTATTAATTTTATATATAGTATGATAAAGTCATGTGCCTGGCCACATCAGATTTTTTTTTCTGTAAGTGTCCGCAAAATCTTTACGTATTCCTAATTTGCGACCCTAACAACCTAGGTAGCACCTATAAAAACAACTGTGAACAGTTCCCGTTGTATAAATTTGATTTTTTTACTTTATCATACGCAGTATGTAAAGTATTGTAATCGTGCCAAAAAAAAATTTTGAGATTTTAGCGGAAATATGTCTTTTTGGGTCCCCTGAACATTTTTGACCAAGGTACAAAAAAATGTCTGTGTGTGTGTGTGGATGTGGGTGTGTGTGTGTGTGTGTGTGTGTGTGTGTGTGTGTGTGTACCCGTTTTTGTGGCGACGATTCAGGAGAAACTACTAAAGGGATTGGGACGAAACTTCATATTTAGAAGTTTCATAACCAAACTTAGAGCTGAAAAGCTTTCTGTTGAAAAGGGTCCAAAGGAACTGGTGGTTTACTCATAGCATTTTTCGAAGATTTTGAAAATGAGCCGCTATTTGTGTAATGTCGTCAAAATAGTTAAATAATAAACTAAAGGAGAGGAAATTTTCTATAATTTATGTATATGACATTTTTTGGTAGAATTTATAGTTTAGCTGCATGAGCAAATTCTATTTCATCGAGATCGGTCGTACTGCTTTAAAACTAGTAGCCAGGATATGTCAGATTTTTTGATTCTAATGACAGTAGCTAGTGTCAAAGGCTAATGTTTTGAAAATACTACTGTCAATATAGGCTGCGTTCGGATATTGAACACCGTTACACTTTTTACACCCAATAACACGTAAGTGTCATTTGGACGGTGTACCCGGTGTCAACGGAGTATAATATCCGAACACAGCTTTAACCGAGATATCTGTCTAGTTCTACTAGTTTTATTTTAATGCAGACATAGCCGATCTCGATCAAATAAATCTCATGCAGCTAAACTATTAATTTTATATATAGTATGATAAAGTCATGTGCCTGGCCACATCAGGGCTTTATTTTTCATATTGATACATTATGACTCATTAATATTTAAAGTATGTACATTTAAGATTTAATCGTACACTTTTCCCCGGATGTCATAGCGAAGTGTTGCCATTTCGCGAGGATCACCTATGGAACTGCACATGACAGGAAACTGCGATAATTAATCGGAAAATCCTTCTGGCTGGACCTTATTATTGAACATTTGAACAGCGCCTTTCCTGGATAATTTATGAAGCTGTAAATCACGACCAACGCAGATGTTGCCAGGTGTTACTATTAATGTCTGTATTTACTGCCCCTACAATTGTAACATCAATTTACTGATAAATTGTACGTTTATTGCTAGTATAGAGTTACCGTCTTACGTTGCGTATCAAGAGCTTATTATTGATACTAATCTTACCAGCGTAGAGATAGATAAGTAGCGTCACTCCAACACATTCCTGTCACAGATTTTGGTGACCTTGCATCGACGAGACATCAGTACATCGCCCTTAACAAGATTAGAGGAGTTGATAACATAATTGAACGAAAAACCATATTATTGTCAATCAATTCTATTTTATTATTTTTGTTTTTATTGGGCGCCATCTAGTATCATATTATTGAACCATGCCCGCATCGAGGTTCATCCCCTCCACATTTCTAAAGAGCTGGTACGCCAACATCAAAGGCACCGCCACGATCTGACCTAACTAGTTAGTATCTATACGCTGATATTACTGGCTAATTGCACGGCTAGGCAAGAAAGTAGTTCTTTACATACATACGCATGAATGTCGTTTCAAGATATGATAGCGAGATGGCCACCAGGAGGCGACTGACCCATCTATCGGTTGCCAAAGATTTCGTTCTGGTATGAAGTTTGCGACTGAAACGTGTACGTTGTTTACTTGTCAAAAACCACACTGTTGCAGATTTTTCTTCAACACATTTATGACGACACTATTGTGTACGATAATAGTATTTTGTGTAACAAGCCGACAAAGTGATTCTTTTCCGGGCCGAGAGAAGAGTTTTCTTGAGGCCAGGAAAATCACTTTCTGGGCATGTTTCTAAATTCACCCGTTTCGAAAGACTAATTACCGAGATATTGGTTTCTGACAAATAAACAACCTTGACGTTTTAATCGTAAACGTTAAACCGAATCTAAAGCTGTGTGGACAGTTATTTTCGCGCCTAGATGTTAAAAGTGTTCATTACATGCCTGGCGGGCAAATAGCATATTTCGTGTCTCCATAGAGACACGATAATGTACGTTGTTTAAAAATTTTGTGTGCACCACACCCTAAAAGTGATTTTCCGGTCTTCGAAAAGTGTCCAGCCTAGCCTATAGTTCAGCTGTCTATATCTTCTCTAGATCCGTTACGTTTACGGGCTTTGTACAATATGTAGTATGTACTATTGACCTTGTTCACATTATAAACTCCCATATAGTAAAACCTATTATATAACAAGCTAATTGTACCTAGAATTGGAACAGTGGCGCTTCTCAGGATGTTGGTACCCATTAGTTCGTTGGATGGTTTTATTTTACCCCAACCGGCAACTACACCGTCCCTATTTGCGAGATCCAATTTGGTTTCCGGTAAACATATTGGGGATATATGAAACGAATATCCAGCTTCTGTTATTAGTTCAAGTAAAGCTAAATCATATCGGTCTGGTTGTGTTCGCCGAAATTGGAATTTTGGATGAATTATCTTGCTTTTTACCTGAAACAAATGACAAGTGTTATTTCATGATTTGGCTTGACTCCAAAACTTAAATAAATTTGTACTTATGTAAGTTGTTTGAAGGAAATGATGTGATTCTTGGTGTGTTAGATCACCGTCCAGACACAACTTCTACAGTGATTCTTTAAATTGTAAGTGTGTAAACTTCTTAGGATAATAAGCTACATTTTATTTTTCCGATATTCAATTATTTTTGCCATTAAATCATTTTGCATAATGACATTTTTTTAAATAATTTAGATAAAAGTACAAAGCAACTTTGGGTTGCTTTCGAATTTTGTGTCTAGCTCATTATACAGCTTTTCATAACTGAAATTTCGCCGACTTGGGTTATTTAACCAATTAAAATTTCTAGATATTAATTGACTACTCAAAATAAACTGTTTAGTATTACTTATCACAAGTTTCAAACTTAATGAATGCATTCATCAATCGGAGTAGAATAGATATGCTTTGCATTAGCGTATATTATCTTTAAGCCAGTTATAAACATAAACATACCCTGTGTAATTCCGCTGGTGCAAGTTCTACCACGCTTCCCGTATCTTGGGTATCCAATTCACCCAAATAGACGACAATATCGTACAGCCTCGCCTTGATAATGCAGTGGGCGGCGGTGGCGACATATCTGGAAGATACTGGAATTGCAAAAGCTCCAAGTTAGGCGATGCGGTCTTAAGAAACCGACGGAAACTTCACGCTGCATCAGTTACTATATGTCAAGGAAAAGTTCTGCTTATTGCGCAAAGTGCTCTCGGCATAGCTTCACGCCAGGAAAGTTGCGATACTAACGTACGTCGGGAGAGAATATGTCACTGCATAATAGAGTTTTAGACAAGCGATGTATTTCTATGTACAACGTACGTACTGGGAATTCTATGAAAAATTCAGGAATGTCGGTAATCGTTCTTAGAAAAATCGCAGCAGAAATCATTGTAACCAAAATGAATGTGATCCCCACACATTATTTCGTTTATATACCTGATAATTATCGGTGTCTTGTATATAAGGAACATGAGTATAAAATAAAATACACACAATAAGTACCTACAGTTTACATTTGTTTAAATAAGTCTAATAATATCTAATAAGTTGACTTATCAGTGCAGTGATCACCGGCGCATCCACCATTTTTCTGCAGCAGAGTCTCTAGAGTCTAGATCCTTTTTGCTTGGGCTTAACCCTTATATTTTATCATTAATCACCACCTAATCGTGTAGTATTTACAAAAAATTATGTTGGCATGCAAATGTACAGCATGATAATGAAAAATTTATAACATAGGAATATTTTCAAAAATCTGATTATCACAAGAGCGAATTGGAAAAAATGCGAAAAATGTGGCCAAAAAGAGACGCAATTGCATTGTGAATCACCGGAGTTTCTACTCTCTACATTTGAAGTCTGACGTAGCTGACAAGGCAGAGTTTATGTTTAACTTGCGTTCCGTAAAATATTATAAACAAACGACTATTTTTGGGAAACAAGAGCGTTATCAAATTGATAAAAGTAAGTATTTTAAGATGTTTGAACAGACAAGATTTGAAACTTGAAATATACCTGGTGACCCACGTCATAGGTACTCTCGTTTGTTTTATTTGTTTATAAAGCTGGACGAATGAAATTTGGGAAAGTGTTAATGGACAAAAAATGCCATTCTTTGGAATACTCTTGAGGTTAATATGACTTTCGGTTTTTCCGGAAATGACGTCATCATTGAAATTTTAAATGGCACCCTATATTCTTTGTGTGATGTTTTCAATCAGAATGACATTCTGAACACAAAAATATATCGATCGTCAATTTTTATCACCAATAATCACCTTATAATCTAGGTGGCTAGGAATTGAAAAAAACATTCCCAAATTTCATTCGTCCAGCTTCATAAACAAAAAAATCTTATGTGGCCAGGCACATGACTTTATCATACTATATATAAAATTAATAGTTTAGGTGCATAAGATATTATTTGATCGAGATCGGCTATGTCTGCATTAAAATAAAACTAGTAGACCTAGACAGATAAATCGATTAAAGCTGCGTTCGGATATTGTACTCCGTTGACACCGGGTACACCGTCCAAATGACACGTGTTATTGGGTGTAGAAAGTGTGAAGGTGCGTTCCGATTGGTGGCAATGGTAGGTAATGGCGGTGGTAGCAGACGAAATTATAGTGTTTCTCACATGTCGTGATGAAATTCTATTAGAAATACTATAATGGCGTCTACTACCACTGCCATTAGCACTAATGAAAGCGCACCTTAACGGTGTTCAATATCCGAACGCAGCTTGTATTGACAGTAGTATTGTCAAAGCATTAGCGTTTGACACTGTCTACCGTCATTATAATCACATCTGACATCTAATCTGACATATCCTGGCTACTAGTTTTAATGCAGTACGACCGATCTCGATGAAATAGAATTTGCTCATGCAGCTAAACTATTGATTGTACCAAAAAATGTCATAGTCATAAATTATTCAGAATTTCCTCTAGTTTAATTTATTATTTAACTATTTCGACGAAATTCCAGAAATGCCGGCTTATTTACAAAATCTTTCAAAAATGCTGACTAAACCTCCAGTTCCTTTGGACCCTTTTTAATAGAAAGCTTTTCAGCTCTAAGTTTGGCCATGAAATTTCTAAATATGAAGTTTCGTCCCGATACCTTTAGTAGTTTCTCCGGAATCGTCGCCACAAAAAACGGGTACACACACACACACACACACACACACACACACACACACACACACACACACACACACACACACACACACACACACACACACACACACACACACACACACACACGCGCGCGCACACACACACACACACACACACACACACACACACACACACACACCCACATCCACACACACAGACATTTTTTTGTACCTTGGTCAAAAATGTTCAGGGGAACCAAAAAGACATATTTCCGCTAAAATCTTTTTTGGCACGATTACAATACTTTACATACTACGTATGATAAAGTAAAAATAAACGTACCTATGCCGTGGGTCACCCGGTATGATATTATTGGAATGATAATTTTCGATAGATTTTCTATGCTGAATAATAAATCCGGTCTAAAAATTGCCAAGATCTTGTTTATTTTATTTCTGAAACCGCGTACACTACTACCAAGAAAGTCCGTCCGTGCTTCAAGCTCAGTGAAAGCTTTTCTGTGACATTTTTTCAAGGATTCTATGAAATCCAGTTCATTCCTTATACATTTTGTATGTTCTCAAACAAGAGCAGTTTGTTGAACTGCTATTTTTACACCTTGAAGATTTCTTTAAAAAGTGGACAATATTTGTTTTTCTATTTAAAAATTAAAAAGCTTAATATGAAACGCGACAACCAGTCATTCTAGATTTTGATTCGTAAATTCAAATGCTGTCGATGAAACTGATACCAAACGATAGCTTATGGATCCCGTATTAACATATTAAAGTGTTTAGAATCATAGTTAATAGGAACATTTTTAATTAACGCACACCCATTAAAATAATATACTGGTCAGACCTCAATCCTTCATTCCTCCAATCTCACTCACTTAATCGAAAAATAAAAAACTCACGCTGTAGCTGAAAAAATTTACCATCCAAAGAATTGGGAACCTCTACGAGAGAAAGAACGGTTAATTTAGGGTATCTGATAGAAGTATTTTTTTTGCGAATCCACGTCAACCAGTCAGTTGACATTATAAATGGTCGTTCTAATGTCGAACGATTATTTGATGATTATAGGTTGACAATAGTAATGTCCATTCAAATGACGTGGCATAGCCAAAAATTAATTGAATTTATTATACTAAATTAACCGTCAATTTCGCGTATAGGTACCCAAATCAATTTGATAGTAAATTTTGTCGGCTACAATGTGGTATTATTAGTTTTGCGATTAAGTGAGCGAGATTCGGGCAGTGAATGATTAAAGTCTGACAGGAATAATTTTTTAATGATTTTTAATTGATTACATATTTTGATACTATGATTCTAAACATTTTAATATGTTACTACTGGAACCATAAGCTATCGATTGGTATCAGTTTTATCAACTGCATTTAATCTTCTTAACCTACTCTTCAGTACTAGCTAAGTTCTACAATAGTAAAATTCGCTTTAGTAATTATAGGAAGTATTTTGTATTTAATTAGCAGAGGAGCAAAATTGCCCTTTTTATGGCGATCTTGCGACCTTGTAACATATCATATTTTACCCGAGTGGATTATAGTGCCGTAATATATCATCAATAGCTAGGGACGCATCTGATGACGGTGGGATGATATTTAATGATCATCAAGCAAAGAACCGTCGAAAAAGTTTATTTAGTATAACATAGTTTGACTTTAATACGATAAATCGCCATTAAAATCAATCCATTATTAAAAATTGGGCATCAATCTTTGTAATCTTTGCTGACAACGTGGCATAATTTTCTTCCAAACTTTTGTATTTGTATAAATGATACGTTTGCGATATCGCAGAACTTGATATTACATTTATGTTTGATCCACGAACAAAAAACATGTTTATTTAAAATATGTTGTTATAAGAAACGACAATTGAGAAAGACGCCACATTCAGATTGTTAGAAAGAGGGCTGACCTATTTGAAGGCCTTTAATCTGCTGTTTTCAATAGCATATTGTTTTTGCTGTGGGTCTAATTTGGCCTATTCTCATTTTTTACCTCTTGTCTATGACCTTAAGACATTGAAAGTTTTTGCTAGAAACAAAACTTCGTGATAGTGAAGTTGTTAAATTTTTCACATATCTGGGCTAATGTTTAACCGGCGATTCAGGACTTACTTTTGTGCTTCTATGCCTACTTTTGCATATGCTATTGTGGTATTAGCCACTATTTTTCGAGAATGTAAAGGACTAACATATGACCTGGAAAGGAAAAGTCTCTTCCTTTTTGCTCTTTATTCCAGACACATCTCAAAGACAACTTTTTCGGCCACTTAGTCTCTTTCCTCGTTCTAAACACAATATAATCAAACATTTTCAAGACTGCAGATAGTACAGAGAGTACCAGTATATAAAATAATAATAATATATTAAAATTTTAGGACATAACAATTATGACGTTAAAAACTATTATAGTTTTGTGGAAGGGACATATAAATCACGTAAGATAATCAAAACAGTACTGACGGAAATTCAATCAGTATTATTCTGCGCTGTTAAGCATAGTGATCGTATCTGCAGATTTGTTCTATTTTTACTTTTCCCAATAACATCATTTAAGGGAATGAGTTTCCTTAATCGGTTAAAGCTAAACTATACAAGTATATGACAAAGAAATAAAAAGTATATTAGAACACTACAATCTGCAAAATAAAAGCATAACAGATTCTTACTCTCAACATTTTACAATTTTTGAGAAACGTATATACGACTTTAATTCTTAAAACGGCAGTGTTGTAGACAACACTGTTGAAGTTGATGACATGTCGACGTGTCCACCTAAATTGCGCGGTAGAAGTTTACTCAGACAACAGTCGAGGTATTACTAGCTTCAGTTATAGTCAAGATGTAAAACTGTCCAGAAGCAAGCTAGCATAATCTCGACTGTTGATTTGTGTCTGTCAATGCTCAATTTTTGTAAAAGCCGATAAATTTTTGGTTAATTTCATAAAATTAGGTGTGCCAATTATTTCTTGGGTTTCTATTAACAAAAGAAATGCCACTCTTCGTTTCAAGTTTCATGTGGTCTAACCTATTTGTTTTTTCAATTTCTTAAAAAGTTACAGTTGTTTGAAATATTAACGAATCGAAGAAAAATAAAAATAATTACCTATCGAAACAGTGCGTAAAATAAATTAAGAGACAATAATAACAGTAACATAATAATAGAAATTAATTTAATAATAATAAGAGTTGATATAGAATTTGTTATTGGTTCTTATTTCTTTTTAATTTAATTTAAAACAAAAAATTAATATTTTTACGATTTGTAATTTACTTAATCAAATATTTACTTGTAATATTATTGTAATCAGTATTCCTTGTGATCTCCCATAGTTTTTACATTGTTTGATGACATTATTTCCCCAACCACACAACCGTTTTCTATATTATATTGAAAATATAACATCCACTCGAAGAAAATTTATAGAAAATTGTATGCTATGAAATCGAATCCTTTAAAAGGAATACCTACCTAAAACCCCACCGCACTGAAAGGCGGATATTTTAATGTGGGCCTGCCATGGAAATTCCCCGAAGTACGCCTCCGCTCCACCAATTATCCTTTTCGATAGGATCCTATCTGAGGACAGACCACACTCGTGCTCTACGTCATCGTTTCTGCGTTGTAATCCAGGCTCGGATTCAACATTTCTGAAACACAACTAATTTTATCATCAATTACCTCTGTTTAATGTACCTACTCCAAACTTTGAAGATAATTCTCTTCAAAATTAATTGAGTCTATATTCTGTCCTAGTCCTTTTTTCTTGATCACGCAACAAGCTACAATCCATGGACTAGCTCCACAGCCTTCTTCACTAGAACCTCCTGCTAACCAACATGCCAATGACAGTGTGCAAGAGTGGGATGCCCCGTTTCTTCCGCATTTTGGTGGATATCCGAACATTGTTACAAAAACACGACCTGAAATTGTTCGACTTTTTATATACTTTTTCTTATTGCACTGTTTTTAAAATACGTCACGTACTACTCTAACAAGATAATAATAGAAATAAAGTTGAACCTACATTAAATTTAGTTGAGTTTAAGTTGAAAGTCCAAAGAATTCTCTACCTAACAGTTAATTAGAACGTATGAAGAATTTTCTTTGCATTTCTGTTCTTCTTGTTACACAATTTATTGAGTATTCGTCATTATAATTCAACCCACTTCTGAAGGAGTGGGATGAAATAAAATTACTTCAACTGCTAACACTGCTATAAGAAATGGTAAAAAAACTAACTATCTAACTTAAAAACTAACTCGCTTACAGGTCGTGTATAAACTTTATGCTGGTGATTTATATCCTTAATTATGTGCTCATTAAATTATTTGCCATTTTCGACTTTGCCATTAGCAAATCATAATACTGATTTTAGTAACCTGTAGGTTTGCAAAATTACTGGCATTGATATCAAACGTCATACGTAAAAGCGCTGGTATAACCAAATTTTCTTTTTGTTTAGGACACCTGTGATCATCGTTTTTTTTTAAGAAGAACATAGCTGCAGTTGGTTCCTTTGTATTGCGAGTCACTTGATATTGTTGCTTTAAAACAATAGCCTCTTAGTGGTAAGTTATCGTGCATTATTCTCGTCAACTAAACATCAAATCCTCTTTTCAGATATACTACAAGGACTTTATTCACCAAAATAAGGCGCAATGCAAAGACAAAACCATGATGTAGGTTTTGTCTTTGCACAACGCCTTATTTTGGTATATATGGTCCTTGTAGTATATCTACCATGATTTCGATTACTGTCGCTTGAATATACCGGGTGGTTCAATTTCGAGGGTCGCCATGGGGATCTCGCTTATTAGTAGAGATAGAGGCTATGTTTAAAGGCAAAGTTTCGTATTTTTGTGCTGATCAATTATCTGAAAAGAAATTTTAGCTATCATTTTTCATTTTAAAGATATCCGCAAAAAACTGAATTGTTAAGATATAGTTTTTAATTTTTTATTCAAAACCAAACGTAGCTAGACATTTGAAACAAAAACATTCAGCTACTTTTGAACAAGGAGCTACTTTTGAACAAAGTGTTATTTCTTAATTTGAAATAACATCAAAGATGGCGGAGCCATGGCACACTTTTGTTTTTGTTATGGGCGCCATGTTGAATTTTGGCATTTTTCGATAGTCGTGTTTTTTCTCATTTCCGCAATGTTTAGGTACAGTTGGTTTTGAATAAAAAATTAAAACGATACCGTAACAACTCTGTTTCTTGCGGTATCTTTAAAATGAAAATTGACTTTTCAGATAATTGACCAACACAAAAATACGAAACTTTGCCAAATTTAAACAGGCTCTATCTCCACTAATAAGCGAGATCCCCATGGTGAGCCTCGAAATTGAATCACCCGGTATGTGCGCGATACTAAATATATGCGTGCAGACAGCAAGCTATGGTACATCTAAAGTGTTGAGGATTTCTTAGCTTACTAAGTTGGAAGTAATTACAGTGCTGTCACATTTTTCTTGCAAAATTTTCCATATTTTAAGTATGACGGTACATTTTTTGGCATAATACACACCGATGATTATGAAGACACTAGTCGTGTTGACTACGTGTTTTTTTTGACTTGTTTATTTTACGTCGGTCTATTTCCGCAACTGAGGCCAATCACCGACGCTGAGGGCAGACTACGTGGTTGACAATTTGCCTCGCCAACATTGACAAACACGTTTAAAATATTTTACTTACAACTCACACATAATAAGTTCATTAATAATCGCTAACGTGGTACACGTCAATGATTATGATGACTTCTTTATTCAACACCCATGTGTTTGACAGATGATTGACAGTTAGCATTGCCACCATGAACAAATACATTTAAAATATTTAATATAAATTATGAGTCGTTGGTAAAACGTCGCGTTTACATGTTATGTATGTCAAAAATATTCTTAATTATGTGCTCGCCAATATACAGGTGTTCCTAAATATCATGTAAATACGAAAAGGGGTATTTCTTTGGCTTATTTAATGACTAAAAATTCATATAAACATAGGTCCGCAAATGCTTCGTTGCCGATCTACAGGGTGTTGAAATTTCAAGTCTTTTTAAGTTTTTTCTTTATAGCTCTTGTAGTTTTTGAGATATTTAGCTCTAATTTCTAATTTAGGTTACGCTGTACGACTTACATCATTGGGCATACCAAATGGTTTTAAGAATCTACAGGAAGATATTTTTTTCAGGGGTCATGCCTCCTTTTCTCCCCATGAACTTTTTTCCGGTGCGCCGCTGGTGGATTCTAAAATACAAAATGCATTTTTTGTTTTCTTCTAAAGCATTTTATTTATTTTATTTCCTTTGTAGTTTTTTTTTTGTATTTACCACCGTTATCGAGAAAAAAAATAAAAGCTTTCTGTGTTTCGCTAAATGAAATTAAAATTTTTTAAATAATTGGTCTAGTATGCCTTGGCTTGATTTAGATAACCTTTTGTTTGTATTTATTTTGACATTTTATTCGCCACCAACTGTTAAAAATTAACACTAGGATACAAGAGCTATAATGAAAAAACTAAGAAAATCTTGAAATTTCAACACCCTGTAGATCGGCAACGAAGCGTTTGCGGACCTATGTTTATATCAATTTTTAGTTATTAAGCCAAAGAATTACCCCTTTTCGTATTTACATGATATTTAGGAACACCCTGTATATATGAAACGGGAGTAGTATTTCTGAGTAGTAGGTAAAGAATATATCCTTAATGATGTGCTGCTCAAATAATATACTATATCTCAGACTCACAAATTGAATATGTTGTACGTACAATGAAGACATAATCCCCACTAATGTCAATTTGGTAAATTATAATGACAGTTCGGTGGTTTAAGGTGACAGTTCGGTGGCTTATAGTGCCGGTTTGGTGAAATATGCCACATTGTAGTGTATCAACGTAAACTGATAATAGTATATGATTTGACGATAGTGACGATAGACAGATAGTGAAGGATATAAATCGTGAGCATGAAGATTAGACGAGAGCCGTAGGCGAGCGTGTAAACATGCGAGCGATTTATATCCGTTATGTGCCAGTCAAGCACTACATTTTATCTACGTCTCATAACTTTCATTTTATATAAAATGTTTTAAATGTGTTTGTCATTGGTGGCAAGGCAAACTGTCAAATAACTATCAACCAAGTTTTGACAGACTTGACAGTACTTTCGTATAATCATGGCAGTTCCTTTGAATAATGAAGTATTTATTCGAACGAGCTATCATTATCATGCAAAGCTATTGTCATCATAATCATCGGTGTGTATCATGGTAGGGATTATATAGTCATAGATATCTATGCAATAGATAAATACATTTTTTTTTAAATGTAATTAATGAGTCGTAGCTAAAACGTGGTACATGGTACGACTGTCACATAATGGCTATAATTTACTGACTACTCACACTGGGAGCTCGTGTGTTAGCAATTAATTTCAGTGTCCTAAATTATAACCTAACTTCTATACTTGGCTAATAAAATACTAATTCTAATTGTTTATTTATTTTTTCATTCAGATTAAATTTATAATATAATCAGAACTATATAATTCGTCAGGATCATCGAGATAGTATAGAAAGGAGACGCTATGATGACTTTTTTCGTATACTGACAACGGCGTCAGTAGGTGTAGCTTATGAGACTATACGACTGTCGGTTCGGACTGGCCCGGACTAATTATAATTCTTTTTTTTTGTAATATTGCTTACCGTGGATTAATTGACATAAAAGGCTATAGCGTTTTATATATAAACAGTGTACGATGTACGATTAAGTATAATTGTTTAACCCAAGAAAGTACAAATATATATAGAACCCAAAATAGTCTGGATTAAGGTTATATTACGCAGATATATTTATTCTACATTAAAGTGTAACATAAGTATGAAGAACACAATAAGTATTTACAGTTTGTAGCTACTAACCAAAACTATTTTGTTATTATGGTGTCGAATACTGGCGGATTTATTTATTGTTGTGTTACTGATTTAACATATTCGAAAAAGTGTGTACCTATTTATAATATTCTTAATTAATAATGTTTTATGATTTTCCAATACATGTTGATTATGTTTGACTAAATTAGAAAAAGTTATCTTTAGTGTCATTGCGTTTCAGAAAAGAAAAGACATATCAAGCAATATAATATGCTCTTATATTTTTCTATTGAGGCGACAATGGATCAGAAACCTGTACATGAGCTTTTTCTGTGTCATTTATATCAACATGATAATTTGTACTGAGTTAATTGGTAATAAATCAAAAATTAAACCAAATTTTATTTAATGTGTTCAATGTCATTTATCTGACATCTAACGTCATTTACCGATGAAACGTAATTCCCGTCGATTTATTGCAGCCAGGATCCTTTCTGCTGCGACAGTTTGTTTGACGGCACATACTGTCATGCTAATTAGTTATAAAAAATACTTATACCGCACCAGAAACGACTTAAATCGATATCATGTATCGGCTTGTCAATTTGACGTTATGGGACTAACGGACGGTATGATTTGACATAAAGTGGTCCCAATTTTACGCTCATATGACTCCTCCTTTATACTATCTCGATAGTCATGATGATACAAAAACATAGATTTACAATAAACATACTTTCAACAATTCGAAAGCTACTATTAGAACATTCGGAATTGTGGTTGCCTCCAAAGAATTTCTTTTGCGGTAATTAGGCCGGTAACACATCACTTAAGTAAACCACCTTACTTACATAATGGAAGAAGAACCGAATAGTCAATAGTGTGAAGTTTCTTTCAATTATATTACAAAACTTATAATCTTATATAACATGTCCAAAGTATGTACTATTAGGTTGCTCATTTTTATTAAAATTCTGGCTTCGTAGTTATGTGATGAATAGTATTTGTAGTAGTATTAGTTGTAGTAGTATTTGTATTAGTTGGTACAACTAGGTAATGAAATAATTGTCAAAAATGTTGTATTTCTATTTAGTAGTGATTAATGAAAGAACCATAAATTAACAAATTCGAAAATATATATCCTGCGCGCTAAAATTGAGAAAATGAGTATGAGTTATTTCTGTTTCAATTTCAGTTCCTTAGTTCAATGCGCTTAAAACAAAATACCTAAAACTATATAATCACATCGGTGTAGATGTTCCATAAAAAACGCTGAATGTTCAATCAATTTGTCTGTAATGCACCTAAGTTGTGTAATGCATCGTTTTATAGGTACATACCACACCCTTAATAATTTTTGCTCGGAAATTTGATAAAATATACTCAAACAAAGTAATTCATTAAAGAATATGTTTAGATTGGTGACATATTATGAATTCCATCAGTTTTCGTCAGTCTGACGATCTCTGTTTAACCCATAACCAAATGATGAATATTTACCTGTGGAACTGAGTTCCTTTTGAAGTTTCTCATTGTCCCTGACGTTCTTCCAGTAGTTAAAAAACCCGAAAACCTGAACACTGCATAACAATAACAAGAAGAGGATTCTCATTTCTTTAACATGTTTCTTCGAAGAAGAATCATCGCGATCGCGAATACGTCTGTCTGGCGCTTTCTTCCCCAGTCAGCTAAATTTTCTAAATTTTCACATCGAAGCACCACATTGTCGCCGGAACAATACCATCATTATTGTTGTTATATTAATATTGTTGTAATATTGGCCGGTCGATCGCCAACAAACAAACGACGGACGGTATAATGAAGTGCTACTGCCTTGGAAGTACGCGAAGAAGAAGAGAGTTAACAGTAAAAATTATTGTAACGGAATCAATTGACCCACATATTCGCGGAAGAAAAACAACCGTACGTCGAGATACTCGGTACGTCAAGGCGGCCGCGGCGGTGATACGTTATTACGTGCAGCGCTGATTTCGGGCGTAAGGCGTAATTTTTAGGTTATGTAACCCGAGAAGAACAGATTTTAACCTAGATCAGCTGAACGACAATAATCGCAGCATTGCGTGATGCGTACTTGGTACCGTTGTCTTAACGGAGATTATAAGAATTTCAACGACATGCTTTTTATGTACGTGGATTGAGCTAAAAATAAACTGCATAAAAGCCGCTCACCGCTTGCAGTGTGGGTAATTATTTTTTATTTGGGTTATGGGTTTATGAGCCCGCACGGATTTTATGTCAAATAAAAACACATACAGTAGTTTCCCATGTAAATTAATTCAATAAATTATACCCTTCGCCAGGGGTAACAATAATTGTGCCTCCATAAAATTGCTGCTTATCGTAATTGCTATCTCCCCTACCATACCATCCATTGGAAACCACATATTCACAAACAAATATGACCAAAAGAGACGAAGGTTAAGTGCAGAACTGATGGACGTGCGTTGTTAACTGTGATCATAGTCTATCTCAGTGGGCATACTATATTGGCATTCTTTAGAGTTAGCCTCTCCAGTAATCCTCGCCTGCTACTGCTGTAGCAGGCGTTATATTTCTCTCTTACTTGCATTTTTTGCTTTGATGCACCCATATCATTTTCAGTATCATTTGTCATTTTCTCCATCATTACACTAAATAACACAAATTTCTTGGTTTTTGCCAACAAACCAATTTTACTAAAAATTCAATTCTTCAATAATAATAATTTTCTTATCATCTTAAAAGGTTTTATTTTCGTGAAACTAGTGCGCATTAGAATTGCACAGGGAATGCGCGAGGACTCTCTCAATCAGTGATCTCCGCATTGTCAGTGCAATTCTAGGGCGCCCTAGTGTTACAAAAAAAAAACGCTATTAATATCGATAATTTTGATTTTAAACAGAAATATAATTTATTTTTTTGTATTTTTTATAACCGAAGGTAGGAATTGTAATCGGTCATGTGATTGCTACTTTCGGACAAATATACATATAAAGATTTGTGATCAAAATAAAACGAACCACATTAATTTTAACTATTTTTCTCTGAAATGAACTTTACAGAACTAAAAATTGACTACGTATTAAGAATGTGACTTTTGTTTAATTAATCGCAACGTCAAAAAGGTACTATCGTGTGCAAAAAAAATCGGGGATAAAGTGAAATTAGACACTTATATTCTCAACAATTTTAGTTGTGTAATATTTACTTTGACAGTTAAACTATGAAGTCTAAACTTTGACAGTATTTGTCAACCCACAAACTTGTTTCGGATTCAACATGTTATTCTTCGCGGAATTCTTGCCTACACTTAATTCAGTAGCAATTTCTCGAATGCTGATTACATCATGCAGTTGAATTTAAATTATGGCCTTCTGAAATTCATCCAATTGCGGCATTTTTAGTTCTTATGTCAAAATTCAAGATAACATTAATGTGACATGACAAACGTACTGACATGACACTACGAATCCCAGTTTAATTAGTGCAAATTTGAGTGTCCTCGTTTTTTATGCTTACGATAGTACATCACGTCGTGGTGACATTTATTTGAAATTAATATGTTTATCTACGACTCACATATAATAAGTTCATTGCATACGAATTTATGACTATATAATCCCCATCATTATTACACGCCAATGATTATAATGACACTAGCGTTGTATAATAATGATAGTTCGTTCATTATTTGCGCACTGTCATCATTATATGACGCTAGTGTCAAAGTCTGTCAAAACCTACGTAGATGACAGTTATGTGACAGTTCGCTTCGCCATCATTGACGAATACCAAAAAATATTTGATATAAAATGGAATTTATCAGTCGTAGATAAAACTTCGTATTCGACTCGCACACAACGGATATAAATCGCTCGTATGCTCGCGATTTATATCCTTAGTTATGTGCTCGTCAAATAATATAGGTACTATAATACTTCAGAAAATATTATGGTTATGTTCAGGCTCATCGCGTGGTGTTGTTTTAATGTTAAAGATTATAAATACACTTATCTACAAAAGAACTCAAACTAATTTTTTATGTTCTTTCGTTAAACTTTTGAAGGTCATGGTTTGAAACAACCAGTGGTAACTTTGATCAGGTGCATTTTTGTCTTTTATTCTGATGATTTTGTAGTTTGTAAGTTGTAGTTCCTTGTTGTTTTTGTTGTAGTTCCTAGTTCTGTTTGATGAAATTTTGAATTATTAACGTTGACAGACAAAACAAACTGCGAAAATATGAATAATGTTTGTTTGTCCGGTTCTGTCTTCATAGGTATCGTTTTCTTAAAAAATCGCAAGAATTAAAATATCTCGAAAACTGTTCATTTTTGGTCATGCGTTTATCTATCTCTTCAAATAAGCGAGATTCCATCCAGTACTACATAAATCATTATCGATGCATTCAAAATTAATCTAGCTGTATCGATATAACAAATGCTATTGCTCGGCTTTCACTCTACATTCCTTCTATGGTTTACAGGACAACAAAATATATTCATGTATAGATAATACTGAATGGCTTTGTTGACCGGGAAAATCAGGTTGCTGTACGGAGTATCGCAAGCGTCGAATGGTTTCTAACTCCTTATAGATTCGTCCACTGATTGGAAACGAAATTAAATTGACATTATATCTGTGCGCTTTAGCAGCGCCAGAAGTCAATCAAACATTACAGTAACAAATAAATTTGTATTTTTTGAGATGAAGGGCTCAAAAAGGGGTGTTCTTTGTTAGACCTTTTTTTTATTGTTTCGCAAATTCTAGTTGCCTTCCTCAGGAACTAAAAATTTTACACACAATTGACAAACAACAAAAGATGGTAAAAGCGGGTTGTACATACCTACCTAATTAATGCTCTTAAACCTCAGCGACAAGAATGGGCGTTAATAACATTTCAACATTCCTCCCCCAACCTGCCCAAATAAAATATCGCAAAAGATTCTATACTACGAAAACAAAACATTTTGACAAAACCCGCACAATAAAAATTAAAAAACATAATCGTACATTACAAAACAACGAACTAGTGTAAAAATGAATTGTTAACAAAAAGCAATAAATTAGTCAAAAACAAACAACACTTAAAAAAACAAATCGCTCACACCGACAGCTGTATTATTAATAACCCTTTAGTGATTATAATCCAAAATCAATAAAAAGCAAATTCATGGCAACACTAATCTGGTTTATAGCTATCTCAAAAAAGAGTCTTTCATAAAGTTTTTAATTTTTCCATACTACACTATTTATGGCGCATTAATCAAGAAACGAAAAGCTCTATCAAGCGGGTTGATATATACTTTCGCGGTAGTTGTACGGCATCGTACGTCAGCAGTAATACACAGTGTCCTACCGTGTATTATTATCAGTAAAGTTATTTCTTTATAATTTAAAACAATATTTATAGAATGCAATAGCCACCTTTTAAACTCGTCATAAGACAACTTAAAGTGCGGCACATTTTTCTGGTGGTCAAATAATTACAAAAATCGCTTATATTTTTTTTCCATGTACAAAAATATTTATGTTTAAAGAATTTTCTTTTAATTTTTTACTAAGTTAACGATGGTCTTGAACTCGACACATTTAATATTGATATCCTCGAATGTAGTTTTGTTTTTCCTATTCTAATGATAATTAGATTTTAGGATGTATATTTCAAGCAAATTGATGACAGTTTGAACTTCTTTAACAATCCGACCTCTGTTGTTATCACGTAAAGATTTTTTTTTTTAATTAATACATTCAGCCACGTAATTCTGCAGTTTTACCCTTGTTTTATATTTTTGCATCGTTATCTTTTTCATCGTACTGTAATTTAAAGTCCCCTGACGGGTATGGTATGGTTTTATGATCTGATTACAGTGCTGACATTAATTACGGTACTTTTTACAGTTTCACATTTTAAAATATTATTCAGCGGTTGCCACCAGCCGTCAAACTTAATTAAAACAATATAAATTTATTTAAACATATATATTTTTAATTGTTTATTCATTTTAACAAATTTACAAACCACTATTTTAAAAAATTAGTCAATAAACTTTTGAGTCAATATGTTAAAACATTGGCAGATTACCACTTATTGTATTTGTCAAAAAGAAGAAGAGAATCGAAGACAAGTGACGCCACTGGCGCACAACGAAAATATCGAATAAATTACTCTGATTCTGGTGTGATTTTTCTCTGTAGAATTTGAATCTGTCAGAAGCTGTGAATTATCTCTTGTTTATCAGTTAGTGACAAAAAAGTTTAGAACGCGGTTTGGTAGCTGTTTTCATCAAAAATTCATTATTGAAATTAGCATGGGTAGTGGGTACACAATTACTACTTTCGTACGGAAGAGTTTGAAAGTACACGGTAAAATAATAATAAAATAAATTTCAACTGCGTTTTATTCTTTATCAACAATTCTTAAATCGTAGCTTTCAGTCAGAGTATTGTAGTCACAAATCATAATCCTATATTTGCAATCTACTGTTTTGATTGTCCGAGTAGTCAGGTTGCTTGTAAGGATGAGTGCTCGCAAATGCCGGATGGTTTTCTAATTCCTTGTCTATTCGTACAATTGTAGGAAATGGAGTTAGGTCAACATTATATTTGCGTGCATTGAAAACTTGTGGTACCAAACAGCAATCAGCCATAGTAATAGCATCCCCTACACAATATTTCCCAGCCGTTGTCTGGAAGATTGTCTCCAATGCTTTGAAACCTCTGGTAATTCCTTTCTGAGCGCGTTCAATGTCACTTTCCAAGCCAGTCAACGAACCGCAATTTTGAGATGGTTGTATGCCCGCAATTATGATCATACATATTTCCCTAACCTGAAAAAACAGGCTTATTAATGATGTTATAATAATGTTATATGCCATTTTTTTTGTCGTGGTTATATGACGATTTCATTTAGCAATAAACAAACAAATTCAGAAGATTATGATACGTCTTTGCAATTTTGAAGAAAACTTTCGCAGTCCCATAAAAACCTTCTAAACACTTACTGGAAATAATTTATAAATCCAAACCGTCCCCAGTGGTTTCATATCTCGAAATCAATATAAAGTATATAAATTATCACAGGCCTTTTTCTAACCTTTATTTTCGCCTTCTCATCCTTCGGGATTAGGGCGTATCCCCTGCGATTTTCTTCCAGATACATCATGATATTGTAAGACTCTATTAAAACTTCGTCGTTAATCTTCAGGGCGGGTACGAATCCCATAGGATTTACTTTTAGGAATTCCTCGTTATATTGCTCCTTGTTCATCAGCGATATTGGCTTCAGTTCGTACGCCAGTCCTTTGAAATTCATCACTAAAATACTCATTTAAGACATTAATTTAAACAACAAACGAAAAGTTTCCAATATGCAATTATAATCAAATTTTAAAATTAAAGTTTGAGATGATTTCCGATAAGCATACCACAAACAAAGGTTGATGTATTTTTTGTGGTGTATGTGTAGGTAGTTGACAAAATGAGTGATAGGATTCCTTATCCATATCCTGACATCCTGATATGTCGGAAACGTAAATTTTACAGGAGAGAGAAAAACGCAAATATGATCAAAATTATAAATGTTTTGCTTTAAACGGAATATGTTTCTTGCCACATTTTAAGCCACATCCGGCCAGTCTACGAGCTGTTATTCTGTTTCGATGTGTTATTCCGGGGTCATGCGGTATAGATATAATAAGTATTAGATAGAAATTAAGTAATATATATATTATATATATAACATATATAATATATATATATTATATAACATATAATTTATTTTTAGTACAGATGTTCTTTAATAAAATCAATCATTTAGTAAAATCATTCCACAGTTAAAATAAAAATGTCATAGGGATAAATATTTTAAATTTAATTTAATGGTCAGATATAAAATTTAAATGTTTTAGCTCAATTGTAATATTTTGTGTTGTCGTATGTCCTTAAAGTCAACATTTATTATAAATAGCTATAATAAGATAAATACATTAAATTTTAAACAACTTAATTTGATAATGTGCTACTGTTAAATGATTGTGAGTCAAAGTTATAACAATTATATGATTTTTATGTGTTATTCACTTGAACACAACAATATTATTTTTTCACAAGAAATAGAAAACATTCAATAAAGTTTAATGGTGAAGTTACACCTGTCCTGCGCCGTATCTCATATGTATTAGTTGTATTATTTTACAGTATTTTTTTTTTAATAAAATTCAAGATAGGTATCACAATTAATTTTTGTTTTCAATTTTTGTTTTTGTTCAATATTTTAGTATTTTTTTTAAATAACAGTGAATTCACAGAAAGTAGATCTGTGCATATAAGTTTTTTTATATTTTAATTTCCATTTATTAAAACAATAAATGACAAATAAAAAAGCACAAACACTTTATACAGATTTTTTACTTACCGATACGTACCCTCCAGGAACATGAACTATGCCAGGTTGCATATAGTACAGGCTAAAATTAATCAAACTAATTAGTAATACCATAAACAAATGTAGGTATTGTATTTTTATAATTACCGTTGAAGACATTATTGACGTTCTAGTGAGCGGCAAAAACGAACGTATGTATGTATCCCACGAAGGTTTCGGAGTTATTGTTGTGTTTCCTGAGATATGTGGTGTGTTATCTCATGTGATATTTTTAGTTTCCGTTTATGTAAACATGGTCTAAAGATAAAATGTCAGACGAACGGAATAATTTTGAAAGTTATCAGACCACCCAATATGCGTTCCACTTGTATGTCTGGTTGCCTATACGTCAATAAATTATTTTTTTTCAATATTTAAATAAATAAAATTCAAACCAAGGTCAAAATTATAAAATGAAATCTGAATAACCTATTTTTTAATGAATGTAATTAATTTGTAGTTACTGGCTTGGCTTTACAGTAATTTAAAATGGCGCCGTGGTAATTTTCGTAGATCCTATATTCTATCCCTAAAATTGATATTTCGTGTGTGAAGCAATTTTTACTGAACACGTTATTGAGATATCATTATCACCAGGCAACCAGCCTCGTCCACTCTGGACGGATGCATCTCTTAATGAACTTTTGCGGATTTCGGCATCTTGGATTAACTGTGTAATGATCCTCATCAGTGTCGTAACCAGAGTCGGAGTCGGAGTCGTGGAGTCGGAATCTATTTTCGGAGTCAGAGTTCAGGCAAACTTCAGAGGAGCCGTAGTAGGAAACAATATAACGACTCCGAGTCCATCTTTAAATAATGTAGAAAAAGACGTGCGAGATGGCCGTTGCCTCAGTAGATGTAAACAAATAAAACTAAACATATTATTAGGTCTTTTGTGTTTACCTCCATATAGTTTATTTCCAATTTCCAACAAACCAACTTTAACGTGCTAATCATTGTAGCTACTTAGGCCAATTAGAACTTTACAAAGTGAAACAAAGACGCTTAGAAAAACTGATCAGACAGAAATGTAGAAAAGGAAATTTGAACAAGAGATTTTAATTGATTAATGAGATTGTGAAATAGGACTGTTTATCTGTGAATTTAAAAATATCTTGTATGCAAAAGTCATACGTGTTGCTGCCAAAATTGTGACGTCATTGCTACTAACTGAAGTAAGCGTTGACAAATTATTTTTAGCTTTGAAAGTAATCAAAAATGATTTAGGCATCCTTAAAACAGAATTTTTTTGGAGCTATTGTGTACCTCACAACAATTTTATTAACCGTATTTTGCAATAAATTTAGTTTTCTTTGGAATTAGTTTTACTTTGGAAGATAGAGAATCGGTTAAATGGACAAAATAATTCAGAATAGTATGCTCTATAATAGGAAAACAGTTGAACTTCTAATGGTTTCAGAGATATTTTTGACAAAACCCGCTCTATTAACCACGAACTTTAACATAAATTATGAAACAACACGACGGATACGTGCATAAAGGAGCTGTTAACATTAAAGCAATAAATTAGAATACAAACACCACCTGCAAATCCTGAAATAATGACCAAAAAAAAACTCGTTCAAATCGGCAGCACCAATCGTTGTATCTCTTGACTCCTTGACTGATTAATCTGATTATACTCTAAATTTAATAAAAACTATATATGTTGCTCAAGTTCTCAGTGCCCGACCACAAATTCATAGCATTACTAGTGTATCTTATCCCTATCATCTCAGAAAAGAGCTAGATTACGTTTCCTGAAAATTATCTAGACGTTGTCGAAGTCAATAACATGCTGAGCCAATGCGCTAGATAACTTATTACTTCTTATATCCAGCTTATGTTGATTCATCCTGGTCTTCAACAAATTACCAATCTGGACCTGGGCCCACATAACTTGCTTCACATCTAGCACACGGCACACGGTACACAACATTAGACAAATAATCTGAAGGAGTTTTCTGCTTTAATCAAGTAAAGAAATATCCCACTGTCCCCAGATTATAGTTACCTATTCTTAAATTCTTTAACTCTGGCAGGTCCTTGAATTTCCAATCTAACCACCCCATAAACCAAAAGTTAAATATGGTCAGTACCATGCACAATATAGTTTTGAAGCTATCGCATCCCTCTTTCTATGATAAGAATAAAAATAAAATATTTCAAAATTTTCTTAACGATGGACACTCTAAGCATTTGCTTAGGAAACTAATTTTCAGTGTGTCTCATAGAAGAGTGGTTACCATATGACGGCCCCGGTGAGTAAGTTTCCGTTTATCCTGGGCTGTCGCACATCCTGTCCTATATTTTTAGTTTTTTTCTTATAGTTTTTTTATTAAATTTAGAGCATAATCATTAATCAGTCAAGGAGTTCAACTGATACAACTATTGGTGTTGGCGATTTAAGCGACGTGTTTTCGGGTTATTCTTTTACTTTTTTTACTGGTGTTGTTTGTCCTTTATTTCTTTAATGTTAACGGCTCGTTTATGCACTTATCAATCGTGTTGTTTCATAATTGATGTTTTAAAGTTTATAGTTAATAGTGCGGGTTTTGTTAAAGAATTATTATATCAGTCCGATGCCTTCTACTTGTCAGTTTAGCTTGAACGTTCGTGACCGCTGTGTGCACGTGTTATTTGATAAGATGCTGTTAACTGCCATGCTCGTCGTTGTGTTTTAAGCCCATTATGACAATTCGATACTGAAATATCAAAAGACGTGATTGCTATGGTTACATATCTTATTTTGAACTTGAAAATTTATCAAATTTTTCAAAAAGTCCAATTTTTATTTTTACTTTATCATACGCAGTATGTTACTTTATCATACGCAGTATGTAAAGTATTGTAATCGTGCCAAAAAAAAATTTTGAGATTTTAGCGGAAATACGTCTTTTTGGGTCCCCTGAACATTTTTGACCAAGGTACAAAAAAATGTCTGCGTGTGCGTGTGCGTGTGCGTGTGGGTGTGCGTGTGCGTGCGCGTGCGCGTGCGCGTGTGCGTGCGCGTGCGCGTGCGGGTGCGCGTGCGTGTGTGTGTGTGTGTGTGTGTGTGTGTGTGTGTGTGTGTGTGTGTGTGTGTACCCGTTTTTTGTGACGACGATTCCGGAGAAACTACTAAAGATATCGGGACGAAACTTCATATTTAGAAGTTTCATAACCAAACTTAGAGCTGAAAAGCTTTCTGTTGAAAAGGGTCCAAAGGAACTGGAGGTTTAGTCTTAGCATTTTTGAAAGATTTTGCAAATAAGCCGCCATTTCTGGAATTTCGTCGAAATAGTTAAATAATAAATTAAAGATGAGGAAATTCTGAATAATTTATGACTATGACATTTTTTGGTAGAATCAATAGTATAGTTGCATGAGCAAATTCTATTTCATCGAGATCGGTCGTACTGCATTTAAACTAGTAGCCAGGATATATCAGAACTTATGATTCTAATGACAGTAGGTAATGTCAGGCTAATGTTTTGACATGATTTTGACAACACCTACTGTCAATATAAGCTGCGTTCGGATATTGTACACCGTCACTTTTTACACCCAATAACACGTAAGTATCATTTGAACGGTGTACCCGGTGTCAACGGTGTACAATATCCGAACACAGCTTAATCGACATAATATCTGTCTAGTTCTACTAGTTTTATTTTAATGCAGACATAGGCGATCTCGATCAAATAGAATCTCATGCAGCTAAATTATTAATTTTATATATAGTATGATAAAGTCATGTGCCTGGCCACATCAGATTTTTTTACATAAAAACTGGAATTATTGATTAACTTTCATAGTCACAGTATAAATTTCGCGCGATTTAGGGGTTTGAACATATCCGACGCATTTTTATTCTGAGATGTGTGTGAAAAATTAGTAATATTTATTCCTCTTTTTACTCGACCCTGGGGCATCTGTATACGTACCTACATATGATGCGTATCATCGTAATCGCTCCAGCACATTACTGCCGTCCAACGGTCCAACGCCGTATCTCCATACAAAAAATCGAATAGAATTTTTCTGTTTGAATGCAAAAACAAGCACATGTTTTACATTTTAAAGAATTTAAAATTTTTCTGTTTGGATGCAAAAACCAAGCACATGTTTTACATTTTAAAGAATTTACCTTAGTCTAGCATGTTAGCTAACAATTTGTACGTTAAACAGGCTAACTTGTTTTAACTCTTAACGTCATATTTTCGAGAAACATCCGGCAGTCTACCATTGGAGGGCAGATTAGCGATATCTATAAAATTCTAGAACACTAAGCGCCCTACGAACACGTTGCAGGACGTGCAAATTTAAGATCGAATCCAGTATATCCTAGGGAGTAGGGACCCTAGGAATCCAATGACTATTTCCATTGTCTATGCCATGTGAGTGGTGAGAACAGTTCGCAAGATATGGTATATCAAACGTTAAAAACGTCAAAATACGCTATTATGTCACGTTTACCTAAGATATATCTATATTTAGGGGAAGTAATCTAGTAAAGTAAGCCCTAGGAAGTATTAACAAATACTTTAGCAATAAAAAGGATGGTATCTTCTATTAAGTTAACTGACGCCTCACAGGAACTTTTCATTGCAATGATTTATTATTTTTTATCATCTCAATACAAACCTTTATTCATCTTTATCTTCATATCTATCTATAGTTGACTATTCTATTCCAAAAATACTTCATTGCCATCTCGTTAGAGTTACAGTTGGAGTGTGGGTGAAAAGCACTTAACATCTCAAGCGTTAGTAAATTTAATTAAATTACGCGTGTTTAGCTCCAGGTATTACTGTGTATGCAAACTTTGGTCTATGTTGTAATTAACTAGCGAATAATGTTTTGTATGCAATATACAACTACCTCATTTTCATTAAACAAATTGAAACGTCACTTTGTGCTTGTTGTCACATTAATTTATCATTTTGTATATTTGGTGGAGGCGCCAGTAGAGCTAATTAATAATTGAGCTTAATTCTATTTTAATCTGTACGTAAATAACTTATATCGATGTAAATATTGTTTTGCTATTCAATATTGAAACTCAATTTATTTCTAATGCATAATTTATTACTTTATAAAATGTACAAAAGTTATAGCTAAAATAGACAATATAAATAGTATAGTAACAGAAAGGTAAATAAATCTACAAAGAAAAAATCATAAACATTCACACACAGTTAATACGATAATATAAATAAATAACAATAATGTTAGTTAGAAATTATAACGTGGTATACATCTAATCAGTTTACTCTTACTCGACGAACTAATAATTTAACATCACAAATGATATGCTTCGCAGTATGAACAATGAACATTATTCATCATGGGACGTTGAGTCGTGAGGTTACATGAAAGGGCCAACCATGGAGCAATAGTCGCCCCCTAATATCTAATTAAAACTTTATTTCCGAATTCTATTAGGGAACAGACGTATGCGAAATAAGTTATACTTGCATTGGGGAACCTAATCATAAATTAACTTTGATAAAGTTCCCACCAAATTTACAATTTCTAAACTTTAGTTAAAAGGATAATTTTATTGTTGGTTCAAGATGAAAACAAATGCAAAGTAAGTATATGGGATGTGACTTTTACTATGTGTAAGATAAATGTTGTTTTTTTATAACTACAAACCCGATCAAAAAAAGACATTTTCCACACCATGGGATCAATATTGCTCTCATAGCCTTAAGAAAAGTCTTATCACAGGAGAATTGTAAAGCGTCAGATCTAACAGAAATTGAAAACAATAAACCTACGTAGTGAGACTACAAGAACAATGTGATATTAGAATGTATATGAAAACTTTTAGATAAAGAAAATTATGCATGCTACAGCAATGAGAAATTTATGCATATACAACACGTACAAGCAAAAGCATTCACGATGCGCGTCTTCTACAAAGTATATCAGAAATAATAATACGCAATATACATGAAATTAAGGCAAGTTGGAAGAAAGATGTTTAAACAAATACAGCAAAAACCAAGTGACAAGGGAATGGATGATTTTTTTAAAATATAACTATAACAAACAAAAACTAAAACTCCGTCACTTTGTATATTATGCTGTAAAATCAAATTTGTTAATTATGACGAAGTAGAAGATGAGTAAACGCTCTGAATCGTTGTTAAGTAAGCATCAATTTACACAACTTATAATATTCAGGAAAAACGATATAATTCATTCGATGTAATTAAAAAATAAGGATTCAATTAATCAATTTCACTGTTTAATTGAAAGAAACCCTAACCTACAGATAATATCGTTCTGTTTTCACGAGAGGTCTTTTTGAAGAAACCCTTTAAAATGTATGAAGGCACCAGATGCCAAGGCCAATAGTTATTAAGCTAACTCAAAATGTATACACTCATACGCAACGACAAGCTTACCAGCAGAGAATGCACTGTACAAGAATATTCTAACCCCAACAATAGGCAAATGGTAAGAGCGTGGTATCGGTTTGCACATCATTTCCAAGATTTTCAGCGTTCGAAAGCATAGGAAGGTTGAAACTATATATATACCAAGCAGATAACAAATGAAAACTCGCAGGCAATAATCTGTATTGAAGTTGGACAGATGCAGACATTTTCTATCACCCAATTCAATATTGCATTGAAGAGAGAGAACTGTGAGGTCAATAGTAGTAGAAAGCTCATATATCGCAAGCTTTGGCTTGATGGACTATGCAGTGTTGACGGCCAAATACAGACAAAACATATAGAGGGTGAATAAGTAAGTAATGGAATATGACCAAGAGAGTGAGATGCAGAGTACTGCTTTGAAACTAGATTGAGATTCAAATAATGGACACGGTCGATAAAGAAGTGAAGATAGGTGTAGAGATAACAGACTGAAATTGATTGTAGATACTGGAAATATATGATATTAATAGGTAGTCTCAATCAAGGATGAAAAGGCTTGCCAGTATTTGAAATAAATCTGACAAAAAGAAGACAAGTAATGGTGAACAAAGAATGATAATTAACTGACTCGGGAAAGCAGATGTCATTTTAAGCGCGAGGAATTTGATAGTGAGACACATTCAACAAAGAGATCCGAAAGCATTGAAGAGGAAGAGCTATATAATTCCGTAAAGCTGTCAAAATTAACACGAAAGCTTAGTAGGTGCTGAAAACATCTCTCCTTTACAAAAATTAAACAGGTATTATAAATACTTTGTTGTTCTGAATCTGTGAGTATGCGTAAAATTGAATTATAGTCGGCAATAAATTATTGAACAACGGTAAAATAAAGGAGGGAAACATCAAAATATAACATTGTGCCCACTCATTTAAGTTATTACCACATCTCCATAATTACATTTGTTTTGTTAGACTGGACCAACTCAATCATTTCATAAATATCCCTAAATCACGTAAACCCGCTAGGACTCTATCGTCCTCGTTATCCAATCAACGGTATGCGAAACCCTGTGATAGATACCCGGTTGTCCTGCTTGGGCACACGAGTATCCAGCCGACACGATTCCAATGAGAAACCAGCGGCCTTGTTTCTGGAGCATGAGCGGTCCCCCCGAATCACCTTGGCAACTGTCCCTACCACCATTCTTGTATCCGGCGCACATCATCTCATCGTAAATGACCACGCCGATACCTTTCGACCTATGCCACCTCTCGCAGAGTCGACTCTCCAGCACTGGCACTTTAACCGCTTGTAAAGTCTGCGGACGGAGTCGTGAGCCTGGACTCATGGCACCCCAGCCGGCTGCGATGCCGACCTCGCCTAGGAAACCTTCCCCTTTGGGCGGAAGGCAAATGGGCGCTATGTGAGGTAGGGATTGTGCTGTACGATCCAGACGGAGTACGGCGACGTCGTATCGATCCGCCTGCGGGGTGAACTTGAAGAACGGATGCACCTGGAATTGGAAACATATTTCAGAATCGCTTAACACACTGTTCGGTATACTGTTAGGAACAGGTATATTATCAAAGAAATTGTGCCACTAAAACATTCGCATAAAGTAGAAGATTACTGTAACTATTCCAAATCTTGGAATTCTAATTCTAACCATTGATTTTTTTTATACTGTGCGTCTGTTTTAGAACGGAGCAAACTTGCCGTATACGTTTCAATAGTACAAAACTGCCCACACAGTTTTGTTTTGTTTCGTGTGTTGCCTATACGTCAGTAATAGCTATTGAATCGTTGTCGTTTATTTTAAAGTTCAACATTACGCGTTTAGACTCCCGGTACGATTTGCCAATTTTTGTTGATTCCTGTTCGTAAATACTTAAATTGGAAGTTTTAGCAAATAGTAGAGCCAATAAGCGATATGTTTCTATGACCATTTTTTCATTGGAAATTTCTGCAGAAATACTCCATGTGATTTAAGCAAAATATTTATATGTTAGCAAGGAATTCATGCCATTTAAATTGACTAGCAACCAAAAAAACACGTATTCGACACAATGAAGGCTAGAATAATACTAATATAAATTTATATTAACTTATAAAGGTATTTCATGCATTTCAAGAAATGGCGAAGGCGCCGAAAAAAAAAACAAGAAACGCATAACATACATACAGTGTGTCCAGGAAAGACCGCATCATATGGTTTTTTTTATAGTCCATTTCTCAGAACATTTTATTCTTTATAAAAGTTGGCGGATTGTATGAAACCAAAACGGCAATACTCATATATGTAAATTTTGGAAATGTTGTTAAGAAGTAAAAATTATATTGAAATATAAAGTTACAGCCACCTATCTTGCAATTTTCCTTTTTTGTTTTTTTTTAATTTTTACTTTTATGACAAATATTAGTCAATGCCAGTGACCCTATAAGGTCAATTTTAATCTATTTTGAGAAATTTCAATACATTTTTTACATTTATTATTATTTTGGTATGATAACTAATGTTTATTTAGAACTAGCGCAAAATTACTCATTTTCTTGATGCGAAGTTGATATTTCCCCCTGTAGATAATAATAGATCAAACTTTCCTCCATGACATCATACAATTACTAATACAGGGACGTATCTTACCTTTAATTCAATTAATATTAATGACTTTGGATATGTTAATAATAGTAGTATCTACAGCAAGCGATTATCTCGATGCTGGTGATATTTTCAATAAAGACACCCGGACAACCAAATTGCCCATTCAACCATTTCTAGGATAATAAGAAAATTCAAGCAGACTGGGTCTGTTGAAAACTCTTTACGAAACACCATAAAAAATAACTTGCCGAAAATAAGGAAGCAAGTTTACCAGTGTTGCAAACGGTAATCGAGCATAGAACGACTTCGGCTGGACAAATTGCTTCTCACACTCAATGCAGTAAATCAACGGCACATGACATACTAAAATCTTCTGAAAAATGGGTAATAAAAAGAAATTCCATATGATGCGGACTTTCCTGGACACACTGTAGATTTGGTTATAGATGCCTATATCTAAGAATCGTTTGCTAGGAATTAGATTTACCAATTTTCGTGAGTTTTTACCTTTTGGGATGTATTTTCAGAAGTGGCGTATAACATTTGGTACATATCGTACACCATATCGTATTCATAAATATTACTGGCGCGGTGTTACATAACTGTATTTCCTGTTCATAATGTCCTTCAGAGTTCTTCACAGCCTACCCACTTAGCAACAGTGTTAATCAGGGTGAAAGTATAAGAATAATTTTACAGTTATCCGCAGATTAGACGGAAGTGTACTTATAATGGACCTAAGTTTTATTTGTTTGACAAAAAAGACATTCTTTATAAATAGTTTTTTGGTGCTCTGAAAAGTCCATAGCCTCAGTCAGAATGTTGATTTAACAGTTAAGTAGTAGAAAATTTTTTAAATTTTCTTATTAATTTTTTTCATTTAAATTAAAACTGCATTTAAAAAGTTATCATAATTTATTGATGATAATAAAGTTGTCTAAAGAACAAACGATAACATGAAGATGAAGAGAAAGATAAAATATTAAAATTGTAATAACCTATGCAAATTTGATACCTATAAATTCAACTAATTTGAAAACTACTATGCCATTGTGAAAAACTCATACTTCATTCTTGACCGTTTAGGTTATTCTTTTTTTGTCGACTTCCCAGTATGTTAGATCAATATTTGGCTGTGACGCCTTTTAGACGCCCACAGCCCTTTATAAACAATAACTCTTTTACAAGGAATAGAAATGTTGGTGCATTGTAGGTATAGTTAGGTTCCTCTGGGAACACACTGTATATTACATACTACAATACTGAATGTGGAAAGAATCTGAAAATGGTAGTCGTCGGTTAAACTGCAAAAACCTCGTATATGCGTTTTAGAAGATTTTACAGCAATCATTTAATAACAAACTCAAAAAGTTATTTTTTTACAAAAGAGACGTCTTATTTGCTTTTAACTATTTATGAAAATATAAATTAGAAAACAACAAAGAATAAGTTTATTGTCGCAAATTTATTATAAAGATATTCGTTATTTTTATTCATCATCACCAAAGAAAGTTAATACAACCGCAAAGTTTGGTAGGAACAAATTTTAAAAAAGATTTCTTGGCAATAAGATAATATGGCCTACCTTCCAAATTCACCCATTAATGTGAAAAATACCCTCAAATTATTGATCACAGTTTTTGTTATGCCACAATTTCTATCTTATCTTGAAAAAAAAAAGCAAATAAAAATATCGATATACATAAAAGTTTACCGTTTATCGTTTACATAAAAATTTAAATATTCCGTATCATCCCATGAAAGAAGCAAAAGGACAAGATCCATTTGTTTGCATGCAGGGATAAGTCTGTCAGGGCTTGTACTGGGTTTTCATTTATTTAACAGATACACAAACGGTCAATTCGGTTATTTTTAGATTCTGCGATGTTATTTCCAGAATGGCGGATGCGCCGGAAGCTGTGAGATATAAAGATAAACTTTCATTCAAGGGAATGTGTATCATTACTTATGGAAGACGTCCGTACCAAAGTTTCGTTACTTTGTACTATACATAGCGTCCGTCTTTTCGTGAGATTTCGTGAGGCTTTCGTTTATATGAAGAGTTAAATAAACGCTAAATTAGCAAAGTAATTTACACCAAACAAAAAGACGTTTAGATAAAAGCCAATGTTTTCAGTTTCGGTTAATTATTTATCGCAGACCGCTCTCTCCAGGCTGTGTAAAATTGTATACAGGATGACCGTTTTTCCTTAGATTGTAAAAGGGCCTTCGATGATTTAAAGAGAAGTGTACACCTGCGAATTTTTATGTTAATCATTATCGTAAAAGAATTGTAAGAGTTTTTTGTTTGTATTTTATGCTATCAACAAAGTACAAAATTCAATGTTTGATTTTTTAGTCAATAGCTACAAATTGTCTTCTTTCCTCGAATTCACTTGTGTCTCTCTGTAAGCACTATAGTAACACAAAGTGTGCGTAAAATAATATGTGCCCATATAAAAAGCGGAACACGTTAAACCACAATACTCTAAATTTAGTCTTCTAATAAACAAACTAAACAGATTGTTAAAGATTCCACAAAATTCAATATTATTATATAATTAATTATATTACCATGTGAAATATTATCCTAACTTCGTAATTGTGTTCGTATTGTAGCCATAATAATAAATTAATTCGGATATATATTCGAAAACAAAGTTACAATATATAAATTAACTCGAGTATAATTAAGGGGTAATTTGAGAGACGACAAATATCTTAATTATAGCGGTAATTAGTATCAAGCCGAAGGCGATGGGTCTTGTTGTTAACACCACCGAACTGAAACATAAATTATTCTGGAACACCCTAGCGCTCCAAGCAGACAAGATAAATTCCGTGCTGCCAGAATCCTTGGCAAGCTGACCTCAGAGGGACTCTAATTATACCACTTTACCGACCTGAACTTTTCATCGGATCCCTAGACACTTCCATTGGACAGTTTATACATCAATCTTGATGTAAGGGTCACGCAGCAATCAATTATCGTTATTTTTTTTTTATTTGCAATACAACAAAGCATGCAACTCTGTTGTATGGCATATAAACAGTTATTACAAGAGGTTACTAATACTATCTATCCAAATAGGTAGAATCTACAAAGATACTGAGTTACGATTTCAGTTCATTAGTATAAACAAGAAAACTAAACCATTATTTATCTTGTCACTCACCAGTTAGTTATTGGGTCGTTCAGTTTATTCAGTTTTGTGTGTTCTTTATACTCTTTTTGTAAGTGGTGTATATGTATTAGTAAAGTAACAGATACAACTTGAAAAGTAATCCTCACATATGACAAAAGTGGCGGTTTGAAATAATATTGGTTTAATTTAAATGGGAATGGGAAATATGCAGGGATGTTGAATTACGGTAATTAATTTATTTCGTAAATTGCCGTTGAAATTAAAATTATTAATTTCAAATATTAAATTACCACGTAAATAAAAATTAAAAATGGTAAATTACGATGGCATAAATTACCGGGTAATAAAAATTCAAAATGGTAAATTACATTGTTTTAAATTACCGGGTAATGTAAAATTCAAAATGGTAAATTACGCCTGTTTAAATTACCGGGTAATTAAATAGTCAAAATGGTAAATGACGCTGGTTTAAATTACTCGGTAAATAGAAATTCAAAATGGTAAATTACGTCTGTTTAAATAACCGGGTAATTAAATCTTCAAAATGGTTAATTGCGCTGGTTTAAATTACCGGGTAATTAAAAATTCAAAATGGTAAATTACGCTTGTTTAAATTACCGGGTAATTAAAAATTCAAAATGTTAAATTACGCTGATTTAAATTACCGGGTAATTAAAAATTCAAAATGTTAAATTAAACCGATCACTGTAAGTTATGATAATAATTAAAAATTCGAAATGGTAAATTACGTCTGTTTAAATTACCGGGTAATTAAATCTTCAAAATGGTAAATTACGCTGGTTTAAATTACCGGGTAATTAAAAATTCAAAATGGTAAATTACGCTTGTTTAAATTACCGGGTAATTAAAAATTCAAAATGTTAAATTACGCTGATTTAAATTACCGGGTAATTAAAAATTCAAAATGTTAAATTAAACAGATCACTGTAAGTTATGATTAATACTAATGTTAATAAAAATGTTTGTTATCTCTGATCTTTTGCCTGATTTGATAGTACTAACGCCAAAGCAAAGACTACATAGAAATACTATTTATAGCACTCCTTCAAAAACAGAAAAATCAAATAGAATAATAATAGTAGAAAATAAACACTTTAATTCTGTCTAGATTTACAAAATAGCTCTCCGTTTCACAGAGGGTTTTTTGATCCGAATCTTATTTAGTCTCGATCATATTTCTAACACTGACTGGTATATTTATTAAAAAATGAATTTTGATAATAAATGGCTTCTAATTTCAGAGCTGCATTATCGGATTTGTTGGATTGGTCGCCATTGGCGAAAGGGCTTTCCACTTCTTTATTCATTAAATACAAAATATTAGTTCTGTATTTTCTCAAGTAATGTCAGGTGATTTGGAATAGTAAAAATATAACGTTTACAATGGGACTGTCATTGGATGTGTTAACTTTACCTATATACCCATTTCCATTTGCTAAATGACACCTTGAATAACATTGCCATTGTCTATCAACCAATGATACAGACCTTAGAACGAATGGTCAATACGACGACGCACGAGTCCGACCATGCGTCACGCGGATTGTAGGCAAACGCAAACAACAGTGCACTTGTCGACTGCTTAGGAGGGGTGGGGCTCATTCATGCGTCTACTGGTGGGTCTTTGAAACTAATTTATAAATTCCGGTAAATTACCAAGGGTAATTAAAATTGTCGGTAAATTACCAACGGTAATTTAAATTGACGGTAAATTACACGCCGTAATACGCCGTAAACTACGGTAAATAAAAATCGGTAAATTACCATTAATTACGGTAATTAATTCAGTAATTTACGCGGTAATTTATCCTTTTACATCCCTGGAAATATGTATATGTACTTAATTTCTGTTTTTTAACATTTGTGAAAAGTAAAAGTAAAATGTTGAGTTTAAGTATGTGTTGTGCTTTTAGTTTGCAGATAAAAGCGTACTAATATACATTTTGGAATTCTCTATCATGTTCTTAAAAATTTTAGGTTAAGTCAACGTGTAACACACGTATATTTACAAGTAAAAGTTCCAACGTAAGGATCGGTGTAATTAGTATAAAGAAATAATTAGCTGTCATTACTACATCTAAAGTGTACAGTTGTACTTTGTTTACGCTACTGTTTCTTTTTATGAAGAATAAATTAAGCAAATGCACAAGATGTTTGTTTACCGGCTACTGAATCGAATACGTTATACTGCTTTATTCACTTCTACTTTCTAAATAGGCATTTACACACTTTCAGTGGTCAGTGCCGCAAAAAGGCTTCTTCTTTCTGTTTGCACTTTCACTGCGGACTTAGTAGGGCGGCTAGAATTCCATTGTTTTTTTCGTTGGCGGTCTGCAAGCAAGAAATTGTCTTATTATACTTGAGCATGTAGCCCAAGTTCAACGACTTGAACTTGATATTACTTTAATGTGAAAGGAATTATTGCACAAACCAATCAGTTCTTTTTGTACGCACCTACACGTCATTATCATGGAGATATTTATACAATTTACATCGTTGAGTTCAGAAACAACCTAAGTCCTTCCGCAAACGTGCACTATTTGGTCGTTATAACACTTTTACACAGAGACCAAAGACGTTCAGATTCGCCTGGACTAACGTTGTTACTGAACTCAACGATTCACTTGGAGTTTTGTTTGGATACATATCGACTTTAAGTTTATTACAACCAGCAAAGCTTATTTTACACCTCACTACTTCCGTCTTTTTCTAAAATTATTTTCAGTAACTACATAGAGAAACGTTTTAAAGTAACTTGAGATGGGCAATCTTGACACTGCTTTATCCATTTCAGAATAGCCAACCTGGTGTAACAAAAAGCATTTAAGGTTATGTTATTTACAAGGGCGGTTTCTGAGACATCTTTGCGCTGAATGCGAATCCTGGCCCAAGAGTTTCCTATTACGCTTTCTAAGAAGTTACGGTTAAAAGGCCAATATTATAATGTTGGCACTTTTATTGTGAATTTATAGCCGTTAAACCCAATGTACTAGAATTCAGCGTTTCCCAACCGGTGTTCCGCGGAACACTAGGTGGGAAACGCACCTATGCGGCTGACGTGAGTGGGACATGGACAGCTGAAGAAGGTTGGGAAACGCAGTAACTAGATACTTCAAAAGTGTGATGTCTTGGCATTGCTTGGCATGACACTTCTAAGAAACAAATAGACTTCACTTCACTTTTATGTCTTTATTCCTTCACAGCTTACATACATGTGTCTCCTGATATGGTACATACATATGCATAGATACAAATGGTGCCGCCTGAGTTATAAACCAAAACGTAATTCTTCAGTATGTCGAAACTATATCACAAAAAGGTTCTCAAAGTCAACATTAAAAATGATTGGTTAACGACTGTGAGTGCTTCTATAAATAAAACTAATGCTTTTCAAGATACTTACCAAAACTGAAAAGCGTTAGTTTTATTTATAGTCAACATTAAACTTTTACGTTTCCTGATAGCTTGAGTTTTTGGGCTTTCAATTCGAAAACCTACGTGAAGAAATCTGTTGAAAACGCCTATGCACATTCCATTACCAAAATCTACTTCACCACAGCTATAAATATTTAACTTTTATTTTTATTTTTTAATTGTCCATTTTGCTAACATTTTCGTATGTGGGCAGTTCTATATTCTATTTTCATAGTCTATCTCAAAATACTTTAAAAAATGACAGCTTATGGAACGCAGCACTAAAACGAAAAAATTATTACCTAAATCGAAATACCTAATTAGCATTTTAGGAAGATGGCAATCAAGTAACATGTAACTATAATATTAGAGGATATCCGATCCGTTGTTACTGTATCGAGAGCGAAAGTGAGCAATTATCGACCCGAGTGGTTCTCTAGTAAAGAAGACGACCACGTCTCCGCATCTACTTTCGTTTCTTCTGTATTCGCCAGAGGCATTACTTTCTCCTTCGAACGGCCGACGGATTACAAAGGAAATTTTCACGGTTGACTGTTGTCTTACGGTGTGCTGGCCAGAAGCGGTGAGCCGAGATGGATGCCAGGAATTTACGAACGGTTTCAGAAAATTTTTCGAAGTGGAAAATTGATTCACGTCAGATGTAATTATTTCATTCGTCATGGATAAATTCCATTAGACTTGTGCATGACGCGACATTAGCACTTAATAACACATTAGACGAGATTAGAGATTGGGTATAATATAATGAACATCATTAGAATAAATTGTAAATTGATACGGCGTGTTCCAAACCATTTTATGTGATATATATGTTAGCATTAAATAACAAATATTGTATTTTTACATACAATTAATGCACGCAGTGCTGTTCTGCTTATAATTCTTCTACGGCAGTATGGAAATGCTAATAGGGTATTCCGATGTTTTTGAAATTGTCATTTTTTACAAACTATGGGTGCTACTGTTTGCTTCTTCACAATTAAAATATCAAACATTGTTTTAAGTTAAGAGAAATCGTTTGAAGTTTGAATTAGGATTGGTCTTTGTGACGTCACAAAGACCGCTCAAAGTGAGCGACTTGACAACGTTGCTATATTTAGGGTGCACGTAATAACTTTTTGTCTTCTGTTGTGTGGTTGTAAATTATATTATCTAGGTTTAATGTATTTAATGAGATGTATCAGAGAAGTCCAATAAATAATAATAATAATAATAATTACATTAAATAATGTTTATTGAATGGTCTGTTAAAGTACAATGTTATCTCATAATACAACCTTACAAACAATTGAGTACATCTCAATAATTACCACACAGCACCGTCCAACCTGATGGCGCAAATTCGCCCAGGCCGAATATCAAACACTTGTTCAAAATTTATAAACTCCAACCACGACATTGTTCTGTTCTGTGCCGGGCTGTAACAGCAGTAGAACAGTAACTCCTGATAAGATTTTCTTTACATTGCCGACTAGCGAGATCAGAGATGTTTGGCTTCAAGCTTTGGGAATGACCAAATCATCTCTCAAAACAGTTACCTTTATTCGTTGTCAAACATGAAACAACAAGGTCGCCAACCGTCAACTTGGCCGATCAGCTGTTCGAGAGCTGTCCGCTGTTGCCAGCGCTACTAGGGATCGGTAATCATCGTGTATTTCCGTGGGTGGTCGGTGAATTCAAACGAAATGCGCTTTTAATAGCAATTATCTCATAGAAAACTAAATAAAAAAGCTCATAGCTTAACTTTATGAATCCTCATAAATTGTACAATAGGTTAAACCGAATATCTGCTTAAATTTTGACATGACCGGAATACCCTATTGTGTGAATATAGCAATGGAAAGTTATGTCGGGCAAATGCTCATCTTGAACCCGTTACCACCATTTGCTTTTCAACATTATAGTTACTCGATTCAACACATGCTAAGCATTGCTCTGAATTTGCCCTTAAAGCCTAATTTAATTTTTGTAATTTAAATATTGAAATATTTTTATCTACTACCTACATATAAGTTTATTCTATACGTATCTATGACCATATCATCACTATCATGATGCATGCCGATGATTGATGACAGTAGCCTTGAATAATAGTGACAGTTCCTTCGAGTACTAGATACATTTAAAATATGTTATATACAATGTAATTTATGAGCCGTAGATAAAGCGTCGTTGATAAAAGGTAACACATAACTGATATAAATCGTTCACATGTCTTCTTTTACCAGCTATCCTTAGTTATGTACTCTCAAATAATATACTATTAAGAGCTGTAACAGCTTTTTAACTTTATGATGAGCGATATGAAGATAATCTCCTTACTCAATTGTGATTCGAACGTTATTTTCTATGCATGCGCAATTGACCTTGTATTCCTCTTAAATGACATTGCGCTTTCGCAGTCAAGTGACGACCAGTCTTTTATTTTGGTGTTGCTAAAGTAAGCCCATTACTTGACGAACACATAAATTAGGTTATATTTGAGAATAATATAATCAAGATACTGAAAGTTTGTGTTCAAAGAGAACATGTGTCGTCAGGAACCATTTAAAACAACCGTAAATGTCCCCTTATTTTATTTAAACAAAGATAAATAAAATAATTTTACATTTACTATTTGCAGAAGCCAATAAAACATGAATGGTCCGAACCAGTTCTACCGAAATCCATACATACAAACTCATGTTTACATGCTAGAGTCACAGCTGATGCTGCAGTACTTAGGGTTACGCCGTTTACCAGACAAACTGTTTTCGTTTGCATACGCTGTCGATTTATGTTAGGAGTTGGCGTCTGATAAACGTTTTTTGACTGACACATAACATGCACGTAACCAAAGAAGATTTAGTAGCAGAACTTGATGTAGGTGCAAAAATGGATTTTCCTTTGAATGGTTTTACGGGTGGTGATAATTTTACGCAAATGGTATCGTCCATTTAGCATTAGAATTGGCAGAGCCAATCCATCATGAAGATGGATGGTTTCTTCGTGATAGAAACCTACCAATTAAAAATGAATCTTGGAGGTTATGATATACGTCAAACAACGTTTACGTTTTCAAACAAATTACTTTACATTTGCTAAAATGGCAACCGTTGACCAATCGAATTTATAGTTGGTGGCGCGTTCACCAGGACTGCAAACGTTTGTTCAATGCTGGGAAACGTTGACCGTTGGTTAACGCGACCAACGCTAAAATGTGTAAGGACAGTGAAAAATTTCATGATAAACAAAATGAAAAGAACGCGTATGAACGTGCACCAGTTTATTCTCATCTGAAATCCTCAATTTAAGTTATTTATCAACTTCAGTCTTAATACGCACGGCGAAAAGCGCTGTGGGGCACGCAGGCGCACAGAAATTAGGATTGTGCGGTGATACCGCCTAAACTAACAGGCTGAAGCTAAAAACTAAAAAGACATTTTTTCGTGCGAAATTTCATGATAAACAAAATGAAAAAGTTTGATAGTACTTTCCATTCCCAAGATAATTGGAAAGAGCGATGAAAGCAGACTTTAATTTGATTAAACAAAAGATGCCGAGAATATTTTTTAATTATATTTTCAGAATGAAAAAGAAAATTGATGGTCCGAGTCAGTTCCAACAAAAACCCACTGACGTCTGGAGTATAATCCGAAGTGATATAAACATATTCTTAGGGAACCAAATTACTTAAAAACGATCACTTTGTTGCCCTGAAAAATCTAGATAACGTTCTCTAACGAGCTAAAGTTCGATATACAGTTGTGTGCTGATTTATACTTTTGACATCAACTCTCAATTGTCGTATTGAACAATTTGTTACCTGAAGTTAAGTTAACCGATTGTGAATGCTGTTGCTGTAAACTTTTATGGCCGGATTGTCTGTCTATTCATAAATGACAATTTGTAAGTTTAATTAAGCTTACAGGTTTTTGCAATAACTAGAACACGATTTTCCAAATTTTCGCTGATTGCTTACTTACTTGGTTAAATGACTACGTAGAATTGTAGTTGTGGTATCTGTCAAAGCTGTAATCATGACGAAAATTACAGGTAATAGTTTTATATTTAGTTAGTAGAGAAGGCAAGTGATATTATATCAATAATTATTAACTATTTAGTGTATCTGATGACGGAAAGTAGCACTGTAAGTCAGTTTCGGACAGTTAACTGCTAAAAAATGTAGTTTTATCCATAATCCCATATAATCGAGTATTTTTTTCCAAGAAAATAATGCTTTATTTAAGAATATAAATCCCATAATACCACACACGATATACGTTTACTTTTAAATTCTGAAATTGCATGGACGTATGCCGTCTTTCGGTATAATCGGAAAATTAAGATTGTTATAATTAAAGTCCTCAGGATCGCTTATTTTATGTCAGTTTTTCCCGAATCTCGGTGACATAATATATACCAAGAAATAAGCCTGGATTAAGACAACGCTCTGTTTACAGGTATAAAAATATTATACCATCTCATTGCTAATTAATAACTTTATTGTAACATTCTGCTTGTATTTGACGTTAAGTTATTTTAAGTTATAATAGTATCGTATGCACATAGTTTCAGATTTTTAACGCAAACTTTATTTCTCATTCATATCCTCGTCAAAAATTTGTTGTTAGATTTGTATATTATAAACCACCCTCAAAACCAAGTATAATAGATGTGGTGTAAGTCCATTTTGCAATCAGTATAAATTGGAATGGAATAAAAAACATCTTTTTGCAAAATAAGATATATTTTAATTTACTTCGGACGCGTTTGGGGTTATGAGCCCATTATCAGCGTGTTAAAATCTACAAATTATATACGTACAAAAACACATTAACATGAAATTAATTACACAAAAACTTACAGTCAAAGAAATCATATCGAATTAATCATGGTCGGTGTATTGCAGCACTGTGAACAATCACAAACGTGGTAATTCAGATGAGAGCGTAGATAAAAAAGCATGGAGACACAAGTTGCGAACTTAAAACGGAAAATCCGACGAGAACAAACAACATGGACGCAACAACGGGCAACAGTGGTCTGCTATAGTAACAGCTGACGACAAGGACGTGGTCACGTGACCAAAATGAAAATATAACCGACCAAAAATGGTGGAACAATAACAAAGTAAAAACCACCAAATAACCATTATAAATCTAAACAAATTAAATCAAAGTAAGATATAAAATTATTTTATATAATTAAAGGGAGTGGGTGTGGGGTGAGGTTACGAATACAAAGGGAGAAACTTGGCAAACAATCTAAAGGTATGAAAAAAGGAGTTTATATTAAAAATCAATTTGATCATTTTACAGGTCATAATTAGGGTCATGTTTATGTTTCTGTATCTCAAAATGTTCCAAGAAATCCATTTTATAACCCTTGTTACACTTGTGAAGTAATTTAGTGTTGTTGTAATCAATATTATGACCTGTTAAGTTTATGAAGAAATAGGTTTGAATTGTGACGTGTCTTATGTTCCTGAATTCGTTTTGCCAATTTTCTCCCCGTTTGTCCGACGTAGGCACCATTACAATCCTGACAATCGACAAAATACACAGCACTCTGCTGAAACATATCACTAGGGGTACTGCGCTGTTTGGAAGGAATACTAACAATTTGAGTATTAAACTTAAATGCTGGAATTATGTTATAGGTTATTGCGAGAATTTTATCTATAAGCCGTTGACGTTTTTTAATAATAACTTTAAACTTCTAAAAATTTTAAAAACCTGTAACATAATTCCAGCATTTATAAGTCTAATACTCGAATTGTTAGTATTCTTTCTAAACAGCGCAGTACCCCTGGTGATTTGTAATACTCAAATTGTTAGTATTCTTTCTAAACAGCGCAGTACCCCTGGTGATTTGTTTCAGCAGAGTGGTGTGTATTTGTCGGTTGTCAGGATTGTAATGGTGCCTACGTCGGACAGACAGGGAGAAAATTGGCAAAGCGAATTCAGGAACATAAGACACGTCACGATTCAAACCTATTTCTTCATAAAAACTTAACAGGTCATAATATTGATTACAACAACACTAAATTACTTCACAAGTGTAACAAGGGTGTTAAAATGGATTTGTTAGAACATTTTGAGATAGAGAAACATAAAAACGACCCTAATTATGACCTGTTAAATGATCAAATTGATTTTCAATATAAACCCCTTGTTTCATACCTTTAGATTGTTTGCCAAGTTTCTCCCTCTGTATTCGTAACCCCACCCCACCCCACCACCCCCTTTAATTAGATAAAAGAATTATGTATCCTTCTTTGATTTAATTTGTTTAGATTTATAATGGTGATTTGGTGGTTTTTACTTTGTTATTGTTCCACCCTTTTTGGTCGGTTATATTTTCATTCTGGTCACGTGATCACGTCCTTGTCGTCAGCTGTTACTATAGCAGACCACTGTTGCCCGTTGTTACGTCCATGTTGTTTGATCTCGTCGGATTTTTTGTTTTAAGTTCGCAGCTTGTGTCTCCATGCTTTCCTATCTACGCTCTCATCTGAAATACCACGTTTGTGATTGTTCACAGTGCTGTAATACACCGACCATGATTAATTCGATATGATTCCTTTGACTGTAAGTTTTTGTATAATTAATTCCATTTTGATGGGTTTTTGTACGTATATAATTTGTGGATTTCTACACGCTGATAATGGGCTCAACGCAAAACGCGTCCGAAGTAAATTAAATTAAATCTTATTTTGCAAAAAGAGGCTTTTCATTCCATTCTAAAATATAATAGATTTATATTAAATGATAATGATAATTATAATGCTTCATTTTCTTATTTTGGTTTTATGACTATTTTTCCTGTATTTGCTGATATAATATAACACGTTATCCAGAAATTCTTTTTGCATTTTTTTTATTCTAATATTAAGACTGAAAAGAAAATCGGCAATTTATGTATACCTGTATAAACAATTAATCACACGCCACTTTTCATAAACATTGGTCTAAAGCCGGGGCTTCACATTCGGAAACTTTGCGCATATTTCACTTTTTACTACATGTTGAGATAGGAGATACTTGGAAAATACACGAATAAGAAGCCCCCGCTTAACAATACTCTATCATCTTATCCCAAAATGACCACAACTTTGTCTTCACCTGTTTAGTGTCATATTTGGTATATAAACTAAAGCATCAACACGGACAATACAGACCTGTATCTGGGAGACGCCGAATGTATAAGCTGGTAGAGGTTCTACAGCCGAGTTGATGACGTAGTCTCCTAGTGTTACGTGGACCTGCCTGGGAGTTGCCCTAGCTACGCAATGTCCAGCCGTGACCACGTGCCGCCTGCTCACCAACGATCCACCGCACCTACATACATACAGTGTTCGTTAAACGCTATTTACATAACATTTCAAACTCAAACAACACATTCTCCGTGTAAATACGCATTCCAAACTTAATTGCCAGCTATGTATTTGAACGGTTCGCCGTAGTTTAGGGCTTGTTTGAAGTAAGTTTATTATTCTTCAGGATAAGGTCATGGCCGTCCCGAATAGTTTGTAGGACTGTGAAATACGATAATAAAAAAATAAATATGGTGACTTAGTTGAGCTATGGGACAATACTCAATGATATTAGCTGAATTGATCAAATGGTAATTAATAATATGATCTAATGATAAAATAATAAAATGTGTATTTAGATAAAAAAAACAAAACAAATTAAAAAAAATCACAAATGATAAGGACTAAAACTAAGGAAGCTTAGTGCAGAAGATTCTTAAAAATTCAGCTGGTTGCTGTCAGGCCGACAACATTTTTATCGAAATTTACTTAAAAGAGTAATGTGTGTGTACTAATAAGTGTTTTGAACCAAATTTTTCAACCAAATTTCGGGCTTTACGGCTGTATACGAATAAACTTTGTTCGGCTAACCGATTCCGCAACCGGCTGAAATCATATATTTAGTAAATACGCACCCCATTACTTAATTAAGTGAGTACCTATAACTTACCATTAGTAACAAATGCTTTTCGTGTCCTACAGACTACGAAACCATACCGCTTTGGCATGCGTAGCCAGCCCCGACTGAGCCTGCGATCAATGTTTTTCCGAATGCGATTTCTTTAGTAATAAAATCTTGAGTACAGTAGATTATCCGAGTATGTGAACCAACAACATCTCGGCTAAGCGAAGCTCGGATAAAGCTGATTGCAGGATATTCGATATGATTGAATCTAAATGTAAACCCAAATACTTGGCACAAAATCAATATCCGAGGCGCCTAGCATCTCAGATAGTCCGGACCATCGTTTAACAGTGACTCGGATAATCGGGACTCTATTGTATCAGGTGTTGCTGCAAAAGCTATTGTCCGAATTAAAAAACATGTAATTTCTACGGGCGAGTATGTAGGTACTTAATTTAATCTAATTGGCCCTTGTTCTAAAATAATCTACTAAGGGTCATCTATGCCTATGGAGAATAGTATATTATTCTGAGAAACTAATGTAAGCAATTTCTAAGTAGTAGTTGCCATTACTTGCGAATGGAATACTATACTTTTTCTACGACCATGAAATGAAATTTTATACATTAATTTATTGCTGCTGTATGTGATTACTGCTGTATGTGACTTTGATGGTTTACAGGATTTTGATAGAATAAAATTGTTTGTTGCGGTTGTCACTTAGCGACGCCGCGAGACATTGTCAATGCCTTGACAATTTCTCTTAAGGCGGGTTTATTTTATAAGCAGTTTATTTCGTAGTTCTACGGAACGCCGTTTTATTCTTGTTCGCCGTTCACGGTAAATGAGATTTTCAATACTATTTATGCAGCAGTTCAACTGAACTGATAGCATACGTCCTATTGAGCAGAATCATAGAGCAGAATTCATACGGAGTGTCATTCGTGCAAATTAAACGCCAATATCACAACGCTTTGGTTTCCGTAGAAACGTCAAAAACAAGTCACATAACCTATATAGCAGATTTGGTTGTGATTTTATTTGTTGCCACTTTATTGAGGTGAAAATGGATAACAATGAACCGTCTAATAAGACAAGGCGCGCACAAAATTTTAGTAGTGTAGCACCATTGCTGCATGGCTTTTAGGGTGGTTTCTAAAATACATATAAATCAAATTAAGGGGAATCCATACCCCGTACGTTTTGCTTGCAAAACACGCAAAAGTTCTGAGGCTTTTTCTCAGCAATTAGTTCACATAATCGTAAAAGAAATACACCAAATTAAAGATAAAAGATATATAATTTTCAAATCTATTTCTGAAAATGACATAAAATTGGCTGATTTTGCAATTTTTTAACGAAGAACTCAGGTTAAAATTGAAAAAAGTACCACATAATGGGCCTAAGTTACACCTAAGTGTACAAAATTTCACGTAAAAATATCAATATCTTACATGCTTTTTTCACTCAAAACTTTACTTCTTCGAGTATATGAATAAGATATAATTTTATCACTTAGCGTGGATACAACAACAACAACAAGTAATACATATACATTACCACAGCAAGTAATACACCTTTATCTATAACTTGATGTAGGTATAACATGAGAGAATTGATACAACATTAAGCTGACTATGGATGCTTTTTTTATAGGACGTACCAGCAGTAGTGATTCCTCTTAATAATGTCAGAAAACTATATGACCTTATAGTGTATACCTATCAGTTTTAGAGGAAACATCTTCCTCTATTTCTTGTATTATTTGTTGTACTGTAATCTTTGACAATCTAAATCGAACAAAAAAATCCAGACCATCGCACCTATCAAAATAATTTGTTCTCTCCCGTATCATTCGTATTCGCCTGTGCCTTCTACCGCCATTAGCGTACAGAATACAATCCGCATGGTCTTCGTCAGCGTCTGAAATATCGTCAATAAAGTCTATCAAGTCTATCCACCGTAAAAATTGACTGCCAGACACAGCAGCACACAGCAGTAAGATTACGTTATGTCAACAATATTTCCCATGATACCACGGAATATAAACGGTCGACATCGACCGTTCATTCTAGTTCATTGACGAACGCCGATCAAGCATTGAACTGTAATTGAAAAACACCCAAGTTCCTTGAACGGAGAAAGAATGCCGTTCAATAGTGTTTCGTAGTTTAAACTGTTATTGCCCGCCCTTAGGGCGGGTTTTCGATAGCAGTTTATTTCTGAGTTCTACCGAACGCCATTCTATTCTTGATCGCCGTACAACTAAACTGATGCATACGTTCTATTGAGCACATAGTGAGCATAATTCATACGGAGTGTCATTCTTGCAAATGAAACGCCAATATGACAGCGGTTTGGTTTCCGTAGAAACGTCAAAAACAAGTCAAATAACAACCTATATAGTAGATTGTGGTCGTATTTGCTGCTACTTTATTGAGGTGAAAATGAACAATGACCCGTGTAATAAGCAGTGGCCGGACAAAAATGTATATTTTCCAGTGTCGTGCATGGGACACGTGCTGGTGGAGACGCGACCGGCTAGCCGGTCTGGCTTCGGCTCATGGTGTACATACCACTACACCTGCTTTGGCGTTGATCGAGTACAGTCGCTTGCCTTGTTTAAATTTCCGCTTCGTCGATAGATAATTTGAGCAGTTTCTTTCAATTGTGTTGTTTCTTGAAATTTTGTGTGAATATCTGTTTTTATTTTCCATTTCGAATTTGTTCTTCTGTTTTATACTTAGAGTTGAACTATTTTTTTATTTTATAGTTGTACTTAGTTTGAAAATCCTGCAATGAATCGTTTGCTAGCTGAGTTTGGCAATACTTTCACGTCCGTTAAGAAAGGGGAAGTGGTTTGCAATTTCTGCTCACGAAATTTAATTATTCGTAGTAAACAATGTCTTCGGGCTGATGTAAAAACAAAAAAAAACACATGGAAAATGTATCAGGAACGTCAACTAAAAGCTTTTTTGATGATTTACGTGAAACATTTATTTCTGCTAACATACCTTTCACAAAAATTAATAACCCCGCAAGACTTACATAAACCCTATTTAATATCTACTCAGTTTCGCTGTACCGTCAAAGCTGAAGAGATATGTACAATAGTAAATGACGCCATAAAAAAGTAGGAATCACAGACGCTATCAAAGTATTACTGTTTGTTTCTGACTCTGCTGCGATTATGTTAAAAGCTGGAAAATTACTTAAACAACATTTTTCAAATATTTTTCATTTTACATGTTTTGCACACGCTATTCATAGAATTTGTGAATTTATTCGGAAAGAATTTCCAGACGTGAATACGCTAATAAGCACATGCAAAAAAAAATTATTGAAAGGTCCTTCCAGATTGTCACAAGGAAAGGTGCCCTAATCTACCTTTGCCACCACAACCAGTTATTACGAGATGGGGTACATGGTTAGAAGCGGCAATTTTGTATGCAAGAAACTTTGATATCATCAAACCCTTCGTCTTAAATTTGCCTGATGAAGCAGTTAGTATTAAAGACTGCAAAAAAGTACTATTATTACAAGATTTGCATGAACAATTAAAATTTATTGATACAAATTTTGCGCAAGTATTGCCGACCATAAAGTTTCTAGAACAACAAAATGTTGAATTTGCAAGCAGTTTTCAAAGGATTGAATCCCTGTACGAAAGGTTACGAAGCATTGAAGCACCAATCAGTAAAAAATTACAACAAAAAATTGATGCGGTAGTACATAGAAAGCCGGATTTTAATATTTTAAAACAAATCTCTACGAATTCATTTACGGATGAAGGAATTTCTCAAAAATATTCCAATTTGGTGTTGGTTTATTCTTTTGCGCCTAGCTGCGATGTAGAAAGATCATTTTCAAGGTTTAAAGACATTTTAACATCTACTTAAGCGAAATAATTTTACTGAAGATAATTTTGAAAAATATGCAGTAATACAATCGTTCAATGCATATCCAAGAAATGAGTAAAATATTTCAGTGGGCACGTGTTGCATATAGTTACGACAAACATTTAATATTAAATTCACTCGGTTTACTGCCGACCGCCAGGCGCTTCGCGCCTATGGATATCAATCCAATCGACCGCATAAGTCGTCATTGACTCATGCGTGCCCGCTACGCACACTCATAGCTGGACGACTTCTAGCACTGCGAGACATACATTTTTGTCCGGCCACTGGTAATAAGACAAGGCGCGCACAAAATTTTAGTAAGGCTGAGAAAATGGCATTCATGAAAAAGGATCATGCTATCCGGGAAAATGCTATAAAACTGCTGGAAGTGGAGTATGAAAAAAAAAGAAAGAGTTAGATTATTGAAATATAATATATTAACTATTTTCCATACGTATAATATTTAGTTGAAATAAAATATATTGATAGTAACATTTATTTTTATAATAATGCATTAAAATACTGAATGAAAATATTACGGGTAATATTGTTTAACGCGTTTTTTGGATTATTTGGTGGCATATTGTCATGTGGAATATCGTTCAACATTTGGTTCAACACTGGTATTGCCACAATTACAGCCTCAACTCGATCCAACTTCTGCCGAATGCCAGTGGCTAATATCGGAAATCTGCGTTTTCATACACCATAGGATCGTTCCACAGGATTTCTAGTTCTGATCTGTGATTCATTGAAAAGTTTTCACCGCGTGTCACAGGATTGGCCAATGGTGTTAACAAATAATTTTTAATAGGGTACCCACTATCTCCAACAATCACGCTGTCGCCCATTTCCCCTCTTTGAAACTTCCTGCAGATGTTTGAATTCCTAAATAAATTGGAATCGTGGTCTAAACCTGGCCAACGGGCCACAATGTTCAATAGGAGACTGAAGTTTAACATGTCTGCAATCTATGGCACCGATGCTTCGAGGAAATCGGGCTATGTTGTAAAATGTTTGCCGAATAGTACGGACTTCCTCTTCTGTACTGGGCATTTTAATATAATGTTGGCGAAGACTAGCAATCGCACGGCATACTTTGTGTACGATATTGCTTGCAGTACTTTTATGTACGCCAATAAAGTCTGCTACTGTTACAATCTCTCCTGAACGGAATATAAACGATTGACATCGACCGTTCATTGACGAACGCCAATCAAGCATTAAACTGTCATTGAAAAACACTCAAGTTCCTTGAACGGACAAAGAATGCCGTTCAACAGTGTTTCGTAGTTGAAACTGTTATTGAAAAATCCGGCCTAAAAGCGGTGTATTAAATTGCGGTGGAAATGAAAAATCCAGAGCTGTGATCGGTCGCGAGAATCCAGAGTCGTGAGAAATGAATATGATTTTCTTTATATTATTGAGATCAGAAATATGCCGACTAAGAAAATGATTCGATTTTATTGAATCATATTTAATAATTTAATTTAAGTAGAAAAGTAACAAAAGAATTATTGCAAAACCTGATTTTTACTTGTAAAATAAATATGTCTAACAAGTGTTGACATTTGGAAGCAAAAATACGATTTAAATTATATCTAGATACATACATATTGAGCCAGAAAATAGTATATTATTCTATGAGCTAGTAATGTAAGCAATTTCTCACGAGAACGAAGTTTGCAGCACGAGCCGTAGGCGAGTCACAACTCGCTAGATATGAGGAGCCAGTAATCAAATATTTGCCATGTGTGTGGGGAATGGTTAGTATTACTTATCATAAATTGCCATGATAATTCATCAATAGGAGTAGAAAAAATAAATTATTTCATGCATACAATCAAATAACAGAAATTTGCGATAAATATGTTCAAGAACCATAGATTAGAATTTTTCTAAAAAATCATGAAGCGGTTTTGTCTAAAATCAAGTTGTAAATAATTGCTTTTAACTCCTAAGCTGTAGCGAATTCGCCAACTCCATGAAAAGTCTAGGAATGGCATTGTGTAGGTATGTAGCCTAAAATGACGATACTATACGTAAACCACATTTTAAGTGTTGCTTGCAGTGAAAATGTTCGGAAAATCTTTACGTATCCTTAATTAGAAACCCCAAAACCACGTAATACTTTTGCTGACCAAGTAATTACTACTTTTTCATTGAAGATGAATAAAAAAATATATATTTTGTAAATTACACTCCTACCTCACACGTGACAACTTCAAAACTATTGGCTTTAGAAAACAATTATTTGAAGCAATACAAGTTGTAGAGTATTTTATCCACTACAACTTTTCTCATTCATATTTTTTATTTTGGATGTACCAGAAGGAGTTATACTTTGAAATAACTTAATTAACAGTGTGACGTAGGGCGCTTGTGTCCGCCGAGGTCGAAAGCACGCTATATTATTCAAGTCACCGAAATGTATCAAAATACAGATGTTCGGCCCAGCTGTATTTTCTTTTTTCCTTTGCCACTTTTTGACGCTCTGTTGCCTGGCCTATAATAACTAATTAAAAAATTCGTGTTTACATGCGTAATTGCAAACTTCCATATCATTTGGTTTTAACATTACTAAAAGTTGTTAACGCTACATTAGCGCTGTTGCTATTAGCGACTTTGCCAACTTTCCTTCCCATGTCATTAAACTCAGCAAATAAGAAGACATCTGCATTGTTAATTGTACGACGTAATTTCCTCAACCAATTATGTGTAACTCTTTCGATATAATAGAGGGAAGTGGTCCATTAACCGTTGAAGATTCCGTTTTAAGACAATAACTTCCTCATTCTCATGCCATTAATGTCGCAGCGAGAATCACGTGAATCAACCTTGAAGTACCTGGGAACTTGAAATTAATTACCAATAAAATAAAACGGTAATTAAAACTTTATTGCGCTCATATTAAAATAATATCGAGTAGTAATTAGAAGGAGAATAATTTGTGTTACTAAAATATTATCTATGGTTTCTGCCGTAATATAAATAATTTTTGGAATGTATAGGTCATTAAAATGAACATCGTGATAATAAGTTGACAATAGTTTTTTTTGTTTGTTTAATAGCATAACTAAAATTCTGAGCATTAAGCACAACAGGCCTTTTAACACATTTTTTCAAAACTTTGTTGATGAAAGTTGATATCGTTATTTTAAATAAAATCATATAATCTTCATTTCATATTTGTTTCCACATATCATCATACGTGGAAGCTACGTTGTAAATTTATGCAACCGAGATACCAACAAATTTTGTTTCCACATAGCAACATTTGCACATCACAGTGTCATTTTTGGGAAAGAAAGCGTTGATATCTCGATCAGCAGAAGCTCAAACTTATAGAAATTAGGTTAACAAATATTGTTAGTTCCTAAACACCTAAATACCTTTTGGTTCCTAAACAGCACATCATCGAAAATTTAGATAACTTATAGGCACAATTGGGTTTGTAGACACATTTTCCATATTTTTGTTGGGTATTATTATTTTCTTTTTATAATTTTTGTATTAAGCGACCACAAAAAAAACTGTAAACACTAAACACGCCAGGGGTGATAATAAGACTTTTTACTTAATACCCAGCGTGCCAAAAAAGTAGATAAGAAATTTGGTGATAGGTACTGCATATAAAAACAAGACAAAAAGTTCCAGTAAGCGTGGGTCTGTATATGCTCCCTCTTTAGCCCGGGTTCCACGGACCGTGGTTCAGCGAGTTACAGAACTGGCTCGCGGTTAAGGCGAACCAAGATTGGCCACACGTGGCTCATTGGCGCGTGGTTCGTAGTTCGCTTATATGCAGCTGGCTCGGCAAAAAACGGGCACTGTTAGATCGAATCCTAATATTACAGTAGTTTGTAGTGAGATTAAAACTATTGAAAATGTACATATTTAGGTGCGGCAATATTCGGAAAACACACCCAGTGGATAGTGCAGAATTCTCTCCCAAAAGGAAAAAAAGTTGTTTACTCGTAAGCGACACTACAATGTGTAATATTACACAGACTTTTAATGAATAATTATTCTAGAAAAAAAATTGTTTGTCATCATAGCGCATTCAGGAAAATAAAACCCGAATTGAATAAAAGAGGTATTTCCAAAAATGCAAGGTGTCAAGCATATCTGCATATACAAGTTAAACTGAGGACCGTAAATTCTATTTAAAAAAATGTAGGTGATTGTAAAGGCAAATTCGTATAATTTCAAAATTAAAGATTGTCTTATCCTAAGAAAAATAAGTAATATAAAAATTATTATAAATTTGGTAATAAACTGAGCTATTTGTGACACATTTTATATATTTCTTTTATTTTATGTATATTAATGGGGTATAGGTATATTAATTTGTATCTATTTAATAGCATTCTATTGAATATTATAACCTTGGTATAGTGGATTACAAAATTTAAATCCTAAATAAGCTTTTTGTAGAAAAACAAACCATTAAACATAATTTTTCATTTTCGGATAACGTAAAAATTATTGTTTTTTTTTTTATTTTAGAAAAATCTCTGTGGTATGATAAAAATTGAAAATTATCATACACACACATTAAACAGCACAGAAAGCTTGCGTTTTTATCAGCAAATTCTCCTTTAAAACATTTTAAATAATAAGCACCCATTAGACGTGCATTATGTCATATAATAAAATATAAAAAAACACTGTTTCAGTTCCCATATGGGTTTTTAAAATTTATTTACCTACTAAATATATAATTATAAAATAAAATAATAATGTATTATAAAAACTCATTTATAAAATTTATATCTTCCGTGTTATTATAAGAGTTTTAGTAAAATACCGGCGACGATAACTTTTCACTTTATTTTCAATATTTCGCCTTAATTAAAGACTTCATCAGGAAATTAAATAAACTATAAAAATCCTAAACTAAGTGAGCACATGAACTTTTTTAAACTTTTACTTAGTTTAGGATTTTTATAGTTTAGCGATTTATATCCTTAATTATGTGCTAGTCAAATAATATACCATTAATGTTTAAAACTCCACATTAGAATCACTTATTCACCTCTTTCGCAAATCGTCACATTCATATTTTCGGAAATAAGATTTTTTATTTTCTTACATAATTCACGTTCTGAAGATATACAGTATTTCAACAAGATAATCTTGTATTGAAGTTATAGTCAGAATTGCAAATATTACAAACACGCAAATTGTAATTATTATAAATGCAGTGTACGGACCAATTGTGGAAGGATAGCAAATAAAAATCACATTAAATTTCCGCCATTCTGGAATTTCGTCGAAATAGTTAAATAATAAATTAGAGATGAGGAAATTCTGAATAATTTATCACAATGACATTTTTTGGTAAAATCAATAGTTTAGCTGCATGAGCAAATTCTATTTCTACAAGATCGGTCGTACTGCATGAAAACTAGTAGCCAGGTTTTGTCAGATTTTTTTATTCTAATGACAGTAGGTAGTCTTGGTGTCAAACGCTAATGTTTTGACAATAACGTCTGTCAATATAAGCTGCTTTCGCATATTACATTACACTTTTTACACCCAATAACACGTAAGTGTCATTTGGACGGTGTACCCGGTGTCAACGGAGTACAATATCCGAACGCAGCTTTAATCGACATATCTGTCTAGTTCTTGTAGTTTTATTTTAAAGCAGGCATGGCCGATCTCGATCAAATAGAGTATCATGCAGCTAAACTATTAATTTTATATATAGTATGATAAAGTCATGTGCCTGGCCACATCAGATTTTTTATTTATGATATCATTTTCTTCAAGGTTACAACCAAGTACTAAAACCGATTTGGTTATACGGCATCCAGCTTTGGGGCTGCGCAAAAAGCTCCAATATACAAGGAATCCAGATCTTCCAAAATAAAGTACTAAGGAATAACGCTATTGTCTAAGGTTAACGCTCCTTGGTACATACGGAATAGTGACCTGCACCGTGATCTTGGTGTCCCACAAGTCATCCAAGAGATAAAAAGGTTCGCCTCTAAGCATGAATCTCGCCTTAGCCATCACGTCAACGTAGAGGCCCTGCAGCTACTGGACAACCAGAATCTAGTGAGAAGACTAAAAAGAACTAAACCCTTCGAACTAGTGAATCAGTGAAATGTGTAAAAAGCAGAGCACAGTGAGTGAAGTGTTAGTGCTTCTTGTTTGGGACAAAGTAAATATAGGGACATCAGTGGATAGCCTATTAGAGACAAGTACCTAGTTTTAAGAATTCAGATTTAAATTGATGGTTAATCTATTAGATTACTTTCAATATGTTAAGCATCTTATGCTTATTAATAAAAAGAAAAAAAATTTCTTCAAGTGGCAACCCCATTTTTTCCTACTGAATATTATAGCACTCTTAATTAAAAAGAAAGTTGTTCTTCAAAACATTGTTCTGATTGTGATCATTAAGACAATTAAATAATCTTAAAAGATCAAAAAAGAAAATATGGGATTCCCGTTTCAACAAAATCAAATATAAATAAATAAAAAAAATTAAAAAGATTTCACGACTGATTTGTCACAATGCAGTCAAATAGAACGCTTTGAAAATAATCTAACAAAGTCAAAGTCCCCTCTTTAAAATGGCGTTGTTGTTTTTACAAAAACGAAATCTTATCTTGTATTATTTTCTTATTTTTCAAGTGTGCATACTTTTGTAAAAAGTAAAAAAAAATTTGTTTTGTTTTTCCAATGAAACAGTTCTCCGCAAAAACTACTTACGCAAGAATTTTCCCGAAATTAAAACATAAACTACCTGCGCTATATTTATTTTAGTTTTTCTAGTGAGTAAGTAATATATGTATGTACCTACAATCAAGCGTTAACTCTTAAATGCATATGGTTGCAGAACTGCAACATATGTATTTTTCCTTTATAAACATGGCTCTACAAACTATAGAAATGTTTGCCACCTACTGGTGCATTCCTACAACATACTTTTGTTAAATTGTTGAGCAATCTATATAATTTTATATCTAGGGTTATTTGCCTTCAGTTGTCAAAGCTAGCGGGACGCGTCATCGTAACCTCTCTTATAAACTGAAAAAGAAAGTTGTTATAATTGTTATTATTTATAAAATATAATACTGAAATAAAATTGTAGCGGTTGATTTAAAGTTAGTAGAATAGTTTATGACATTTGATAATAGGTAAAGTTGTAATATAAAGATGTTGCGTTACAAAATTTGTTTGTTGTAGCTTTACAACATTATGCGTTCAGTGTAGAATTTGTTTTATGTGTTTGACATATGATAAAAGATAAATTTGTGATATAAAGATGTGTTACGAAATTTGTTTGCTGTAGTTCTACAACATGCGTTTAGTACAGAATTTGTTTTATTTAACATTTGCAATAGGTAATGTTGTAGTACAAGGTTGGTTTGTTGTAGTTCCACAACATTATGCGTTCAGTACAGAATTAGTTTTTTTTATAGTATCTAAACATGTAAATATCTGCTACGAAAGACAACAATAGTATTTTCTATAATTATATATAGTGTTAGCTAACTTTTAAGGATAAAATGTGGAACCTAAGAAATCCTTACGTGAAAAACAAAGAGAATATTTGGCCATGATTTGAGTGAAATTAGTAATCATAGTGATCATGAAGACTTCTCTTACACCAATAGCTTATTAGATGAAATGAAAAGCTCCTTGAAAATTTGCAGGTTTATTTAATCGCTACAAACAAGATTCGGCTTACGCCATCATCAGTGTTACTAAACTAAAAATCAAAAGAATTGTATTCTTTTGCTTGAACCAATGTCTCAAGGAAGAAATATTTAAGGAAGTTTTCATACTGGAATTTTGACTGTAAGTTTCCTTAAAGATTTTTACTTGTGACATTGGTTGTATTTGTTTTCTTGTGCTTTTTAGTTTACTTACACTGATGATGACGTAAGCCGTAACATGCTTGTAGCAATTAAATAAACCTGCAAAGTTTCAAGATGCTTTTCTTTTTATCTACTAATTTTTCATCATGGACCCACTTGAATTGATAACTTACTTGATTCTGTATATTATCCGGCATCAGTTCAAGAACAAGCTAATGCTGAAGATGCAAATACTGATAGTGAGGATAACTATGGTAATGTAGTTTCTGCCAGTACCAACCAAAAGACTAAAGAAAATGTATTCGTAAGAAAGCGAAGAGAAAAGAAAATAATTTAGAATTAACTTTTCACAGAAATGGATAACTCAATAATGAATGGATAACTTTATAATTTGTCCACACCTCATAAATGTTTAAAATATTTATTTACTGACATTTTTCAGATTAAAAATAAAAAAAATAAAATTGATATTGAGTTAAATTTATATGTGTAACAAACTGGCGTTTCTAAAGCATTACATATTGCAGCGGCAGAATTGAAACAATATATAGGAATTTTAATTTTTAAGTCCGTTTTCTTTTCATGTCTTACTGTTGTTACACTCGTTGTAACTGGAATAGTGACATCGGAGTGGATATGATAAAAAACTATGACACTAAGTGGTGGTGCTTTCACCTACGAATAAAGTCCTCAATAGTTATGTGACAGATCTGTCAGCGTTGTTGCGCTATCTTAGCCCATTAAATAAGATGTGCCGGCTGCAGTGAGCAGAACGTGAACAAAAGGAGCACCGGACGCGATCCACCACCGCCTCCGATACATCTTCTCATTTAACGGACTAAAATATCGCCACAAATTTGTCAGTGTCCTAACCATGTAAGATTTTGTAGGTAGGTGAAAATACCGGCCCTTAGTCGATTTGAGAAAATATGACAATTTCTACATTTTAAGAAGAGAATCTGGTAGTAAAAACAGGCTTTACCAACTTAAGAAACCCATGAGTGTCGTTCTTTTGGTTGCCATAATAGCTCGACATAAAATATTCACGAGGAGTAAAAAATGATATATTCGAATAGTTTACCATTTGCTAGACATGACATTAGCAAACGCATGGATATTACATCGGAATAGCCACTTCAGTCCTCTCTTGATACAAAATGACATTCTTTGACATTCTTAGAGAAGTTGCAGTATGCCTGTGTCGAGTTAGACAATCGATCAGTGTAAAAAGAAGATCTCTCTTTAATCAACCTAGAAGAAATGATGATAAAGAAGAAGGGTGGACCATCTCAACATGCAACTCTGAAAGAAGTACGGTTGGGTCAATTAGGACAAACATGTGGGCTAAACTTGTGCTGGGATAAGAAAAATAATTGTTTTAAAATGTTTCATATAGAACAGTAATATACAGGGTGCTCCTAAATATCATGTAAATACGAAAAGGGGTAATTCTTTGGCTTATTTAATGACTAAAAATTCATATAAACATAGGTCTGCAAACGCTTCGTTGCCGATCTACATAGTGTTGAAATTTCAAGATTGCTACAAAAGCCGCGCCATCCTAGTTTTAATTTTTAACAATTGGTGGCGAATAAAATGTAAAAATAAATACAAACAAAAAGTTATCTAAATCAAGCCAGGGCATACTAGACCAATTATTTAAAAAAATTTAATTTCATCTAGCGAAACACAGAAAAGCTTTTATTTTTTTTCTCGTTAACAGTGGTAAATACGAAATAACTACAAGAGATTAAAATGCTTTAGAACAAAACAAAAAATGCATTTTGTATTTTAGAATCCACCAGCGGCGCACCGAAAAAAAGTTCATGGGGAGAAAAGGGGGCATGACCCCTGAAAAAGTATCTCCCTGTAGATACTTAAAACCATTTGGCATGCCCAATGATATAAGTCCTACAGCGTAACCTATAATTCCAAATTAGAGCTAAATATCTCAAAAGCTACAAGAGCTATAAAGAAAAAACTAAAAAAATCTTGAAATTTCAACTCCCTGTAGATCGGCAACGAAGCGTTTGCGGCCCTATGTTTATATGAATTTTTAGTCATTAAATAAACCAAAGAATTACCCCTCTTCGTATTTACATGATATTTAGGAACACCTTGTATATCTATAATTATTATACAGGGTTTGCCAAAATTAGACTTTAAACAATCCATCGTTCAAATATAATTTGAATATACAGGGTGTTCATTTTATTATAGAAATCGCGTAAATCTTTTGTTTTCAAATGGAACGCCCTGTATCTTTTTACATTTTATAATTTTAGGACTAATTCTGGACATTGTTTATTAAAATAATTTTTTTATAAAATGCATCATTTTTGCGTTTTAAGCAATTAATTAAAATTAGTCAAACTTACCGCAACACCCAAATAATTCTTCATCGGTAAAAAAATTTCAAAAAACATTCAAACAAAAGTTTTTTACTTTAAACAAGCTATTGTTTAAATATATTTTTAATATACAGGGTGTTTATTTTATTATGGAAGTATGGAAAACTTTTCCTTTTTCTCATTAAACGTCCTGTACATTTTTATTTTTTAATTCTAAGAATTTCTTTTCAAGTAGGTTTTTATAAATTGATTCATTTTTTAATTATCAGCAATTAATCAAAACTCCAAAACATTTGTTTTAGCCGAACGGATAAATAATAACAATGTGAAGAAAAAATAACAAAACAATTAAATTAAAGTTTCAAACTGCCATCCCTGAGCGGCTTGACAATGCCCCAACCTATCAACAAATTCTCGTAAACAGTTGTCTAAATGATCGACAGTAATACTCTGAACTTCGTCCACTATCCTCTGCTTCAACGCATCAATATTTTGCAGCCTATTGGTGTAAACCTTGGACTTTAGGTGGCCCCAAATACAAAAATCCAGTATTTGTAAATCCGGCGATCTAGGTGGCCATTCAATGGATCCTCTCCTTCCAATCCACCTCTGCGGGAAAATTGAATTTAAATAATTCCGAACTTGGACACCGTAATGCGGCGGTGCACCATCTTGTTGAAACCAAATATTATTCAGATCTTCGTTGAATATAACTAGGAGATGAGGTATTACTTCATTTTATGCTCAATATTCCAATAAAACTGGAAGAAATCACTGAAAGGACAATAGTTTTAATGTGGTAAGCTATCCCACATTGCATCCTTCAAATCAATTCTTAATTTGAAGTTCAGGAGTTTTGACTAATTGCTTATAACTAAAAAATTATGAAATTTATAAACAAATTATTCCAATAAAAAATTATTAGAATTAGTCTTAGAATTATAAAATGTAAAAATATACAGGGTATTCCATTTGAAAAAAAAAGTTAACCAAATTTGCATAAAAAATGAACAGCCTGTATATTAAAAATATATTTTAATGATAGCTTGCTTAATGTCAAAAACTTTTGTTTGAATGTTTTTTGAAATTTTTTTACCGATGGCGAATTATTTGGGTGTTCCGGTAACTTTGACAAATTTAAATTAATTGCTTAAAACTCAAAAATGATGCATCTTATAAAAAAATTATTTTAATAAACAATGTCCAGAATTAGTCCTAAAATTATAAAATGTAAAAAGATACAGGGTGTTCCATTTGAAAAAAGAAAATTTACGCGATTTCTATAATAAAATGAACACCCTGTATATTCAAAATATATTTGAACGATGGATTGTTTAAAGCCTAAAAACTTTTGTTTGATTTTTTTTTTAAATTTTTTTACCGTTGTAGAATTATTTGGGTGTTCCGGTAATTTTGGCTAACCCTGTATATCATTACGCGCAATGTTGTATATCTGCAACATTTATATATTGGTACATTAAATTCCTCGAAAAATGAAAATACACTTTTAATTCATTCGCTAGCTGTTAGCTACTTATAAAAATGCGTAAAATAATTTTTTCACTTAAATTTTAAACATTCAAAAAACTATGCATTTAATGGTTAAGACCACGATTTAACTCTCGCAGCGTATTAACTATCAACATTCCCAATAGCTTTCGTATCGACACCCATTCACCAATTTCGTCAATAAAATACATTTACGCCCATAAAAACATACATTTCATAAATTTCGCATTAAATCCTTGAACCGACATCAGACAGGTAACATTTGCGCAAAGGCAGCTGTCAATTAATTCACACGAGTGCACATTCACTGGCACAAATTCCTCGGCGATCCCGTCATAGACACCCACAAGATCTGCAAATGTTCACATTGAACTTGGTACGATACAGATATTTTTCCGGGTCAGCACGCGATCCTCTACTTTGTCGATTGACGTTCGCAAATAGATTTCACAGAAACGAATACCTAGATTCGAGAATATACGTTGTCAAAGGCACATTCGAGAGGACTGATCAGAAAAGCTCTTTTCAGTTATCGAGTTTTCTTTACACTAGGTAAGCATTTATGTAGGTGTGTTCGGCAGATATTCAATTCGATTGAGAATTGGCGGAATCCAATAAATAAAATGAAATGAAAAATTTAGTTGATTGAGTACACTTTACAATTTTGTACTTTTATTTTCATACAACATATGCGAAACTAATAAAATGTGTATTTTTTCATTCATATTCTATAAACCTTCTATAAAACTTCTACACATCACAGTTTTTTTAATAGGGCACACCATAGCGGGATAGTATAAAAAGGAAACGATAAACATAGGTATACAATAAACGCCGCTACTATGTGCGGATTATGAGACTATACATTTAGGTGGGCCGAAAAACGTTTTTTTTTTTCTTTTTTTAATTCTTAATACCGCGGAAAAGTTGCGAATTAGGGACACTAACAAGAGGTAAAAAAATAATGAAAATCGGTTTATATCTTCCGGTCGCCCATGGGCTCTAAAGTTTGCAAGAATGTGGGAAAATTTAAATTGTTACGTCAATTTTTATTTTTTAGCACATCAAACACGAGGAATGCGTGCAGACTAATCCTGTTTTACACCTTGCGTCGAGTTACATTAGTTACAATTTCATTATAAGCGACGACGTGCATAGAGGAAACATCCAGTTCCTTTGGACTGTTTTGAACAAAAACTTTTTCTGTTTTAAGTTTGGTCATGAAACGTCTAAATATTAAGTTTCGTCCCGATACCTTTAGTAGTTTCGCCGGAATCGTCGTCACACAAACGGGTATACACACATACACACATACACACACACACATATACACATATACACACATACACACATACACACATACACACATACACACATACACACATACACACATACACACATACACACATACACACATACACACATACACACATACACACATACACACATACACACATACACACATACACACATACACACATACACACATACACACATACACACATACACACATACACACATACACACATACACACATACACACATACACACATACACACATACACACATACACACATACACACATACACACATACACACATACACACATACACACATACACACATACACACATACACACATACACACATACACACATACACACATACACACATACACACATACACACATACACACATACACACATACACACATACACACATACACACATACACACATACACACATACACACATACACACATACACACATACACACATACACACATACACACATACACACATACACCGATTGATTCCTTGGATTCTTTGGCTAGTTTTTTCAGGGATATTTTGCCGTCCCAGGCAGTTTTGAACCTGTGGCCCTCGATCCATCAGGCCCCCAGCGCTTTCAAGGCTGCCTGGCTGTCTGCGCATGTATAGATGTTTGCCCTTCCTATGTTCCTGTGGGTACATTCCTGGGCACATATGTCCATAGCGTGAACTTCCGTGTGGAAGATGGTTGGAGTATGACCCATGCCTTTGGATAAAGAGAAATCCGGTCCATTAATGGCCTACTCCTACCCCCTCGGACACCCTCCACGGTCTTTCATTCATCTATAAGCCTCTGAGTTGCATTTTGGCGGTCATGAATGACCAATTTGGTACCAGAACCAAATTTATATAATGGACATGCAGTCTTAAGTTGACGACCAATATAAATCTATACTTGGTTACTAAGACCATCTAGCTAAATTCGTTCAACTCCGATCGCTAACGAGCAAGGGGGCGGAATAAGTATCTTATGTACTTTTAGATAACTTTACTTCTTAGAGATCTAGCCAATAAAAATATCAAACGCATTTTATCATAAACATTTTGTAAACGTTAAAAAACCCCAGACACTATCAAGGTGTAGGGTCAGTACAACGCAGATATCAAGACATCCTCTACGTCTTGATATCTGCGTATACAGGATGTCTCAACAGTGCGATCTCGGAAGATTGTGCCTCTGTTAATGAAGATAATTTAAAACTGATGTCACTCATATATACAGAACGCCGAGGCGCACATTTTAAAATTATTAGCGTGTATACAGGCGGTTCAATAAGTTAGTACCAACCCAAACTTATGTTTTTTTTTTAAATGGAACAACCTATATTTTGGCACAATTTTGAATTCCTCGCAAATTTTTACGACAATGAAAAATAACATTACCTACCCTAAACTTTATACTTTTGGATTTATTGGCATTTTTATGAAAAAACAGCAGTCTAAGAAAAATTGTATACCTCAATACCTGTTTTTAATTTTATTGCGCAAACTTACATTATGATTAAGTAAGAAGCGTTCTATTAGTGTGATTACCTACCATATCCAAATTATGTCTGGTGGTCATAATCTACAACAAAATATAGCAAACAGTTTTTCCTAAGATAGTTATTTTTTTTAAATGAAACACCATGTACCTAATTATTTTTTTGAATTCTACGCATCGTTCTGCACAAAAAACTACTAGCACACACCAGTGCCAAAATAAACAATTGCAGACATAACTAGTCTTCTTCATAAAAAAAAATCGATTTTTCGATCAATAAGTGGTTCTACATCTACATTAACCATTAAGCCAGCTAAGTATTTACCTAAATTACTGTTTTCTCGCACGATTTCATATTTCTTTTTAATAAATCAAAACATTTGATCACATCTGAAACTTAATATTATAATTTGAAATAAAATTTTACTTATACCCTGTAGGCTATGAAAAACTGTGCTAAAGAAGTTATTAAGGTATAAAGCTGATATAAAGTTGTTGTTAAAGATCAGGTGTTGTTTCACTTATCTTAAAATAAAATCATCTCAATATCAAGCACTGTACATCTATTTTTCCATAAACATTAATATTTAATATGTTTTGCAAAAATAGAAATTTATAACGGTAATTTTATGTAATTTTTTACGAAGAAGACAATTTATTTCTGTAACGGTTTATTTTAGCACTAGTGTATGCTAGTATTATTTTGCACTCGCCAAGAACCCACACCATGTCAATTAGTTCCTCCTGAGAAAATTTCGCCATATTTCCAAAAATTATGCAAATCTAACCTAACAACATCACCACCACTGACAGATACCTTAGTAGCTTGTTTAGCACAGTTTTTCATAGCCTACAGGGTATAAGTAAAATTTTGTTTCAAATTGTATTAAATTGCACATGTCATCAAATGTTTTGATTTATTTAAAAAAAAAAAGATAAAATCATGCGAGAAAGCAGTGATGTCGGTAAATACTTGTGTGCTACTACTTTTTTGTGCAGAACGATTCGTAGAATTCACAAAATAAATTAGATATATGGTGCTCCAGTTATAAAAATTATCTTTCTTAGGAAAAACTGTTTGCTCTATTTTGTTGCAGATTATGACCACCCTGAACACAATTTGGATATGATAGGTAATCACGGTAATAGAACGCTTCTTACTTAATAATAATCTAAGCGTGCGCAATAAAATTAAAAACAGGTATTTTCTTAGACTGCTGTTTTTCCATAAAAATGCCAATAAATCAAAAAGTATAAAGTTTAGGGTAGGTAATGTTATTTTTCATTGTACGTAAAATTTTGCGAGAAATTCAAAATTGTGCCGAAGTATAGGTTGTTCCATTTTTAAAAAAAAGTTTGGGTTGGTACTACCTTACGGAACACCCTGTATACACGCTAATAATTTTAAAATGTGCGCCTCTTTTAAAATGTTGAGACACCCCTGTATATAGCTGTTACTGATGGAGGAAGATTTAGAACACATAAAAATTGAGAATATCGTGCAATTTGAAGAAGCGGATGTTGTACGCGGGTATTTTTTGGGCTATGTAATGTTAGTAGCGTTACATGGGCCAAACAATGCCCCATCTTGGGTCCCTCTGGATGGAAATTACAGTCTGAGGAGTTGGTGACCATTCTACAGCATATTTAATGCACATCCATCGTGTCTGTTACCTGGAAGTTGAAAAAAAAACACAACAGGACTGTCTAGCGGCTGATAATATTTTCCTAGATCCAAACGTGGAAAAGAAACAAAAAGATAAAGTTACTAGAGAATGGGTGCCGCACGCCATAGGTACGCCCGTTTTCTTTTTTATTTATAACTCAGCACGAATGAAATTTTGAGAAGTGAGATGTGCTACTAGAGAAAAAAATGCCTTGTTTTGGGATACTCTTGTATCATATATTTTTTACCTGCTCTGAACGACATTTCCACGCTCCGATTTTCAGCAAAATATCAAGTATTTGGGGTCATTGTAATCGGAAAAATGTAAATGTCGTCCTGACTGAAGATATCACACAAATAATATAACATGCCATTTAAAAATTCAATGAGAGTATGATGACAGTTCTCTGTATTGCTTATTGTGTGAGGTTATTGTCAGGTATTTTCGGTTATTAATAGGTATAATTATTGACTTTGATCATTAATCTTTATCACATTATTTTTTTTCCATTTCTCTGCTTTAAACTCCTAGAGACTCCTAGAGAGAATGGAGAGTTACGGGATCAGGGGTCTGCCGTTGAAGATATTCCGCTCCTACCTAGAGGATAGAAAGCAGGCAGTTTGTGGTGAGGGACGACTCTCACCACGCACGCTGACAAAATTTTTAGACTACAGAAAAAGGCAGTTCGCGCCATCGAGCAAGTCTCCTGGACCACACACTGTAAACCGATTTTCGAACGGCTGAAAATTATGACACTTCCATCGGTGTACATCTACCAACTTCTACTACGTGCAAAACGAGAGATGGCCAATTTGTCGACCAGAAGTGACATAACATCTCGAAATCTAAGAAACGCAGGACACGTCAACATCCCATTCCACCGAATTGATACTACAGTCAACCAGCACCGTCACCTCCACCTGTTCAACTATATGCCCGAAGGTTGGAGGAAAAAACCACAGAAAAAAACTCAAGGAAGACCTGAGGAGAGAATTAACCAAGAAACCATTCTACGAGGTGGCTGCAGCTATCGAATATCTGCAACATAGATTGATTTGAACTTGAAATTAACTTTGAAATTACCATTGTTTCTCATTTCTTTACCATGACGTTTTCCCTGTACACAGTTTATTTGGCGAAATAAAGATTATTATTATTATTATTATTATTATTAAACTACTTTTCCACGCTACGTTTGTCAGCAAGGAGTATCAAGTATTTGGTGTCCTTGTAATCGAAAAAATGCTTTCTATGGAATAATCAGGATATACCCATGAAGTACCCGCGAGAAAAAAGACTCATTGGCCAAAAACTAACCAAATCACGCTAGAGGGCGCCAGTAAACGAATATCGGCCAAAATCGATTTAGCTAGTGTATATTTGACAATTCGACAAAAAAAAATTAATTTAATCATCCTGCACCAAAGGGCAATGTAATATTATCAGTTATTTTAATCATCTTCCCCGTTCGGATTGGGCATTTTTCATATTGCTCGGGCACCTTTCATATTGCCCTATTAATCACTTCGTCCATAACGTATACAAAACTTTGAGACCTAAACTGGGTTCGTGGTTTATACGGGTACTGAATATACCAGCCTTAGCATACAGGCTCATTATTTTTAATGACTCGTGCAAAGACCCGTATATGTAAAGTACGTACATAACAGCATGTATCTTGTCAGGACTTCGCTCTATGTCATCATGCAAAACCCATCGATCGAGGAATGACAAAGTTATAAATAATGGTTGTCGTTCGTACTAGTCCGTGACGAGAGTGTTCAGTGACACATCTGCGCTTATTATTAGAGATATCCATCTGTAGGAAGTTTCTAAAGGTCTATCGCAAATCTTGACACTTTATTAATAAATGATTCAGTTGTGCGTATGTAAACAGCGCTATCTACTTTCCCGTCGCATCGGTCGCAAAAGAAAGTGCGCTGACAAGAACCCACTGGTGCGAAATGGCGAAATCCTCCGCTAAGATCATTACAACATTTATGATCATCTTCGTATTTATACAGAATACGAAAAGGTATATTGTGAAAGGAGAAATACAGTTCATTATCAATGCAAATAATGTGTTTAGACATTCGCGTCCATACAGTCATGTTAAGAAGCAATTTTCAGAAAGTATTTCCTGGAACATCTATGCATTAATGGCTTTTATAATGGAGTTTATAGACCAGTAGCATAAGGAGCATAATATTAAGTTCACTTTGGAGGTCACTTTACTGTCCTAACGTTCTCCTAATATACCGGGTGATTAAATTTCGAGGTTCACCATGGGGATCTCGCTATTAGTGGAGATAGAGCCTATGTTTAAATTTGGCAAAGTTTCGTATTCTTGTGCTGACCAATTATCTGAAAAGAAATTTTAGCTGTCATTTTTCATTTTAAAGATATCCGCAAAGAACTGAATAGTTTAGATATCGTTTTTAATTTTTTATTAAAAACCAAACGTAGCTAGACATTTGAAACAAAAACATTATACAGGGACTTTTTAACAAGGAATGCAGTGTTATTTTTTAATTTGGAATAACATCAAAGATGGCGGCGTAACCATGGCCAACTTTTGCTTTTCTTATAGGCGCCATGCTGAATTTTGGCATTTTCAGATAGTCGTATTTTTTCTCATTTCCGCAATGTATAACATGTTGGCATTATTTTTAAAAACAATGGGATAGTAATAAAAAAAAACTCTTATTTTTTTCGTTGTTTGTCGTGCTTATCAGGTACCCAACTGGTGCTTGGTTACAGACCGCCGGCGACGGACTGACCTTTGGATTAAAACATTCAATTTGTAAAACAAGTAAGTTTATACAACAAGAACCTTATTTTTTAAGTAAATATTCACACTGGTCGCCATTTTCTTGAAGGCATAAAACCGAGCCAGCTTTTCGACATGTTATGCTCTTCTAACTGTTCTTCCTGGAATAGCATTGACCGCATTTGTTATTCGATCCCGCAGCTCCTCGATATTTCTGCGAGTATCGTGATAAATTTCGTAGTTCACAGTTCCCCATAGAAAATAGTCCAGAGAACTTAAATCAGGGGATCTAGCAGGACTTTCCACCACTCCACCATTACCAATCCAGCGATTTGGAAATTGTTGATTCAAATAATTTCGTACAACTGCAAAGTTTGACTTGTGTGGGGTTTGTACGGTTTCAATTTCTTTGTTCGTAATGCTCTCCAAACACGTGTTTGCGGCAATTCCAAATTAGAGGCTACTTCGCGCGTAGAAATTCGAGGATCGTCATTTGTCTAAAAACCAGTAGTTGAAGCTTTGCAAATTAAGGTAATCTAGCGCTTACCATTTCCAAAATATCTCTTTTATCGTTTTCAACATTTCCATGAGGATTATAAGAACGATCCATGGTCCGCTAAATTTCTGTCCAATGTTAGGTATTTTGTACGATTGGGCATTTCTATGAGACAATAATAAACCCTTATCATGTCACGCTTTTCGTTATTGGTAAACGGCATTTTACATCCACAATCAACCACAATTAAGGTTTATTTGGTTAAATGGCAAACCCAACGCTGAGCGCGCAGCTTGATCCAAGTGCATTTTTTTGTTGACGTTGCTTGGCAACGAGTCCGAAGGTCTGTAACCAAGCTCCAGTTAGGTACCTGAAGGGTTTTTGATTATTACACCATTATTTTAAAAAAATAATGCCAACATGTTCATTGCGGAAATGAGAAAAAAACACGACTATCGGAAAATGCCAAAATTCAACATGGCACCCATAAGAAAAGCAAAAGTTGGTCATGGCTACGCCGCCATCTTTGATGTTATTTCAAACTAAAAAATAACACTGCATACCTTGTTAAAAAGTCGCTGTAGAATGTTTTTGTTTCAAATGTCTAGCTCCGTTTGGTTTTGAATAAAAAATTAAAAACGATATCTTAACATTTCAGTTTTTTGCGAATGTCTTTAAAATGAAAAATGATAGCTAAAATTTCTTTTCAGATAATTGATCAGCACAAAAATACGAAACTTTGCCAAATTTAAACATAGGCTCTATCTCCACTAATAAGCGAGATCCCCATGGTGAGCCTCGATATTGAATCACCGGGTATATATCTTTTAATTAGCATTCTAAACAATCATAATCTAAAAAATCATAAAGTTATTAGATTTAAGGAGTTCCATTGGAATACACTTAGGTGTAAATCAAGTCCTGAAGGATATCCATTGCAACCAAACTTTTTTTCCACGGTTACTGCATTTTAAAAAATCTTGGCCAAACACGTTTTATAATATTATTTTTGTTTAGCTCTTAATTCGATGGGTAGAATAACGACGGTCAAAAGATGAAAAAAAATTGTTGCGGGAGGTACAATGTGTCTCTGTTAACGCTGTAGACAAAGTGACCAAAATAAGAATAAATTCTATATAAACATATGAACTATGAAGTTATTCATTACTGACTTAAAGCCTCCTGAGATTTTAGTTATTTGGTATTGTTACAGTACAAAAAGCATTTCGCAAGTAGGTCTGAAACTTGTATATCTAATGTCAGTGAAGATTGTTGTAGTGAACTGATTCCTAGCAATTTTAGTAGTCTTGGCACTTTGGTCCCCTCAATGACATTAAATAATAAAAAAGCTTTCAGGCAAAACTTATTTTAATGCAAAAGTGCTATCCCATGAAAATAACTTTCTGACATTTGTATAAACTTGTTGTCTTATATTTGTGACCTAGAAATGGGCTCTTATCCAAATGTTACACTAAAAAGAATCTTTGCATACTGTCAAGTCGGATATTATTTAAAAAGGCTTTCGTTAACCATCTCAATGTATTTTCAAACAAATTATCAAGTATTACTTTAAATTATAAGAAAACAACTGCGTTTTAGAACATGATCATGACTGGGCAATACTCCAACATTGTGATAGGACAACGTGTGCTGATTTGATAACCATAAGGCCCGATGAACACATCAGTATTTTAAACTCACGGTGCCGTTGCAGCGCAATGACGATGTGGAATACAGGGAGACAGCTGGGGTAGTACATACATAGATCCGGAAACATAGCGGCACCGTACGTCCATGTAAACGTGCTGTTTGTGCCGCAGTTTCCCACGTGGCCGCAACGAAACCACGCATGCAACTCCGGTCTCTGAGGACACTGTGGTGAATGTGGTGAAGACATTGAACTCTTTGTTGGCGAAATTAAAAATATCCAGCGATATGGAAAATGTCCACAGAGGAATACCACAGCAGAACAAAGAGGAAAGGGTCTTGTAGGTTTATTGCAGTCCAGGGGCCCGTAACACAAACTCTACTCATGTAACAAGCGTACAAATAACAAACAAAACGCCTGTAGCTACAATGTGCCGTTGCACAAATGATATGCCATAGAAATGTGGCAACAAAAATAGATTTTTACCCCGCAATGTTTTCTGCAAATGTGTAGGTATATTGGAAACGTTGACAGAATAACATTCTTAAAAATAAATCATTATTTCTAACGATTCCATGGCGTATAATATCATAATTGTATGTTTTCCGAATAAGTATCAATTTCTACACTTGTAAGCGAGTTCTGTAATAAACATTTACACTTGCTGGTTGCCCTAGTGATTTATTACAATTGTACTTAGTTTTCCACATACTGATACCTGTGTAGGCCTATCATAATTATGTGTATAATTGTCACACAGAGAAGTTCTTGGCTAACATGTTTTCCAGTGACTCCAGTGATGATGATAATACTCACCCTACTCAGTATAGGTTTAGGAGTATCACCAATTTTAATTTTCCCTCGGACAGAATTTGTCGAGAGATTTCGACTAAATACGCGGCAATTTGGAAAACTACTTCGGGATGTCGGACCGGCACGGCGCTGGAGCATAAGACAACTCGGTATTATGGTCTATATCCAGAACAAAAATATCTGATGTGGCCAGGCACATGACTTTATCATAATATATATAAAATAAATATTTTAGCTGCATGAGATTCTATTTGATCGAGATCGATCGTCTTTGCATTAAAATAAAACTAGTTAGCCAGTATATGACAGATATTTTGATTCTATTCACAGTAGGTATTGTCAAAACATCAGCGTTTGACACTACCTACTGTCATTAGAATCAAAATATCTGTCAAATCCTGGCTAACTAGTTTTAATGAAGTAGGAGCGATCTCTATAAAATAGAATTTTCACAATCAGCTCAACTATTAATTTTACCAAAAAATATCATAGTCATAAATTATTCAGAATTTCATCTACTTTAATTTATTATTTAACTATTTTGAGGAAATTACAGAAATGGGTGACTCATTTGCGGAATCCTTGAAAAATGCTTAGAGTAAACATCCAGCTCCTTTGGACCCTTTTGAACAAAAACATTATCAGCCCTAAGTTTGGTCATGAAACTTCCAAATATGAAGTTTACTCCCGATACCTTCAGTAGTTCCTCCGGTATAGTCGCCACAAAAACGGGTCCACACATACAGGCGCACATACAAAAGTGACGTTAAGTGGATCGCCTAATTAGCGTTGTCAATGTTTTTATCCTTCGTTCGTATCTCAAATTGTAGGTAGTGAATCGTCAAAGCATCCTTAGAGGCTAGGCTTTTCCTCTGTGGCAAATAACTCCTAAATGGCGATAATATTTGTGGTGAAAATGTCCGGTAATACTTTCTCTTTGGTAATGGGACAAAATGCATATCACTATTTCACCAGTGACTTAACAACTATTGGCTAAAAATGATTTGAAGAAACTTGAAAAATATTTAATTTTATTGACTAAAACTATTCTAATTAAAATGTTTTTTTTTGTATGTGCTGGAAAGAAGATACCGTAAAGGTTTTTGTTTTTTTTTTTCAAATATAATCTTTTAATTCTCTTTCGTTATTTTTTGTTTGTTTCTTTTTGTGATTGTTTCGTTGTTCATTATTTTGTCTGTTAATTCACATATTTAATTTGTTTTTGAAATAATAGGTATACACCAGAAGTACAAACAAACAAAATTACGTACATTTAAATATTGACAAAATTAGGAAACCCACCAGTTTTGTTTTCGTTTAGTTCAGTGGAGAACATCTAGGCTACTAATTTTCAACATACCGGGAAGACCCAATCCTAATGTACGCCTGCCATGGAAATGTTCCGAATCCTGCCTCTTCGCCGCCGACGATCCTCCTCTGAGCCTGCTGCTTCGTCGAGATTCCACATCCTGCAACCAACCAAAACAAGAATTATGGTAACGAGGTGTCAACGAGCCAAAGGCGCGAAGTAGTCGTTTCGCGGCGATGGTTATGATTATTGGTGCGTAGATGTGTCACCGGGCGAAAGTTGGGCTAGCGCATTTCGGAAGCGATGACGTTACTCTTTATTTGTTTATTATTACGGGCATTTTCGTGGTCGTATCCTTGTTGCTTTTTTTTTTCGTCGAAACCGCAGCCGCTGCTTTCACCCGATGGCTACCAAGTCTTGATGAGTTGCGAAGTGATTCAGGAAATGGAAAAAAACACGCGGAAGAGGATTTCTATTATACAATAGGTTGCGTGCGCTACAAATAAAATGATCTAGAACTCTAGACGAATTAAGCCGTGCAATATGGGAATGCGTTGAACAATCGGCTATTGCATGCGCGCTTGAGTTTGAAAATGGTAATGTCATTGCTCGTTTCACATAATTGCACAGGGGCTATCGCAATATGCTGAAAGTACCAATGTCCCACTATTGTTCTTGTCCGTAATAACAGTAATAGCAGTGTACTCCAAGAACGAATGAGAGTAGATTGTGTGAATTTTGGTCTGGGAGACTTGTCGTTCAATATACTACTTTTTTTGCGTAATTCGATTCTATTTTTTATAATAAAATATATTATAAACATAATATCGTACGTTATATCAACGATTCTCAAACGTTGGGTAGCAAAATTATTTGTAAACATTAGCGATTAGCGTAAACCCAATGATTGATATAACAACACGTGCACGAAAAAAAGAAACGTCTCATGATATTCACTAGCCTATAATGTGAAAGTCACAGGTCCCAGTACAAGCAAACCAGTAGCAAAAAATGATATAGAAGAGTCCTATATCAATTTCACTTATAGTTAACCAGAAAAAAATATTACATTCGGATTTACACTTAACAGAGAACATGAAATAGATTAACCACAGTGTGTAATCTGTGAAAATGTATTGGCCAATGCTTTAATGAAACTACTAATAACAACTACTAATAAACTAATGAGATATTTAGAATCAAATCACAATCAATAGAAAAGTAAACCCAAGGATTTATTTTGAATAGACAGCTATAAATCAAAAACAAGTAAATCCAATTTGAATCAAATATTGAGGTGTTCATATTTGGAGAAACATTGTTAAAGCCTTGCATGAAAGATATCTGAAGAGAATTGTCTGGCAAGGAATTTTAAATAGAAATTACTGCTATACCATGTCAAATGATACGGTTAGTCGCTGAATAGAAGACTTGGCTTATGATATTACATTGCAATTAGTAGAAAATGCACAGAAATCTAAAATCACGCAGTTCAACTGGCCGAAGCAACAAACGTTTCAAAGGACGCAATATTATTAGTGTACGTCAGATATATTGAATATCCAGCCAAACAAGTACATGTGAACATCCGAAGAGATATTTAGAAGTATCAATTCTTATTTTGCAATTAAAAAAAAGCATGTATTCTGATGGGACTGCGGAAATGACGAACAAGGGCTTAGTAGCGCATTAACAATAAGGTACACATAGTGAACTATATTAGAAAGACTGGTATAAAAACCCGTACAATGTTTGACAAAATAGCTTCAGCTCATAAACAGGGGCTATTCTTGTTTGACACGATTGATACGATTGTTCGAAGTTCGACTGTAAATTGAATTATGTTTAAGAGACCAGAAGTCACCACTGAATATTTTGACTCATTTGCGGCTCGCTAAGGTGGCTTACTTAGCCAATATATTTTCGCTTATGAACGACGATCTCTGCAGGGTTAACAGACAAACCTTTTATTTTGAATAATAAAATTAATAAAATAGATGCCTGTAAGAACTGGAATTCAGGGCGAAGAAGGTCAAACACGAAAATAACTTTGATGTGTTTCCATCATTTACACAGATAGTGGAGGACAAAACTAAACAAGAAACTTACATTATTCAAAGAGGTGATAGAAATGCTCCTCATTGAAGGTGAAGGAACAACTTATAAATTTGTTTCCACCCAATGATTATATTTGTTTGGTAAATATGTAGATAATAAGTCCCTTCAAAGACGATACTTCAAATAATTTAACTATAGAAGAAGAGCAAAAGCTGATCAACAGACAGAGGATTGTAAATAAGATTTAAATATAGCTAAACTCATGTTAAATGTTCAGAACAAATAACCAATTTTGTCCGAAAAATCGATTAAATTATTGCTTCCGTTTGCGACAACGTATCGGCAGAAAGTGTATTTTCAACGATGATTATAACAAAACACAAATTCCGTAATCCACTAGATATAAGTTCCGCAGAGAATATGTTATTATTTTTTGCTAAAGATTATAATACATAAAATTAAAAAATAAATAGCGATCGTTTATTATTTAACAAGCGACACTTTTATTGCCAAAAATTTCGAAGTATGATACCCAGAGATGTTAAATTACCGCGGCAATTTACGGACTCCATATTAAACTTATGGGGTAATATATCGGTAATATATAATCGGTAAATTACGGTGCTATATTACCCATAAGATGTCAAGTTACCGCGGTAATTTACTCCGTAAATTACAGCGGTAATTTAACATCTCTAATGATCCCTAATTTTATAATGATTGGGTAGCGTCTAGAGAACAAACAAATTACTTGGGTCGCCATGTTAAAAAGTTTGAGAAACGCTGTGTTATATTACTATTATATTATAGGTATATTATATTATAATATATTCGGTGGCGTAGCTACCGCCAAAGCAGCCGTAGCAATGATATGGGGCCCCCAAACTAGAGGGGCCCCAACAAGAGCAAGCAAAAAATCGTAAATCAGAAGTAAAATTATCTAGATTGTAGACTCCCGTGGTCTGAGTCAATGATAAATTCATTTCCGGGTGGAAACCGTTCTTCGCACTTGGTTTGATACTTAGTCCTGAAGATGGATCTTGCAACAGAGTGCGTAATGTCGACTGCTTCAAAGTCATCAACGCGGTTTCCACCCAGAAATCAATTTATCAGTAGTAAAATTTGAAATATACTGCATCGCCTAATTAATGTTATAATTACTTTAGCACCGTGAATTTTGCCTTTAAGAAGCCATGGTTCCTAAACTGGAAATGTTATGTCAGTTTTACACTTATTATCTAATTATGATCCTGTCCCCCATAGTTCAGAATAAGATTATTAATTTTCTTGGGACCAAAGTTAGAAAACAATATTGTTTTAGAAATTAATAAAGCTCAGTTTTTAGCTATTACTAATGGACACAACACAAGATCTATCAAAATTTTACCAACTTTCTGTAGTTTCACGATATGTTTCGACAACAAAAAGTAATAAAGTACCATAACAAATTAGAACAGGTGATTCATTATTTTGGTTTAGAGCTGTAGCCGAATCTACTGCAGTAGGAATTGAAAAGAGTTACGATTTATAGTGTTGGTTACTTTTTCTCAAGTGTATATTTGCAATCATCAACCCTATTTCTACACCCCTACAGCATGAAAAAATTCCAATATTTTATTACAGTATAACTATTGCATTACATTCCAAATGTAACCTACATATATCTTTCACCAAACCAGGATACATATCAACACACATTAAGTTTTTGTGGTCATACCAAGTCACTATAATGTCCAGTCACAGTTTATAAAATAAGTGTTATTATTTTGCTGACTCATGTCGCCTGTTGCATGTTATATGCTCCCAAGTAAAACATCTAAAAAATCCCGGGTCCATCAGAAAATAAAACTTTCGAAAATTCACGATGTTTGCGACAACACGGTGTTTTACTGAAAGTGAACATTTTGTAGAAATATATATCAATGTAGAGGTTTCATTTGTTCGTTTAAACCATACGTCTCCAAATTGCTTGCGCTGTCTTTCTCCCGCTCTTGGCTCACGTCCCACCGTTTTGGAACCAATGGTTTAAACAAATTAAACTAAATTAATATACGGACATACCGTATCATATGGACTTACTACGGTAATGATGAAATAATCAATGTATAGAAGATTGTGATATCCAGAGGGGATATCACAAATTTTAAATAAAACAAAAATTACACCCACAACCTGGATTTGAACCAAGGACCTTTGCGTTTCTAGAACAATGCTCACAATGCATCTGTACTACTGAGGCCTATGACATTTGTTAGGGAAAATTGTCATATCTAGGTAAGGAAGTAGCCAACACTAGTAGCTCAGATGGGAGAGCATTGTGCTAGAAACGCAAAGGTCCCTGGTTCAATTCCAGGTTGTGCCTATATTTTTGATTTATTTAAAATTTGCATCCCGCCTGGTTATCACCGTCTTCTATACATTATTTAAAATGACAATCTATATGCGGTAATTAGTTTCCTTCGCCAGATTCTAGAGATGGAACGGACCGGGAATCGGTCGGATAATCGAATATTAGATATACGGCCATGTAAAATCAAATCAGCCGGATATTTACAGCAAATTGTTGAAACATGAAACTTTGAGGAAGCTGTAAAAAAAGATGAAAAATCACTTCTTGGACTATTTTGAAACACAACAAACGAATGATTATATATACTCGCCTACGGCACCTATATAAACTTTTCGGCGATTTATATCCGTAATTACGTGGTTGACAGTTGATTGACAGTCCGCATCGCCACATTAACTGACAAAAAATTTCAAATATTTGATAAATAGTTATTTATGTACCAAGGGCATTAGACGGATGTTTTTGCCCCGAGGCTGACAGTTTAAAACGCTCTCGGGCCTATCGGCCCTCGCGCTTTTTAAGTCGCCCGAGGGTATAAACATCAAATAATGCCCGAGGTACATACAAAATTTTATGTCCTACAATGGTTTTGTTCCTCCGTTTGAATAATATTAATAAATATTTTGACGTTATCAAGTGACATGCGTTCTTATCAAGTTATCCAGTCAATAACAATACAAACAATTCGGAGTTGAGTGACAATACAGACAATTAATTGTCAGTTTTATGTCCTACAATGGTTTTGTTCCTCCGTTTGAATAATATTAATAGTATATTATTTTACGTGCACATAGCTAAGGATATAAATCGCGAGCATGAAGTTTATACGCGAGCCGTAGGCGAGCGAATAAACATGCGAGCGATTTATATCAGTTGTGTGCGAGTCGAATACGACGTTTTATCTACGACTCATAAATTCCATTTTATATCAAATCTTTTAAATCTATTTGTCAATGGTGGCGAGGCGAAATGTCAAATAACTGTCATCCACGTAGGGTTGGACTGACTTTGACAGTACATTCATATAATGATGAGAATACCTTCAGATAATGAAGTCATTATTTGAACGAACTGTCATTATTATACAACGCTAGTGTCATTATAATCATTGGCGCGTATCATGATGGGAATTATAATATAGTCATAGATACGTATGCAATGAACTTATTATATGTGAGTCGTAGATAATAAATATTTTGACGTTATCAAGTGATATGCGTTGTTATCAAGTTGAATAACAATACAAACAATTCGGAGTTGAGTGACAATACAGACAATTAATTGTCAAACTTATAACCTTAATCGCCAATAATTGACATTGATGAGTGGCTATACAGACAATTAATTTATAACCTTAATCGCAAATAATTGACATTGACAATTCAAAATTTACAATTTGTATGACAAATATTTGATGTATTTGACATATAATCATGGCAATCCTTTTTTAAATCAATTTTTATTGCCCTAGGGCGCAAAAAGAAGCTGTTTTCGTTCCGGTATCTACGGTGTAAAATCACCGTCTTCTGTGGTAAGATGTCACTTTATGATCATTTAGAACATAAATGGAATTTATGAGTCGTATATAAAGCGTTGTGTTTGACTCGCTGATAACGGATATAAATCGCTCGCATGTTTATACAAACTTCATGCTCACGATCCATATCGTTAATAATTATGTGCTCGTCAATAATATGCTAATTGTCTCAATGGTGGCGAGACGTACTATCACCCATCTATTGAAACTGACAACCAGTTACTCACTGATTTAGATTCATGTTTGATTCTGAAAGTTTTGATAGCACATCTCTTTTAGCTGCAGTTACACTATCTGTTCACAGAATTGAATTTAGAGACGTTACGTGAGTACATCATTAATTTGAGGTTAACATTCGGCGGAAATGCACTTACTGCAAACATCCGGTACATCCTTGCGGTACATCAATGTTAAAGCAATGTCCATAACTGTGCGCTTACTCATTATTAATTCAGTTCACGAACTTTACGGCCAGATGAAACTGTTGGTACGCAGCTTTAATAAACCTTATACTCATAATTTATTTTCCGTGCTTATTTAAGCACCGAAGCTTTGCAGATCATATGCAAATTTTATTTAACTGTAAGCGAAAATTGAACATTTGACTGAAAATGTGATAGGTAACTAAGCTAAAGTTATCTGCTTCTTTGCACAGTTGCACGGTGACATTTAAACTACTTTGTTAGTTAGAAAAGATATTTATAGAATACAAGCTGACAAGGTTGATTTTCTGTCAAATCGATAATCGGTTTTGATAATATTCTTACTTAATTGCAGTTCCTTTGTCATAAACAATATTGTGAAAGAGATTAGAATTCAAGTATTAGTTTTGAGCATTCGCCAGTTTCTAGAAGGTCTGCATCGGCGATATTAACTGGAATTAAGCCAGTCAAATGGACGGGAAAAGGTTGTATGGTCGTCTAATAAGCGTGTTTAAGTGTATATCTCTCGATTCAATATCATCATAGGTTTACGAAAAATGCAATTGAAAAATTAATTAAGCATTAATATCAAGTAGTATCAATCAATAAAGTTTTGTCTTAACTTTGTTGCTGACGTTGTCGGCTTTATTTTTTGCTTTAATCATGTCTAAAATACAATAAGGTAATACAAGATATACAATAAATACAAATAAATAAAATACAAAAAGGATATACATTTCATCAACATAGCAGTTATGAGTTGGAAATTAAGTAAAATTAAATGATTAAGTAGTATCGTTCGAATGTGATTTTTATCTTAACGACATGGTGCCTCAAAAAATAATGCTTCATATACGTTTTACGATGTGTTGTTGTAAAATGTTTCATTATGGATGCCCGTCGGCTAACACATATGTATATATTTATTGTGTAGGTAATTTAAAGTTACTTTAAAGTAAATTTTGAATTTGTTTGACTATCTTGTATTAACTTATCGTGTTTTAGATATAATTAAAGGAAAAGTTAAGTTGAACCGTCAGCAACAAAGAAAATACAACATTTTATTGCTATCTAACTCCCAAAACCCTTTATAAAGTTGTATTGAAATTCACTTGTAAAAATAGTTATTTCAACATTTTTTACTTTATCATACGCAGTATGTAAAGTATTGTAATCATGCCAAAAAAATTTTTTGAGATTTTAGCGGAAATATGTCTTTTTGGGTCCCCTGAACATTTTTGACCAAGGTACAAAAAAATGTCTGTGTGTGTGTGTGTGTGTATGTGTGTGTGTGTACCCGTTTTTGTGGAGACGATTCCGGAGAAACTACTAATGGTATCGGGACGAAACTTCATATTTAGAAGTTTTATAACCAAACTTAGAGCTGAAAAGCTTTCTGTTGAAAAGGGTCCAAAGGAACTGGTGGTTTACTCATAGCATTTTTCGAAGATTTTGCAAATGAGCCGCTATTTGTGTAATGTCGTCAAAATAGTTAAATAATAAATTAAAGGAGAGGAAATTTTCCATAATTTATGTATATGACATTTTTTGGTAGAATTTATAGTTAAGCCGCATGAGCAAATTGTATTTCATCGAGATCGGACGTACTGCTTTAAAACTAGTAGCCAGGATATGTCAGATTATTTTGATTCTAATGACAGTAGCTAGTGTCAAACGCTAATGTCTTGAAAATGCTACTGTCAATATAGGCTGCGTTCGGATATTGAACACCGTTACACCTTTTACACCCAATAACACGTAAGTGTCATTTGGACGGTGTACCCGCTGTCAACGAAGTACAATATCCGAACGCAGCTTTAATCGAGATATTTGTCTAGTTCTACTAGTTTTATTTTAATGCAGACAGCCGATCTCGATCAAATAGAATCTCATGCAGCTAAACTATTAATTTTATATATAGTATGATAAAGTCATGTGCCTGGCCACATCAGATTTTTACTTTATCATACGCAGTATGTAAAGTATTGTAATCATGCAAAAAAAATTTTTTGAGATTTTAGCGGAAATATGTCTTTTTGGGTCCCCTGAACATTTTTGACCAAGGTACAAAAAATGTCTGTGTGTGTGTGTGTGTGTATGTGTGTGTGTGTGTGTGTACCCGTTTTTGTGGCGACGATTCTGGAGAAACTACTAAAGGTATCGGGACGAAAGTTCATAGTTAGAAGTTTCATAACCAAACTTAGAGCTAAAAAGCTTTCTGTTGAAAAGGGTCCAAAGGAACGGATGGTTTACTCATACCATTTTTCGAAGATTTTGCAAATGAGCCGCTATTTGTGTAATGTCGTCAAAATAGTTAAATAATAACATAAAGGAGCGGAAATTTTCTATAATTTATGTATATGACATTTTTTGGTAGAATTTATAGTTTAGCTGCATGAGCAAATTCTATTTCATCGAGATCGGTCGTACTGCTTTAAAACTAGTAGCCAGGATATGTCAGATTTATTTATTCTAATGACAGTAGCTAGTGTCAAACGCTAATGTTTTGAAAATACTACTGTCAATATAGGCTGCGTTCGGATGTTGAACACCGTTACACTTTTTACACCCAATAACACGTAAGTGTCATTTGGACGGTGTACCCGGTGTCAACGGAGTACAATATCCGAACGCATATTTAATCGAGATATCTGTCTAGTTCTACTAGGTTTATTTTAATGCAGACATAGCCGATATCGATCAAATAGAATCTCATGCAGCTAAACTATTAATTTTATATATAGTATGATAAAGTCATGTGCCTGGCCACATCAGATTTTTTTAAAATATAATTAAGTTTTTGGTTGGAATGGTTTGTTTATGCACATAGTTTTCAGTACAAGAATTGAAATTACTGGAAATATGATTTTACTTCCTATTGTATTATTTATTGTTTCATTAGCCTATTGGGGTTATATGTACATTCAGCCGATTAACTGGAGAGTGAAAAGCCAGACTTGATCGGAAATTCCAAATACTTATATCACAGCATAACGTCCTCGGTTTATGTTACATAAGTCTTTCGGCTGGGTTACAGAAATATAATCGCACAAGCATTTAATTAATATATTGTGCAATATTTGTTGTAATGCTTAGGTGATAAAAACAATAGAATTCGACACAGTAAGTTAAAAAGTAAATATAAACTTTTTCACACTTGTTCAGCATATTTTATTTGATTTTATTTTATTTTATTTTATTTTTTAGTTATACATTAATCGGTTAGTCCTGTTTTTATCCATTGCGAATCACTTCGGATCAAAATGGAACAACTATTTCCTTCATTTAGTTTATCTTTAGTTCTAGCTTCATGCGTAAAGCATTTCATGCAGTAAATTTTATGATGGATCATTTCATACAAATAGATAGGTCTTGTAAAGCTTACAATAGTGGCACAGAATAAATTAAGAAAACAAGTTTTAGTTCACATTGAAATTCAAATTTTGTATTCGCCATGATCAAATACAAATACAAGGAAAATAAAAGCAACAATATAAGGTACGTCAACAATACAAATATAAAGACATTAGAGAAAACGGTACATACAGTATAAGTAGTATTTACATCCAACACAAACTCATCGATGGAATAGTAGGTCTTTGACATTAGAAATGCTTTCAATGCTCGCTTGAACATCATTACGCTAGGGCAATCAATATTGTGTTTTGGAAGTCTATTATATAATCTCATGGGTGCAACAGCGGGGCTATTCACAAGTACCTATATCAAATCAAGGATACGGTACATAAACCGCAACATTGTTACGGGTGTTGTAACTGTGAATACATGTGTGAGTTTGATATTTCGCTATATTTTATTAATGTAAAAACAGGAAACAAAAATTTACACTGCCGGAGCAGTCAATACGTCAATATGTCGCTGCAGAAAAATAGGCCTATACGACACTCTCGAGCCAACTGAAACCAGCTCGCGGGTAATGGTTTCTTGACCTAGTAAGATATCGTTCATATGATCAGACGAACTTCAGCAAATAATTCCATAATCTCTGGAGTGCACGTGACCATACTATAGGAGGTTCATAATGGCAAGGGATATAGCTTGTTTGACGCTTCTGAAAAGATAACTGAGGGCATAAAGTTTAGCACAAAGTATTGAGCAATATGCTTCCCAAGTGATCTTATGGTCTATCATCAGACCTAAGAAGACTACAGAGTCTCGCTAGTGTATAATATCTCCATTCATGCGTATTAACCAACTCTCCTTACGTGATTATTCGGCAAAAACTTCATCAATACTATGTTTTAGAAGCATGTAACAGAAATTCGCACTGCTCCACTAAGGGATTACATCCGTGGTTGCTCGGGACAAATGAATAGCACCACACAGAAAGGCCGATGACAAGAGATAGTTGGTGTCATCAGTATTGGTGTAACCAATATTGGTCCTAGAAGATTGCCCTGCGGAACTACACAGAAAATTGGTTTTGACTCCGATCTAGAGTCACCTTTAGCAACACAATTTGGGCGCGATTGGCTAGATAAAATGAACGTCAGTTATTAGCAAGCCTTCGTATTCCCATGGTATTTGCTTTATGAAAAAGTAGCTCATGGTTTATAACATCGAAGGCCTTGCTGAAGTCATCGAACAGTCCGGCAGTGATATTTCCATCGTTTAATAAACCATATTTTGAGAAACGTGATTTATTGCACCATTTAATATGGATTCAGTGCTGCGGCCTAGTCGAGAGCCGTGCCGGTTGTATGATAGACAATTGGTCTTAACGAGAAAATCGAAGATCCTACTGTAAAATACTTTTTCAGCTATACGGACCAGTTGGTTCTGGACAGCAATAGGTCGGTACTTCTGAGAATCCTTTCTCGAGCCCTTATTCTGAAGCACAGGTATCACCCTTGGAGTTTTTAGACCATCTGGAAATTTTCCCTAGCTTAGAGATCTATTCAGGAGATACAAGAGCTGTAGTTCAACATGGTGATAACATGATTATGAGATTTTTCTGTTCGAACACTATGTTCACAAGACAACTCGCTGGATGTTATAGGGTTAAAAAACATAATTGAGTCATTATAATGAATTCGGTACTCAACGGCACCCATGTGATTACGCTTTGCAACATTGACAATGAAGTCATTTATGTAGTTAGCAATGATAGTTGGAGCAGTAAGGATTTAGTTTCAATTTTAACAGTGCCACTTTCCTGTTTTTGCTGCTTTAAGTGTTGTTTGATGAATTTTGTATTAGGCCATCGTACTGACTTTCTTTCTCTTCGGAGGTAATTTTGATAATCTTTTTTAACTGTTAGGTATACTTTGCGAAACTTTTTGTCGTTAACCACTTTATCACGATACTAAAGACTTTCCATGTATTGTGAGGCATGTATGGCACTGCGATTTACCCAACATTTATCGTTAGCCCTGCGTGGTTTCAGTTGTTTAAGAGGAAAACACATGTTAAAGTAGTATAGGAAATCACTTAAACAATGCTTCTACGAATAACTGTGCAGTGTACACTTTCTTCCACAAACAATTGGATAAAAGCGAGCTGAAATGGATTCTTAAATGATACTTAAAACGTAATGGTAATTCTGCTAAGGCTGGTAACACTACGCTGTTTTATACACCACTGTGACTTGGGTTCATATTATATTCTGTAACATTCTGTACATTCTATAACGCTTGTATTACTGCGGCTGGTAGTAACAAGCTTCAGTTATTTCGTATCCTAGGGAAGAAATTATTTTTATCGATGTATCCTAGGATGCTGCATATTCGCCCAAAACAATTTTTTTCATCCGGTTCATTTCAAAACGTTATATGATGTAAATAACATCTTTTTGTAAACATTTAGCTGTGGCTACCGGCTGCATTACATATATTGAACAATCGAAGTATTGTTTATACCTATCAATCTACGAAATGTAGTCGTAAATAAACACACACGATACAATATGCGTTGAGTTACATGTAACCGTACTGCCGCAGATTAAAAATTTTAACTGCGGGTCCAGCAAATACAACTTGGTCGATCGTACGCACACACCATCCATTTTCGTCAAATTCATTCCAATTTAATTATGTATATACAATAAAATCGTACTGCGGTATTGGACCAGTGCTCAAAGTCCGCCACTGACGGTGCGATTCCTTCGGTTTTATTTAAGAAGAAGAGAATATAACTACAATTTGTTTCGCATCAAGACAGTAGCCGCTCAGAGTCGATGAACAAGGGTCCATGTCCAAAGCGCCCCCCCCCCCCCCGACATTTGAAATTTCAAAATTTTCTTATGTCAAAGTGTTGTGCTTGTTTTGTGCCGCAAACTAGAAGTTTTGAACTTCATACGTTTTCATGCAATAAGCACTTTCGAATTTTGATGCCATGTTTAATGCCATGTCTAATATTTTGTGAAGTTGTAGTGGTAGTTTTGTTCAGTATTGTTTGACATTTCGCATTTTGACATGGTGCCCGCTATCGCTCCTTGATAACAGCGTACTTGCTGCCTGAAATCGAAGCCCGTGATCTCCACGAGGTTTGGTTTCCACAAGACGGCGGAGTTACTTGCCACACAACTGACACAACACGTGAAAGCATGGCTTTATTGCCAGAACAATTCGGTGAACGGTTAATTTCACCAATGGTTCATTTCCATTGGTGGCTACGTATAGTCCTAAGTGTACGTGGATAAGCCGGCTACAATTGAGGAATTGGAAGCCAACATTGTTCGCGTCATTCGCCAAACACCACTTGAAATGCTGGAGAATATTTGAAAGAACTAATCTTTAAAGGATAAATGTAAATAATGGTTCTTTTGTATGATAACAAAGATTTACAAAGACATTTTTGTTTCTTTTATTTTTGAAAAAGAACCTCTAAATCACACAGTACTATCAAATATCTGTGATAACTGATAACTATTTATTTGTAAGTGATAATTGCACAATGATTATTTATTGCAGCAACGATATTTAGCATTGCGAGATTGAAAAAATGCATAATATTAAGAAACAATCTTTGTGATGTTATAACTAAAAAACTATTTAACAATATTTAATCATTCCACGTGTCCATTATTCAAGTACAAAGAAAAGTTCAGCGAAACTCCGACAAAAAATTGTTGAATTTGAAGTTGTATACCACCAACGTATGTTACGTATGCATTATCAACACGCGCGCTGCCTGCGAGAACCCGGGTCCCGGACGAAAGAGAGAGACGGATAGCTCCCAAGTAGAAAAATGCTTATAACTCAAAAGCGAAAAGAGCACAATACTTCTGGTTTGCGGCACAAAACAGTACAATACTTTAGCATCGAAAAAAGTTTGAAATTTCTTTCGAATTTGGAAGTTAGGTCAGGCATGTCCACAGCCCCCGTCAGAAAAATGCTTATTGCTCGGAAACGAATGGATCACAAAACTTCTAGTTTGCGGCACAAAACAGCACAAAACTAGCACAAAACTTTGGCATTAGAAAATATTCGAAATTTAAAAGTGGGGGGGCTAGCATATCCACAGCCCCCCTTCAGAAAATTACTTATAACGCCGAAACGAAAGGAGCACAAAACTGTTGGTTTCCGACACAAAACAGCACAAAACAAGCACAAAACTTTGACAAGAAAATTTTGAAATTTCGAATATGCGGGCTGAGGACATGGACCCGATGAACAACCGACTTAGTAAGTTATCGGCCTTTATTCTCGTCAACTAAACATCAAATCCCCTTTTCAAATATAATAAGAACCACATTTACCAGAATAAGGAGTTATGCGAAGTACAAACCTACATCATATTGACCACGATTTTCATTACTAATGCGGTATTGTATGTGCGCGATAGCTTGTACAGAATATCGGGCCCGGCGCGTGATATTTTTCTCGTGTGTGGGAAAAAAATTCTGGCGCCATTCGGATAAAATTCAGTTGCCAATCCACCAGTTTTGTACACGATTGAAGTATTCACCTTGGTATCAATTGACTCTAAAATATAATCTGAAATTTTATAATTTGCATGTAGTTTTTATCACAGTATCCGTTGAGGGTTAATAGTGTTGCCCGATCTATTGTGACCAAACTGGCAACCCCGTTCATTATTTATAAAGTACAGTAAGTGGCGGGTTTTAAGGATGCGCGGCCGAAAAAAAATACTGTTCTTGAGACCTTGAAACATTATTTGGTATGTTTATTCGTTTTTCGTAATTGTTTATTTGTAAATCGGTCTCAATCAACGTGATTATTAAGGCAATTAGATTTCGACAACATTTTTTTACGAACAAAAATGATTTCGGTTTCTGTATAGTATACGGCTGCTGCAGAGAATTTAATAGGGGTTAAAGGGGATACAGTTCTTTTTGCAATTATTTCGGTAAACCGTATTGGAACATATAAACTATAAACCAAAAACAAATTTATAGCGATAATGTGCACTACAAGATGGCGAAACAAGTCCACAAGCGAACTTACACGACATTATTTGAGTGAAGTACAATACGCGTTAATTGCAATTTGCTTTCATGTGGTAATGGCTATATATAACATTCGTTTTAGAAGAGCATTAACGTTAATATCTCGATTTTATCTCCGTTGAATCTATTTTATGCGGTTATTTATTATAAAATCCTCACTTACAGTACATATATTATTATTATTAATCATTCCTTCATCTACCAATCGGTGTAGGGGTATCTACATAAAATCAAAATCTACAATTCATCCTAACTTAAAATAATTTTGTATAATAATATAACTCATCAACGTTATTCTGTCAATCGTTTCTGGGTTCGCTTCTTTGCTGGCTTCTGGTATACTCTTCCCTCTCCTAATTATTGCCTTAGCCACGGTGTCGTCCCAGTCTTCTACTGGTCTACCTCTTCGCCTTCTTATGGTTATTCTTGATTCCCATATATTTCTCACAGGTCTGCTATCCACCATTCTTTGCATGTGATCCCACAAACTGAGCTATCCCTCCTCTACATAGTCCAAAAAGCGTTCCTCCCAAGTGCCTTTCTTATGTCGTCGTTCCTTTCCCTGTCCATTCTGGTTACTCCCTAGACACCTCGTAGCTATTTCATTTCTGTGGCCTGTATTTTCCTCTTCATCGATCGATTTAAAGTCCAAGATTCGCTTCCAAAGGTCAATGTAGGTCTAAATAAGGTCCTGAATATTATCATTTTTGTGTCGCTCATTTCTTCCTTCTTCCTAATAAATTTCTTATTCATAGCGTGATTCATTTTAACTGTTTTCTGTATTCTTTCACTTATGTCCCTGTCCTGTTTTCCGTTGTGCTATATTATTATTACAAGGTATTTAAATTCGTCCACTTATTCGATATTTCTGTCTCGATTTTTATGTTTATCTTCCCCATTTCCACTGACGTCACCATTATCCTCCTCTTAATCTTGTTTATTTTCATACAATTCGATTTAGGGTTTCGTTCCATACATCTATATTGTTCATAATTATAATGTCGTCAGCAAATGCCCATTCTAAAACTTCTACGCTTTGTAATTTTCGATATCCTATGCTGAGTTTCTTCAGTTTGGATCTGCACTGCTTAATGATTTCGTCCATAAATACTGTTAACAGTACCGGGCTCAGAACTCCTGTCGCGTGCCTTCTTTTGTCTTGAATATGGTAAATCTACCATAGCTATTACAATGTTAACTATGTCATAAATAAAACATGAAATCTCATGTTTTATTTATGACATAGTTAACATTGTCTCTGTATATGTTATTATTGCTTCCTGTGTCTCCAATCTACGGTTCAGCGCTGCCCATACTCTCTGAACTCTAACAAATGCCTTTTCCAGGTCATTAACGCCAAATATGTTTTCCGATTGCTTTTAATGTCTTTTTTCCATAATTTGGCTGACAGTGAAAATGTGGCCCTGGATACTTCTTCCTCTTCTGAAACCGCTCTGCGCCTCTTCCAGTGTCGGTTCAATTATCGTTCTTAATTCTCTTCATCTTAATCTAATACTCTTTCATATGCTTCCACTGCCGTACTTAACAACGTTATGCCCCTGTAGTTGTTACAATTTCTTGTATCCCCTTTTTATGTATGGGTACTATTACGCCGGTTAGCCAATCTGTAGTGTTCTCTTCTGATTCCCGGCTTTTCTACATAACTCCCAGAACATATTTATGCCATCCTCTCCCATATATTTTAACATCTCTGTTGTTCTTCTTGTCATGTCCCGGAGCTTTAACATTTGTTTGATTCTGTATCGCTTCTTTTATCTCTTCTAAGGCTATCTCATTCTCTACGTCTTCGCTTTGTATATTTTCTTGTTGGTCGGTTCTTTCTAATTCATCGTCTTGCTGTTCCACTATTATATTGAGCAGCTCTTGGAAGTACTGTCTCCAGCTTTTCATTATTTCCGCCTGTTCCGTAATAATTTCTCTATCCTTACTTGTTACTGATATAATGTCTAGTAGAATAACTTTTGATTACTTCTACTGTCTTTTTCCATTTTTTCTCCAAATCTTTTCCAAGTTATCTCTTTTTCCTCTTTTACCACCTTCTTCACATTTTCTCTCCGTTTTGTATGGATTGTATGTTATTTCAGTTCTGTTTTGGAAATATGCTCTCCATGTATCTTTTTCATTTTAACCTGTTCTCTCACTTCTTCATTCCAGCAAGCGGTCACTTTTCTGCTCTTTCTCACATTTACGGCGACGCAAACCTCTCTTACCGCTTCATGTATATCATGTATATATATATATCATGTATATTCGCCACATTTCTTCGATATTTGTCGGTTCAGTCTGTGTTTCTTTCAGGATTCCCCCTATTCTTCTTTGATATCTTGTGGCTGTCTCTTGGTCTCTCAGTTTATGTTTTAATTGTCTCATAATCTTTTCATTTATCTTGGTCTGTGTCTTCCATCTTCCAAGCTTTTCTCAATTTTGCTATTACCATGTAATGGTCACTACCTATTTCTGGTCCTCTGTATACTTTCACATCCATCACTTCTCTTCCGTTACTTCGACTTACCACTATACCGGGTGATTCAATTTCTAGGCTCACCATGGGGATCTCGCTTATTAGTGGAGACAGAGCCTATGTTTACATTTGGCAAAGTTTCGTATTTTTGTGCTGATCAATTATCTGAAAAGAAATTTTAGCTGTCATTTTTCATTTTAAAGATATCCGCAAAAAACTGAAATGTTTTGTTTTTCTTATGGGCGCCATGTTTTGGCATTTTCCGATAGTCGTGTTTATTCTCATATCCCCAATGTATAACATGTTGGCATTATTTTTTAAAACAATGGTTTAATAATAATAAAAACTTTCTTCTTTTTCTCGTCGTTTGTCGTGCTTATCAGATACCCAACTGGTGCTTGGTTACAGAGTGCTTTGGATTAAAGACATTCAGATTGTAAAATAAGCACGTTTATACAACAAAAAGCTTATTTTTTAAGTAACTGTTCAAATTAGTCGCCATTTTCTTGAAAGCATAAAACCGAGTCAGCTTTTCTACATGTTCTTATGCTCTTCTAACTGCTCTAACTGCTAACTGCATTGACCGCTTTTGTTATTCGATCCGCAGAACCTCGATATTTCTGCGAGTATCGTGATAAATTTCGTCGTTCGCAGTTCCCCATAGAAAATAGTCCAGAGGACTTAAATCAGGGAATCTAGCAGAACATCACTCCACCACTCCACCAATACCAATCAAGCGATTTGGAAATTGTTGATTCAAATAATTTCGTACAACTGCAAAGTTTGACTTGTGTCGGGTTTGTACGGTTTAAATTTCTTTGTTCGTAATGCTCTCCAAACACGTGTTTGCGGTAATTACAAATTAGAGGCTATTCCCGCGTAGAAATCCGAGGATCGTCATTTATCTAAAAACCAGTAGTTGAAGCCTTGCAAATTATAGTAATCTAACGTTTACCATTTCCAAAATATCTCTTTGATCCTTTTCAACATTTCCATGAGGATTATAAGAATTGCGGGGTTTACTAAACGTTTCATGGTCCGGTAAATTTCTGTCCAATGTTAGGAATTTTGTACGATTGGGCATTTCTATGAGAACAATAATAAACCCTTATCATATCACGCTTTTCGTTATTGATAAACGGCATTTTACATCCACAATCAACCACAATTAAGGTTTATTTGGTTAAATGGCAAACTGAGCGCGCCGCTTGATCCAAGTGCATTTTTTGCCGTTCCTTGGCAACGAGTCCGGCGGTCTGTAACCAAGCTCCAGTTAGGTACCTGAAGATCTTTTGATTATTAGGTACACCATTATTTTAGAAAATAATTCTATCATGTTATACATTGCGGAAATGAGCAAAGGCACGACTATCGGAAAATGCCAAAATTCAACATGGCGCCCATATGGAAAACAAAAGTTGGCCATGGTTACGCCGCCATCTTTGATGTTATTTCTAATAAAAAAATAACACTGCATTCCTTGTTAAAAAGTCGCTGTAGAATGTTTTGTTTCAATTGGCTAGCTACGTTTGGTTTTGAATAAAAAATTAAAAACGATACCTTAACATTTAAGTTTTTTGCGGATATCTTAAAAATGAAAAATGATAGCTAAAATTTCTTTTCAGATAATTGATCAGCACAAAAATACAAAACTTTGCCAAATTTAAACATCGGCTCTATCTCCACTAATAAGCGAGATCCTCATGGTGAGCCTCGAAATTGAATCACCCGGTATAGTTTATTATTGATTTTTATCCGCTGTTTTTCCCCTGTCTTGTAAACTTGTTTATATCGTTATGTTCATAAAACGTAGTAGTTATAATCATGTTCCTTAAGGTACAGTACTCAATCAATCTTTGCCCATTTTATCTTCCCCGTAGCTTCCAGTTACTTCTGATATTGTTCCGCTCTTTCCAATGCTCCCATTGAAGTCTCCACTAACGTATCCTTTGCCACTGCAATTCTCCGTTATCATTTACAAATCCCCCCTAATAGGTCCTTCTCGTGAGCTCTCTCGTCTTCGTTTGGCCTATATACAGTTACAAATGTCATATGTCTGCCTTTGCCTGTTGTTATTTCCACCGTGAGAATTCTTTTTGAGTGCGCTTCCCATTTATTTATGTACTTGACCCAACTTCGGTTGATTATGCATCCCACGCCCGCAGTAGCGTGCTCTCCATCTTTTACTCCCTTGTACACCAGTAGATGGCCATCATCTCCTACTATCTCTCCCTCCTCCTTCCTATTGGTTTCTGTTGTTCCTATTGTTAATATGTCGTTATTTAATCTATCGAACTCACAAAATATTTCCTGTTCCTTCCCTTTCATTCGTCTAATATTCCATGTAGCCAGCTTCCATACTTTTTAATGCCCGTGTCCAGTCCAGTATCTTTGACATTGTCGTCTATTATATTTCTTTGTATGTTATTTTTTAGTTTGCTTTCTGTTTTTTGTTAGGTTGGTTTTTATTTCCCATTTGGTTACTCCCAGTTCTTTATCATTTCAGCTGAATTCCTTTCCATTTATTGTAATCTTCCTGTATCCCATTCTTACCGTTGCTCACTTTAGTCTTTGTTCTTTAGCAATGCTATTTATTTCCCTGTGGACTCCTCTCTTCAATGGTCAAATCATGTTGTATGTATATCTCTTTATTTCCCAATTTATTTTTGCTACTCATTACTAGTTTATTAGTTTTTGTCCCAGGATTCCACCATTGTCTAATTATTGATTTAGTAGCGTAGGCAGTGTAGTACAGTGTAGGCATACATATAATAAAATGCATAATACTAATATTAATAATAATAATATTAAAAATAAAATTAAGAAAATTAGGGCAGTCTAGAGCCCTACGATAAATCTTCAACCGTAACGTTATACAGAAATTTTCGAATAACCGGCAGTTGCAACTAACCTTCCGTCAACCAAATATTATAAAATCGACTCTAGGACTGTAAGACCCTAAGAGGATCGATGTTCAACCTGAACACAACGATTGTAACACAATGCAACAATTTTCGAGCCATATCGCTCCCATCTCAAATGGTTCCAACGCAAAATTACAGTAGGCCAACACACTAACAAAATCGAGAGGCTTTGCAATATTTGGTCGAATTCTTTTTATGGCTTTCTGAAGTTGATATGGTTTTAGGTCAATTTTTCGACCATTTGCAATGCGTAAGCCATTAAAATGCATCAATATATGAATGAAACAAGTGTAATAAAGTAGTCTATTTATTTTTATTTGATTTATAACTGATATTTAAATTATTCTTGTATCCTTTTGTTTATGTTCCCAAGAAATTTAACATTTACATGAAACACTATAAAATGTGGACGTACAGGTAGACGTCTATTTGTCTTAAAAATTTTCTTGTTCTGCTTATGTTATAAAGACGAACATTTGCGACGCAAAATGGTTTGCAGACTTGCAGTATAAACAGGTTGTGTTAGGATTTCACACCAAAACAGACAAAGCATAAATTTTTCAGTAAATTATTTAAGCTCGCATACGCGAAATATATTTATTTCCAACGTAACTTGGTCACCAAACGTCTTTTGCAAAAAGTGCTATACCCAATGCACAAATAATGCTCAGCCACATCATCAATCGTTGCCGCTTACGAGAGATTTTCAAACTCCTCATGTCATCATTCCTTAAATTTATTGGGAAAAAACTAAAAATACAAAAATAATAAAAAAAAATCTGATGTGGCCAGGCACATGACTTTATCATACTATATATAAAATTAATAGTTTAGCTGCATGAGACTCTATTTGATCGAGATCGACCATGTCTGCATTAAAATAAAACTACTAGAACTAGACAGATATGTAGATTAAATCTGCGTTCGGATATTGAACTCCGTTGACACCGGGTACACCGTCCAAATGACACTTACGTGTTATTGGGTGTAAAAAGTGTAATGCAATGTGCGAACGCAGCTTATATTGACAGAAGTTATTGTCAAAGCATTAGCGTTTGACGCCAAGACTACCTACTGTCATTAGAATCAAAAAATCTGACAAATCCTGGCTTCTAGTTTTCATGCAGTACGACCGATCTCGTAGAAATAGAATTGGCTCATGCAGCTAAACTATTGATTGTACCAAAAAATGTCATAGTGATAATTTATTCAGAATTTCCTCATCTTTAATTTATTATTTAACTATTTCGACGAAATTCCAGAAATGGCGGCTTATTTGCAAAATCTTTCAAAAATGCTAAGACTAAACCTCCAATTCCTTTGGACCTTCTTCAACAGAAAGCTTTTCAGCTCTAAGCTTGGTTATGAAACTTATAAATATGAAGTTTCGTCCCGATACCTTTAGTAGTTTCTCCGGAATCGTCGCCACAAAAAACGGGTACACACACACAGACATTTTTTTGTACCTTGGTCAAAAATGTTCAGGGGGCCCAAAAAGACATATTTCCGCTAAAATCTCAAAAAAATTTTTTGGCATGATTACAATACATACTGCGTATGATAAAGTAAAAATCATTAAAATGAAACAAAAAGTTTCGTCAAGATTTGTTTTGTAAACAACAAGAATGCCCTTGTTAGTACGCAGTGAATTCTTTACTTATGTAATTAAAAATATGTCGACATTATAAAATAAAACCTTGCTTGTTCGTAATCAAATTATCAGTTTGATTTGAAAAAGCTAATGTGCAAATAAGGCGAACTAATCAAAAAAATAGCTAGTGCCCATTCGGTACGCACATGTAGCAAGTCCTCAAAGAAAATTTTCATGTATTAGAAAATGCGGCGATGCATGAATGTCCGATGCATTTACTGTTGCAGTGCAACTCTGGCGGTCCGAAATCATAAACGAATATTGTACAAATTTGTTGGTATGTCATAGATTTTTTTGTGTTTTATAAAAATCAGCCGGTAATCAAGGATCGATGAAAAATATTCGGTGAACGAATTTAAAAAGAAAAATAAATCACTCATGGCATCGTTTAAAGTGTTTAGACCAATCAATAACAAAAATTTTCGATTTGCGTGGCAAATATATTTGCCAAATATTTAACATGTGGCGAATATTTGATATTTGGCAAGTATACGAATGTGTAGCCCCGGCTTAAGATCAGTGTAGCCAGACGTCCCTATTTTAGCGGGACTGTCCCGAATTCAACAGACAAATTCCGAGTCCCGCATTTCCCCTAAAAATCCCGACAATGAGATATCATAAAAGTGGTAGAGATATTTACTAAAAGTACCTACCAATAAATTGTTAAATCTGTGTTACATGAACGATTGGTCGGAAAACCACACAAAAATTATTGAATTTCTCGCCTTATGTTATTTTTAAGGTACAGACACATTATTCACTTGTGACGTTTTAACACACTTTTAAACGAGTTTTGTCATAGTTAGTTTCTCATACGTCGTCCAGACTCTCGCGAGACAGCGAGAGACCGCGAATCGGGAGAGTGTGGATGCCACATTCACCCAAATCCGTTAACATTCGAATTGCCAGAAGTCTCTGCGGATGCAGATAGTCGGATAAAAATCACGCGTTCGGCGAGTGTCTCGCTTCTTTTGTACTCGTTCGCTTCGATCCATTCAGTGTGGATTTGTGACGCGGCTCGGACATTTTTTGTGTGTACCCGAAGGTATTATTTACGACAGGGGTCTGATTTATGACATCAAAGATGTGCGGTGAAGGAACCCGAGAAGTAGGTAACGAGTGGAATAATTATTTAGTATTGAAATCAAAAGATTAAAAAATATTGAACACAATAAATTTATATGCAAAAAACAAATAATTTACATAGATATAAAATTGAATATCCGATAGTATTTTTTTCTCTATTTGTGGCGTCCCCATTACTATAATTTGTCAGGAAAAAAATCACATACGCAAAGTTAAAATGGAAAATATACCAGATAATGATATTTATTTCTGTATTATTGAACAAATGCATATGCATATCAATAAATTAACCATCCGTATTATAAGATTACTAATGAAAATTAAAATTAATAGCAATATTAAATCAATAATTAATTAAAACTAAAGAATAGGTATATAATTTATCTCTTTCAAATAAATCTTATCAGTTCCAAGTTATTCCACTCTTATTTTTCAATGATGTCTGAATCTATTGTGTCGTCTTGGTACAGTTCTTTGATTACTTGGGCCAGCTGAGAACTACCTGGTAAGTAGGTATAATTTTACCCTCATTAATAGAGAATGTCCCACAGGTGCTTCTCGTGCATTGGCGAAAAAAAATATTTATTCACTGTCGACAGACTTTCAACAGTCATTCTTGTTATATATTTCTCGACAATCGCAAATTACGACTGCGATCTACATAGGGTAATTACTAAGTTATTGATTGATAATATCGTTGTTACATACCAGTATACAGGGTTTGTCAAAATATCCGGAGCACCTAAATAATTGACCAACCGTAAACATTTTCAAAAAAATCAAACATAAGTTGTTTGATTTTAAACAAGATATCGTCTAAATATATTTTTAATATACAGAGTGCTTATTTTATTATGGAAACTGGCAACCTTTCCGTTTTCTAGTAGAGCACATATATTTACATTTTATAATTCAGATTAATTCCATGAATTTTTTGTATGCATCATTTTTTAGTTATAAGCAATTAATCAAAACTCATAAAGTTTTATTTTAACGAAACGGATAAAAAATAGCAGAACAATAAAACAGAAAAATAAAATTAAATGTTAATTAAATGTTCAAACAGCAAATTAAAATAAATGTGTGTATGTATGTGGGAAAAAATTCAGTTTCAAAGTTCAGGAGTTTTAATTAATTGCTGATAACTAAAAATGTTGAATTTTATAAAAAATGCTTCCTACAAAAAATTCTTAGAAATAATCTTAGAATTAAAAAATGTAAAAATATACAGTATTGTTCTATTTGAAAAAGGAAATATTACCAAATTTAGGTAGCTATGTTAAAACAAAAAAAAATGTTTTTCTTTATTTTTTTACGGTTGGAAAATTATTTAGTTTAGTAATTAGTTTAGTTGTTTAGTAATTTTATCTAACTCTGTATAGATATGCACTGTACTATTTGATTTATAACGCAATACATTATACAAAATAATAAAATAATAATTATGCAAATATTTAATTTTGTTTAATAGAAAATCGTATTACTATGTCTTATGTTAGTATATGGTATCTAATATAAATGATCAGAATATGAAATCAATAGCATTTAAGAAATTTTTCAAATACTTAATATATTTTATATTAGATTTTTATTTACTTTAATTAATAATAACCACAATTTCAATGAAAGTATGCACACACACTATACGTTGAGGCAGCGGCTACTTCAGCGACGTCCATTCTAAGTCACCCGCAGATGAACACTGAATGCACGAGCCGAACGCCGAGAATGAGGATGGCCTTCTTTGACCGCTATGTCTCACCCAGCCTCGCTGAACTTTTCGCCGATTTATTCGGGCGAGTGTGAAGGTAGCATTAGATGCGATACAAAATATGTTTGAAAGTAGGCGCCCGTAGCTTTATCGTAACTCTATTTGTAACTCTTTTTACCAATTCGACAAGAAACCGTACAATTTGACAAGCAACCCTAAAATTTTTCAAAAACCGAACAATTTAACAAGAAACTCTATAGTTCGACAATAAACCGTATAATTCGACAAGAAGCCGTCCATAGAAACCGAATGTGGACGCCCAGGACTGTGGAGTTTGAAAATAGCACCGAGGTTTACTGATGGAATAAACTTAGCGAAACTGGTTACGTCAATAATCTTTAAATAACATTAAAAAAATAAATAATATATATAGCAGAATAACTTCAACTTAATTAAAATATTTGCGTGGTATTAAAACTACAATATTAAAACAAAATTATTTGAAAATTTGGCTGGAAATTATCTTATTTGTGTTTTTAATATTTCGCCCTGGAACATCTCAATCGCGTTCCGTGATTTTAGAAATCTCGCAACCCTGTCTAAGACGCTGTTGGTGTCACACAGTAAACTTAATGAGAGATACGGGCTCCAGGAAACCGTTTCAAAGTTAGCGTGTATATGTAATTAATGTCTGTTCGAGCTGGTGCTGGTTTCCTCTCGGATCAGATTGCAACGCCAACTTGTAATTGGTTCGCTAACTACCTTCGAACCGGTGGCGGTGGCGAGTTACACATTTCAGTAATTTGAAGTTATACGTCGAAAACATGTACCACCAATTTTGTTGAAAGGAATCATCAAAATTGGATGTTTCCATGTTGCTCCTAATAACTGAAATGAAGGAATATACCAACTAATAACCCAAATTAGGTTTCTAGTAATATGGCAGGCATATAGTTTGAAATAGTTTAGCCCTTTAAAACTGTATTTTGTTTATATAAATGGTATACAAGCAACAGTCAAATGCGTGATCAACATTTTTCCGCAGCCAGTTAAAGAGGATTTTCCACAGCTTCATGTGTTTCCTCTCTTTATAGCTTTAAAGTTCAATGTTCGCGCTTTCATTGCATAATAAAAACGTGCTAGATTTCCAGACATCCTGAAATACGTAAATGTGTTGTTTAGTGAATCAATAATACTCATTAATTAGATAACGTGGCTTTTGTTCTATATCTGAAAAGTATGAACAGTTTATTAGACGTAGACTGAATACAGAACGCAATTCTGACTTTATGTATTAATTATTTGAAGACTTATTAATGTATGCAAACCGCGTCGTCGAGGAGAGATGAATATCCAATTTAGAACAGCATTATTCTGTGCATGACCAACACAACTTTTCTAGTTGACAACGATTCAGTTTACTACATCTGTTGGTGTTGTTGATTTACTGTGAATTGAAAATTGGGTTATTCCAACTTCAGCCTTCCAACTCTGGCGTTTTATTCCCAATTGCATATGTATGAAGATAATTGAATTTAACTTTATACAGTACCCCTCTGACCAAGAGGAGGATGTTTATTTGCAGTAGAGAACGCAAAAGCATAATTAATTGAAAACAATTAATTAACAACGAGGAGATTAATTCACGCTAGATAGCAAGAGAGACGGCGTTAGGCACCCACATAAGGAAAACATCATTTATTTGAAGGGTCGGGTAGAAACGCAAAATTTTCGCTTGGGAAACCACTGGTAGAAAGGGGGCGGCGTTCCTATTGTAATTATTGAGGGAAAAGGTTAAGCTTCTCTGGATGTAGGGCGAAACTTCATTAGTTAGAATAAATAGGCAGCTTTGGGTTATCAAAATACGTTATTTATGAAGAACTTTGATTAAGAATTCCATTACATAAGTTGAAGCGAATTGTAGATAGATTTAAAGTTTTCATTACTCTGTAATATTACCTCATACACATTTAAACAATTTATAAACTATATCAATGATATTGTCACATTCTGTGCATAGTAGACATAATACAACCAATCACAAAGGTCAGTTTTCAGTTGCAGTGCAGCCTCGGCTATGTATAATGACCAATAATTAATTGAAATAATATACAACAAAGAAACACGACCACTGACGACATTTGGAACTCACTATATATTTCAGGAACTCACTATAAAAGATGCAACAAGTTCTTATTGTAATTAGTTCGAAAGCATTACTGTATCAGATTCCTTAAATAAACACCATCTACCAATATGACGTTTTGTAGTTTTGGCCGTTTCTATGTAGTTGTATCTTCATTTTGGGTTGAAGCAGAACGGCAACTTTCCCCAAAAAGTAAGACACTCACAACTCAAATTACTAAATAATTTTATCTGAAAAATAAACAAGACTAACTATTATTAGTTGAATCATTAGTTTTCAAAGACAATACCTAAAATGCCTCTGTTTAATTGTCTTTTGTGTGTACCAAACTACGAAAATAATAGTAGGTACATGTGTGTATACAACTTTTAAAGTATCAGCTTAAGTATCAGTTCAAAACTCAATGACAGCAGAAACAATTATATTAAATATACACGACTTATCATTAATTGATAGATTAGTGAAAGTATATTAATACGTGTTAACTCGTCAGGTGTAAATAATGTTCCGTTGTTGTTAAGACGTAACGTATCAAGTATTAACTCATGTAAATACGTGTTGACTCGTCTGAGGTGAATAATGTGTATTAAGGTGGTCCTTATTTACGCCACAAAATATTGATTTGTTATAATCTAAAGCTTGAATGACATTGTACTATAATGCTGAAATGGAAACAAACCTTGACAAAAATAGAAAGTTTCCAATTGCTTCCCTAGGTGTCCCTTTGAACCAATTAAATAATAAAAAATAAATATTATTCCCAACTTATACGAAGCCACGAAGAAATCATCTTACTCACCATGTGTATTTAAGGTTAAGTGTAAATATTACTAGAAAAAACCGGTTCTAATCTAAAACTCATTTCAACTCACATTCTCGTAGTGTGGTAAAAATCTTATCAATAAAACAAGCAAAATATCGCAAACTCCGAAAAGTTATTAAAAATTCTGAAAACTCACGAAGTGTAGGAACATTCTTTTATCAACAAAAAGTCAAGAATATGGAGCCAAATATGGTTATTACGTCATGGTAGATTATGCATACATGTTCCTTTTTTAACAATTAACTCTTACAACAGGACTAAAATTCTATAAAAATTACTAAAATTCGTATAAAAATTGGTTAAGAATGGATAAAAAATTATTTGAAAAATTGCACAGTCTTATAGAATATAGAAGATAAAACAACAAAGCAAAACACAATTTCGTCAGTGTATTTCATCAAGATTTCGGCTTTATTGCTACTGGGGAATCATTAAGAATCATTTAAAAGATTATTATACAGTACGCAAATCGCAGCTTATACTATTTCAAAATTCAAACTGATTGTTATACACCGTTATCCAAATAACCGACAGTCTGGATGTTAACAGTATGCGTAAACAACACATATATTTGTAGGTTATGGTCGTCGTGATATTTTGTTGGGAAGCAGTTGGTTAATGCGCAGGTCTAGTATCAATCTTGAGAGAGAAACTAGGTCCGGTCCTAGTTGGAAACTAGATTCTAGTACGAACACTTTAATGTTTTTTTTCTGAACTGCATTATCCAAGTTTATACAAGCGCGTCTAGTTCTGAAACTTGGATAAAACAAGTAATGCAATTCAAGCTTAAGCTAAGTGATCAACAAAGAAAAAAATCCGACAAGTGGAAACTATTTTTACTATGCATAAATTCCGAATTGTGTCTAGTTTCCTTAGCATAAAATAGCAGTTTTGGGGTTTTAGCAGTTTTTATCACTGCTTTTCGCAAAAACTAAACTTAATTCGGAATTTCTGCATTCAAATCCAAATTTAACGGAAAAGGCTTACCAGACACACTTGTTACAGTTTGAAGTATTTGAAAATATGTATGTGACATGCTCAATTATTTATCTATACTTATATATTAATTGATTAATGTTTTATTAAGTTAATAACAATGTAAATTTATGCACGAAGCAACTTATTTTGAAGTTTTAGTACACCACGTCTGAATTGGCGACCATTTAAACTGGGAAAATCCTGTATAATGCGCGCTGTTTCATGTTATATCAAGATAATCTGCTATTTCCCTATGTTTTAGCTTCAGCAAACAGAGATAACTTCTTTCAAATTTTAATGTGTTTGAGTCAGGGCTAAGAGGGCTATGCTGCCCTCCAAAGGTAAAGTGCCGTATGTACAAAAAAAAATGAAAAATTGTTGTTTTTGTACTCTACAAGGTATATTTTCTCATATTTAGTATAAGAAAGTACCAAAAGGGCCTTACATTCGATAAATTTTAAACACGTTTTGCCGTATGTGCATTTTTTGTGATATAATACTACGCTAAAACGCGGCAAGTGCAATATACTACGGTAAAACGCGGCATGTGCATGTACATACGGCGTTTTACCATTGTATTTGCACATGCCGCGTTTTAGCCTAGTAATGGAATGAATAGGAATGAATGTTGTAGCCGCCGCGCGCGCCGCGCCTTCATGTCATTTTTGACAGATCTCATTTTGTGTTGTATATTCGTTATTATTGACTGAACAATCAGTGTCGCTTGGGTTAACATACGAATATGTTGTCTCAAAACACGGTAACCGCGAATTTACAAGAATATAGTAACTTAATACTTCCAGTGCCGTTAGAATTCCAAGGTAGGTCATATTTATTATTATTTTTTCAATTTAATTTCGAAAGTTGAGCAATTTAACCAAAGTTGATAGTGATTCTAATTCTGTCTTAATGCCAGAAAGTAAATGTATATTATATTTACTATAATATGGATAATATTCATGAAAATTTTAACTTTTTATTACTTAAAAAGTGCGTTAAAAATACAAGGTAGGTACCCTTGCCCAAAATTTTTGAATCTTGCTCATTAATCTAAAAAATACAAAATATACATCATTAGTTAACATTAGTTAATACTTAAAAAGTAAAAAGTGCATGATTTTTGAAACAGAAAACATGTAGTCCATTTTTGTATGTAGATACGGCGTTTTACCGTTGGATATTATGAATGTTTACGTTGGTCTATACTAGGGAAGAACGCGGCATCTACATTTATTCGCTATAATTTTTTTATTTCTGTATAAAATCTATTAAAGTGTTGTTAATTATAAGCAATTTACTTTAACCTACAATAATAACAAAGTATTTGTAAGTGTTTAACGCATATTTGTTTGAAATTGATACTTAATAGAAAACTGCAAATATCTCGTAACTACCGTTGATGTATATACGGCACTTTACCATTGGAGGGCAGTATGGGTCTGGAGTCGGAAGTGCAAAAAAATACACCAAATCCGATTCCAACTCCGACTGCATGTTTAAATCTTGTAGAAAAAAGCATTGCGAGATGGTCCGTTGGTACCTCAGTATACATTAGGGATGGGCATTTTCGGTCATTTCAGTGAGCCGGTTCAGTCGAACCGCCTCAGTAAAATGACCCGTTCAAAATGAACGACTTTCATATTGACCGACCGAGCGACCGAACCGTTCAAAATGAACGAATTTCATTTAGGTTATAGACGGATCTAGCGAACGAACCGACACAGGAGGCGCGCATTGCTGTTATCTTCGTTCAGCCATCACAGCGGCCCTAAGTGGCAGGAGATGATTTGTGCGAATATACCGACGCGCGATGGCCCAACTCATGCGAATAACAATTTGCTTTGTTAGAACTGGATTTTTCTGATAGTTTTTCTTGTAGTTTATGCTGATAAAAGTTACCTCCTCAGTAACAACCAAAAAATTGATCTTATAAAAATACTACTAAGACTTATAATAAGACAATGGTATTTGCATAAATAATTTTGATCTTTTAGGGATTTTCGAAAGGTTATTTTACCGAATTTATACAATACTTTTCAAAAAATTCTGTGCGTTTAACTAAACAAGTCGATCAATTTTACTGCAAAAGATCACATATCTTATATTCTGCTTCATTAACTTAAAATTAAACAAAAGGTATGCTCTATCAACGAATATATTATTTATCAGGGTATACTGAACTACTTAATTCAAAACTTCAGTATTCAGTAAACAGTTTAATCAAACCGCACGCACAACGTGTCCGGTGCTAATCGAGGCAAAAGAAATACATGATTCTAGACCACTCGTTTGATTTGTTGTACTATAACCTAAACTACAAGAAATAATCCTTCATAATAAAGAAAATCTAAAAGAGACTTTAACGGAATAATAATTGTCGGTTTTTGCAGATATTTGAAGGTCCGTATGTGGATTATTATGTAGTACATTATTAGATGTTTTATAAGGCCGGTGCTACACAATGCTATGAACATCTTCCAATGTTGAACGTTTGATTGTATGTCGCATCGTGTCTAGTGCATAGGAAAGTGTGGAGTAGCTGCAACATGGCACGACATACTACCAAACATTCGACGCTGGAAGGTATTTATAGCATCGTGTACACTCTTGGTATTAAGTAAGTTCTATAAATATTTTAGCAGTGTGTCGATGATACATCCAAGTACAAGTTTTTTGTTATTCTGGTCGACCGCTCGGCCGCTAAGTGCAAAAAATTGTCCGTTTACGCTTCAACTCGTATATCGGAAATTTATTATTTGCGAAACCTTGTTCGAATGCGTTGAATTGGTTTATAATGATTTATATGTTTCTATTTATTAGCTTAATGTGTAATTAATTAATGTAATTGTGTTTTTATTAAATATGACGTTAATTTTATATTAATAAACATAAAAGTTTTCGATTACATGAAATGAAAATCTCATTTCAAGATATTGCATACAACACAACAAATTATACTTGCAACCTTATTGCATCTAATAGCGTTTTTGGTGTTAATAAATACAAAAATCAATACAAGTTGTCAATATTTTGACTTTTCAGGTTATTTCAGAACTGACATATGTATTAACATTTATTCACAAAATAGAAATAAATTAAAATTAAATTGCTTTAAATTTTTCTTTATGGTAATTTGTTAATTGTGATTTACTGGTTTGTACCAACAACTTGACGATTTGAACCAGGGACCTTTGCGTCGCTGGCACAATGCTATTGACATTGTGCTAGCGACGCAAAGGGTTCAAATCCAGGTTGTGGCTGTAATTTTTGATATATTTAAAATTTACATCCCGCCTGTATGTTACCATATTATTAACTTATAACATTACTTTGACAAAGTATGTCGTTAAACATTTTCAGTTATAGTTTATATTGTTTGGAAATTAAAAAGACCTTCATTTTTAATGTATATTTTGGCCAACCTTACAGTACACAATTCATAAGTCAAAATTTTATTTTTAACTTATTATCGTTGTTAATGCACGCCTCTTAATTTATTTAGAAAACAAATTTAGAAATAAAATTTCCAATAATGTTCCAGCTAATATATAGTAAATGAAAAATGTGTGCTTATTGAACTGGAACTATATTACAATAAAACTTCTGTAGAGCTCTTTGAAATATTAACAAAAAAAGAAAAGTAAAAAATTAATTAGTTATCAAACAATGCAAAACCAAAAATGAATCACAATAAATACATATTACAACAATAAAAAATTATTAATTAAAAGTAAAATTTTAATAATTTGTCTTAACAAATGAACAAAAGAAAATACCAAAACGTTTTGTTTTTTTTCTAGAAAGTAGAAAGTAATATGTTTCATATGGTCTTATTGGTTTTCTCTGTTCCTTCTGAAGTTGGAGCCGTTTAAAATAAGATATTGTTAATAATTCAAACGGCTGTAACTTTTGATAATGAATTGAAAAAGTAATTTACTTTCTGAAAAAAATTGCTTTGCGGAAGAAACGTGGGAGGAAACGGGAGGAAACGTGGGGTATATATTGCTATAATTTAAATTATTTTGGTTGTCAAGCAGGTATTAGATCTCATAAAAGATAATTGAACATTAACTGCTGTAAAATAAATACAGATATAAAATTTCCATTGTCCTTCATACAAAATCCATGCTCGTCCTAAATGTAAATTTAAATTAAATTTAGAGAATTTATTTACATTTAGTGAATATATTTTAATATTACAATTCTGAAATAGTCTATATTTAGTGATAATCCTTGGCATCAAGTTGATTTGCGCATTTACTTACTTACTTACTTAAGCCCGCCATCCTACTGCTGGGCAAAGGCATTTACTTGCGTAAATAATATGTGTATTCGTTAACATTAATTTATATAATGTGTCATGATATTACGCAATATCTTAAAATGAGCTTTTCGTATTATATCAAATTTCATGTTTATTAATATTATTATAAAAGTAATTCTACATTTAATGAAATGCATTACCTACTCGTAAACTTAACTGTAGTGATCATATTTCATTTATTACATTGCAATGAAGATATCACATTAAGGAAAAGGTCGGACACGCTAAAAATAAACTAAATCCCGTTACATTACATCCATCGAAAAACCACCTCGTGACGGACAACTTTTTGCGAACCGGCCGGATCGAGGTAGAACAGTACACGAATATAATATAACCGACATACTATTTTCAAATCCTGCGATAGCGATACGAACTTACTTATTTCCATGACTGTACCTACCGCCTGCCTGAGAAGTCAGTTCGCACATGAGTGCCCTAGGGCCTAGATGAACAAATGCGCACACCAAAAAATGACTGTAATATAGTAGTTTTCTCTTTACGTCATTGATTTTATATCATACACACCTACATACTTTGAAAGTCACCAGTTGTTTTACAATTAAGATAAAAGTACTTATTATGGTTTAAAAATAAATTAAATTCATATTTTTTAACATAAAAAAATATTTTTGTTTTTAGTACAATATTTGCTTGCCAGGATTATTATGTTAATAATAAAAAATAATCGATCAACTTGTGAGTTTAGATATCAGAGGATTTCACATATTTTCAATTACTTACTTAATTAGCAAAAAACACAATACTCGAAATCAAAGGATTATGCAGGCAATAGAAAAAAAAACGAACAAGTTGAATCTAAAGAAAAAAATAACGCGTATTCTTTTTTCGTTTTCTGTACTTATTTTCTCAAAATCCACACTTAGTTTGCAATTTCGGTTTTCAGACCCAGTATTTACGAAAACAGCATGCCATAATCCGTTGTCACTAGTTCGATTTCTTTAATTTATTGTCAGCCAGGGTAATCATATAGTTCCAAGTTCCAATGGTGCATTTTTAACAAATTAACTAATTGTAAATTTTTGGAATGTTTTGTTATCTACAGTCAAATAATCAAATAATTACAATTGTGGTAAGCAAATTTATGAAAGTTGATTATAAGAATGATTCTTTTTAGTACAAAGTTTCGTCATTTTCCTTAACGTGGACAGATTTATTATTTCTCAAGTTTCTCAGAAAATCAGCCAGTTGCGTTAGCTAAAAATAGTCGGCCTTAAAAGGCTCAATCTTTTACCCAAGACTATTCGCATTTCGAAAACAAACATTTCATAACATAAGGTATCACTCAACACTTCTGCAAACATACCGTTACAAATTCAATACCAAAAGCACGCAGTACTACAGTACGCAGCCACAATTATTATAAATCAAGTAGGTAGGTAGATTTTAATTATTTTAAGGTTAGGCGTTAAATTTATTAATTGAACAAAACATTTTTGTTCTCCCAAATAAAAAGTTCTTTAGACCAAGACATTGATCATTTCTTTGGATCGAGATATTTCTCATTTCAACCAAACGCTAATCTGCATTTAAAACGCCTGCCATTATATTGGAAATGTCGAGTTAGTTTTAATTTGTTGCAATCCTCTAAAGAAATCAACAAATCCGACAAGCTCTAATAAGTAAAAAATTAAAAAGAATAAATTATTGTATTTCTGTCGGCTAAATTATACCCCAGTCAAATTAGAATTTTACTTCGGAAACGCTCACAGATGACAGTAGGAGGTAGGAGGTGGCATTTTCACCGTCTGGAAAACGTTTAAAGAACGTAAGAGTAACAACGTACTTATTTGCTGGGTAAACCCTTGGTCAACCCAAACCTTTGAAAACAGCATTAAATTGTATAATAAGAAAAGCAATAGCATGTAGTTAAAACCATCATAAGAAGTGTCCTGTGTGATTGTGCTTTTATGCGAAGATTCGAGAAAAGCTCTCTAACTGTGTATTCAAGTGCATTCATTTTCTTCTGACAAACACATATCAAAGAAGGCCAACTTTTGACAATATGTATTCAATTTTTATTTATTTTAAAGTATGATGCTGCTTTAAATTTCCCTGTAATATTTCAGCACGGCAACGACAAGTATCATCAAAGATTTGGCTAGCGGAAAGGTTTACCCAGCGAAGACATTTTTTGAGAGAAATAAAAGATCTGGAAATTGTGTAATAACGCTTATTGTCATCCGATCAATAGCAAGCAAGATATTGTTAAAATCCCAATTCGGTCATCTTTGACCGTGAATAACTAACCAAAGGTGTATATACAAATTCAGTTGAGATTGATGTTTTGAGCAGCTTTATTTGACTAATTTCGCTAGACTATTAAGCTAGTAAATGGAAATTCAAGTATATCACATTCTTATCTCGAGCATTTGATATATTTGTTGATATAAACTAATAGTCTGTAATTTTTAGCATATTTTTCAAGAATATTTTTCACTCTGTATAGGAAACATCTCACCCAAGGCTCGGACCAAAATATTCATGCCCTAAATGAAATGCACAAAAACGCACTCGTAGTTATGAAGACTGTTGGACAAGTAATAAGAAACTTCAACAATGTACTGAACCTGAAAGACGTCACTTTTACTGAAATTGCATTTGCAATTTCTACTGTAATATGTTACGTATTATTTCCTGTTAGTGTCTTGTTAATTTTAGTGATAAGCAAAGCGACATAAAAGACTTAGCCATCGGACATGTATAATATATATACCGGGTGATTCAATTTCGAGGCTCACCATAAGAATACACAATAAGGATCTCGCTTATTAGTGGAGATAGAGCCTATGTTTAAATTTGGCAAAGTTTTGTATTTTTGTGCTGATCAATTATCTGAAAAAAAATTTTAGCTATCAATTTTCATTTTAAAGATATCCGCAAAAAACTGATATGTTAAGATATCCTCTTTAATTTTTTATTCAAAACCAAACGTAGCTAGACATTTGAAACAAAAACATTCTACAGCGAGTTTTTAACAAGGAATGCAGTGTTTTTTTTAATTTGAAAAACCATCAAAGATGGCGGCGTAACCATGGCCAACTTTTGTTTTTCTTATGGGCGCCATTTTAAATTTCGGCATTTTCCGATAGTCGTGCTTTTTCTCATTTCCGCCATATATAACATGTTGGCATTAATTTTTTAAAAGAATGGTTTAATAATAAAAAACTTTCTTCCTTCTCTCGTTGTTTGTCGTGCTTATCAGGTACCCAACTGGTGCTTGGTTACAGACCGCCGGTGCCGGACTGACCTTTGGATTAAAACATTCAATTGTAAAACAAGTAAGTTTATACAACAATAACCTTATTTTTTAAGTAAATCTTTAAATTGGTCGCCATTTTCTTGAGGTCATAAAACCGAGCCAGCTTTCCGACATGTTGATATTCTCTTCTAACTGTTATTTCGGGAATAGCATTGACCGCATTTGTTATTCGATCCCGCAGATCCCGCAGTGATAAATTTCGTCGGTCACAGTTCCCCATAGAAAATAGTCCAGAGGACTTAAATCAGGGGATCTAGCAGGACATTACACTACTCCACCATTACCAATCCAGCGATTTGGTATTTGTTGATTCCAATAATTTCGTACAACAACAAAGTTTGACTCGTATGGGGTTTGTACGGTTTCAATTTCTTTGTTCGTAATGCTCTCCAAACACGTGTTTACGGCAATTCCAAAATAGAGGCTACTTCCCGCGTAGAAATCCGAAGATCGTCATTTATCTAAAAACCAGTAGTTGAAGCATTGCAAATTATGGTAATCTAACGTCTACCATTTCCAAAATATCTCTTTGATCGTTTTCAACATTTCCATGAGGATTATATGAATTGCGGGGTTTAATAAACGATCCATGGTCCGCTAAATTTCTGTCCAATTTTAGGAATATTGTACGATTGGGCATTTCTTTGAGAACAATTATAAACCCTTACCATATCACGCTTTTCGTTATTGGTAAACGGCATTTTACATCCACAATCAACCACAATTAAGGTTTATGTGGTTAGCCCAACGCTGAGCGCGCCGCTTGGTCCAAGCGCATTTTGTTGACGTTGCTTGGCAACGAGTCCGACGGTCTGTAACCAAGATCCAGTTAGGAACCTGAAGGTTTTATGATTATTACACCATTATTTTAAAAAATAATGCTATCATGTTATACATTGCGGAAATGAGAAAAGACACGACTATCGGAAAATGCAAAAATTCGACATGGCGCCCATAAGAAAAACAAAAGTTGGCCCTGGGTACGCCGCCATTTTTTATGTTATTTCAAATTAAAAAATGACACTGCATTCCTTGTTAAAAAGTAGCTCCAGAATGTTTTTGTTTCAAATGTCTAGCTACATTTGGTTTTGAATAAAAAATTAAAAACGATACCTTAACATTTCAGTTTTTTGCGGATATCTTCAAAATGAAAACCGATAGCTTAAATTTCTTTTCAGATAATTGACCAACACAAAAATACGAAACTTTGCCAAATTTAAACATAGGCTCCACTAATAAGCGAGATCCCCACGGTGAGCTTCGAAATTGAATCACCCGGTATATCTACCTGTAACTACTCAGTTAGTGCCAGCCAATAAATATACCCGTGTCCACTTCTACAATTAATACCAGCAACACCAAATAATGAAACCGACTGGAATGTCCACACAGGTTGTTACTCAAATGGAAGAAATATATCAAAACAATGCAATCAAATGAACAATAACTTACTGTGTGGACAGTTTAAGGGTGCAAGAGTCTTGTGCCAAGCGTTCGGTACCACTTACTAGATTCGTGATCTAGAAGGCTCGCTTGCGCCTTCGCTGACTCCCGAGGGGCCTCAAGGGTACCGATCGCCAGGCCAGGACCATAACTGGCTTTTGATGATGATGATCCCCTCTGGCAACATCCCCTCAGGAGGCCGTCGCAGGAATTCTCCAGAGAGCCGCCCGATAGCCAACACGATAGGAAAAATTCGCATGTCGCTCCTGGTGCACAGTAATCTTCACCGCCTGTACGGTCAAGAAGGAAGAGGTTCCGGTAGGAATAAGCATACGTGATCAGGAATGAAGCATTCGTGATGATATTAGCGGTGTACAAGCCTTTTATGTTATTATATGGTAAGAGTTAATGGGAAAATGGAAAATTGGTGAGCGCTCGTCTATGTAGTTGCTAGATGCTAGATAATAGTAGGATCACTGAAAAGATTTTGAAAATATCTTACTTTATTCTTTACTACGCTAAATAACTAACATAATAAAATGGCACAAACATCAATATATGAGATGTTGCGCCGATGTGGCCTTTGTTGTTGTTTTAGCGGCTTTGACGCGTGGCCTGAAGACGAAAATTTAGATTTTCGAAACATCTAGCCCCAAAAAACGTATTAAGTATACACAAACGTCGGAAGTTGATGCCTTTTTGATTTTTAATTTGTTTATAATCCGGTCGAATGGAACCTTTTATCTCTGTATTTTAATATATTTAAATATTCATGTGATGTGTATGCCTTCAATTATCATCAGTATTAAGGTTGATTTACACTGTGTGAGTTGCTGACCAGCCAGTAGACATCAGCTGTCCCTGCGAACTCGCATGGAAAAGTGACCAACTACTCGGCTGTTTGCGCGAGATCAGTGAGATGCGAGCTGCTCGCCAGTCTTGCGTAGTTTAGTCGTGTTTCAATATTGCTGTACGGCTAGAAGTTGCTATCCGCAATGTGATACAGTTGTTTTCGTTCTCTGACGAATTTGTTAAATGCACCGAACGTGAAGTTCAAAGAAAGAGAAGACATTGGGTTAGAAATAGGTTGCATCAGAAATCTTCAGGGGCAAAAATACAATCATGAAAGCTATACCACAAAGAACCTCGTGAATATCGAGCTGTTATGAGATTGACACCCACACAGTTCGTAACACTTAAAATTTAATTGACTCATGTATTCAACGCAATAAATCATTCACGCGTGAAGCTATCCCAGCAAGAGTGAAACTAGAAGTAACATTGGCCTTCATTGCAGCAGGAATGACATTGAGCATGTTGTCAGTATTCTTTAGGGTATGCATGTCAAACATAATGGCTAACATGGGCCAAAATGAAAACGTTTAGGTTTAGCTGGGCCGCAGAAGAAACTTCAATATTCATAGAAACGTATGTTTTCGAAAAGTACAGAAATAAAATAGAACAAGGACAATGTAATGCTTTTAATGTCTTCTCTGCCTCTATCTATCCTACTTCGAGAAAAATATTGCTCGCAGTGATGTTAATTTTTGATCTGACAAGCGACTTATGTCTTTTCATAAGTGCAAATAATTTCTCACACCGATAAATACCTTCATACATGGAAATGTCATATAAATCTTTGTGTATTTTCAAGCCTGACTGGTTCTTGACCAACTTCGATAAATTTCTCCCTCAAATTTGAATCATACTTAATCTCAATCATTTCCATTTGCATATGATTAGATACTGATTCTTATATTTATTGAGAACATCGAGGGAAACAAAGAAAATTTGTCCAAAGAATTAAAATTAAAAAATCTTGTTTCAAATAGGTACAGTTCTTAAGACTTTACATTTTTTTCTGCTAAGTTTTGATAAGATGTCGTTTCACCTGCACTTGGTTTGTTGGATGTGGGAAATTGGGTTAAATCTTCATTTTTAAACTGTTTTCCTCACAGAACTAACTTAAATTTGAATGCGGCAATATTTTTATTTTTTCTATCAAATATAGAATAGTAAGACGGACCGGAATATTCGCATTTTTATTTACTTAAGAAGGCGGAAAATTTTCGCTGATTTAAACCTTAATCTTATGAAATCAGAAAGACCTTTTTGGATAAATGACAACACCTCTTCCATATTTTTTCCATTCTTGCATAGTACTTCTTGATGTGTGTATAATACAATGTGTGTGATGAATGTTGAATCAATCCTTGTTTTGTGGTGTTTTTTTTTGTAGTAATGCCACAGTTCTTGTTTTTTTTTTGTCATTGTAACAAGGCCATCCACAGCTACAGAAGTTAATTTTAACACGGGTAGATTGTGTTTTTGCAGAAGTACATAAACACAATTAACTAGTTCCAATAATTCCTCAAGAATGTTGAAACTCAAATTGAGCTATCCCCCATGTCCATACTATTGTCACAGTGCATGAAACATGCTTTAAAACTAGGTGCTTGTGCTTCGATCTGATTCTTTCTTCAACTATATTTTGAGATAAAGAGATTGCCTGAATGACATTAGCTTTTCCGGATAAACAATTTTTGCAGATTTAATTAGGCATTCTCTAAAATCACCTTCAGTAAAAGATTTCATCAATTCCGACATGATGTAACTTGCACTTTACTTTCTTGTATTACTTTAGTAATAATTGATTGTTGCTTTTACGGTCCCAAGCTCTTTCTACTTTTCTTGGATTAACTTCAATTAGATAACTTTGGTATAATAATAACTTTATTATATATAAAGGTTTCTTCACAGCAAATATTTTCTCACCCCTCAGAGCCCTATACCATCATATACAACAACCTTATACCCCACCCCATCACCCCCCGCGGGGTATGAATTTGCACAGAATGGGAATCATACGGTATATTCCCGGGGCTGCGGTCAACCCTCTTTGCTAGTGAACTTGAACAGACAAACCACGTTAGCACTTTATATTAGAATAGATTGTTTATGTGGGCCCAAAGTTTGACAAACTAATATTTTTTATAACGTGAAATTATTAGATACCAGAGAGATTAATATTTTATTGAGTATTCCTCGAAGTAGTATGCCATTTAGAGTAGTACCAAATCGCCTGTGATTACCGCACCATATATTTACTCTTTGGGCACATTTAGCGTATTGAATGCTATTGCAATCCATAGTCGAAATCATTTGGCATGGTATAGCATATTTTAATTCAATACAGGGGCGTAGCTACGGCGAGAACTGGGACCAAACTCCTACAGGCACACGAGTAGAGGAGGCGCAAAATTGGAAGGGAAATAAAAAAACTTTTGTGTAAAAAATTCTATTGGCCAGATTTTCTAAATTAAACTCTGAAGACCTAAATGGTTTGTGATCTTGACATAATTATCATAATTTTGATTTATAGATTGGTGCGGTGCATTTGTACATACAGTGTGTTCATTTCAAAAGTATCCACCCTTAATAACTCTTCACCTGATGTGATTATTGCTTTGAGTGGAAACACGTCGATTTAGATATCGAGGGGAAGTTCAAAAATGGTAACTTCATGTACAGTCATGGAAATAAGTAAGTTCGTATGGCTATCGCAGGATTTGAAAATAGTATGTCGGTTATATATTCGTGTACTGTTCTACCTCGACCTGGCCGCTTCGCAAAAAGTTGTCCGTCACGAGGTGGTTTTTCGATGGATGTAATGTAACGGGATTTAGTTTATTTTTAGCGTGTCCGACCTTTTCCTTAATGTGATATCTTCATTGCAATGTAATAAATGAAATATGATCACTACAGTTAAGTTTACGAGTAGGTAATGCATTTAATTAAATATAGAATTACTTTTATAATAATATTAATAAACATGAAATATGATAATATGATACGAAAAGATTATTTTAAGATATTGCGTAATACCATGACACATTATATAAATTTATGTTAACTAATACACATATTAATTACGCAAGTAAATGCCGTTGCCCAGCAGTAGGATGACGGGCTTAAGTAAGTAAGTAAGTGAATTCGCAAATCAACTTGATGCCAAGGATTATCACTAAATATAGACTATTTCAGAATTGTAATATTAAAATATATTCACTAAATGTAAATAAATTCTCTAAATTTAATTTAAATTTACATTTAGGACGAGCATGTATTTTGTATGAAGGACAATGGAAATTTTATATCTGAACCAAAATATTTTAAATTATAGCAATATATACAGGCTGTCCCACGTTTCTTCCGCAAAACAATTTTTTTCAGAAAGTAAATTACTTTTTCAATTCATAAACAGTTACAGCCGTTTGAATTATTAACAATATCTTATTTTAAACGGCTCCAACTTCAGAAGGAACAGAGAAAACCAATAAGACCATATGAAACATATAACTTTCTACTTTCTAGAAAAAAAAACAAAAGATTTTGGTATTTTCCTTTGTTCATTTGTTAAGACATTATTAAAATTTTACTTATAATTAATAATTTTTTATTGTTGTAATATGTATTTATTGTGTTTCATTTTTGGTTTTGCATTGTTTGATAACTAATTAATTTTTTATATTTCTTTTTTTGTTAATATTTCAAAGAGCTCTACAGAAGTTCTATTGTAATATAGTGCCAGTTCAATAAGCACATATTTTTCATTTACTATATATTAGCTGGAACATTATTGGAAATTTTATTTCTAAATTTTTCTAAATAAATTAAGAGGCGTGCATTAACAACGATAATAAGTTAAAAATAACATTTTGACTTATGAATTGTGTACTGTAAGGTTAGCTAAAATGCATATACATTAAAAATGAAGGTCTTTTTAATTTCCAAACAATATAAACTATAACTGAAAATGTTTAACGACATACTTTGTCAAAGTAATATTATAAGTTAATAATAAGGTAACATACAAGCGGGATGTAAATTTTAAATATATCAAAAATTACAGCCACAACCTGGATTTGAACCAAGGCCCTTTGCGTCGCTAGCACAATGTCAATAGCTCAGGTGGGAGAGCATTGTGCTAGCGACGCAAAGGTCCCTGGTTCAAATCGTCAAGTTGTTGGTTTCTCTTACGTATAGCTTTTATTGCATTAAAAGTTTATTAACATTAACTTTTCTTTCTGAAGCGTCTCCTTTTGGGAAATTATATACCCGTTACCAACACAATTTATACTCATCCCAGGTCAAATTTGATGAAATAATTTTTATGCTGTATAAATATTCTTTTAGATGGTCGTATATTTTGGTTTATTTTTTTTTTTAATAATAATTATAACATATTTACATTCCATCAAAATTCGTCGAAAATTTAGAGCATGCTTCCAAAAATTTTTGTAAATTAGTGATATACATAATTGTCATTATTTTCAGTTGTCAGATATTTGAAACATATTGCTGTAAAGTAAATACAAAATAATAATATAAAAAATAGTAATGATACATTCATGCTATACAAAATACATACTCCTTTCTGTTTATTAAGTTAAATAGGTACTGCAAAATATCGTTGAAGCTAAATATCTCGAAAACACCAGTAAATCACAATTAACAAATTACCATAAATACAAATTTAAAGCAATTTCATTTTAATTTATTTCTATTTTGTGAATAAATGTTAATACATATGTCAGTTCTGAAATAACCTGAAAAGTAAAAATATTGACAACAACAAATTGATTTTTGTATTTATTAACACAAAAAGATCTGATGTGGCCAGGCACATGACTTTATCATACTATATATAAAATTAATCGTTTAGCTGCATGAGATTCTATTTGATCGAGATCGGCTGTCTGCATTAAAATAAAACTAGTAGAACTAGACAGATATGTCGAATAAAGCTGCGGTCGGATATTGTACTCCGCTGACACAGGGTACACTGTCCAAATGACACTTACGTGTTATTGGGTGTAAAAAGTGTACGGTATACTATATCCGAACGCAGCTTATATTGACACTAGGTTGTCAAAACATTTGCGTTTGACACTACGTACTGTCATTAGAATCATATCTGACATATAATCTGACATATCCTGGCTACTAGTTTTAAAGGAGTACTACCGATCTCGATGAAATAGAATTTGCTCATGCAGCTAAACTATTGATTGTACGTAATGTCATAGTGATAAATTATTCAGAATTTCATTTTCTTTAATTTATTATTTAACTATTTCGACGAAATTCCAGAAATGGCGGCTTATTTACAAAATGTTTCAAAAAAGCTAAGACTAAACCTGCAGTTCCTTTGGACCATTTTCAACAGAAAGCTTTTCACCTCTAAGTTTGGTTTTGAAACTTCTAAATATGAAGTTTCGTCCCGATACCTTTAGTAGTTTCTCCGAAATCGTCGCCACAAAAACGGGTACACACATCCACACATACACACACACACACACACACACACAAATTTTTTTTGGCACGATTACAATACTTTACATACTGCGTATGATAAAGTAAAAAGCTATTAGATGCAATAAGGTTGTAAGTATAATTTGTTGTGTTGTATGCAATATCTTGAAATGAGATTTTCATTTCATGTAATCGAAAACTTTTATGTATATTAATATAAAATTAACGTCATATTTAATAAAAACACAATTACATTGCAATGTAGGAATTACATTAATTAATTACACATTAAGCTAATAAATAGAAACATATAAATCATTGTAAACCAATTCAAAACATTCGAACAAGGTTTCGCAAATAATAAACTTCCGATATACGAGTTGAAGCGTAAACGGATAATTTTTTGCACTTAGCGGCCGAGCGGTCGACCAGAATAACAAAAAACTTGTACTTGGATGTATCATCGACACACTGCTAAAATATTTATAGAACTTACTTAATTCCAAGAGTGTACATTTAACTTAAATTACATTTAAGCAAGCGCACTTCATATTTACTGGCTTATTGAGTGTACTATTGTAGTATATTGTTCAGTTTAAATGACTGTTGTGACTTTTAACTGGCTATTATTTTACAAATTAGTTTGTTTATTATTCATAAACTTATAAGTATGTAAGTAGTTTTCAGTATTTTCTAGTTCAGATGAAACACATACTGTTGATTATTTTAAAAGAAAGAAATTGCGAATTAAAAAATGTAAAAGTAAAAATTGATTTAGAGGATAGAATTGTATACTTTGTATTTTTTTTTATTAATAAAAGGTATAATTAAAAGGTAAAAGTTTTTAAATGTAATAGTTTCAATTGGCTAAACCCCTTTCTTCCAAATAATTTTGATAAAAATTAAAAAAAATCTCTTTAAGAAACTTGAAAAAAGTGTGCTTTAACATCATTTGAACGGGGGTAGAAAAGCGTACTGTGGCATCACAACCAACCTTCACCTGAACTGCGAAAATGTGTTCAAGGTTGTGAGTTATTTTATTACTTTAATGGTAATTTTATTTTATTGCTTTTGTATATAGATAGGAGTTGTAGATATTAGGATTTTTAAAATTATCAGATTAATAATTAGTATAATTACAAAAACGAAAAGAAAGAAGAAATTATAGACAAAAACATTTGGTTATTTACATTCACAGCACACTCAAAATATTGCCAACCTCTAATTGCAAGCTTGCCAACTAAAAATACGGGACTAGTAGACTAGCGCGTGTTAGCCCTGTGAAGTCAAACAAATAAAGCTATTCACTTCGGAAAAGTTCAAACCCACCTGAATTTTTAAATACGCCTTTGATTGAGCATTAGAAATAACGTGTAAAAAGTTCCCATCGATATTGTGTCTGGGATGCGAGTTATTTACACTTAAAGATGTCGGAATTGGATTTTTTAATTGATCGGACGACAATGGATTTTCACTAGATAAAATGTGTATATGTTACCGGCAAAACCCGTTTTCAGGTAGAACCAGTTTAACCTAGGTTAAACTAGTTCTGCCGAAGCGCGTTAGGTCGAACTAGTTTAACCTAGGCCAAACTAGTTTCACCTGGTTTGTAAACGCATACTTTAGGTCAAACTGGTATGGACTAGTCAAAACTAATTTCGACTAACGGTATTGAAATGTGATCCACGCTGTTATTTGTGGAACCAGACGAATGAAATTTGGATAGTTATAATAGACCAAACATTTAAATTATTCGGATATACTTGATGTTAGTATGACTTGGTCTTTTTTCCGGAATGGACGTTATCATTGAAATTGCAATCTGCACATTATACTTTTCATGCAGTAATTTCAATAGGGATATTCTAAAAACGAAACACATCGAAGACTTAAAAAGTTAATATTTTTCTTCTTGAAGTAGTCCATATTCAAAGGGGTAGTTTCATATAATTGCAATAAAAAAATCACCTCTTTATCCTTTGCAGATTATTTATTTCTTAGAGTACCGGTTTCGATCTACGATCATCATCAGCTGAAATAATCAAGTAATCCGATGGTTGGGACGTAAAAATTTTTCCCAACCATCTTGACACGCTAATGACTTGTCGTTTCTAGGAGAACTTGGAAGTTTTTTAAAATGTAAAATGTGTTGTCAAAAGTGATAGTCGTCTGAGAAGACGTACGCCAAACGTATGTCAATCTTTTTACATGTAGTATTAGAAAGAATGAACGCACGACAATCTCATCGTAGCTAGCTCATGTCACTTGGCCTTCGACTAAGCATGCTACGTCACACCAATCACAGCGCGCCCATATTTAAAGGGACGAGACCGATTTTAATATTATTAATTGTGTACGAACCGATTTTTTGTTCTATTTTTTAAGAAACTTAAAATAAAGTTCTGTTCAGTTTACTACATTATTTTTTACAAGGCCCCTAGTCACTGATCAGATTAACGAAGCTGGTTTGCATTATAAATTTTATTTGTCATTTTCATTTTAGTTTCACACCTTCTGTGCTAAAAATGTTTTTAATTACTAAAAATGCGACTCACGCCGTCAACTACTGGTCACTATTTGTCATTTATGGAACCAGACGATGTTTGGGCTCTTTAAATCACCATAAGTTACGCATAAATATCGCAGGTCGAACACCAGCCAATCAGCTCGCATTACTAAGCATTACATTTTGGGTTCAGAAAATCATCACGATTGAAAATACCGCTGTCAAAGTATAGCCTGCAGTTCACAATGTAAAACATGAAAAAACATCTGAAGAATATTGGGATTAGTTTAATTTGTTAGAAATCGAAAACACCCAGCTTACTAATTGTTTTTTATTGTCATAAAACCCTAAACTGAATTTCTCAAGGATTTTGTATATATAAACTCCGTTTCTGGTTCAATCTGGAATTGAAAAATTGGAATTGAAAGTGGGATACATCAAATTAAATGTTAAAAACATGCCAGAGCTCTTCCGAAGGGGGTGCACAGACTTTTCTTGCTGCAGGGCGCTGTATATGTAGCTACGCCACTGATTCAATAAAAAATACCTTTCTCGTTGTCCTCATCACTACACACCGCGCGTCAAAATTAACGAACCACCAAAAATTGGCCACAATTCTAAAGATGTTTAGCGGTGCGTGAATTTTGGCGAGTAGTATAAATCAAAATCGTCCCGATCGAACAGCACCTAGACCTGAATCGACGTTAGTTGGTGCCCTCGATATCTTAATTGCCAGAATGCTTTAACTATCAACGGTAAGGTCTATTTGTCCATTCATATTGTGACAATAGGCATTTACCGCCACTTTTATGTCCATATTTATTTCAAACTTTCAAACAAAATATCACATAAGTAAATTATTACTGAAACAATAAAGTCGGTTTCGATTAGTGCTGTAGAGTGTAATTATAAATCTCATGTTTAATGCATGTGAGATAATTGCAAACGTGTATATTAAAACAGGGTGATTTCAATGATTGCAAAAGCATGTAATTGGTGTAGAAAGCTCATGTAAAATGTATTGATAATGGAAAAGCACCGATTGTACAGCTGAATATATGTTTATAAATTTCGCATTTGTTGGTATCTATGGATGCTAATAGAATGCAATAGAAATGGTATATACAGGATATACCGTAGTTCGATGGACATGGCTTAACCACATACTCTTGGGACAAATATAACACGATTTAACCCATTTTATCTATATGCAATTCCTTTTGGTTTCTTCGTTATGCTTCTTCAAAGTACTTATTTAGCACTTACTTACTTACTATCACGTTATCACTCACTTATCAAAAGCCTTTTTTTTGTTATAACGAAAATGTTTCTGAATCGATTTTGTTGGTATTTGGAATAATAAATTAGGAAATTAGGTCACTGTTTTATAATAGTATCGGGACTTCGCCATTTTACCATTAGTGCCAACAGCATGGGTGTTATGTTAGTGAAAAAGTGATTTTTTACGACATATCATATCCGTTCCACAAACAAACAACTTGGGCACTTTCGTAAAATGTTGTCTAAATTACTTACACAAATTTAGAGCAACAACTTTATTATGATTCTTATACCATGTTAAATGTTAATCCACTTCATGAAGGAGTCAATTTTTTTATATGATTAACATAATTATTTTTTTTTCTTTTTAGTGTGTGTGCGTGCGTCCTTAGATATCAGAAAAACAAATGCAAACATCATAATTTTTTGTTATAGTTCGCAATTACCCCAAAACCGTAGATACAAATTTTCTTGAAAGTACTTATTTAGCACTTACTTGAAAATTTTTAAATATCATGAATTGCTTTACTTTAGAATTTTTACAATACGCAAATGATATAATAGCTTATAAACTTGACATCTTCACATTTCATGTTTAATTCAATACGATTGATACAGTACGCTTTCAATCTCAAAACCCCATTGAAATGATATTCACGAAGATATATTAACAAATTTTCAACTTTTAGCAATCCTGCTACATTCGAATTTTTACTAAATGTTGTGTAATTTCTAAGCAATTCTGACAACTATTATTAGTAAATATTTCTGATAAAAACTAAAAAAGATTGAAGAGGATGTTACACTCAGTGCGACATACTTAAGGTAACCTGAATTTTATTGTCGTAAAGCGTAACAATAGCACCCGGGAGGGTTGGGGGGATTTTGATAAATATACAAAAATTATTATTATTATGTTTTTTTATTTTGATTTAGGCACAGATTTTTATTCTTTTAAGAAACATTATCACATATTCCGTTATAAATTGTTTTGCTTGTGATCAAAAGATATTTGTATAAACATAATATATTTACTTCATTCGACTTCACTCGACATTCTTGGCATTATTAGTGACTAATTGTTTTGCTATATTTATTTAAAATGTCTAAATAACGTTGGGTACAAGAAAAAGTTTGTTTCGTTACCGTTCTAATCGGGATTCAAGTTGTAAATATTAACTCTTTACTTTAATGTTAATTCTTCAAATATATGCCCTTTGTACGAAATAAAAATTGTAAATAAATACATTTTAATCAACTAATAAAGATACTATGAAAGATAAATTATATTCTTATATACCTATAATTAAACAATTTTTTTAATATACTTTTGAGGCACGCTGTGGTTTAACTGAGGTGGGAAAGTTTTAAAATACTCTGTTACAAATGATGTAGAAGATACACAATTTCAAGTAAAACTTGAAACGCTGATAAATCTTGCAGCAAATGCTTCTTGACCAGACCATTGTATTTAGCTAACTTAAATCAGAAAATTAACTTCGTTATTCCGTTAACGAAAAAGTTAACTCGTTAACCGATAGTCCGTTAATTAATTATAAATGTAATGGAAGTTAACGTTAACCGTTAATCGTTAACGTTTTATTAAAAAAGTAGGTTATTTGAATGCCGGTCTGCTGATGAATGTGCAACACAAATAATTGCGGACCTTTGGTTGCACAAGTTGAAATTACCTTAGGAATTTTTCAAACTAAGTACAGTCACGGATCATCCAGATACGAAACTTCGTGTAGGTACCTTTGATCTGGCGGCACGAATTTTTTCTGACTTTAAATCCCTTTTGATGGTATTGACGTCACAAAAGTCATCACTTTACGTGGTGGAATGCAAAACTGTTCTAACCATGCCTCCAAATGGCGTACTAACATCAAAAGTTGCCGGATATCGGGATACTATATGTACCGATGTGCGGAAAAGCTCTAAATTAAGGTGCCTTGTTATTAATTTCATAATAGCTATACCAGTACTTGATTATTTGTTAGTTCTTCGTGACTGCATGAAGAAGGTATAGTTTTGGGGGTGTCTCCCACTAGCACTGAGAATGTAAACAAACTAATCACGTGTGATTGGACTGGAGTGTGCTATGCCACCTCCCATTTGAATGAAGAAATATAATCCAAATCTGTATTTTCCTACCGAGTTTCGCATCTGTATGATCTGTGGTACAGTGGTAACTAAAATAACTACATTGCGAGATGCAAAATGTGTAAAAGACATTGTAAAGATCAACTAAAGTGGTTGGATTAGAACCACAACATTTTAGGTTGTTTTTTTAAGTTTAGGTTTATATTTTGAAACAATAGGTTTATTAAAAAGTAATAATATTGTAACTAAAGTAAAATATTTATTAATACATAGTAAATACTAAATAGTAAACATAATAAGACCGGGAACCAATGAGAACTGGGAAGTAACGATATACCGTCGTTTCGCGATGACGGTTCCAACCGGTATATACGAACGACGCTTCGCATAAAGTACTACGTCAAGGTGCGTAAAGTTCAACTTTTTATTCCACCATCGTTTGACCACTTGTTTGGCCATGTTTGACCATCTTTTTATTTCGTTTGACCACCCACCGTTTACGAGTTATTTGTTTTCTCAACATGGGGAGCCAAGTTCACAGTAGCCCCCCATTATTGGAATTTTGAAGACTTTATTACGCCATCACTTGACCATTTGTTTAACCATGTTTGACCATTTCTATGTTTCGTTTGGCCACCCTCCGGTTTGGAGATAAAGGGAAAAAAAATAGGGACTACCCTGAAGCTGCCCCCCCCCCCATCGATCGTTGGAATTTTGAAATTTTCTTTACACCATCGCTTGACCATTTGTTTGATCATGTTTTACCATTTTTTTATTTCGTTTGACCATCCTCTGTTTTTAAGATTTTGACACCCTAAGTATCCGCCCATGCTTGGTGTTAATAACTCATTCGTGCTAGTAATACTTGATATTCTGCAATTTTTTTTACCATTTTGACCATTTCTCGCAATCGAATAACCATGATTGAATATATTTTTAAATTTTTGAAATCGCTACCAATTTTTAATTACAGCCGACAAAGTGATTTTGCCGATGACTTTAATTAAAATGTGTTTGCAATTGCGATTTATCATAGTAATAAGTTGCTTATTCGCAATTTTAACGTTTGGCCATTTCCTGTAATTGAATGACCTTGACTGACCATATTTTGGAATTATCACAACCCCTATCAAATTTGAATTACGACCGCCAAAGTGACTTTGACGGTTACATTTGAAGCACGTAATTGCCATTTATCAGTGCAAGAGGTTGAATATTCGTAATTTTGACACTTGAATATTTTCCGCAATCGAATGACCATGATTAACCATATTTTGATTTTTAAAATCGGTACCAAGTTTGAATTACTACCGCCAATGATCTTGGTCGTTAATTTCTGTTAAAATATGTACGCAATTGCTATTTATCATACTAAAACGTTCTATATTCGCAATTTGGACTCCATTTTCCGCAATCAAATGACCTTTATTGGCCACCTTTCGGAATTTTTAGAATCCTTCCCAATTTTGAATTACGACCGCTAAAGTGATTTTCAACGTTACCTCTGAAACGCGCATTGCGATTTATCATAGGAAAAACTTAAATATTTGTAATGACTTTTGGCCATTTTCCGCCATTAATGAACAAGATTGACCATGTTTTTGAATTTTTGAAATCGCTACCAATTTTTCATTACAACTTGGAACACGTTATTGCGATTTATTATAGTCAAACAGGATGATTTTCCGGATATAATTGCATTTCCATCTGCAACAGATACTGAAGCTAACCAGGAACAAAGCATTTTAAATGAATTAAAAATTTGAAAAGGTTTACCAAACCCACAAACCAAGAGAAATGGCGAAGAAGTAAGAAAGAAAGGAGGAAAGTATTTACAAAAATTTCCGAAACGTGTATATACGCATAACCAATCAGCTATTAGAAACTATAAAAAATAGCACTATTAAAAACTGGTTCATTGCTTCCACCACTTAAAATAGATAAGAGAAATATTAAATTTAGTTATACATGCCCCTTCGACGCCATTGCACAAATAATGGCGTCTATATACGTGGATGACAGAATTGTAAAAGCTGTGGTAGATACAGAAATGGAGCCAAACGACTTCATGAACTTTATAATTGCTCTCGTTACAAATGGCACTAATGCATCCCTATACAAAAGTAGGGCATTTTTGTTACTGTCATTTGTGGATAATCACGTAGTCAATGGACTACTGGACTGCAGTTCAAATGTCTCAAATTCCGCAGACACGTTATTGCGCAATGTTTGCAATATCAGTGAAACTACGACGTGCAAAACATGCAACACAATTAATTTTCGCGTTCAGTACCTATTGGCACCTGATATCAAACCATTACAATATCATGGCATTTCAAATGGTTGGCTTTCGAACGATATTTAGCCCGTAGGAACATCACCAAGTATTGCCATAAATAAATGCAATGAACAATCCCATACCAACTCTCAAATTCCTTTTCAGCTAAATGACTTACCTGAAACTTACCTGAAAAAATTGTGCAATTCATCAATTTCGTCCCCCATTATAAATGGGAGTAGGTATTCAAAATGTATTTAAAGAAAAAGCGTCAATATCTCTAAAACTATTAAAGATAGATATAGGGAACCCTAATATTGATTGATAGGGAATAAGATTTCCTATCGAATGGCGTATGGATATACAGGGTGTTCCATTTGAAAAAAATTAGTTTTTTACGTTTGAAAATTCAATTATTGTGTAAATTTTGAACACCCTGTATAAGATATCATGATGAACTAAACATCGTCTTATTTGGTTATGTTTCTAGTTTTAGACCACCAATAATGAAACTTCTAGTTTCAATCATAACCGAGATATTAAATTTTAACGTTACCGCGAAAATCACCAAAAAATTAGTAAAATCAAAAGAACTCAAAAATGGTGATATTTAGGTATAGGGAAACATTATCAAAAATGATTTATTTTGATACGTAGAAACCAAAAATAGAATAAAAACTATATCATTCCATTTAAAATAACAAAGTTGATACCGACTTCCGGTGAACGGACGTGACAGTTAACTTGAGAATATTTTAGCTGAGAGCTCAGATCGAGTAAATTCTAGTTCCAAAATTTCAAGTTTCCAGATATAGTAGAACATGAGAAACTTCTAATGTACCAGTTCCGTGAGACACCCTGTATAATACAATAACAACAAACGATTAACGTTTCCCACTAGTCGCTTTAACAGTATTTACTATTATGTAACACCAAGAGGGTATGTGGAAAAATCCCAGTATATAAGTATATAATGGATATGTGCTATAGTTGATATATGTATACTGGTCAGAGTCATCTTCATATTTCCTTCACTAAAAAAGGTTCTATTCTATCCAAACTGGATGGCGTTGTCATCGTTCTCATCGTTCTCATCATATAATGTCATGGCCCCCAGTTTACATGTATACATTTCCCACGCTTTGGCTGTATCCCCATAACGGCATGAGGAATGCGATAATCGGTTGAAAATGCTTAAGGTAGGTACGTTTAAAACGAAAATGCTATACCTGTTATTTTCAATCGGCTGATATCTAAATGTTATTTTTTTTGTATTGTATGTATAAATATCGTTTCTTATAATATTGACAAATTGCAAATTTTAACTCAAAACCCGGAAACTCGATGTTGCCGATTCGGACCTTTACTTTCCTCACTACATTTTGAAACTTACGGTAGGCAAAGTAAAATGTGTATCAAAATATTGATTCTACAATTTGATTTACAGAATCTATAACTAAATTGTTGTCAAAGCGATACTATGCTATTTTATAAGTACTATGCATTATGTATATATAAGATTAGAAAGCAGATTATATTACACCGATTTGTTTTATGTTAGTTATGCTAGCCATTTATTCCATCAACTAAAGCAATTAATAACTGTGAAATAAGTGCTTGTATTACAGAATGCAAAAGACATAATTGACCAATTACTTCAATATTCATTAAGCTAGCCAACAGACCACTCCAAAATTGCATTAATCATTTGAAATAGTTTTTACACTACTCGGGAAAATTAGACAAACATATTTTTCTCTGGCTTCTTTGCTTCTACTGCTACCAGTTTTGTGCGAAATAAGTAAAGCGGGTCACACACGTTTTGGCTATATTCCATATTGTTGATGAGAAACATGTAATTTCCATATGTCTAGTATGTCAAAGTAATATAATTCCAATTTAGCGACTTTTTCTTTTATGGTACGATGTCAAGAGACACAAAATGGTCTTAGAAGACATATATAACTAAAGGATCTGCAGCCATTTACATTTAGAATTTCAAATTTCTCCGCATGCAACTTATATATTAAGGCGCCCCAGGTTCTCATTTTTATTGTAATAACATCGGTACCAAAGTCATGCGTTATATACGGTTAGGTATTTATAACTGCCTACAATAATATGTACATGTTCACAGTTGCACTAGGGCATTGACCTTTTTCAATTGATGGAAATGGAACTTTATGAATGTGGACTAGATAAAAACAATTTTGTATATAAATAAAGAATAAATACATTGTTAACGTTGTTCACATATCTGCTGTTTGCCATTAGCAATATTATATTATTGAACAATATTTTTTACAGATATTCAAAAATATGCACGTTTAGACATGCCAATTAATATTCTTGATCAAAAGTTGATTGCAAAAGCAAAATCAATTATTAAAATAAAAAATATAAACCGTTACTTACAACTTTTAATTTGTAAATATATAGCTTATAGGGCGGAGTAAAAGAGAAAGTGATAATTGTCAAATTGAAACGCCTGGGGTGCCTATTGCATAATGTCATTAAGTAGCACCTAAAGCTTACGTTTCAATCTAAAAATTTTTGTTTCCTAAATCTATGTTAAATTTGAAAACTTTGAGCAAGATTCGAGAACAAACGATTTTGTTCGATCAGTTTAATATGGCTCTCCAGGCATTTAATGCTAAATTGTAGTTTTGTGCTCCTAAATTGTAGAGGGTTACCGGCAATTTTTATTTTTTACTTATAAAATAGTGTGCTCAAATTTTACGCTCATATGAATTTAAAGTAGGGATTTTCCTACACAAGATATATGTAAAGTAAGCTTGTTGTATTCTACTAAAACAACAAATTCCTTATTAGGAGTAATATGCACATCATTTTGAACGTTTTCACGCACTGTTTTAGGATCTGTCATTGTCAATTGAATATTACAAGAAACTAAACAGCACAATCTTTGGAATAAGAGTTCTGCTTTATGACTTGCACATGCGATCTTACACCCCAACCAAGTACAGTTTGACTAAATAAAGAAACGCAACGACCTAGCAATGACGAACATTATTGATATTGCGATTTTGACTTCGACATCTTCCTCGTTCATAGCGTCATGCGTCATTTATAAAATCAATTAAAGTGAATTAACTGATTTCAATTCAGGAAAAAAGATTTAATAAATGCAGTCTGGGCAACAGTTTTGTGTTACAGAAGGTATGATAATGCCTTTTTCCCCATAGAATGCGAATATGATAATGAAATCATAATAGTCTCTCCAATGTGACGTGCTACAATACTCTAACTAGCTTAAAATGAAAGCTCTATTCGTGAACTTTACCACTTGAGGATTAAGATATACTGAATCTCTGTGAACTGGTGTTGCACAGGCGAAACAATACCAATTCCACACAGCTACGATATAGTTTATCGCTTCACAAAGATGATGACTCTTGTTTTCATTTCAGCCCACTTACATATTGTTGTCTCACGTATAATAATTTATTATCGTGGGGTATCGTGTTTTTTGACAGTTTATGCCAGTTTGATGTAACAGAATTATTCAAGTAAACTGAAATGAAAGAGTAAACTGTGATCTTGATACAGAAGAAATCTATAGGACAACTCTATTTAGTGGAATTTCCTTACTGTAAAACGCGACTCACTTTTTCTAGATTAAAGCTTTCATTTATATTTATTTACATAATTCTATCACGTAAAACTATATTGTGAGAGTATGGTGCTCTTTTTCATATTTTGAGTCCATTGAAACAAATAACATAATAGTATTCGTTACGTAGGCAAGCATGAAAACTTAAACCTCGAAATTTAAACTTTGAAGAAGAACATTATTGGCCAACACTGTTTAGTAGTACTTTCTAACTATCCAAGCCTCAGTAAGAATGAACGTGTTCGGTTAAAAAATAATAATCAACTACACTATTTTACAGAGTTTACACATGTTTTTTGATCAATTCATTAACAGTTCCGATTTCAAGCATCTCTATGACATATTGTGCTTATTTCAGTTCGTTATTTTAAGTTCACGAAAAAACCTATGAAATGGGCTGTTAAAACATTTATGACAAATAAAGCTTTGAAATAATTATATGTAAGATTTACTGAATGTACCGAAGATCTAGGTATGATTGTACAAATAAATATGGAGCATTCAGCAAATATATGAAACAGCAGTTTTGGATATTTTGTTTTCTTTTTAAAGAATCTTTAGTATAATCTATAGTAGTAATAATAATATTATACAGGACGACAGTACATACTTGAGCGTACTCAATTTACACTCAACCATATAGATACAATCGTTAGGTTTTCATTGATGTTTTGTATGCTTTTTACTTCTGAAGGCTTGCATGACTTGTGGATTCGGCTATCGTCCGTGTACTCATGTAGTGTGCACCCGTCGTTAACATTTTTGATTATACAGGGTGAGTTATTAGTATCCCGGCGGTCGATATTCTTCAAATCGTTTGAGAAAAAAAATTATTCATACAAGAGTTGTTTGCCTCATTAGTTTCTATAAAGTTAAATTATTTTCATTTATACAGGGTGTTGCATTTAGGCGTGATAGAAATTCAGTACATAATAAAATGGAACGCCCTGTATATCATAACATATTATGAATACTAAGGAAGTTGTCTTTCCAAATGTGTAAGTTGTACCTGTGTAAGGTAAATAGTTTCTCAGATATTCTATTGTTTGTCAAAAAGTTGGCTATTGCAGCCCTTTCTTTCAAAACTACGTTAATACTAAATTTTTGCAGATATTGCCTTAAAAATTTTGTCTCATAATAACTAAACACATAGCTAGATGCAGATGCCATGAAAAATTAGATGCGTAGTTTTTAAACATTTGTAAATGGCTTTTCTTGAGATTTTTAATTGGAACGCCCTGTATAATATTTGCTAATTGAAATTTCCCTTAAGTTCTTTGTAATTTATATTCACTAAATCGTATATCTATTTTTACTAATGTTTGTGATATTTGGAATTTAAAGAGTAGTATGCTATTTAGTATCTTTAATATTGCTCTGTATACAGTGTGCTGGGTAGCATAATGTAAAATATTTAAAGAGTTATAGAAGAAGCCATTTAGAACCTATTTAACTAGATTTATTGTTATAAAAGTATTACGGTTATCAAGGTATTACACAATTTTATAAGTATATTTTGCAATTTTTACAAACGTACAGCGAGCGAACCTGAAGACCTAGTAACTGCAGTTGAGCTCCGTGATAAACTAGAAACAGTGTAATTTTAAGGGGACTATAATGAAAAATTGTTCGCTTGTGTGAAAATTGTGCGAAGACGTTTCATTGCAATAGTATGTGCGCGCATACACAGAAACAAACAGAAACGCTAAAACCTGTCTTGATGAGCTACGTTTTAGACCGGATTTGTATTCAGTAAAAAGAACAACCAACAATCTCTACTTACTATTGTTAATTGGTTTAAAATTGGTTATTTTTTCTGGAAGACAATTCAAAATTGGGATAATATGAATGATAGTATTAGAAATATTGATAATGTGAATGGAAAGTGGGTTATTTGGAAGTGTTTTTAATAGATTTTTCTTGCTATGAATGAAAATCTGAATCCAAAGATCCCTATCAGTTTGCTTTTGTTGCATATTTGCTTTTTGTGTGTGAGCACATAAATCACATCAAAGAAAATCTGATTTTCAACACTCAGAAGTCAACGAATTTTCACGATAGTTAACCTAAAAGTACAGGGTTTAGGGTTTACTTTATCAGTCATTTGAAATTTTTAAATCGCGTGTTCGGTTGCCATACGATAGACGGAAAAATCTACTTAAAAAATTCATAGAAAATTGTTAATTTGTTGATAACGGTAATACTTTGTATGAGGATCAAGCTGGTTAAATCGGTTCTAAATTATCTCTTCTATCGCCACTTGAAGACTTTACACCAAACTACCAAATACCTTATTCACAGCAATATTAAAATTTACAATTGCATTACATTTACGTTAAATGGCAAATATCACAAAAAGTAGTACCATTTGGTGTATGACATACTAGATGTAAAATGGAGCGAAACAAAGAGTTATTACAGCCAATACATATTATACAGGGTGTTCCATTTAAAAAAATCGAGAAAAGGCCATTGGAAAAACATCAAAATTTACTAAGTTCAATGAACAGCCTCTATAGTGTATCTAATATCTTTCGATATTACCATCTACCTACTGGCTTTGACTATTGTCTCACATAGTTTAAAGGTAAAATCGGCAAAAATGTCGTTTTTACATAGTTTTTAAAAAGATCCTGCAACGGGCACATTTTGGAAAAACAGATGAATATCTCTGGAACTATTAACGCTGTGACTTAGCGTCATACACGCTTGGATAAACAAATTTAGTAGTATTCCTAATATATTAAAATATACAGGACGTTCCTTTTAAAAAATGTACATACTTTCCGTCATGCCTAAATGCAACAGTCTGTATAAATGAAAATAATTTTACGTCATAAAAAACGGCGAGTCAAACAACTTTTGTATAAAATATGTTTCTCTTTCTCAAACGATTTATTAATAATAAGACGTTTTTTGTTTTGTGAATAATAATAATAATAATAATTTATAATAAATTTATTTCAAATAATGGAAAACAAATAAACATGTAGTGACGGCGATATGTAATTGGAAACACCTATCGAAATTCACAAAATAACAATTTTTTTATTCTACTATATTAATTTCGTGAATGTGCAAGAAGTGCAGATGACCACCTAACGTTCACGTTTATTACAAAACTATAATTACTGACGGTAATTGGAATACTAATGTATGATGTAGCCTGGTTATGTCCGCTCCTAGCATATTAGGACTTTAATAATACTGTAATAATAAAAATATGAAATTTGCGAACACCATAGAATACTGAACAAGGCAATATCAAAAGGACAACTGTATTAGATTTATTTCACAATGGCTCATTTTTGATCTAACTTGTACTATATCGTTAAATTCTGCTTTAAATCGTGATGTAAGTTGGACTGAAGGATATTATAAGTATATTATAACATCAGAGAAAGAATTGTTCAAGGCCATGTGCAACCGAAGAAAATTGTTTATTAAACAGATTTATTAATGGATGGTTACATAGCCGAGCACACGATGTCATTATTGCCAATCAAACTAAATTAACTAATTCAATCAAAACGTTCTCAAGCCCACTGTCAAAATAGAGGTATTGGTATGAAACGGTAATCGAAAAGGAAAATGCTGATACCGATAGAAGAGATGAAAAATTGTTCAAACCGACTCGAATATTAAACGACAATTAATGAACGACACATTTTATTAGCCCACTGGAGGTAGCTCGTGCGTTTATTTGTAATGCACTCTGTTTAATAGACTTGTTCATTACAAAAAAAAATAAAGATAACAGAAATTGCAGTTAGGATACTACACAGCCGTAACCACAACCATAGTTCCCGACGGCTTTTCATTATAAATTATTATAATGTGAAACCAAAGTAGAGATATGTTAATAAATTTATTAACACTACCACAAATTTTTTAGGAATTATTTCTTTTATAATTCTGTATGAGCTCAATTACTGTCAATATTGTAAGATATTGTCAAATTAGAAATTACGGTACTTAATATAACTACAGTTTTTCTTCGAATAAAGAGTCGTAGTTTCATCGTCTGACCATTATCGTGAACTGTCAATAACATAAAATTTAGGGGGTCACCATGAGGATGACCGTTTGTGAGCAATTTGATGGATTTTATAACAAAAACATTAGTATCGTTAAAACATAGCGAATAATAATTACGCTTATAGTATGCTTTTAACTAGTTTATCAAACCTACAACCCAAAATAGAAACAAATAAACAGAAACGTTGTATGTGTTAAATTAATTAATCGTGCTCACTAGCGGTTAATACGTAATTATGCGACACAGACTAACATTTTCGAATAATTCAATTCTTCCTTGAAGTTATGATTATCCTTCAATAATGTCCTTGACATTTATTATATATTTTAAATAACTCTAGATAAATCAGAGGATATGCAAATCTAATTTTTAATAATATTTAAATGACCACTAAGTCATTTCTAAGAAATTTAAATTCTCAACACAGAAATGTTATTAATCGACTATTTTAATTCTTGGGAATTCGGATCTTCTAAAAAATGGAATTTCATATAATACTTAAAATATGTGATACCTAAATATTGGTATAAATATTAGCATGCAAAAGACTGAATGTATTTAATCATATTGACTTGTAGTAGAGTTATACCTGTCCTACAGATATTTTCTAGCTTCAGCTGCAATAGGTAAAAAACATATGAAGAATCTGATGCTATGAACTGTTGCATTGAAGTCAAACCTATAACATATAATAGGTTGGTTGGTTAGTGGGGACTCTGTCAATTTTGGACTGCCAAATCAAATTAATTCCTCCGTTGTTATCTTGAGCTTTCGCCTAATTTATTTTCGCAGGCCTGGGATGTGTGACGAGAACAGTGAACTGTGTTTGATGTGTTGCCAATTAGTATTATCCGGCAACCGGTTTGTAGTGATGTACCTCCTTATTTGCAAGCCTGGCGACTATCAAACTCTGATGAAACATAAAATAAACTAGGCGAAAGCTCAAGATAACAACGGAGGTTATAGGTTATAGGAGTTATAGGTTGAAGTGTCCGAGCCCCTACTAACCAACCAACCTATTAACAATTCTACTGCCAAATGTGTTTGTGTGTTGTGTTTTTTGAGTTTATCTTAAAATGGCCAGATGTAGAGTGTTATCAAGTCGACCTAACTATATACCTATATACCTATATAATATCATATTATTTCTGAAGAAAAAAGGATTCTTTATAAAGAGTTCTCAAATATCGAACATACAGGTGGTTTTTTCGGTATCATTGTTCAGAATTAAATGTAATATGTTATCGGGGAAAATTGTTTTAAATTTAATTTAATGCGCAAATAGCAAATTTGATTATTTTCTATCAATTTTAATATTTCATCTTTTGTTTCGCGTTTATTCTTATTTTCGCTTGATCTGTACGAACATTATTAATCACCACAAGTTGTGACAACTGTCTTTTATAGAGTACTGTAGTTGCTATTGTGAAGTCAAAATAATTACAGCCTGTGCTTTTATGTAAACAAGGTGCTAGATAAAAAATTGAAATTCTTACCATTTTGGGGTATTACTTTTAAGATTCTGTGAATAAATACCTGAGAAGAACTCCCAGAACTGTTACGTGTTGTGAAGACTTTTTACAAATAATAGTACTTTTCATGCAATAAAAACTACTTTTGGGTATTTTTTACGAATTAAGTTGAGTTACATTCTAGATGTTATTTTGAAATATTTTGAGTATTTTCAAATTTTAAATTTCACTTGAAAAAATCAAGTTGCTATCTTATGACGTCTATATGCAAAATGCAAATTAATCAAATAATTTTAGGACATACCTAGTTTTGTATCTCTATTCTTTTTAATTTATATTTGAGCAAGAAATAAATACTTGTAAAGCAAATATTCCCTACGACATTTTTTATTTACCTAAATGTAAACAATAAGTAAATTTACTCTTGAGCAAATTTGATATTAAATATCATAATACTACAAAACGAATAGAAATCATTTTTATCTTGGTTTTACTTGAATAAATTTACTTACCTCAGTTATTTACTTAATAAAAATCAATTAACCTTTGACTATAGATAATTTCATATATTTCCAAGTATATAATTCAAACTAACCTAAAAACTCAAACTATAATAATAATCTAAGCCAACTGACCATCCTGGCCAACAATGAACAAGTGAAAACTGCTTCTAATATTATTTTCCATAAGCAGACTTCTAAATTGAGACTAGCTTTTGACTAAAAGTTTTGTAATGACAGATTCACTTTGATTTTATTTTTGTCTGTTATTTGTTTTGTTTATTTTTCCTCTTACTCCCACAATGCGATATTGTATTTTAGATGCAATCAATTAATGTGTGTTAATGTATAATATGTTGTTGATGGTTCTTAGCTTCTTGAAGATGTGTTTTTATTGACATGTTATTTGACATGTTATTGCGTATTGTGTACAAAATACCGCAAACTATATCATCTTATTGATTTTAACTTTTACCAAATAATTAAACAATCACCTGGTTTTGCAGTTGTAAATTAACAAAAAGCACTATTCAGTCATTGAAATTTGTCTAGCTTTCGTTCTTGAAATCCAATTAAGAAAAATCCTTAAAATAAATTACAACGCATGGAAATTCTTTGACACCAATTTTCATTTAATGCTAAACCTTTCAGTTTTTCAAAGTCACGGCTAAACAATGACCGTCAAAAACAAAAACGCCATTGTGTGCAAATCTCAGACACCTCAACTCAATATAACACCGCGACGAATTCATTCTAAACAGCCGCACCGGAATAATGATCTTTACCGCCTTCGCAGGCGACCCAGGAAAGAGAAATCGGAACTAAATCAACGCCAGAGAAAGAAAGATATATGTAGGTATATAAAGTAATTAAGACTGTCTCCAGTAACAATTAACAGCCCGCCAGACCAAAATGCATTTTGCACTACTTTCCATTCGCCAAAGTTCCTTTTAAAAAACATAAAACAAAACACAAAATTTTCAATTATCCGCATGGATAATTGAAAAACCTCTAATTGCTTTATTTACTCCCATAATAGATTCGTTCCTCTAATTGATATTCACCTCGCTTCAAAAAACAATCGAGAGTGAAAGTTTCATCCATTACTCACACTTTCCGTGCTGCTAATTACATATTGGGAAACACATAAAGCTCTCTAAACATTATCTAGCTAACATAAAAGGCTTGCACAACTAAGGTCATCTAAATGCAACGAGAAAAGCATACGAACCTCTATCCCTAGTATCAGTTTGCTGAAGGTCTTGCAAATTTGAATCCGCTGCCAAAAATGATGGGTCCTCCTGAGGTACATCCTTAAAGATCACTGTATCCGATGGAAAAATCACTCTAGGTCTCCTGTTATACCCCACCGCCCTCCACGGCCCTTGCTCCAAACTCGATTCCTTCCCTTCAAAGAACAACTCACGATACCTCTGCCTCTGCGGAAATCTCAAACCAGCATCTGGAGGAATATTAGTATACCTCGGAGGTCTTGTGTACACCCGACTATCCTCACTTAGCGCAGCAGTATATTGATCCCGATATCTATAACTTTGGTCTTCAGCGTAGACCAGAGGATCATAAAATTCTGGGGCTGTAGTTTCAAACTCTGGCCGAAAACGAATGGGACGATATCTAGGATCTACATATCTAGTGGGCTCCAACTCGAATTGTCTACCATTCCTGAAAGGATGCACGTAATGGCTTTGTCTCCTCAAGGATACTTGTGTCTTCTTGGAGTTCTCTTGGTCCTGGGATAGGTCATAGTCAGGAGGTAAAATTTCACCGATATGTTCATTGTCGTTATTTATATCCAAGAAGCCAGAATCGTCTCTACGAATTGCTAATTCTTTGTGTTCGATTTGTTCAGTTTTGTTTACTTCAGGTGATTTCTCGAAGCTTTTCGCACTCTCCATCAAAACTTCCAAGTCTTCTTTCGTTAGTTTTGATTCATCTGGTTTATTTATGGTGGTTTCCTCAATATCAACTCTATCGATTCTTTTAAATCGATGATCTTGATGGTCTGATTCATCGCTTATCTGATGGTCATCCTCAGAGAATTCTGGAGGATTTTGATAGGCGTCAGGATTGGCTAGAAAAGTATTTAAATCGTCTTTTGATAGAGTTTTGATCTCGTGGATATTATCTTCTTTTGATATCCTGGGTGGTGTGGTTTCTTGCTTGAAGGTCGTTGTTTCTGTATCAGTTATATCAGTGGTTGTTTCTTGGACTTGAGGAATCGTTGTTAATTCAATTTGTGTTTGGTCTGTCCGGTATAACTTGAGTAGAGGTCTTATGAAGTCCCTCTCCAGAAGCTTTTCGTAGTCGGATTTCTCTTGCCTCTGGAGGAAACCGTTGACAACATCTTGAGTTTTGGTTTCTTCAGATTTGTTTTTGAGGTTTGTGAGGTATTCTTCGAGTTTCTTTAGGTTATCCGTGTTATTCTTTGTACGTTCGGGACCATCCTTCTCGGTATCAATCTTAAATTTGGTGAAAACTTTTGACTGAAATGGTGACTCGTATCCTAACGTTCCGATGGGTTTCTCGAATGGAGGATCTGTGGCCTGTATTAGGAAGACGCTCATAACAATTGCCAATATTCCCGAGTGTATTTTGTTCATTCTGAACTAATTCCATTTAAAGACGTCCCTCCAGATGTTATTACTTTGTCGCGCGCGCTGTTTTATTATATTACATTAGCTTCCGGTGTGTTTGGTTTCGATGAATTTTCGCGTCGCGGTTTTTATTGTTTTCGTAAATTTCACGTTCACGAATCGGAAAAAACTGATGGCATTATCATTTCCGGTTATTCGGTCGGCGCAAAAAAGACACAAATCACTGAACACATCACAGGCAGCCTTGGACGCTTGAGGCCGACTGGATCATCTTAGGCTGCTATGGTAGAGAGTTAACTTTCACACACTTACCACTTTCACTAGAACGCGGCGGTTTGCGCGACTCCCCATACTGTAGGAGAAGAAGTAGAAGAAGAGGCGATGCTCCGTCAGAAGGACGACAACGACGACTTTGTAATCCGATGATGATGACGATAATTTCTCTGAACGTATCTGCTTTTAATTACTTGAGGGGCTTGCGTGCTCCGTGCAGTTGGTGATGGCAAGGATTTCACAATTTTGGGCGGGCGCCTGCCGCCAGTGAAAACTTTCCGAATTATCTATCTATTAGCAAAGCTAATTGACTATCAGTAAAAAGAAATCGAAATATGTGATAATTAATAACCAAAAGAAGAAAAGAAATTAAAACTGAAATAACAACAAACTGTTAATGGATGTGGAAACATTGAGCCCAATGCCCTTGCACAAGTGATTATTACTGAATAGTATGGTTGTAACGCAGGTGTCAATATATATACCAATCATTTTAGATTTTTTCAATAAAAAAATTTTTTTCGTCATTTCTTGCGTCATTTTTTTGACGCATTTAGGTGTCCCCCGAGGAGTAGATTCTTGGCCATAAATTAATTATGGGCACTGTCCGCCATCTTGGATTTTGTGTCTTTGTCGATTTGCACGCGTATTTGGGATTTCCCGATAAAAAAGTGCTCAACAAATTTGTAGAGAATTTAATTCTGTACAATTTGAATATAGTCATGATTAAAGAAAAAAAAATTTATTGCTAATAGTCAGCAAAAAAATGGTAAAAATTAGGGGAGTGTAGTTTATTTCAACTTTTAGGTGATTTTTATTAAAAATAAGAGGTACATCCATGACAATGTTGTGGAGGAGTCAATTTCCAACAGCTTTTGTATGAACCACTTTATCGTACGACGTGTAGATCACGGCCGGGAACCCGTCGCACTGGTAGAGCTTTCGGCGCCTTTATTACGTGGTTTCCGTAGTTATTTTTATTAAAATTAACTAGTAGTTTATGACTTTATTGTGATCTTATTTTTCAACGTCGGTATTGTCTCTCGCGTTTCTGTGAGATGTGGGCATTTAGTCTCGGTCTCGTTGCCTGTGCAACCCTTCTCTGGCTCCACGGAGGAATCGTCTATAAGGTCGTCATCGATCTGGTTACTCGGGGCGTTTGTGCATGAATAGACACTACAATTCTCACAAATCAGGGTGCATTTTAGTCCAACTTTTCGACAGTCGCAGGCTACTCCACAGCCCGTTTTGCATTTATAAGAAATTGCTTTCTTTCACAGAAGCTCAGAACTTGTTTAGCGATAGATTAGATAAATTAGTGAAATTTAAGTAATCTCACTTGAAGTCAATAAATAATACAGGGCTTTGACGACGATCTAGATTTAGCAATGCTTTCAATTTCTCTTGTGATATTTAAAAATCGATTTAAGTCAGTAAAAATGCATTTTAGGAATAGGACATTTTACACAAAGTTGATCTAAAATTTTTCATAAAATTGCAAAATGCATTGACAGGCTTGCCATTTGAAAAAATCGGCTTATAGCACTTTTCTCAAGTTTAGCTTTGATGTTAGAATTTGAACATCCTGTATAACTTTTCGAAGAACTCTAGCGATATGTTGATAAAATGTTATCTTCACAACAATTTTGCGGGAGAAGTTTATTCCAACGGCCACGCGAATAATTTAAAACAATTTAAGGCAGCCTTGCAACTGTCATTTTTTATTGAAATAGTTGAATACCTGAAAAATGACTTATGTTAGGTATAGGGTGTGTAATATACAATAGGGGTCCTAAACCAAGTCTCAAAATTAAAAATTAATACGATCTATTAGTGCCAAACGTATACCAGAACCGTCCGCAAACGCTTTTTTTAAGAAAAAAATCGGTTGTTACACAATTAATAAAATTAAAATCCGTGTTGTCTCTTTAAATAAGAATCAGGCCAGACCGCGCTGGTGTGACGTAGCACAGTTGGTCGCAGGCCACGTGCCTCGAGCTCAGTTATGATGCGATTGTCAGCCTTCACTCTTTCTACGATTGACATTAACGTTGGACGACTGTCACTTTTAACAACATGCAAAGATCCCTTGTCCCAACTATACTTATTCGTTAACAAAACGCACACAACGTCCTCCAGATTACTATACATACAACTCGTGCCCGTAGGTCCTGTTTTTCGGCCGCTCTCTAGCGCCTAGGCTCGCCGAACTTCTCACCAACGCAACGGTATGACGTCACGGATCGTTTTGGCGCAGTCTTAGTCCGGTTTAGACTTTGATGTTCAATAACATATTGAGTGCAACAATATTAAGCGGAAAAATTTTACACACGGTTTTCTTACCACCTAAGGATTTTATTTGTTATGTTAGGTAAAATCATGTAAGACCCCTATTGACCTAAATCTTAACGAAGATTTCAAAAATGCTATAAAATACAGCGTGTTCTAATGAAATATGAAAGTTGACACCATGTCCAGTGTAAACAGAAGTAAATAAAGCCTGAAAATATTTTAGTTAAAAAGATCGTATCCAACAACATAAGTCCACAAGTTTTCAATATCTGATTTCATTTGGTTCCCCATATACTTCTAATGACTGCTCGTCGTGAAAGACCTTGTATATCCGTGAACCAGCAACCATCACTGCTACTTATGTAACCATTTTTCACAGAATCTTTGACGATATCTCGCGGAACCCCGGTTGAGAAACGCTCCTCTATACGATAGGATGAAAATCCTGGAAAAAATTAATGTGTAGTATCAGAAGTAAAGTTATTACAGTAAAGTCTCAGAAGTTAATCTTCTTTAGTAACCGCATGCATATTATTTTTATATTCATCACAGAAACTTGGAAGCAAAGTTTAATAAACTCACAATTTTTTATTTATAAATATCTAATACAAAACTAGTAAGAAAATTATCTTCAGCAGTGCTAAAGTTAAAATACCCCCCACCGTCAAATATTTAAAAAAAGAAGAAAAAGAAGTGAACCGATTTTGCCTATTCACGAACTTCCTTACTTTTTAAGACATAAGCTTGTATACCAAATTTTATATCAATTACTTCAAAATTACGCCAGTTATCGTGTACACACTGTACACAGACGGACGGACGGACATTGTGGCAAACTCACCACAGTAAATGTGGCGGTATAATGATAGTGTCCGCCCATATTTAAGTTTACACCAACAACATTCACAATAATTTAGTAACATTTGTTCAACACGACAATCGAGAATTGACGCGGAAGGTAAAAATTAATTAAAGCCGCGTGTTTTAACCCATAAGTGTACTTTGTCTAGATTTTCCATGGTAACAAGCAGCTGACAACAATTAATTTGAAATCATTAGATTATCTAAGAACATGTATATGTCATTTCAAATCATTTAACAATACTGTGCAGTTTTTACAAGCGCAAGAAATAACAAAAGTTCCATTATTTATTTTTAAAACATACTCCCAAACATGGGCACATTGGACACAAATTCAGCCTCGTTGAACACAATAAAGGATGACAATATTCCGATCAAGTTACTCTCCTTGACGCGATCTAACTAAGAAATTCGGTCTGCCTATTTAAATTACTAAAATTCCATTCTAATCTAATATATGTGCATTAAAAAGTGGAACTGTTGAAATATTCCATTACTCCAGATATGTATGTATGTAATAGTATCTCGCGTGCCTCTATTTTTCCATTTCTGAGCGTATTAAAAACGCTGTAGAAATTTAAATACGAGAAAGTAATTGCTGAGAAACATTTGACGACCGATGCGCGATGTGCTAAAGAAACGGACGATCGGCCAGTTGCCATTGCATGAAAGCCCGATAGAAAGTAAAATTAACTACCATACCGATTGTTTAAATCGTGATCGCTCGTTTATTAGTGGGATATTAATTTTAACTTGATGTAATATCGTTTATTATAGACGTTCAGAATAGGTAAAAGTTACCGACTATGCTCATTACAATGCAGTTGGTAACTAAATAAGCATATTTGTATTATAAAGAAAAAAGAAAACTTTTGGGGTTCTAATTTCCGTTTGTTTTCCGTGCGTTGAGTGATGCAGTTTCCGTGGGAGGATGTAATTAGGACGAATCTAAATGGAGGCCAGTGTGCTAGACCCTACTTAATGTACTTTATTGATCTGTTGTGCTCCAGTTTCCACTTCAAGTTTACTGGCAATTTTCTATTTAAATGGCAATTCGTTCATTATGGTCATGTGTAGCTCAAGCATAGGTAATAGGTTATAACATTGAAAAAAATAGTAAATAAATCTGCAAATTGGTAAATACCTATGTTTAGTGGCCTAAACATAGTTTTTTGAATATATTTTGAGGGACGACGAAAGGAAAAAAAAATTATAAATGTTTTAAAGTCGATTTACAACGATTTCTAATTATGAGAGCTGCTACAATGGTCTTTAGGTGGGGACACAAGAAATAACACGGAAATCTTCAATACTACTGTCTGGCGCAGCGCTCCAAACATATTTCCTATGGCTCAGAACCCATCAATTCAAATCAACGTTGGGGAGGCATTTAAAACGATAATAACTGTAGGATTGGGCAACAAATAAATATTTTAGCAAATGTGCGCGACAAACAGCGTCTTGTGAGCCCGTCGTGATGCACACTCGCGGCGTCAAAAGAGGCTCGGACAAGGCGTAGAAATGACCAAATTTCCAAATGAATTCCACGACGCATAGCGAGGAAAACTATCAGCAAAAAAATGTTATCAGTACTTGATACGCCTCCGGAAACTGGACTTGAAACTGAAACTGGTTTTTCGCGAAACAGTTTTTTTTGCGACTGGTTGGCAGGATATTTCCGAATAACTTGAAATTTATAAAAATATTGCTTTATCGCTTGAACCAGAAACTCAATGTAATCTTTATTTAACAGCAAAGAACATTGTCAATTTCGATGATTTGAATTAAGGAGGCGTGACGGATATAGGCTTATATATTATATGGATCGCTTTTTATTCTATTACTTGCTATTAAGAGAAAAAGAATCGTTTATCCAAACAAAAAAATCGGGCAAAATCAAGGGCTGTGGAGTCGGTAAAAAAACTTTCGACTCCGACTCCGACTCCAGATAATTTTCGTAGTCCGACTCCGACTCCGACTCCAACTCCGACTCCGGCAAAATTTTATTTGCTTCCAGCGAATTTGTTGGCGAAAAGAAATTAAACTGATAAAGTAATTGTAAATAAAATCAAAAAGACCTGTTGATCGGACCACAAAGATATGACCATATTTAAAAATATCGCTTTTTAATTTGTTGAAAGTATCCTTGAAATCTTTAGAAATTCAACTGTTTTCTAATTAGAGAGCACATAATTCTGAACTAGTTTGTCAATTTATCCGATTTTCTGTATTTGATAATAACAAAAGTAATGACAATCCACTGCATAGTACAAAAGAACTCATTCCAACTAAAATTCATTGCAGTGAATACAAAATTAAGTGCAAAATAATTTGAAAATAATCTCAACTCTTACTTCTGTTAGTGGCAATGACGTCACAATTCTGGCTGCAACGAGTATGACCTGCAGACATGAATATTTCTTTATTCAACTTCACAAACTTAGTAACCATTTAAAATTTCTACATATTTTGTTAAATACAAAGATGTGATACTTTTAATAAGTTTGTTCATGTGTCAAAAAAAAATAATCAATTTGCGGTTAAAGGTATAAGTTACCAAACATTAAAGCTAAAATTGCAAAGTTTTACAAACTGTATCTTTTACAAACATTCAGATATTGGGGCGAATAATAGGAAAAAAAGTTGAGAGTTGATACGACTGTGACACCATACGCTGTTTCTTCTAGTCCAAAAGCTGTAGGAAACTATCTTTTTCTTTTTAAAATTGCAAGGGAAAATCATTAAAATACCTTTTGCAATATTTAAGGAATTATTAAGCTGTTGCTGGTAGTCCTCTTAATTTTGATGAATAGGGAAAACCACACATTGTCGCTTCACTTTGGAAAGTTCTAAGTATGCATCGTAGTCCGATTTTTTTATTTGGAGATGATCGAGCTATCATGATTAGCACATTGAAGTTGGTTGTTGGAGAGTGGAAATAAACTATATATGCGACGCGGCAAGCGTCTCACAATAATCAGTTGCTAATCATCATTCACCATCGACCTGTGTATTTTGTAGTTTAATTATATCAACATATGTAGGTAGGTACTTTGTAAAATACATAATAATATGCTTAGTTAATTTTTTACTATCTATTGAGGCAACGGCCATCTCGCATGTCTTTTTCTACATTATTTAGACACCGATCCGGAGTCGCAGTCGGTACATTTTTTCCGACTCCGACTCCTACTCCGACTCCAACTCATCTGAAATTTGTCTGAACTCCGACTCCACGACTCCGACTCCACAGCCCTGGCAAAATCTGTGCTGTTTTAAACAGTATAATTACAATACATTTTATAATTATGTGCGTTTTGATGCGCTTTCGAGCTGTAGGTACTCACTTGATAACAAGTGCAGCATTCAGCAATATCGGCACAGTAACATTATGATTGATTGTAACAACAAAGCAGGATCAACAATAATTCGCGTTTGTAAAAGTAGATCTAAAATGATATTAGTGATGTCCTGCAGTATACTACAGATTGTCAAGTAACTCATTGGAATGAAATTATGTTTGAAGAGCTGAAGAAAGTCATACTCTTCTCATTTGTGGTAAAACAAATATCGCTAACCTTTACCTACATAGAAATCTAGGAAATTAAAAATCAAATACGGAAAATTAACACCATTTATTCAGGAATGTTGAAACTCGTGAAAATTGCATAGTTTTTCTTCTTGAGCCGTTCTTTGTTGTTCTGTTCCAATTACGCACACATCGCTCACATATATCCGTGTAAACGTAAACAAATACACGCCATGGAGCCGTTAATATATGGAATTGTGCGAATGATAATTCGGAACGTTTTCACTGACGGCGCCCGACCAAAATTGTGAAATCCTCACATAGCCAACTTATCGGACCACGTATTTCGCTCAGCTAGTTAAGAAGATTCGTCTTATTATAATTTTCTCGTTCTTGTGTTCCTTGTGGGATCCTGGACGCTCAGTGAGCTTACTTTTTACTTGGATTGAAAATTGTTATACATACTAATTTAGTGTATTTGAATATTAATATTATTACGCGTGAGCCGATAAAATAATTATACAAAAGTTAACAGAATTCAAGGGGAACAAAAAGCAATGGTTATATTATCAGCGTCCGGTTTGAACTGGCAATTGATTATATCGGAACCAACTTTTAAAACTTCAGGGAAATTAGGTCGTGTGAGGTATTATAGGATAATTTCTTTTAAATCCAAATAAGTATTGTTTTAAACATATCTTTGTTTAGCATCACTCAGGCGACTGAAAATAAACTAAATATGGTGATATGAGTACAAAAACCTTAGAAAAATAGAAAAGATAATAGTCAAATTTTCATTCTGAGATCCGTATCAGCATATATACAACGTGCGCAAAAAAAGTTTGTTGCAAATAGAAAACATTTTATTAATTGTATGAAGCGAAAATACAAAATGTATTTCCTACAGTATGTCCCTATAAAAGTGCACATATTTTAAGGATAAAAAGAAAAGTCATAGTATATTATGGTAAGGAAACACTTTCCGAAACCTTTGCGAAGCTGCAGCGCATTAAAGGAACGTAGGTCATATGATGTATCATCGGATAGCTCTTTTAAAACCAAAGAAGTTTTACCTGAAACTTTTTTCAAATTAACGTCACTGAAGAGAGAATTGTCGAGAATCTGGTTTTAACCCATATCACCAAATTACAGTTATCTTTATCTATTCAATAATATCTCACACGACCTACTTTACATATGCTGTTTCAAAAGTTGGCATCATTTACCTACTCTCTTTACCGACCTGCAGTCGTACCGCTGCGTGTATGGAAATGCAGCAATTTCTTTTTGTATTTTTCTGTATACCACTGGATATTTTTGAAATCTGATACTTCAATTTTGAATTCAAATTGACACAGGTCTTTTTGTTTAAATTAATAAATTCTTTGGTGTCCAAGAAGAAGGAAATTCTTTGTCAGTAGTCAAGTTTATTTGAGTGAAAGAACCGTATTGAATATTAGCAAACAAAATATATTTCTTACAACTATTTTTTCTTGTTATAGCAAAGTAGGTACCAATTTATTTTTCTACAACAAACAATTTATTTGTTAATAATATATCATATATTATGTCCCTGCATAAAGTGTCTTCCGTCAGTCCCATCCTGTGGAGGTGTTTATTTACTGGGCAGTGCACAGTCAGCACTCCCGCCCATAGTCTAATGTCGCCTTTGGTGATCTTGAGCATTTCCTCTAACAGTTTGGCTGAAGGTTTCCAAAGAGCATTGAGTAATCTTCATACCACTGACGTAGCATGCGTTTGATTTCCTTCTTGCCTGTGCATATTGATAGGCCAACAAGCGATTCGGGTCCAATGAGAGGTATAAAAGTTCCTGCTTTTGTTGGTCAGCCTTATCATTAGTTGGTATACCGGAGGGTGCTGATATCCATTCCAGTTTCAGTGTGTGATGTTGTTTAGTTAATAATAACTCGTTTTGACTTTAAAGAAATACATGTTATTATGAATCAAATGTTTTTCATACTAATACACAATAGTGGGGTTATTAGGTTGACGTGATATTTGGAGTCAAAATGGTGGCCATGAAGCTGAGTGAATTTAGGGGAAATAAGCCATCGGTCTGTGGGATCGAGGTCTCACGTTTTTGCTCACGTATTTTATTGTGTTAATTAGTATTTCCTCTATTTCTTCTGGATAACGAAAGACGTCTATTTCCCTTTCAACAGAAACTGGTTTTAATTATTGATGAATGGGTATTTGTCTAAATAATTTTTTTCTGTAGGGAGGTTAATTTAGACAAACAATTTGTTTATGCATTCCTTATTTTCTAAATTTGTACATTTGTTCTTTGTACTAAATTATCCTCAACCTCAATTTAACCTAGTTGTGGCTACCAAAATCTATAGAAGTGGCCACTCAGATGCAGACTTGAGCAACATCAAATTAAAGTTAAATGTAAATGTCAAATATATCAATATTTCCGACTTGCAAATATTTACATTTAATTAACAAATTGCACATAATTAACAGCAGCGCCATTTATACATTTTCGTCACAACCAAATATTAACTCTGTCTCAAGAGCTCATTCACTCACTTATTTTCCATTATCCAACTTAAAGAATTTTCACTCCTTAGATCCTTTAAAATACCACGCAATCAATTTTAATAAATTAATCTTCCCCGTCCCACCAGGCAATTCATTCAAGTTCCACAACTCTCCAGATTCTCTCTCCTTCAGTAATTTCTTTCCTACCGGGGGCAAATCTAATTATTATCATCGGTAACAATCGCCTATAAATTGCTTCAGATATCTCGCAGTCCACTAATTCTCAAATCTCGGCCATCTCAATGACTCGATTAAATGCACATCCAGAGTCCACTGATAGCTATGATATTCCGAAATGGTTGAATGAATAAAGAAGAAGAAAGTTTGACTTTCCGTCGAAATATATAAACAATAAAAACCTCTCTACGAAAACTTATCGCCCGTTGCATCTGGACGAGTAAAAATGCCGCGAGAACAATGAGACATAACGAGCGGCGCGGGTGTTGACGAAATAACTTTCTACGGGGAATAAATTTATCTCTAAAGTTGTGAATCATGAGCCGCATCGCTCCGTGCTCCGCCGGAGCCACATGCCGGATCTTACCGGCAAGATGATCGTAAAAATGTAGTACCTAAAGTAGAAAATAAAATGAATGTTCTTTCTCACTTTTTGTATTTTTTTGACAATCTGAACTAGTCCGTTTGGCTAATAGCATATTTATGCTGCAGATTATTATTAATATGTATCAAAGAGCTTATATGATTTAGTAGTCTATTATTTAGCAACAGAAATAGGTTCAAGATTGTGCAGTGCATTGCAAATGGTAATTTCTTAGTTTCTAAGTAAATACTGATTAAAATAAATACTAAGGCCCACTCCTACCAACGTACGTGTTCGTGTACACGAATGTACCAACATCTTGCATATAAGAATTACTTTATTTTGCAATCACAAACCTGATGATGTCAAAATGGTTATTTTTATTTAGTCAGACAATTGACTATTCTACAAATTGATATACTGGTTTATAATAAGACTATCGCTTGTTATGTACAAGATATTTATAAACATATTGCATAAGCAGCCACCGGAAGAAGCGGGCTACCGAAAGAACTATTCAACAATATATTTTATTTCATTTATTTTATTACATTCATAGCATTTTTTGATTTCGAAAAGGCTTTTGACTCGTTAAGACATGCGGTGATAGTAGAAGCACTACAAACCCCAAGAAGTACCACCAAAATATATCCGTCTGTGCAACAAGATCTACAATTAAATGGAAACGCATATCAATATGGATAAAATGAACCAACCTTCAAAATAGGCAGGGGAGTACGACAGGGCAGTAATAAGCATCTTTAAATGCGTATTAGAGCACATATAAGATTCCATATTAAGTGGAATAGCTGTATTGCTAGACTTCGCCCAATAAATAAAGACCGTTTATTATTATTATTATTATTATTATAAAAAACTAATGGACTCAAGATTAGAAATCAACATGAACGGAGATACCTAAACAAACCTCAGGTTTGCCGACGACGCGACGCATGTGGCGTGCTATAAGAACTAAGCATTGTAGGCAGTAAATCGGGACTCAAAATCAATCTAGCAAAGACAAAATTGATAGCTAATAAGGAAGGGAACGCAATAACACTAGACAACACAACAGTTGAGAGCATCTCAGAATAATTAATCAACGGACACAAAAAGAAGAACAGAGAAGAGTAGCAAACAGCTGAAAACGTGTGTGTAGCTTGAAAGCCGTTTTGAGAAGCAAACTACCAATGTCTTTAAAACACAGAACCTTCGACGTGCATTGGACATTAGTTATAGTTTTATTTATTTAAAAATGTTCCACTTTACAAAAAAAGCTTTACTGAGTACTCGAAAGCTTACGTTTCACATATTTCGTAACAGTATAGAGGAAATTGGCTAATTGTAAGAAACAAAAAGTGATGGAAGATCTACTAGAAGACACATTTAAAAACAATGCATGAATAACAATATTTATTATTATATTTTATTTATATGTATGTTAGGGTGGTCCTTATTTTCAAATGTAATTTTTAGAAAAAAAATTTATATGTTTCTTTGCTGAATTTCTCAAAAACTAGGTTCATTTCAGACTGTGCATATTCAGATTCTACGAAAACAGCATACCAGAAACAGCTTTCACTTCCTTTTTTTGTTCATGTTGGCCAGGATATAGCTTAGCTAAGATTAATGTATTTCTGATTATTGATTATTGTATCTAGACGCAGAAGTTAATTGATTTTTGTATTTGTAACCAACTTAATAACTGTGGCATCCCAATTTTACTGTATTAAAACTAAACAAAATATTTTTTTTCTTTTTAATATGATTAAATTAAACATGTTCTCGATTTTAAGCACCCTGGCCAAGGGTTAATATATATTAATTGTAAAATGTATATTGTATATAGCGTAATATGCATTAATCTCAAATTTTACAGGAACTAAGTAAGGATAAAATGGAAAATTTGAAAGTGCTCTGCAGAAAAAATAATAACCAAAACGAGAATCACCATAATATATGTGCGTATTATACTTCTAAATAAAAAGTGCTAAGTTAACAAAATGGATTTTTTTTTTATTTTTATACCCCCCCCCCCCATTTACTGTGGTGAGGGTATGTTGCCACAACATTTGTAACATTTATCATGTAACATGTAACATTTGTAACACCCTTAAGGAGGCGTGGCAGATGCAGACTTATATAATATGTATTTGATCAGCATTAAAAACTGAATCGATTTAGCTATGCCCGTCTCTCTGTTCGTCTGTCCGTCTGTCCGTCTGTCCGTCTGTCCGTCTGTCCGTCTGTCCGTCTGTCCGTCTGTCCGTCTGTCCGTCTGTCCGTCTGTCCGTCTGTCCGCTTTGATTACAAACATACTTGTCGGCTTTTGAATACAAAATTCAAAGCTAAAACAGGTTTTCTGAAAGACCTGAACGCTTTGATTACAAACATACTTGTCGGCTTTTGAATACAAAATTCAAAGCTAAAACAGGTTTTCTGAAAGACCTGAAAATGTAATTTCAGATTCATTATCATAATATTGCTCTAATTTAGCCGACAGAAATACGATAATTCACCCTTTTTTTCTTCTGTCGAGCAAAGACTTGCTTGTGCAGACCTAGGTTTTATTAGGGCTTACTGATCCCATCACAGGTTGTCCGATTTGTTGATCTCATCAGTAACAATTTGTTACTACTTTAACTTCTTCTATAAACGTTATGATGTAAAATATTTAACAATTGAGAAATGCCTCTTTATGATTAGTTTCAGTATGTCCATAAAATTGTCCTTATTCTAACTAAACAAGCATTACGAAGAAATATCCTTATATCTTCATCCACCTAAGGAACTGCAAACCATTCCTTCAATCATAATGCGCTAACCAAAAGCTCGAACGCGCATTTGAATACAATTACCCATAATAACACACCTTTGGCGAAAAATAATAGACACACATACTAAATCAATTCCGATTAAATTTATGCAGGCGTTTGACAAGTAAATTTATTGTTGATTACATACTATACCCTAAGTTCTATACTAATCTACTCAATCTATCGTAAGTGTAGCAGCTAGTGGCTATCTGAGCCACAGAACCAGGATATACACACGTTTGACGGTGAACCTAAATTTAATAATCATTACCCACGTGCCACAAATAACACGTGTATTGAAACACGTTGTATTGACGTTGATGAACGACGTTGGTACGCTGGTACCAAAGAAATAATGGCCATCTGTGCCGCTTGGTTACGAGACGCATACGGCCAAGGTACCCAAGGTCACTCTGGATGCTCAAATTGTGTAAGGAAGGAGCTGCAGCTGACCCAAACTGGGGAGATACAACGTGACGGTTTTAGGTGATATCCGCGTTCGTTGACCAGTCGCCTATGCACAAAATGGCGACGGAAAACCTAAGTATGCACTCACTCAACGGACGTTTTACCACCATTTCGTAATGTATAGTATGCGTTCTAACAGCGTTTGCGACATTCTCTGGTGCTTAGGTAAAGTCAAAACGCAAAGATCACAATACTCGTTTATGATTTACTAAAGCTGTTGTCTAATAACAAATCACATTAAACGTAGAGTCAATATTTGCTGAAGTCTGTCATCAGTAGCTTTGTTGAGCAATAGTAAAAATCGAACAGCGTGTCTACAATTGCATCAATCAGTTATACGTACAAAACGTTTCCTCATGGAGAGAAAGTTATAACCGGACACAAACGTTTATCCGTGTTTGTCAGCTTGTACATTTTTACAGAATTCAGCTATCAAGTATGATATCAACAATTTTCATTTTGAAGAAGAAGGTGATATTGATACGAAACATCGTAGGGAAAGTAAGTTGTGTGAGGTCTCATTGAATTTGTATTTCATTGTCTTTTAAACAATAAATGAAACAGAAATACACAAAATGTTTTACGACAAACTTATTCGGTTTTGGGAGAGCATCACCGTGCGTGCACTTGTTCAGACAGTAGGGGCTTCAGTCACGGTTGCTTGACTAGAACGGTTGTCTCATGCCTCATACACCAATGAACTGCCGGCATACATGAATTCGGACCGCCGCCCCATAGGGGTCGGCTCGCTGACCCAGCTGGCGCCATACAGCATCCAGTATACAGCACCCAGGAAACGTGACTGCCCCCGAGAGTCTGTCTCCGGCTGAAAGAGGCCATGGCTGGCATTAATAATATCCGAAAAGTAAGTTGTTGTGCATCACTGGTGCTATCACCCGCAGGCTTCCATGATACAATTAAGACCTCGCAAGCACAGACCAGCCATGGGGCCCTCCTTCCCCTCGGTACTCGTGTTAGTCGGGCTTCCCCGACACCGTTGGATGAGTCGCCGGCGAGGCCGCTTGTGCGAACCTCTACTCAACATCTGCCCACACCGTTTGAAGGACGGCCATTGACCCACAGCTAGGTGCTATGGCATAGGGTTGTCCCCGGTGGTTTAAGGGGCGTACACCGAAGAGTTAGTGCATCCCACAGCCTTGAATTTCTCCAAGTACTCGTGTTGGAAACCTTCCGGAATCCACGTTTGACGAGTCACCATCCGGAACGCTAACGTGTTGTCCGTACCCATCGAGATTAGAAAGGTTACCATTTAATCGGAGGATGGGATGGGATGCACCGTCGAGAACGCTTACGCTGAGAACTCTACCACATATCATCTCTCTCAGCTGCTTCTCATACCCCACATACGTGGGATAGGGTAGCTCTACATCGAGAAGGGTATTAGACGTCATGTGGCTATAGCGTCTATCCGCACTTGCCTTAATCCCTATTCGGATATACTAGATATCAGATCGTTAAGTACTCATGTCGGCACAACTTCCGAAGTCCCCGTTTGATGAGTCACCGGCGAACTACACTGCCTGCAATCCCTCCCTCACGTCTATTACTGCCTTGGTCGCCGTTACTGACTAGGTCAACCAGAAACCTGGAATTGGTTGGACTATAAACAAGACAGTTTTATGGGTGACCTCGTGAGGTCTGCCAGTCACCCCAATATATAAAACAGAAATACACAAAATATTTCACGATAAACTTTTTCAGTTTTAGGAGCATCACCGTCCATGCATTTGTTCAGACAGAAGGGGTTTCAGTCACGGTTGCTTGACTAGAGCGGTTGTCTAATGCCTCATAGACCAATGAACGGCCGGCATACAATGACGTCACTACCGCACGTTCCTAACCTAACTTCGTGTCTACATAACATGCAATAACATGTTTAACCTCACATAACGCTACACACTGACAACTTTATTATGGATTAACCTCAAACGACGCGTCTGACATAACACTGACAGCTTGACATGAACGTGAATGTGTCTATTGGCTGGCGCCTAGCGATGCCTAGCGCCTGTTTATAACTGATCACGTAGGCATGACGTGGGCTGCGACGCCATTGTATGCCTTTGGACCCTTCCCCCTCCAGCGCACCACTTCACCATAAACGTGCTGCATGACACAACCGTTCTAGTGTAGTCAAAAATATTAAATCTTTGTCAAATCTATGTCTGTGTAAAAATTATATCATGACATTTAAAATAATAAGTAGTTGACAGTGACTTTCGGTAGACCGGAAGTCGAAACTTGGGACTACGTATTTTAGTTTTAGTTCAGGACTCCAATGGCCTCCAAACAAGATTTCGTAAGTTTTTGAGCGACCGGTTTGTAAGTTTGTGAGAGACCGCAGCATTCTGCTCACAATCTCCGTAAATAAGCATAATGTTTGGATACTCAATACTTATGACTACATATTGACACGAAACCGGTCAACAAGAAAAGTAAATTCGAGCAAGCGGATTTACAGGGGACCATACACTGGTCAGCTGATCACGTTGTGACAAAACGTGATTATCAGCTTGTTGTATATACTTAAGGGTTTCTGCGACCAAAAAGTGAAGCAAAGAATTTTTTGTTCTGGTCAGCGCGAGAACGTCGTGTGCGCATAGGTTCTAAGGAGCTGCATATTATACACCTTATTGTTTGGATGTTTTTAGATATGAAAATACGATTAAGAAGACGTTATTCGTTTGAACGTCAATCCGCAGCAATCGTTTTTCAGTTTAACAAGCGATTCAGGCTAATTTTCCTAAAACAATATTCTACATTAACATCGGTCTTATATGGTTACCATAGCCATAATCATTCATAAAAAATTTCATCGTATTTAAAGAACAATATCAAGAACTTAATATTCTGTATAATTATTAAACAATCTTATGTACTTCTTGTATTCAATTGTGTCCGCTAAATACACAGAAACGTTTTCCTTATCCCACCCACATCTACAAATTCATCATCAGACATAATTTAAATATAATGAAACGTTTTCTTCTTCGACAGTTACACATCTCATTGTTGTCGCTTTTTCCAATGTTAAATACGTAGGCAGTTAGCTATTGTGTTTCCTGAAGTGGGGCATTTCTTCTCTACTTTCGTCGCATTTAGGAGCCATTCTGTGATAGCGATAAAAAATAAATCGCGGAGCGATTTGTGTCACACTACATGCCAAGCGATACAACAGCTAATGCTTCAGATGGCAGGCCATGTCCATGGTCGTTACCATCCATTACTGTGTCGACGTAGGTGGCTATGCGGCTATTGTACTCCAGAGAGATCTTGATCTTTAATAGCCACGACGTTAAGCCTGATTTAAACAAATATGTGTCGCATTCATGACCAACACTGCGATTTAGATCTTATCGAATTAGGTTGTGGTACTGCTTTGGTAGTATGTTTTGGTCTAGATCTTATTAGTTATTACCAATTATGTACAACGACCAAATACAGTAAACTATACTTTGTTATCTTACGTTTAAACGAAAGGCTGTGTCATACTGCTCCCAAAAGCGTGGCAAATGTGTTTCGTATGCTAATGAATAGTTTCTGAAATATATTCGAAATCGACGTGTTATCCAGTGGCTCCAAATATCACCTTTTTGCTTATTAGGTACTTGTGGTGTCGTATGATTTTCGCATTGCCCTACATAAGAACTTGGGCATTCAATCCCACCCAATCCCGGATTAATCCCAGCATATGCCTGGGATGCCAAAAGTTGCCAAATCACGTCAATAATAAACGCCTCTAATATGGCGGGGATGGTGAGGTTATTATTTATTATTATAATCACCTGATTGGACAATATCTTTTGCCTCCAAAAGTTGTTCAGCGTTTTCAAATTTTACCTTAAAAGTAGAAAACCAATGTTGTCGGATTAAAACGATGTCTGGACAAACATTATTTTCTGATCAAGTTAACATTTTACTCGTATCTTATTTACGTAAGAAAGTTTTTATGCAGATTTAAATTTTCAATGGAAAATTAAAAAAAAAACTGCAAATTCGCAGTTTTTTTTTAAATGGAACACTAGGTAGATGATTGCAGTTTTTGATGAATATTTTTATCCTAATTGTTTTGACATCAACTTGTATTAGGCTATTATCTACTGTTTCTGAGATATTGTAAAATTAATATTTATTTTAATATTATATTATATTTAATATTATATATAAAAAATCATTTTAGGTAACTATGAGGATAAAGATAAAGAAACAAAAGAACTCATTTTGGATAGTAAAAGTATCGCACTTTATGACAGTTATTATTAACTTGCGATTCTAATATGACATACCGAATAACTGTAGATTTGCTAAATGTCAAATAACTTAAGAATTCTAAATGCAACACTGTATATCTTCACACACTTTGAAATTTCGATAAATCAGCTTCTCTGAAATGTCTAAGTAGGTAGATCGTCAATAGCTAAGAAGTTATTGAACGTCTAATTTAACATTTATAAGACATGCACAAGAATTCCAAAATTAATATAAAATATCTAGTTGCCACGACGAAATTCCACAATAGCACAAATGTTATGATTCTTCTGTTCATGCAGCAACTTATAGTCATTGCAAACTGCTACTAAAAAATTACACACACGAACAATTTAAGATCATCCATGAATTAGTTTTATTAATACTAGTCGAACACTATTTAATTTTTTTATTATTGACTTACGTAATGTTCTAAAATTATTTACGGGATTCTAATGAGTCCTTGGGTAAGTCGTCGTGGTCTAACGCCTTATTCAGCTAAATCGCCAGTTCTATTTATTTATTTCAGCACATGTTCAGGGATAAGTTTATGAGGATGTTCCAGTTAGTACAGATAACAAAAACAAAGAACTCCTTTGGTAGAATTGTGGTGTTCTGTAGAAATCCTAACAACACATTACGCAGTGTCAGTAATACTCTCATAAGAATAAATAGTTAAATAAAAGTATATGTAAGTATAAACTGAATAATTAATTATTATTTCAGTACGATTGTCAAGAGTGCATAAATTTCTTCCTCAACATGTCTCCAGAATAGCAAATCCAACGAGGTTAAATAAGGCGATCTAGTTTTCCAAAGTGTAGGACCACCACAATTTAATGTCTTGATAAATATTATTTAAACAATTTTAGAGTAGCACCTAAAATACTAATAATTTGACTTTGAAGAAAATCAGTATCACAAATTATGCGTTTGTGTAAATCAAAACTGCAGAATGCTATTACTAAAAAAGCTGTTGCATTAAAAGAAGTATTACATTTGTTTATTAGTTGAATTTTGTTGTGCCAACTAAATATTTAATATTAATTTATGAATTATTATGCAATGATGTTAAATTATATCCTTAATAACTTTTTAGCTGTTGACGATAGACCTATCGAGTTAAACATTTTAGAAACGCTGACTTATAGATCGTTCGAAGTATGTTAAGATATACAAGGTGTTCCATTTAAAATTCTTAAGTTATTTGACATTTATCAAATCTCCAATTATTCAGGATGTCATATTACATCGCAAATCAATAATAACTGGCTAAATGCGCGATTTTACTATCCAAAATAAGTTCGTTTGTTTCTTTATTCTTGTTAGTTATCCCAGAATGAAAAATGCATGTTTTTGACATTAATTTCACAATATCAGAAACAGTTGATAATAGCCTAATACAAGTTGATGTCAGAATAATTAGGAGAAACATCTTAATCAAAAACTGCAATAATATACTTACTAGTGTTCCATTTAAAGAAAAGACATAAGTTAGTGTTGGTACGTTATTGTGGGACACTCTGCAACCATGAATATATTTTCTGGCTGTAGAGCCAATGATTGTCTACAACTTGTATATATGGAAGAAACGTGCATTTCGATTTCTTAAGGCCATTAATGTACTTTGGTTCTAACTTGGGACACCTGTATGTATATACAACAGCACAATATTTATACTTCAATTAGATTCTTGGCAGATAGCAGATATTTTTAAAATGTTCTCCTGAAACCATTACTAGTTTTACTAATTTTACTAGAGTTGCACCACTATTATAACTAACCAGCGATATATTATATATAAAAGTTTATAAAATAATGATCACACACATGCTCATGGGAAAATCAAAAGGAATGGACAAAATAATTCATAGGGTATTTCAAGAACCTGGAGAAATAATGGTTTAAAGACACTGAATGCAAACATTTCAATATTTGAGTATTTGACAAACATTAAAAGACCAAATAAAAATAGAAATGGTCTAAAAGCAATTAGAGTAGCCAGTTGGTTATTATTTATTTAATTTTTGATCTAGAATATGAAAAATGTTCAGCAATCAGTCATAGGACAGTTTATGCTTCTTTTAATATGTTTCCGAATTTTAGTTTTTTAAAGTAGGTTTTTTTTTACTTTAGTATACGTAGCATGTAAAGTATTGTAATCGTGCCAAAAAAATATTTTTGAGATTTTAGCGGAAATATGTCTTTTAGGGTCCCCTGAACATTTTTTACCAAGATACAAAAAAATGTTTGTGTGTGTGTATGTGTGTGTGTTTGGATGAGTGGATGAGTGGATGAGTGTTTGTGTGTACCCGTTTTTTTGTGGCGACGATTCCGGAAAAACTACTCAAGGTATCGGGACGAAACTTCATATTTAGAAGTTTCATGACCAAACAGAGCTGAGAAGCTTTCTGTTGAAAAGGGTCCAAAGGAACTGGAGGTTTAATCTTAGAATTTTTGAAAGGTTTTGTAAATAAGCCGCCATTTCTGGAATTTCGTCGAAATAGTTAAATAATAAATTAAAGTAGAGGAAATTCTGAATAATTTATGACTATGACATTTTTTGGTGCAATCAATAGTTTAGCTGCATGAGCAAATTCTATTTCATCGAGATCGGTCGTACTGCATTAAAACTAGTAGCCAGGATATGTCAGATATTTTGTTTCTAATGACAGTAGGTAGTGTCAAACGCTAATGTTTTGACAATACCTACCCTCCTTATAAGCTGCGTTCGGATATTGTACACCGTTACCCTTTTTACACCCAATATCACGTAAGTGTCATTTGGACGGTGTACCCGGTGTCAACGGAGTACAATATCCGAACGCAGCTTTAATCGACATATCTGTCTAGTTCTTTTAGTTTTATTTTAATGCAGACATAGCCGATCTCGATCAAATAGAATCTCATGCAGCTAAACTATTAATTTTATATATAGTATGATAAAGTCATGTGCCTGGCCACACCAGATTTTTTTTTCTATGAAGTAGGAACACTTTATAGATTTCGCTTGCAACAATTAGAAAACCGGTTTCTATCGCTTTTTCTTCGTATGGCAGGGGGGGTGCGGTTTTTTCCGCGCATCTCCTAGACCACAATTGGCCCTTTGAGCTTTCCCCTCACTACTATAAAGTAATATCGACAACCAGAGATGATGTACAACTGCCGGGCCTCACGATTTTTCGTCTCATTCGTCTCTTCGGAAGAATTTTCGGCTGGTCCTGGATGTGAACCCCGGACCTCCTAGACAGTAGGCCAACGCTCAACCACTAGAGCCATTCGCCCGCTCTGTTTTTGTATAAACCCTCAACCTACATTGAAGAAGAGATTTATAAGTCTTGTCACAAGAAGTGATAGTGACACTCCTGAATGTTTGATTTACCACTGCATTAAGTCAAACAAGAAATTAAATCGGAAGTAAAGAAAATTAGAGAACTCATAAACCGATTCATCAAGATAATCAAAATTGATACTACCAAAAGGTACCCACATTTCACACCACAGTTACCCAATTTTCTGCTAAATTTCCTCCTTTATATTTGCATGGTGAAAGTTTCCCAAAATAATGGACTCATATAGCACCAATCTAGACCAGATTAACGATTCAATTTACTCTGTGCCATTGTCTCTCGCTGAGGAGATACGGCAATGTGTTAACTTTTTCTCTCGTTACGGTTATTATGGCAGCCGTTTGCACACAACACGCGTACTTCACGGCCATCCGTGATGTCTAAGTAATTCATGATCTGTTTAGTGAAAGTAGTGATTTAAAGACCAGATGTAAGAGCGCGCCATGATAAATCACATCATGTGCATAAACTGACAGTGCCCGTGCATCTCTCATGCACGCCTATTTATTCATATCTGTTCAGAATTCATGAAGTGTACTCTCCGGATTGCTTTGTTATCCTTTTCTGAGTTATTATCTTAGAATAATGGGTGCCGTTGCAATTATCTTAGTTCACAATGCGTTTCTGCGTTTCAGTTAACAGTTAAAGATAATAGGCGATAATTCTCGGTGTAGCTGATCAGCAATCAGTTGCAGTACAGAACTTTCCTGTAAAATAGTTGGTAATGCGGGAAAGTAATTTTATGGTTGTTGGTTATTTGTTTTACTTGTTAATTTTAAGGTCTATGGGACAATTTATGGTTATTACCCATGTCCAGTATCCACTAACATTTATTCTTTATTTTTTTATGTTGTCCTCAAAATATACATACATAAACGACCGATTCGGTAACAAAATATATAATATAATTTTGTACCTCCTCTGGGAGAGGTCCATGAACATCCCCCAATATTCACCTTAGCTTGTATTTTTCGTTTTAGTTTATAAGAATATACAGAGTGTTTCAGAAATAACGGATAACCTTGGAGGAGCATATCCGCCAAGGACAGAGAAGCAATTTTGGTCAAAACTATGGTCTATATCAAAGTTTTATGTACCAACAAAATGGTGTAAAGAAATCGTCCAAGGCCTGCCCTGGTGAATAGCCGCTCGCAAATGACCGAAAGGCGATTGCGATCTTACGTAGCTAATCCAGAAATGTGATTCGAATTTACTAAAATATAATTTCATTGCAAAGTGATCGCGCTGTGGTCGGTCAAAATTATTTCGCATGCTTGTCATCGTTGCATAAAATTGTTACCAGTCCGTCTTTGGTTTGGTACTACACTACACAAACACACCCACACTGAGATTCCACAATTCAAAAGATACTTATTGTAGATAAACCAACAAACAGCTGACTACGATGATATGAACAGAATGTAGGTCAGTGTCGGCGTTGCTTTTTCACCAGTTACAGCACAACTGTGGTAAGGTATAGACGATTTTCTTGCGCTGAACAGGGTCTAACTCGGTTTTTCATTATAAATTTTCTCAGGAAAGCGTTTAGTTAGACCATACATTATTTGACAAAACATGTTTATTACGTCCGTATGCTCTTTCAATGTTATTGACGTAACGGACGTTTTAGGACTGTTTTGCTTATTTTAATAATGCATACACGTTTGTAAAACATTTATAAAACTGTATATGTAAAAATATTAATATTTATTGCTGTTCAGAATCATTATGTAAATTAAATCGATAACTTATAAACCTAAATAACAGAAACATCACAGATTTCCAATTCCTAAAATATTTTTTTAAATACAAAAGCCGAGGTTAAATGACTACTCTGATACAAAAAAAGCATGATTTGGATATGCATTCTTCAGTAAAATCTGAATCAAGTAGAAATTGTGAACTGAATCCAGTTTACGAGACAGCTTTTTGATCCTTTTTTTTTGTTTTTTGCACTAGTTTTCTCAAAAAAGCAATTTTAATATTTTTGGCTTCATATACAAATTTAGGAAAAGAAGCATGTCAGAATCACTTGTGAGTTGTTTTGACGACTGATTTTTGTTGTTGTTGGCCGATGTTAACGTTGGTAGAGGCATAGCAACTCGTTTATCTTAACTTTCCCAGCCGGTAGCAACCCCTAACTAAACATTCTTAAAATTTATAAAAACACCAGTTGATAGGGTTAAAAAGGAAACCGACAACACTATATCATAAACTAAATTCTATTTTCATCAAACGCAAAATTTGTTCGGTTACTCTACTTTTTGGAGTTGGCAACCCTAACTGAGACCCATGTAGATTTATTTCTGGGTAGATATTGAATTACTGAGAAAGTGTGATTTGGGAAATAAAGTAATGTTTTACACTAACTAATTTAATTAATTTCGTACTTATCAGTAATAGACTTTTCTCATATTTTACTATGATTGCTGGAAGGGCCCACTGCGAACATTCGAAAGCCGCCATTGACTTTATTTCACATATTCATAATCTCAGACAATCTTAGCTTAGTAAATATAAAAAAAATCTAGCTGCATGAAACTATGCTGTGCGTATATGCCACAAAGAAAATTTAAATTACGTTCACAATAATAGTATAAAAATTAAATCTTTGAAGAAATTTTGTCGCAGGACATACAGACGTCGAATCCTAGAATGAATCCCACACAATGTCGTGAGAGCATCGCCAGCAGTCGGATAGTGGAAAGCAATTTTGACAGGTTAAATTGACCATGAGATAATTAAAGGCTCGTCGGCAATTTCGACGGTACGGATTTTACTTTTCTTCGTCAAAAAGAAACTACTCCTTATATAGTGAAAACGCAAACAGTCACTGCCAGGCATCGCCGGTGCAAGCGCCAGCCGATTCTACCCGAATATATAGTGGAATATATTAAGAAATTACCGACCATCATCACCATCATAGCGTGGTTACTTTCTAACGAAGCTGCCTGCGAGACGCTAAGCGGATTTTTTAAAGGTCACTGTCAAAAACGGAGCCTACTACAACTGTACACCTTCACGAACTGGAAGCATTATAGACCCAATACCGGAACAGAGCACTTTCTTTCTTCCATGCATCGAAATTACATTTTTAAAATGGAATTATTTCTTTAGCACCAACCTACTGAACAATTTATTGTATCTGAAAAAAAAAACGATCATTCCAAAGTTGTTTTTTAAATTTCAGATACTGGATTATTATACAGAAAGAAAGAAAACTAGGTTGCGTGTGAAGAGACGTGAAGTCATTGACAACCAAAACATTCACCAGTACTTTTTAATTTCGTATTTGTACTTATGTAAAGTAGTACTTTTTACAGTCATGTTTGTCTTCTTAGAAATTTTCTTGGGTATTAGTTTTATTCAACATTGTTGAAAAAGTAAACAACTTTTGATTATATTTCAGTTAATTTCTACAAATAAGTTGTGAGTATTTCATATTACCAATCTCTACATCGTGTGGGCGGAGATAACCCATGGCTTCAGGCAGCAATCCAACAGCACTTGAACTTATTTGCAATGATTTCCATATCTTCTTGCACACATCATTTTGTGATTAATTATGCAGTGTACAGTGTTACATAAAATCATAGATGTTTCATTTTCGTAAATTAATTCACTTGAATAAAAAAAAATTTGGTTTCCACTGACGATTTGCGATAATTCTAAAAGTAAAGTTGGCATGTATACTGTGCAAAACGATAAACAAACACATCCACTTTGAAGTTGAAAACTCTCAAATTTAATTATAGGTTTTACCGCGCTTTCTTATTTGGGATTTTGTGTTGGCGCCGGGTCTGCGGAACAGTCCTCGAACAATGTGTTCATTTTGTTGAATAGAAAGAAAGGTAAACATATATGAAATTGACCGCATTCCGAGAGGCATTTTCTTGTACTGTTGCTGTGAAACTAGACACTCAATAATACTTCTTTTTATGAATAAAGGTGAACAAACATTAGAATAACCGCCCATCGTGTTTTAAAATTAACAATAATAAACGAATAATACTGTAATAAACAACAGAAGATCATTAATTTAAGAAATTGTTGTTTGAGTTAAAATGAAATTTTTTAAGATTGCAATAAATTGTTATTTGATGAAAGAAGTATTTAGACCTCTCGGATGCTACAGTATAGCAAAATCTTTGGTCGCTGGCCTTTTGCGACTTCCTCGATCAGTGGTTGACGAGGTTAGCCTCCCTGGACAACGCGGAGACTATGTCGGCCATATTACAAGTACATATAGACAAGATACAAAGAATAGCAAAGAATTCGATCTATAGGTTTCTTAAAAAAATGTCAGTACGTTTTTAATTTTTTTACATCAGGAATAATGACCTATTAGGACTTCAAACTGGAGTTTCTAGCAAACAAAAATTTAACAAGACGAAGAGAGTCACAAATAAAGACTATCGTCATGTAAATGCAGCTCATCTAGCTCTTCGACAACACTTGATGATGACAAGACTGATTGATGTGGCGACAATGTGACAAACAAGTCAGTGCTATTTATAGTACGTATTTGTGTCTAAATCAGGAATAGTTTTAAGGTGCTGTACAAAAAAATATGTGCCTAACCATCGCACCAGGATTAACTTATAGCCATTAATGAGTAAAAGTAAATGACACAATTTCTCATATCGGCCAAACTCTTTATGTGACACTGCATAATCATAAAATCATCAACGCTAATTAAGGGGATTATAGAAAATTATTATAAACACTTATAATTATAGCAAATTACCACCGTTTATTATCCGACATCAAAGAAATGAAATCATTTTCGACCGACAATTTCACGCAAAAAAAGGAATAGCACAAAAAAAGAAAATCATATCTCTTCAGACACCATGACAACAACAGCAAAGACATGGTTGAACGCTACCCGCACATTATGTCCATATGTTTTCACTGGAATGAGGATAAGGCTTCGTTTCACCGATGACGATGTGACAAACACGTCCTAATGGGCTATAATTTTACAAATTGAAGACGATCGCGTTCACTTTCCAATGCTTACCGTACGGTACGATGTTCGCTTACAATGCTGGGTGTCAATTCCATTGTAACACGGCAATCACGGCGGAATTTTAATTCACAAGTTACACACGTCGCTATTTTATCATGTTGAGCATATCGCATATCGTGTACAGGTGATAAGGAAAAGTTACATACTTTCCACTCGGATTACGTTATCAGAATTAAATTACCAGGTAGACATAATTGCAAGCCAAACTATACAAAAATAATCCAGCTGACATTGTAATAAATGTAATTCTGGCTTTTAATCACAAATAATCATCCAGTGTAAGATGTGTCGATAATAATAGAAGCACAGCTGCGATGGTCATGTGATGAGAATGGGAGAATAGATCCAAACAAACCACCAACGAAGATAATGAAGCAAAGTGGAGGGTAAAGGAAAACGTGAGAAGAAGAATTCACAAAAGATGAAATATAAATTGGACAGAGTAAGATCCCTAACCAGCCAATCTATACAGGGTGTCTCACGGAACTGGTACATTAGATGTTCTACTATTTCTGGAAACATGAAATTTTGGAATTAGAATTTACTCGATCTGAGCTCTTTGGCTAAAATATTCTCAAGTTAACTGTCACGTCCGGTCACCGGAAGTCGGTCTCAACTTTGTTATTTTAAATGGAATGATATAATTTTAATTTTATTTTTGGTTTCTACGTATCAAAATACATCATTTTTAATAAGAGTTGCCTATACCTAAATATCACCATTTTTGAGTTTATTTGATTTTACTAATTTTTTGGTGATTTTCGCTGTGACGTTTAAAACTGAATATCTCGGTTATTATTGAAACTAGAAGTTTGATGATTGATGGTCCAAAACTAGAAACATAGCCAAATACGACGATGTTTAGTTCATCATGATATCTTATACAGGCTGTTCAAAATTTACAACACAATAATTGAATTTTCAAACGTAAAAAACTTCTTTTTTTCAAATGGAACACCCTGCATACCGATACGCCATTCGATAGGAAATTGTACTCCCTATCAATCAATATTACGTTTCCCTATATCTATCTTTAATAGTTTTTGAGATATTGTTACTTTTTCTTTAAATCCATTTTAAATACTCCCATTTACTAATGGGGACGAAATTAGATACGAAATTTACAACAAAAATTTAAATAGTGATAGATATTTAGAAATTTTGCGTGGATGTGTGAACAATTTTTGCGATACTCTTTCCCTCAATATTTTACGCGACTGCTTTTATCAAATGGACGATGCACCGGCACATTCTTCGCATGTGGTATCCATTCAACTTAATCAGATGTTAGGTGACGGTAGGTGGTTCGGAAATAGGAGACCCTGGCGGTGTCCACCAAGCTCACCAGATTTAACACCATTTGACTTTTATTTCTGGGGTCATGTGAAACGATCTATTCCACACCAGTTAATACTCGAGAAGAATTGACTAACAGAGTACTAGCCGCCATTAATGCACTTCAGCGACAAGAAATCCGAAGAGCGACGATGACAGTAGTACAGCGAAGTGTTTTAAAATGTTTGGAGCAGAACGGGCAGCATTTCGAACAACATAATTAACTTTTAATTTAAGTTAGATATCCCAAATCTATTATTTTAGTTTTAAGAAACCCTTTCAATATTTTTCTGTTTTCCTGCTGTTCCAAAGTTGTTACATTCCTATAAATAAATAATAAATCGTTTTGTGTTTAGTTTGCATTCCTTTATACTGACAATATCTCAAAAACTATTAAAGATAGATATAGGGAATCCTAATATTGATTGATAGGGAATAAGATTTCCTATCGAATGGCGTATCGGTATACAGGGTGTTCTATTTGAAAAAAATGAGTTTTTTACGTTTAAAAATTCAATTATTGTGTTGTAAATTTTGAACACCCTGTATAAGATATCATGATGAACTAAACATCGTCTTATTTGGTTATGCTTCTAGTTTTGGACCACCAATCATGAAACTTCTAATTTCAATAATAACCGAGATATTCAATTTTAAACGTAACCGGGAGAATCACCAAAAAAATAGTAAAATCAAAAAAACTCAAAAATTGTGATATTTAGGTATAGGGAAACATTATTAAAAATGATGTGTTTTGATACGTAGAAACCAAAAATAAAATAAAAATTATATCATTCCATTTAAAATAACAAAGTTGATACCGACTTCCGGTGACCGGACGTGACGGTTAACTTGAGAATATTTTAGCTGAAGAGCTCAGATCGAGTAAATTCTTGTTCTAAAATTTCAAGTTTCCAGAAATAGGAGAACATGAGAAACTTCTAATGTACCACTTCCGTGAGACACCCTGTATATGAAATTCAATGATACCTGATATAAATTTGATTTATGTCCTACATGATCATAAAGTGACATACTACATCTTAGTTACCGGGACGAAAACAGCTACTTTTTGCGCCCTAGGGCGATAAAGATTCTTTATGCGCCCTAGGGCATAAAGGATTGCCATGGTTATACGTCAAATATATCAAATATTTGTCATTCAAATCATAAATTTTAAATCGTCAATGTCAATTATTGGCGATTATGGTTATAAGTTTGACAATTAATTGTCTGTATTGTCACTCATCAATGTCAATTATTGGCGATTAAGGTTATAAGTTTGACAATTAATTGTCTGTATTGTCACTCAACTCCGAATTGTTTGTATGGTTATTCAACTCCGTAGATACGCCGTCACTTGATAACGTCAAATATTTATTAATATAATTCAAACGGACGAACAAAACCATTGTAGGACTTAAAATTTTGTATGTACCTCGGGCATTACTTGATGTTTATACCCTCGGGCCCGAGAGTTCTGTCACCCTCGGGGCATAAACATCCGTCAAATGCCCTTGGTACATAAATAACTATTTGATTCAAGAGTTCAGGAGAAAGACACCTTCTTTATTTTTTTGTGCTGAGGAGTTTTAGACTTATAGAAATATATTTTAGATGTTAGATCAATATTCCGGATTCCATACTGTTGAAGTTGGGCTAAAGCCTGAAAAACATCACAAAAACAGTGACAACCATACGGGTAATACTAATTTACTGGTTACACAAGTGCGTCGAAATTTATAATATTGCTGACGTTTAGCGAACGTCTTTCGAAATAGATATGAAATAATCTAACTGGCTTACCTAATTATCAATCAGATAGAACTGCATGACTTGTATAACATTTCTTTAAATTATCTTTTCTTAGAATTTAACTAACCTTGCGTACTATTCTTCCTGGTCTAGAATGGCAACTTATGTCTGGAATTAGCGTAAAAAAATTCTTGACAAGAACAACATCAATAAGTATTGTACCAATCTGCGTTTATAACATCTGCAATCAATGGTCCGTTTTATTTTATTATTTTTCGTCGTCTTTAATTCTGGCAGTTTGCTAATTTAACATCCTGAAAATTTGCAGGAATAATTCATCTAACATGCATAGAAATCAACATGAATAATTACAACTTTTTACCTTATTGCTTCTTTATTTGATAGCAATTTAAATATCCATAATGTTTTAAATTGGTATGATCTTAAATTTATCTTTATTTCTGTTTCCTCAAAAACATGTGAAATACGTTAATAAACAGTTTCTCAATTTTATCAACGGTTACTGACTTATTAAACAATTTATTAATAAATAAAATTATATTTTATTATAGTTATTAATGTACCAAGGGCATGTTTATGCACAAGGGTGTCCGTTAGTCTTCAAAAGTGGATTTTAAAAGCATCGTTAGTTTATCGTTTATTGGGGTAAAGAGTTTTCGCCTACGTATCGAAGATGTGAAATGTCACTTTATGATCATGTAGGACATGAGCTTTTAAAACAGCCTGTATATATATATATATATATATATATATATATATATATAATACAATTTGGGATTTATTAATAAAAATCCACGTAAACAAAACCGCGGGCACAGCTAGTACGTGAAAATCATATTTCAACCCAAAAATGAGAATATCCATTACCGATTGAATCATTTCATAACGTATAATAAAGAAATTCGCTTATAAATACCGCCCACAATCTTTAATATTCATATTTATTACGGAAGAAAAAGTGTTACATGTTAGCGTACCAATTATAATGATAAAAACAAATTAGCGGTGTTGCGTTACCGGAAGCGCGAGACGGAAGATTACCATCTCCATGCTGGCTCCGGGAGCCTAATTTGAATATCCATCCAATTCCGAGTTCAAAGAGTGACAGTGAAACTGCTGAAATGAGTAAAAAGTGGCGACCGTCGTACTGGCCGGCGAACGGCACCGAGGCTTGCCCAATCGCACCTAGCCGCTCTGGCCTTGACAATAACACTGTAACAAGAACCAAAACAAGAAGCCTGAAGTTCTAGGCCACACTTTCACACACTTTCTTCTCGCAGCGAACGCGCTGCTTCCAAGTTACACTACAATACGAATGTACACCGACCGCAAACTCAGGGCAGGACTTACGCTTAACTACACACAAGTCCACATACATTTAAGTTTATATTCTGTCCACTTTACCTGTCAACAATTTTTACCAATAACATTCCTTTAATCCCAACAGTAAGTGTGTAATACAAATATACATAATTTGATTGTTCATACGAGTATCACAGGTAAATACGAATTTAAATTATGATTTTCAGTTTTTGCACTCTTTCCTGTCCTTGATCATCTCTTCCATATCTTCCCCAGATTCATCTAATCGTCAACCCGTTTTCTGCTATGTGGGACCTATGTCTGGGCCCTATGCTTCCCAGGGGACCCATGTTCCTTATTATTTTCGTTTAATTGAGTCCTCTACGTTTCGCATGTATCTAGAAAAAAAGCTCTAACACTTACACTTACACTTATACTTACGCGTACGTTTACGCTTACGCTTACGCTTACGCTTACGCTTACGCTTACACTTACACTTACACTTACACTTACACTTACACTTACACTTACACTTACACTTACACTTACACTTACACTTACACTTACACTTACACTTACACTTACACTTACACTTACACTTACACTTACACTTACACTTACACTTACACTTACACTTACACTTACACTTACACTTACACTTGCACTTACACTTACACTTACACTTACACTTACACTTACACTTACACTTACACTTACACTTACACTTACACTTACACTTACACTTACACTTACACTTACACTTACACTTACACTTACACTTACACTTACACTTACACTTACACTTACACTTACACTTACACTTACACTTACACTTACACTTACACTTACACTTACACTTACACTTACACTTACACTTACACTTACACTTACACTTACACTTACACTTACACTTACACTTACACTTACACTTACACTTACACTTACACTTACACTTACACTTACACTTACACTTACACTTACACTTACACTTACACTTACACTTACACTTACACTTACACTTACACTTACACTTACACTTACACTTACACTTACACTTACACTTACACTTACACTTACACTTACACTTACACTTACACTTACACTTACACTTACACTTACACTTACACTTACACTTACACTTACACTTACACTTACACTTACACTTACACTTACACTTACACTTACACTTACACTTACACTTACACTTACACTTACACTTACACTTACACTTACACTTACACTTACACTTACACTTACACTTACACTTACACTTACACTTACACTTACACTTACACTTACACTTACACTTACACTTACACTTACACTTACACTTACACTTACACTTACACTTACACTTACACTTACACTTACACTTACACTTACACTTACACTTACACTTACACTTACACTTACACTTACACTTACACTTACACTTACACTTACACTTACACTTACACTTACACTTACACTTACACTTACACTTACTCTTACTCTTACACTTACACTTACACTTACACTTACACAGCTTTCAACAGCCTGTCATCTTCGGAAAAGAACCGTTTAGGCACTAGGCTGAATTTAAAGAAATATCTATGATACCCAGTTCTTAAATGATCATTTTCCTAACGGATGGATTGATCGGGGCGCTCTGGTTATTGGCCCTATCGATCCCCTGTCACTACATTTGTAAAAGTATTTTTTGTATATCAGTGTATTGTGCGCGTAATTATATGTTTGTATGTGACCTCAATAAACTTAACAAAGTGTAAATCGATGTAGGAGTTTAGTGATTAATATGCAGAGACAAATTTTAAATTTTTTTGTGTAAGCTGTAGTCTGAAGATGCAGCTAGTTAGATGCCACACTCACACATGAAACGGGCTGAATTAAACGAAAATAATAAGGATCTTCATTTGCGTTTTCATTCTTCAATATCTTACTAGACAGTGGACACCAAGGATCCTATAATAATAATAATAAGTTTATTTCAGCACAACCATAATTACAAGTACAAAATAATAGTGATATCAGAAAGGAAATATACATTATGTGTGGGGAAATCTCAGGATGGAATTTACTTTGTTATAAATAACACCGTATTCTTCCATAATGTCTTTATTCAATGCGCTTTAAAATCTTTTGCCAATCAATTAATATTATTCGACAACTACCAGACTTATAACCCTATCCATTGAAACATCAAGAGGTTTCTGAAATATCAGATTTTTTATTTTACAATTACTTTAAATGTACTTGAGATCATAGAACATTTTACAAAGGTCACTTCAAAAATGATAATATAAGAAGCACCCTAATACACCTGTACTATGAACACCTACTATGAACACCTGTTCATAGTAGACTATCTTTTTTTAGTATAACACGGTATAACTTGAAACCCAATCTTTTCACGTTTCATACGCAACTTTCATTTTAAATGAAGAGAATTTCCAAAGGATGAACCATCTGAATACACTGACACAGTCCTATTTTTGCGATAATTTTTATTTGAAAAAATCTTCAACAACTGTCTTGCTGTAATGTCAAAATAAAACATGGTGCCCATGAAAAAGCTAAAAGATGGTCATGGTTTATTCACCATCTTAAACGATAACCAAAGATAATCAGGATAATCAAGTCCGTGTTAAGATATTTCTCGTGTGCAATATTGTCATTACAAGCGTCCAACTCCACAGCTTTTTGGGTGAAAACAATAAAAAACAGCAGCTATTTTTATACCGCCACATTTAATGTGGTGTGGGTATATGGAGTTTGATTCAACATTTGGAACACCCTTAAGGAGGCGTGGCATATGGATTTGATCAGAATTGAAAACTGAATCGATTTAACTATGTCCGGCTGTCTGTCGGTCTGTCCGTCTGTTCGTCTGTCCGTCTGTGTACACGATAACTGCCGTAATTTGGAAGCAATTAATCTGAAATTTGGTATACAAGCTTATCTCTTAAAAAGTAAGGACAAGTTCGTGAATGGGCAAAATCGGTTCACTCGTTTTTCTTTTTCTTTTTTATGTTTTACGGTGGGGGTATTTTAACTTCAGCACGGCTGAAGATAATTTTCTTACTAGTTTAACTTGTTTCGGGAGATTTAGAAACATAAAACGACAAAAACACAACAACCTGACTTGTTATCGGACTTCCAAGTCAGGATCCATATTCAGCGCAAATAGACATATCGAAAGCGCCCCTACACTTCCCATTGACAAAGCAAAGTTATCATTCATTTTCATGTCTTTTTCTCGAAAATTTTCTTTTTGTCTAACTAACCGTTTCATACATATGAACGTCAAAAGTTAAGCAGTATAACATGCTATTAAATTTTGTACCTACTCCAATCGATAATTTTGATTCTTCGGTTAAATTTTTCGATGATCTTTCTAGAATATTGAGTATCCATAAATACTATAAATTATATATGTATAGTAAATATTTTAAATGTGTGGGACTACTATCACATCATGCATTGTATACATAGGAGGCATCATCATACTCTCTCCAGCACAGTAGCAATCTCTATACAATTTCAGGACATTAAGCGTCCTGCGGTAATCTTTTGCAGGTAGCGCAAATTTAAGTCTAAGTAATCCATTGAATAAAGGCTTCATTATTCAACGTAACTGTCATTAGTATACAAAGCTACTGTCGACACCTACGTGATTAGAAACACTAACAACACTCAGCAGTTCTTGACAGTTTGCCTCGCCACCATTAAGCAATATTTTTGACAAACAATTTGGAAACAATATAGAGAACATTTTTTAAATAAATTTAAAATTCAATTTCTGTGTATTTTATTATTTTATTCCAAAACTGTACATGCATGAGACTGTTGAACAGGTATGTTGACACAGTATGTTGACCAAGGCTTCTTGTTGGATTATCAAAAGCACGATCCGGGCCTGTTCTTTTCGACGATTACTGTCAATGGATGGCCCAACAAAACTTTCTTTGCATGTTGAATACGCTTATTCTCGGAAGCTCACATTATCTCCGTTCTTTTTCTCTCTTTCCTCGGGCACACTCTTTGATTAATTTCATTACATATGGTTGCGTATCACGTATTGCCAGAAGGTCGCTCGATGAAAACGCGTTGCTTTGACTTTGTTGTTAACAGTGAGTATCTCGGTTGGATTTACTTACTTATATATTGCATCGTATGGTCAATTTTAAGACTATTTTGTTGTAAATTTACATAATCATGACAAAAAGATGTGCTTTTCAATACGGCTGCGCTGAGAAAAAATATTTCCGATTTTTCAATAATTTGTCGAAGTGTGATTATGTGATGATGGATTCAGTGCTCTCGTCAATAAACTATAATAAATTAAAGGAAATCATTATTTTTTAGGCGGCCCTCGAACATATTTTTTATTAAAATGTCTATACATTTGACTGCAGGTACTGAAATGGTCGTTAAATTAACTACTTTTAGCGCTATCCAGGAACAACTTCTCACCATCGCCGAAGTGCTTGTTTTCAATGAGTGCCCTTGCCTCTCACCATCGAGGTGCTGGTTCCCTTGCTCCTCTCCGTCGAAATGCTAGTGTCGAGCATTTTTCTTTTCGAAATGATCTTTAAGGTTAATACATTTATTGATCCACTTTTTTAAATGATTTTGTACAATTTATAAGTGCATCCAGGGGCGGATACCACAGGTCGAAATTGGGCGATCGCCAGGGCCGATCGGGATAGTCAAAGGGGGCGAATAGACATAAGGATATAAAAAAATTGTTTTGGAAAAGTGTACAATGAATCCTCACAACCACCTATAATGTCAAAGCTCAAACATGTGGCATGATAAAAATGATGAAATCTTTAGAAACCAGTATTTTATTAGCTTTTGGAACCACCTTCTCATATATTTTGATAAAACCAGTAAAATACTACAAAACAAGAATACTGACGCAATTTTTGCTGTAAAATTATATGAATCGTTACGAGGGTTTATAAAAAGTCATACGAAAATATGGGAAAAAATACTAATTGTCAGGATTACGAAATCTATAAGGGCAAAAAAAGAAACCTACTAATGATAAAACTAGAGTAAATGAGACACACTGATGGAACAGAGGATATGCGAGTAAATGGGTCAGATAATGTGTGGATATGTGTTTGTTGCAATAATAGACACTCTTTTTACTGAAATAACAAAACCCAAAATAGCATATGACAAAAGTTTGGCTCTGTTCAGGGTTAAAAAAATAGTATTATCATCTGACGATGAAATAAGAACAAAAGCACAGAAACTTAAAGACATGTATAAAAGTTACCTGGACGATTATTTTCCTCAGGAATGTGTCACTATAAATATTATTTGATTCGAATTAGTCACGATGGCACCATACAACTTCTACAAAGTTTAAACTCTGAAAAAAATGATCGAAAATGACGTTTCCAAATATTGATGTAGTACTAAGAATTTTTTTTGAAGAAGAAATAAAGATTATCTCGGAAACACTTTCAGATGAGATCAGACAAGTGACCTGGCGCTGATCAATGTTACGTGCCATTTTAAATTCTATTTGGGAAAATGAAATTATAAATATTTTTGTATTATTAAAACAAAAGAATGTGTCAGGATTATTTTTTAATGTTCATCTTAGTTTAAATATATAGGTCTGCATAACAAAAGACTAAGTATTGATTTTTTTCACACAACTTGTGATTTAAAAAAAAGGTGATCAGAAGAACCGGAAGGGGAGAAATAGATTTGTATACCCAGGGGCGAAAAAAGTCTTAATCCGCCCCTGAGTGCATCTGCATCAATTTGCGTGCAAGCAGCATTTGTATTTTGATCACGCGAGGCGTTTTTTTCGTAAACTTTGGTTTTAGGAAAGCCCCACAACAAAATGGCGATATAAGATCTAGCAAGCCAATTTACCGATCCACCGATCCATTGTAATTGCAATTTAATACCTGTTGATCTGAGTGTGTCCTGAGCAGCAGTTATGCTGAAACCACATGTTCAGTCGCTCGTCAAGGCTTAGGTTTTCAAACAATGCCTGATCCATAGTTGTATTGATCGCCTTCTACTTGTCCATCTACGTCCATGGAAAAACCATGCCTGTCACAATATTATTTCTGAGTTAAAAAAAAAGAATAAATAATAAGCAAAATTCATGGGCTATTTAGCATTAAATGAACTTAAAACTAGTAATGGGACACCGACAAAACATGTTAGAGATGCAAATTATCGATGTTATCATAACAGCGATGTTTTATTCTGTTAGTTTTTTATTTATTTGTTACTTTTTTTAACAAAACATGTACTGCTATAAAAAGAAGTAAAATGTGTCTGTAACTCAAAAACAACACAGAGCGCGAATGAAAATGCCAGGAAAATGGAACCAGGAATTCCAGAAATTCTAGTAAAATTATTACTTTAACCACGCATCTTGCATATCATTAACATTAACTCATTATTCACATTGACCGTGATATATACTTAATACTCCTGCATCATGGGTGAATCATTTTAGAAAAAACGTTGAAAATTTGGTGAGATTTATAATAAAATCCCTAAAACACGAAAGTAGCCACTATAGTTATAAAAAGTGAAATCAACGACTTTTACTTTTTTATAGGATGGAATTAGCAAGTCAATAGAAATAAATAATCGTTTTGTATCCATATTTCACCATCTGTTGTAAAAGAAAAGGTCATTATATAGGTAAACTGAACGTACTTTTGACAGTATCTGTCAACAGACAAACTTGTATTCTTGCCTACACTTAATGCAGTAGCAATTTCTCGAATGCTGATTCCTTCATGCAGCCAAATTTGAATTCAATGCCTTCTGAAATTCATTCAATTGCGCATTTTTATTTCTTACACCATAATTCAAGATGACATTAATGTGACATGACAAACATATTGATAAGACATTACGAAGCCCGGTTTAATTAATGCAAACTTGAGTGTCCCTGTTTTTCTTTTCTCACGATGGTACTTATGGATATTATCCATTACTACCATTAACATAAATTCCATATAACAAAATGGTATAAATCAAGTTTTCATGTTACGCATAACCATTGAAAATATATGTGCTATATTTTCTTGGTGATATAAAGCATACCCTTTCCTTAGATCAATTCCTCTTTACGTATAATTGCTCTTAATTTCCTTCATCTCATCCAAAAACCAAAATTTACAGACCTCTGAGTAGAGCAAGTGATGCACTTTCTACCTATAGAAATGCCGCAATAGCTTGGATACGAGTACACACAACCATGTAAGGTAAAACGGCCATCACCAGTAAGAATTTTCAAGCAATGTTCTTATTGCATTCTTTTCGACTTGTCTACAAGGTGATTTCGCTGATCAACACGTAACAAATTTCTCTTTCTTAAACATTTGTAACTATTGTCAATCGTCATTCAACTAATTGTAAGTGAAAGCAATAAAAAATCGCGTTCAACTTCTTTTGTATCATCGCACAGTTTATATTGTTACAATTTACTTTGAAATAAGTGTCTCAGCTACCTGATCTAATATCTTAGAAATTAGTCCAATTTTCACATCAAGTTTATTATTTATTGAACGAAGGTAGGCAACCTAAACTACAGTAGTTCCTCTTGAAAAACACTCAGGTTAATTGCCGTAAATCATAATGTACCATTGTACCAAATATATGTAAGTGTCAAAATTTACAGGCATTCGTTAAATGTCTGTTACTTCCAAACAGGAAAAATCGCCAGCAGTTAAATTTGATTATTAGTCAACCCCAATAACGGGCAGTGACTGATGGTGATTTGAGTTGAGAGCTTTATTTTGCTCATAAACCACGCGTCAGTTTAGTTAAGAAGAAGCAGAAGATTGACCCCAACAATGTCTTTTTGTTAAAAAGGGTTCAAAGGAGCTTGATGTTTACTCTAAGCATTTTTCAAGGATTTTGCAAAGGAGCCGCCATTTCTGTAATTTCGTCAAAATAATTAAATAATAAATTAAAGTAGAGAACATTTTGTATAATTTATATCTATGGCATTTTTTGGTAAAATTAATAGTTTAGCTGCATGAGCAAATTCTATTTGATTGAGATCGGTCGTGTCTGCATTAATAAAAAAACTAGTTAGCCAGGATTTGACAGATATTTTCATTCTAATGACAGTAGGTATTATTAAACGCTGATGTTTTGACAATAGCTACTCTCAATAGAATCAAAATATCTGTCAAATCCTGGCTAACTAGTTTTATTTTAATGCAGACTCGACCGATCTCGCTCAAATGGAATCTCATGCAGCTAATCTGAAGTTGGAGTTTCTCTTATATGAGACATCAAATCTCATAGACATCTCATTTTTTACCGTCGGTCGAGTGTGTTTCTGTCGAAACACCCAGTACAGCAATCAGGTTCGCAACGTGTGTTTGCAACATTGGGAACGTTATCTGTGACTATCACCGGTTCCACAAAATCACAGTTCCGTGTTTTCGTGACCCACCTTTCACATTTGACATTTGAGTCGATTGTTTTTATTTTTCTCCCAACGGAGTAGGTGCATTTTAGGTGGGCAACAAATGCAATAATGGGTAACCAATGCTGAAAGCAATATACCGAACCAATATTAATGACAATAAGCAATCCTACAATTGAAAACACTAGCTATAATGTGCGAGAATGGAGCAGAATACACTGATACGGTTGATCCTAGGGTACACGTCGAATTAGAAAGGTTAAATAGTGCCACAGATAACATCAATAGATTAGAAGTAGATTTAGACGATGCACGGGCCTCCTTCAGGCAGATGCTGTGCGAGAGTACGGCAAAAATTGAAGCGTTGCGGTTGAAATTGGGGTTATGTGTAGAACGGGCAAAACCTTACTATGAGGCTAGATTTAACTCTAACGAGGCTTTGAAGCAAACTCAGCTTGCCGCTATGAAGTTTGAAAGAGCAAATAGTGCCCACAGTGCTGCGAGAGAAATGGTCTATTTAGCAGAACAAGGGTTAGGGGGCCGTACATTGGGTATGTTTATTTTTAGATTTAGAATGATAAATGAAATATAAATGGGTACTGTGCTTAATTGATAGATCCTGCTTGGCAAGAAATGTTGAATCATGCTACGCAGAGGGTTAACGATGCTGAAAAGGATCGAACTACATCTGCTGGCACCCATAGGGTCGCCTGCGTTAAATTAGAAGCTGCCAATGTGAAAGTACAAAGCTTACAAAAGGAATTGAAACGTGCAATAGCTAAAAGCAGGTTGGTGTATATAATATATAAAAAATTTGTGATGGGGGGACCTATTAATGCAGAATATCACTGATTTCTACAACTAATTTCAATTTTATTGGTCAAATCAAAATCTGAAGACAGAAATAATTAATTGAGTCTAGTATTTGAGAAAAATTGGGATTTACAATTTGCATATGGTTCATAGTCGTTAGCCTATCAAAAACTATCTATCATTTGTTGGTGAAATTGAGAGAGTGAGTCTTTTTCAATTGTTTTTATAGGCAACCGAATGTACTGTAAATGAATTTGATATAAAAATTTTTATTTGATCAAATAGACCTATATTTTTTTCATAAAGAAATTGCTGAAGCTATTTACATTAGGTTATGGCACCTATTTCCCTTTCTCTGCAGCCCAGAAGGCTAGGTTCAACCATTTTTTGACCTTCTTAGAAAGTTCTGTTCCATTTTTATTTCTTTTTAACTATTGTACATTTGCTTACCACAACCTTAATAACCTTAATAAAAAAGAATAATTCATAAACTTTTGGTCTAGATATCAGACATTTCACAGATTTGCGGCTACTTAATTTGAAAGTAACTGATTAGCCTGGCTAACTATTTTTCAGAAAATCAGTGCAAAATAAATTCAAACAATGCGCGTTTTTTCCTCGAAGCTAGGCACAAAATAAAAGTTCTTACATATGAAATAAATTACATAGGAAAGAAAAAGTTCTTACTTCAGATTTCATCATCTGTGGAAAAAGCATACCAGATTCCATTCAAACAGGTTCATTTTTTTGCTTTGGCAACTCCAATGTATAGATTATTGTATATTTCATTAAATAAGAAGCATCTTATTGCACATACAGTACTCGCACTCACTTATACAATTTATATTTTTGCATTGCTGAAACATGGCATAGGAAATCACAGAACGGTTCTTTAGACATATTTCTCTTTGAGTTCTCAGTTTAAATGTGAATTAATATCAATGTCTGCCCATTGTCATAATTGTAGACTAGTGATAAACAAATTCTTTGTAATCAACATTAAAATTTTAAATTAGCTGGCAACAACTTAAACAAGTTTATTGCTTTATTTATAAGAATTCAATATTAAATTTATTTGACAGGCCTAAACAGTTGTAGGTATTATTAAGTGTACTTGATTTGATTAACCATTTATAAGTGTGAAATAAGTATTAAACCCAGATACAGAGTTGTGATTGTTCTGTTTGAAGGCCACATACTAATTTTTTTGCTAAGGGAACGTCCATTAAATACGTGAGGCGTTTTGTGGCGGTTTTCCGACCCTCCCTCCCCCTCTGGTGAGATGTCGTGAGATTTAGCTCAAACCCATCCACCGATCTCACGTGAGATTTTTCAAAATATGTGTTTTTTAGTGTACATGCGTTGGATTTATATTTTATTTTTATAATATTTTTATTTGACTAGTTGAGACTAGTTCAGATTAGTGATGGGCATTATCGTATATTTCAAATTCATAATAGCTAACATACGATTTTGGGATAGCAATTTATTGGGTTTATATGGGCAACACAGTTGAAGACGGGGGGAAACTGATATAGATGTATGTAAAGGCTACTATTAGAAACTGGGTTGGCGATTTATTGGGTTTATATGGCCAACGAAGTTGACAACCGCACAGTATATACAACTGATGTTCAAAATCTACTATTCAAAATCGACTATTAAAACTAATAATCAAGTTATCTGCATTATTTCAAGAATGGATTATAATCGAGAATGATCACATCGATCTTTCAAATAGGAAAATCGATCAGGACGATCGATCAATTCTTTTGCCCAGCCCTACTACGGAGATTAATAAAAGCATATTTATTCCAATTCAGGCCATATTTTAGTGAAGGAACATGTTTTACTTAATTTAACCCAATTTTCTTACAATTTTACTCTGTTTCTTGAGGGAAAAATATTACGTGATATTCCCCCCTCTCCCCAAAGTAAGATTAGATGAGATTTGACCCCCCCCCCCCCTAAAACGCCTCACATAATTAATGGGTGCCCCCTAAGCTACTCTATAAAATTCATTTCACACTGATAAATGGACTATTTTTTCATGTAAAATTATTGAATCAAAATGTCAAGTGTGCAGTCAATTGAAAAAAAAGCTTTTAGCTGTCTCTTGTCCTTGCCTCAAATATTAACTTTTAGAGTGTATAGGTTGCAAAAGTTATTTCTTTTGATATCACTACATCACAGTAGTCACCTCTTATGTTTTGATTTGATAATTTTCTTTTTTCTACCCACCCTATTTGAAATTCAGCACAATTTTTATATTTTTATTCAATTTTGCACCTTTCCGATTAAAGTTTTGCTTGCATATTATTTTGCGTCTTTTTTTTCCTTTAGTATGTCTATACGAAGAGCATTTCTGACAATGAGTAGTATTGCCTCTCAGCATGAATTGATGTTGTTGTAAGTATTTATTTTATTTATTTTTCTCTTACCCAAAACAAAAATAAAAATACATTAATATTATGGTACATTTTGTAGGCCTTATTACGAAATGAAAGCGCACTTCAACAGTTTACTAGAACACCAAAAGCACAGGGTTCACACGTTGGAGACGCAGGTCTCAACGGCAAAATTATCGTATGCAGATGCGTTACGTAACCTCGAGCAGATTTCGGACGAGATCCACCAGAAGCGTAGTCAAGCCAACGGTATTGACGTTGCCATAAAGAAGCAAGTGAGCGTTGACAGTAGCGAGTCGTTTATCGATGAGATCGACGAAGAGGAGTACAAAAGTCTTCCACGTAACCTCACAAATTTATCCACACCGGTTTACTCAAATTTGGAAGATATAGATGGGTACAGGAACGTTAGCATAGGTAATACAACAGGCAGAGTAGGTAGAATATTTACTGTGCTTGGTAATCAATAATACTAAACACTAAGCACTGTAATGGACTCTTCTACCACCAGGAGTGTCTACCAACTTTTTGTCTGCGGGTTTTCCCCACGAGGAAGGCGTGAACTTTTGTGTCCTGAATTCTGTTCTGCGGTGCTTAGGACTGCCAGACCGTCTGTTTTTTGTACCCTTTTTCGTTTACTTTTTTGCGATTTACCTCAACAAACAAAAGAGTTGCCACCTGGTGGTAAAAATGTCAGTTATCTGTTGTGGGATATGGAGTTAGCAGTACACTGAATCATTCGTGTGTTTGTCAACTTTTTATTGAATAAAAACTGCAAAGTATGACTAGAAAATGAGATACAAGTATTAATTATGGTTGTGTTTGCAGTGTTGTTCATATTATAGGTAGTGAGGGTTTACCATTTCACAAATTTCTGAATAATAGACGGTTACAAAACGTGTAGCGCCATGTATTAACTATTGGTAAGTCAATTTCGAAACACATGCAAGTGTGCTGAAATCAATTTAAAAAGGCTATTTTTTCAATCGGGTTGAATACATGGCACAATTTAGGATCTTCACATTGCTTCTGTGGTTGGGTGGGGTTTGTGGGACACCTAAACTTGTATAATTTTATTTCACCCGAGTACTGGCAGGTTAAGGAGTAAGTATACCCCACTAATGAAAATTTTTGTTAGTGTTTAGAGAAAAACTATTTGCAATGGAAACTAACCACAGGTGATATAGGACGTAAAAAAACACATGTAATAAACGATAAAGTCAAGGATGTCTTAGAAAAACCAATTTTTTTCGAAATCGCGGGTTCGAAATCATGTAAAAACGATAAATAATTCAAACTAAGTTCATAGGTAAAACCTTTCTATTTTTTATGTTCTATTTTGGAAAGTCATTTTCCTAAAATAATAATGTATACCAAAAAAAAAAGAATGTCGTTATTTAATATTTTATTACTTTTACATATTTTCCAATATGCAATACTACATCAGAAAACCACTGTAAAAATTTCATATCTCTACAACGCTTATTAATGCTAGGATTCCGAAACTACGGTACACTTCCGGTAGACTACCGTAAAGTGGGGTGAGATTGATCATTTTAAACTTAATATTATGAATAACTCTTTTACCTTTAGAGTGAAATAAACCATATTTGGCAGGTCTTTGATGCAGATGTAGTTCTATCGGAATAGAAAATATTAGACCAAACAATTCAGAAATAACAACAAAAATATATAAAAAGTGGGTGATCAATCTCACCCCTGAATATGGGGTCTGATTGATCACCCCATTTTAACAATGGAGAATGGCTTTATATTGCTGTAGTAACAATCGGTATCAATTACAACAAAATCGATCAAGCCAATTTGTTGGAATTGGTATAAGTTAGTAACAGGGTGATATATGAACAGTCTGAACACCCGTTATATTCACCAGTAAGGTAACAAACTAAAAACAAGTAAATACAATAACAACGCTAAAAATAAATTTTTTGTAATTAATATTTAGGTATTTATTTAAAAACTACGGAAAATGCCAATTATTTTTACTGATTCATTATTTCCATTTTTTTTTATTTATGCCACCAGCAATATGCCAACATGCAAAACTTCAACTTAATGGGACGTTTTAGAAATGTTTCCAAATATTTCATGTGTTGTCATCGGAAATATGTGCACATGCAAAATTTCAACTCAATTAGACTAATTTTAAAAATTTTTAAAATTATACCAAATTTTGTAAAATTCTCCAATTTTATAAAATTTTCCAATTTTTTCATTCATGCATTGTCACTGGAAAAAATTATTCCAAATTTTGTAAAATTCTCCAATTTTATAAAATTTTCCAATTTTTTCATTCATGCATTGTCACTGGAAATCTGTGCACAGGCAAAATTTCAACTCGATTGGACAAATTTTGAAAATTTTTCCAAATTTTGTAAAATTCTCCAATTTTTTATTGATTCGTGCATTGTCACCGCAAATCTGTCCACATGCAACAACATTCACCTCGATTGGACATTGGCAAGTATGTAAAATATCGATCACAAGATTTGAACGTAACACGCAAAGAAACAAACAAGTAAAATTCTTGCTTCTATTTAAACCTCTAAAATTTTTTGAAAATTTTGTTGTTACAAACACCCTTCTCATTTTGTGTTGATAACCTGTAGCAATAAAGCAATCCATCTATTTTATAAAATTAAATTCATCATCTACTGTAAACCGGGGTGAGATTTATCACACCAAGAACGAGTTGATCAATCTCACCCCGTTGTATTTCGAAGGTCACTACGATCCAATAAAAACATATACGAATCTCCACTTTGGGCAATAACCTTCCCAAGGAATGAATGTACAGTTTCGTCTTATACATAGTTTTGAATATAGCTCATTAGTGATCCAGTAACTAAAAGTTTGAGGCGTATAGAAATTGGCTCTTTTTGATGGTTTATTTTCAGTCACAAAAAATGACACCTCCTATCTGTGTGTGGTTCAATGATGTAAGTACTGATTCAAAACAATATATGTTAACATAATCAAACGCCTGAAAATGGCGGTTTAAGGTGTTAAAATGGGGCAATAATTTAAATTTGTTTAGGAATACAACGAGTGATCAATTTCACCCCGTGAAGTCAATCTCACCCCGTTTTACGTACATCGTTAATATTGCAGTTTTAACCTCAAAAATAATTTCTGATGATAGGAACAATACCATCCTGTAGCCTTTCAAAGATGTCTTGTGATATAAAACTGAATGTGCTTTTAGTACAAGATAAGACAACAAGAATAAAACTAACCAATGGTTGAAGTCCAATGCAAACTATATTTTGTGACCAGTAAAAATAAACACGTTTGTTATATCCTTTATAAGCACCTACAAATGAATAAGATAATTATAAGTAAATACGCAAGGTGTTTTGCAAGGTGGTTCATAGATGGTGATATGTTTCTTATTATACTAAACGTAGGAGCATAGACACTTCGCGCGTCCGGAATGTCTGTCGACTTTATTTCTCTCCACTACTGGCTTTGGCGACCTACCTAGATCAGCAATCTACGTAGATTGGCACCCGTAGGCGTATTAGGTCTGCCCAATTTACTAGTCCGTTTACTAAAATAGCAAAACTACAAAACATAAGTCTTTGTTTATTATTTTGTCATAATTGGCTATTTTTTGTAACAACGTTTTTCAAAGATGTTAAAGATATTTTTATTGACAATACAATTATATCGATGGCTTTAGGTTAATTTTCACCTCTATGTGACGCTGAGATAAACAGTTTTGATTGTTTTAGAGTTAGGATGGTACGACACTTAAGCCATCGATATTGACAACACTTTACATTAACGATTAAAATAGCATCTTTTAAAATAACCATTCAATTCAAGTATTCAAAACTAACAAAATATCCTAACTCTAATAGGTAATAGTATATCGCCAATATCGCAGATATCGCATAGTGATGACTCGGAGCAGGTGCAGAAGCCGATGGAGCACAGTCATTCGAATGAGTGGACCGAGATTAATTTGGACATTTCGAGTCCGGAGGATGACATTCCCTACAAGCAGCTTGAGAATGGTGGGGAAGATAAGCCGAGACTGTCCAGGCAGAAGACGATGCCAAATCCTAAAATAGATAATGAGTATAGCGGCTTGAGGAGTAGGGTTAAACTGGATGGTAGTATTTCTAATTGGATATCGCGGTCGTCTGTGAAGAATGAAGGTGAACAAAATTCAGGTAAGCATGTTATATTATGTGGTAGGTATAATAATTTGTTATCAGAGTAGAATATCAAATTTGTAATACATCTTTCTTGGTGGTGTCTTTCATACTTGAAAATATGTAAAGCGGTCAAATTGGGGTAATGTTGCACATTGTTGTGCTGATCAATTATCTAGAGCAGTGTTTCCCAACCGGTGCTCCGCGGAGTCCTAGGAGCGGAGCGGAGCTATGCGTCTGACGTGAGTGGGAGAAGGGCAGCGGAAGAAGGTTGGGAAACGCTGCTCTTGAGCAAAAGTTAACTTATATTTTTTACTATTGAAGATATCAACTAACTGAAATTTTGAATTTTTGTTTTTAGTTTTTTTCTCAAAAAGCAAAGTTGTTGGTAGTACCAACGTAAATTTAAGCTGTAGGTTTGTAAGCTGTCGGCTCCTTTGATGTCGGCGTCCCAACTTTTGAGAATGAGGACCCAGTTTGTTAAAGGATACTAGATGGCGCATGCAAAATGGAATTGCTATTAAATAAGAATTGATTAAGAATAAAGTGATTTTTCATTCAGATATAAATTCCTCTAATACTGTGAATGACAATGTAATACGGGTTCAAACATTCTCTCTCGATAATTCAGTGTTGCCCTTCTCGATATGATTCGTTAAAATGATAGTGGATGGCGCCACTACCAGAACGCCAGCACAGTTCAGATATGAAATAAATACCTTAAAAATTGTGAAATTCGATGTAATACCGTTTTAAAGATCCCCTCTCGATAATTGAGTGCGAAATTCACTAATATTGTGTTTGAGCACATAACATGCAAGCAGAAATAAGCTAGCGCCACCTTACGGGAAAATCGTCAATGTGGGCCTCGGCCACGCTGGGCCACGCATGCGCCCTCAAAATCTTGACCAAATATTTGCCGTCCTGATTCTACTTCTATTAAAATTACGTTGGTAGAACTAGCTAGATCAATATTAGAGAAAATATATAACTTTTTTTTCTCTTTTCCTTTCTTTTATTTTTTTCTCTGAATTTTCTTTAGTGACTTCTATTGATTGATCTTCTGGCCATCTTCATTGAAGTCAAAAGCAAATATTCCATTTACACTACATTTAGGAGAAATAGATGCATTTTTTTGATGGAGCAAATAATTTTCATCGGTCTTTAGACTCATGCCAGTGTTAAGCAATTGCAGATTGTTTTGTCCTGTCTGTCTTACATAGCACGTTCTACACTCGCATGTTATCTTGTATACCCCTTCTTTCTTTCATCAGTGATTTGCTGCAGTTTCTATTTCTTGTTCAAAATTAGTAATGGTTGTGTGAGTAACTTGAAAGAAATTAGTGAAATGCCAGAGTTTTTTAGTTTCAGTGTCTGGAAATTTGTCCCTGTTTTTATTGATAAATAACATAAATTTTTAGCTGTTTGCAGTAAACCCAGGTTATTAGTTCTGTATCAATACATATTTCGACAAGCGAATAAATCCGAAAATGCAAATTTTATTCTAATTATAATGTTTTAGGAAGAAGGCAAAGCCTGGACAATCTACTTGGACCGACAGGGGAGAAAGTCAAGGAGATCTTCAATCATGGCATGATGATGCTGAATATCAGTTCTTTGACTGAAAGGCGAAACAGTGAACCGAAACCAGGCATAACAGAAGACAGAGGCAAGAACGCCGCCAAAAAATTACCATCTCCTTTAGAGAAAACCCTAACCTACCTGAATATTGAGGACGATAATTCCGACACAGAAAGTTTATCCAGGTAAGTCGTATAAATTGTATCGATACCTGATGTATCAAAAAAAAAAAATTAAAAAAAAAAATTAAAAAAATAAAGAAAAAAAAATTAATTGTTATTAATTTTAATTTTAGTGTGGACATGCTTAATGAAGAACAAATCAACTCTCTAATGCTGGACAAAGAGATTAGTCAGCTATGTGAGCAAGTGTTGGGTACACCACTCACAGAAGTAGTATTATTACCTCAGTGCAATATTGAATCTAGTCAAAAGTAAATCAGTAAATTTAGGTGACCAGAATAGCATATCAGATAGGTATAATTCTCGATATCAGTGTCGTAATTACGTTTCGTGATAATCTAGGCGATGTGTCTGGACAAGAAGCAGCGGGTTTTCTAGAGAGATTTACAAAATAATCTTAATTTATTTATTTATGTTTTGTTAACATTAATTCTGCTTGTGATGCTTTTCGAAACATTTACAATTTATATATGACAATTTTTTATATACGGAGTATCGTTAAGGTTGTATTATGGGATGTGGTAAATTATTACTAAAGTCGTTTGAGTATTATGAAAAATTATGGGAAAATTAGTTTAGATTAAGTAGCAAAGTATGTGTGTATACTGTTGTTAATTTATTGATTTAGGGTAACCAAAGATTTGCAGTCTATAAGGTCTGCCGGCACATTGTCTATAGTTGTCAGTAGCTAGCAAATCTTTAGTCTAAAACCTGTTATTTGTTGTTTAAAGTTTTGCTTCACCACTGTGGTTGTACTTATCTAGTCTGTTACGAGAGCAATACTAATGCATCTAACTAGTATGTATCCAAAAGTTGTTAACTACTGCAATAAACTCCTGTTAACAGAAGATTTTTTATTTGTTTACTAGCAAGCTGTAGTTTTTCTTTTTATTTTTTAGAACATCAGGTAAGTAAAGGCAAAAAGTAAAACTAATCTTCAATTACTCGTGGCCAAATGTTGTCTTGAAAAATTTCAGAGACACACAGTCAGGTACTTTTCTTTTGTGTTGAAAAATGTTTGGCGCCTTTAGCAAAAAGTGCAGTTGTCGCCTACCTGGCACGATTACAATACTTTCCTTATTTATCGACACTACAAAATCTTTGTAGATCAGTAAATAATAACATTCAGGGTGAGACTGTGAAGATACACAATAAGTGAGTGTTATCTCAGGAATAAGAAAATAATAGAGATCTACCCTCTTAAGAACTAGAGTACAGTTTTATGTTACATTAAGGCTTCAGAGTTTGTCAAAAAAGTCCTTCATTTTTATTATTTAAAACTATCAAATTGGCAACTCGTGTCACATGTAATCAGGAATATGTTTTTATGACATCGTCTTGTAGTACTTTGAATCTAACTCCTATTATTATTAATATCATTGACACAAGTAGTGGTTTATATTATACTTATACTGTACCTACCACACATAATCCAATATATTGTAGCTAGTACAATTTTTACATATAAACTGGAATTATTTATTAAACTCGTTAGAATAGCAATATGTTTAGAGAATTGACCACATGAACCACATCCAACTCATGTTCAAAATCCAGAGTAAAGTTTTGATTCTTTTTGTAGCTCAATACTCGGGATACTGCACATTAAAATTCCACTCGGATTTTGTCAATGTTAATTCTCAGCAATCTTCTTTTCAACTGAAATAATTGCTAAACTATTCAATTTTTTCCTGGTTTATGTAGGTAACTTTAAAATTTTTTTTTTATTTATGAAAGTTTCTTGTCCAAGCATACACTTGTCTTTTCCCATGCAGCGAATATTTATCCGCGATTATGAAACACATGGTTTGTTATGAACTGCGCCCATATATGCAGTGCAAACTTTTATCCGTGGCGGTAAAACATTAAAGAACATTGTTCAAGGGTGAAAGAAAACCTCTTAATTCTTGCTTAGTAACTACTAAGCAAGAATTAGGAGGTTTCCTTTCACCCTTGAACAATTTACGACTAACGTGCAATATGGATTTTACCACGTAGTTAAAGAACAGTTAAAGTCAATTCAAGCCTGCATTTAGGATTTTTCACATAAAATTAGTAAATTATCTCTGTGAGTGCAACCAACAGAATCACAGAACTATATAATCGGTGGTATGTATTGCTTTGCTCTCAGGTGTTTCGGGAGAGTGGTGACTTATACAGTCCGATCTGAAAGTACGCTGTGATAATTTAGGCATATCATGCGTTGCATTATACTTGCTCCAATACGAATGTAAACAAAAATAATTAAGTAACAATTAATGCGTAAGTAAAATAATATAATGTTTGACTTCCTCACTTCCTATTTATTTCTTTAATTTTTTTATGCCCCTACATGTGATACCCCATGGTGCAGACACGCCGCTACTGAGTTGTAGCACCTTGTCACAGATTATACAGATGCGCAACTTCGTGTCGGCACCTTTGATCTGGCGGTACCGAAATATTTGACCTTGAATCCCACTTGATGGTATTGACGTCACAAAACGTCATTACTTTACGTGGCCTAACCCCCCGCTGAATAGAACACAAATGTAACGTGGTTGGGCGTCACCTTGCGCGCCAAATACGCGCTATGAAAATGTAATCCTTCCCACTCCCTCAGAATTTTGCCTGTCCGACCTCCCATTTGAATGAAAAAAGACCGTGGGCGTCAACCTGCGCAATGAAAAAATGATGATTTCCTGCGAGTTTCGCATCTGTATAAATCTGTGACGTTGTAGCCTGGATCAGTGGCGAACCTACGGCTTTTGCCGCCTGGGGCGGTCAGCAATTTGCCGCCCTTTCTGAGGCAATCAAAATTAAGTGATGGTGGTTATTATAACATTACTGGACATCAACACAAATTTTATTTCTTTTGCTCAAACAGATTGTACCCATTGGAATGTAGAAATACAATATACATTTAATAATGTGTATAACATGTAAGTGTTTATAAATTTATCTTTCTTGCTTTTTTATTCGAAAATTCTTGTAGAACATAATCAAAACTTATTACTATTATTTGTTAGCTTTTTCTCTATAGAAAGTATCGCTAGATTCCGCCATCTTAAATCGCTCATTGTTGAACGAAGATAGTTTTTTATCAATTTTAGTTTGTGAACGCTACTTTCACGAACTTACGGCAATTATTTTTGAATGAATATGAAAAGTTCAAGAGGCCTTTGTCCTCTTTTCTAACTGCTCGTCGTCAATGACAAGAAAGTTATTCACGTGATATTCAAAATTTGTGTTTACAAGATTACATGGTATTGGGAAAGAATACTTTTCTGCAAGGACATGTAGTTGCTCCAAACGAACTGTTGTTTTTTTGGAGAACTCTATCCACTGACAAAAGCATTTCCCGTTGTATCTCCTCTTCTAAAATATATCCCCACGTCTCGCTAATGTTCACCACTCATAATCTTTTTCCTTCTAACTCGACGCAGTGGAAATTTCCAACTCCTCACACATTTTGTTGGCTGCTGTAACTGCGTTTTGCATTAGCGTGTCCCATTGTCCACTGAAATACGTACATTTGTAAAATTTTTTTTTTAATAAGTCACATTGGATATTTAACCCCTTTGTTTGGAGGTATTGGTGTGGGTCGTTAACTTCCAAAAGGACAGATTCGCATTAAATTGAGCTACCACAGAAAAGATTCCAATGAGTGAAGTAATATTCCAGCGTCTGATCGTGTTTTAATATTTTTTTCCTCAGATGTCAGTTTGTCCAACGCACTTAAAATGTCTAAGAAGTGTTTTTTTTTACAATTATTGTTACTACTTCTACTATTGCGTTCCAACGAGTTTCTACACTGTGCTTAACACCTTGACCAGTGACAGAAAATAAAATATCTCATCAATGGGCGGAAGACGAAAAAACGAAAACAATTGTTCTATAGTCCCAAAAATGTTGTGGAATTTACTGAAGCAGAAGCTGCATGTACACATGCCAAGTTTAAAGAATGATTTGTACATGCTTATCCACATGCAGAATTTACTTTTGCGCTATAAATTAATTGAACATACTAATTTATATATTGTTTATTAACAAGATTTTTGAAAATAAACCTAATTCATCTTATTCAATTTAATTTTCAAATTGTAGAATAATATTTTGCATATCTACCAACTAACCATGTGTTTGAAACATCAAAGTAACGGTCTCACAAGAAATCAGCTCGTTTCTTGGCCATTTTGACCTAAGTTTATAATATATCCGCGTTAGTTCTGGATTTTGGCATTTGTCCTAAAACCGAGTAATATTTCCAGCGGGCAAAAATAAAAAGTTGATAACGTGTAGATGGCAAAACGGAGCCATATTTGATTTTGACATTTCAAAGGTAGTTTTTTATTTCGGATTCTATTCATCTATCACATTTGGTGTAAGCAATTTTAGGGAAAATTTTCTGTATTTGCAAATAATGCTCAATGGCACTGCAAACTGTTCTTCGTTGTTTCTTTTTAAAACAAAAGAAAAGTTTAGGGCTTCATGCATATAATATCATCAAGCTTATGCAACCAAACTTACAACAGCACCGTCCCAAATCCTTTGCATTCTCAGATTGTCAGGCACAACATTCTTACGTATTATTTGCTCTATTGACAAATATTTATCGCATAATAATCAGCACAAATTCTTACGTCACAACTAATTTGAATACATTTTTAGTCCCGGAGATGCAAGTGACGGCTCCAACAGGTGTCTAATTAATGCTCAATAGGTGGCAGCACCCAAACAACCTGTTTGAAAAGTGAGTTGCTCAGTCGCATTCTGCGCTCCGTGCTCAACAGGCGGATATTATTTTATTCACGTTTACCTGAGAGTGAGTGTGTGCCGTAGTTTAGCGTAATTTTTACATCAATTTTACCAAGTAAGTCCTAGAATAAAGCTGTGCATTTTTCCTCTAGAATTAAGTGGTTTTGATTTTTCACCGGAAGTTGTTTTTTATGTTAGAAATTTGTTAGAAAAAATAGTATTTCTATCTAGTTCAAATGAAATTGTCAACTGTACGTATACATTTGACTTTCTACGACATTTACCTATGTAATTGTCCCAGCGCGAAGGTGTGTTCCAGAATTTTCAAGTTCTTTCGCCGTTTTTATGCGCTCGACGTTCACGTGAAACTAAACTAAAGTAGCACATGCTGTGTTTTCAAACATTTCGCCGCGGTTTATAAACAAAACAATGCAGTTCAAACTACCTTCTTATCGTATAGTGATATTACCTCTGGTATTTCGTTTACAAACATTACTCATTTTACAAATTCTCTCACTGCTATCAGTAGTTTACCACGGTAAATTAATGGTTGTGGCTTTAAAACGAACAGATGTCTGTTTATTGGTTTCGTTTTGCGCGAAAAGGAAAATTTTATCCGAAAGCAACAGTAACATATGTGCCTGGTGCCGATTGAGCTGTAGTCCCATTTGCGGATAATTTCATTGATAATAAACTGCATTCTGCGCAACATTTGTCATTACTGGTACCAATTGGGACCATTGCTCGTGTGGACATAATTGCTATTGTTTGGTTTAAATTCAATTTAAACCGCAAATATTTTGGTTTGATTTGAGTTTGAAGTTAAATATTTTCTATACTACTTGAAATCTGTTTGCTATGAATACATTATTAGTTAGTAGCACTGCCCTTAAAGCGTGTGGAGTCCACACGTACTATAATTAAAAACAAAAGTGGTCTGTGATGACTACGACTAAATGACAATGGGAAGTGCAACTTCCGGAGAATTAATTTCACTTCATGATACCATAAATTGTGATTTATATCCGTTATTTTATTTTGTATGATAGTTTTTGTCTATTAGACAAATTTATAAAAAAAGCACAATTATGTTGCGTTTTTACAACACGAAATTCACGAAGTTTATAGCCTACTTCAATAAGTCTATTTAATCGAAAATAATTCTTTTATTTATAGATACATATATTATAAATTTTTAAAATCACGCATTATATTTTTAAACTCTGATTGTAGCTCACCTAATTGGACTAAAGACACAAAGTCATATTTAATTAATAGAAATTAAAATTAAACTTTTTGATATTTAAAAACCATCGTATTTTTAATAAAAAAAAATTTGAACAGTTTATGCTATTTCATTTCTAATGTACGAAAGTAGGATGAACCTGGTTTCATGCCTTATTAAAAGTTAAAAAAATATGACGTTTGCCAGAAAATGGGGTAAAAATAGATTTTTTGGAAACATTTCAGTTCGTAAAATTAAAAATAAAGCGTGTAAAATATACGAATAGGCGTCTAATGAACAAAAAACTTCGAAAATCCAACAAGATTATTGCTCATCAAATTTGTTATAAAAATGTATAACTTCTTTTGTTGTTCAGCTTTGATATCGTTGGATATACGAAAAAAATAACACCTTTTTTATAACAAATTTTACGGGGAATTATTGTGATAAAAACATTATTTTATTCTATAGAGACATGAACCGATTTCCATCCCTGTTTTAATACTTTGGGAAACTGTGTTTTAACATTTGTTGACAATTTGGTCAATACATAAAATTATTTGGTGTTCCATTGAACAAGGTTAAACCAACCCTTGTATAATTATTCATTTATTTAAATAGACATGTTTCGACTTCTTCAATCATTCTCAATCCTAAATTGTCAAATTTATAAAGATCCCAAAATCAGGCACATGTAGACTATTTCCTGTTCAGTGATTTCAATTTTCATAATTGGCAAATTCTTCATCAACGCGATGTACAAAGACATAATCATAGCGAGCTTTCAGATCTAAAAAAGTTGTACATTTTGTTCTGTTTTGGGATCTTTATAAATTTGACAATTTAGGATTGAGAATGATTGAAGAAATCGAAACATGTCTCCTATTTAAATAAATGAATAATTATACAAGGGTTAAGAGGAGTGTTTTATTACAATAACATAAAATTATGTTTCCCAAAAATTGTTGCGAAATTTGAATACGCAATAAAGAAAGTCATTTTGAACAATTAAACGTTTTTAGTGTATTAATGTGTTTACATTTTTTTTATAATAATAAATGTATCAATAGTTCAGTAACCGTTGATAATTTATTGAGCAAATATAATAAGAATATTTTTCACTCAGACAAAAGGAAAATGATCATCAAGTCCCTATATGGATGGCCATGTCTTTTGAAACCTTATATTTTTTACACTTATATATGCTTGAAATGATAACAGTAAGAAAGAACATATCTACCTCGTTTTATGGAATTCTAATATGTGCCATGGGAGCGACGAGAAAATTGTGAAGTGTGCGTCGTAGGTATCTACTTTATCATTTGCGCCGATATGCTGATGCATTTACTCTTTCAAATCATGTTCGATTGACTGAGCGCAATTGCTTATTGCTATAGATGCAGCATTTCGATTTTCGCTCATATTGGCCTTAATGAATATTCATAACATTGCAGTGCCTCCTCATTCACCATGATCGTCGTCTTAATAGTAATAAACAAATGAATTGTTTAGATTTTTTAGTATGTTAAAATTAAATTAAATTGAAATTTTATTGCTGCTCAATTTAAAGTGTAATTAATTATTTACCGTGCTTACAAATTAATCTTAATTACCTTATTTACATTCAACAGACATCGTGCTACCTTTGGTTCATTTCCTAAAATACATTTGGAAAGCGGTCATGATGGACGTCGAAATATAAAGTACGTACCTGTAACATAAACGACTAATGAACTTTTCATTCGTAGAGTGTCCGAACGGTTTACCGATAGCACATTTTGATGCCATACGTGCTATTTTATATACAGGTTGAAAATAAAGTAACGGAATAATTCGACAATTCCGTTAACAACTAAAATTTCGAAAAACTCTAAAAGGGGTATAGCGATGAAAATTATGGCGAATACGAAAAACCTATTTTCATGGATTTTCATCAATATTTGTAAGAGTTATGCCAGCGATACGGAGAATGTTTCCAAATAACAACAATCCAGAACGGGCAAATGTTTTAATCTGTTTCCAGTAAGATTGTGCCCCACCGCAATATGCCGCTAATGTGCATAATTGGGCGCTACATTTCCTGGGAGGTAATTATTTTCTGTGGGGTCATTTAAAAAATAAAGTTTATAAAGATCGTCCCAACAATTTGGAACACCTTCAACAGAAAATACACCACGAGTGTCAACAAATAACTGCCGAACAGCTTAAAAATGTCGTGGATGCGTTTTATAATCGCCTTGGGAGTTGTCAAGTGGCGCAAGGGCGACAATTTGAACACCTGTGATCCAGCATATTGTAATTTTGTAAATAAAATTTAAATGTTTTTGTTATATATTTTTTTTAAATTTGACTTTTTTTATTCGGAACAACTCAATAAACAATTAATGTAATGAAACGTTCAAGCTAAAGTTTTTCTTGTTCATTTTTTTAATAAAATATACCAATGCATCAATGAATTTCAATTCTATGACCGTCAATTTATGGGGATTTTGTTCAAAAAAGGTAACTAAGGTGTGAACTACTTCAGCTAAACAACAAGATTACTTCGATTATTGTAACCATTATTAAATAGTTTTTAAAGTTAATTTTTCTTGAAAATTTTCTGATGTAATATAATAAAATTTTTATACCGTTGAAAAGAGATTAAAAAGTACCATCAAAATATAAAATAAAAAATATTGGTTGCCATTTAAAAAAAATATCGATGACGTCATAACTCTTACAAATATTGATGAAAATCCATGAAAATAGCTTGTCCGTATTCGCTATAATTTTAATCGCTATACCCCTTTTAGAACTTTTCGATATTTTAGTTATTAACAGAATTATTGAAATATTCCGTTAGTTAATTTCCATCCTGTATATTTATAAAGAAAGTGTAAAGGTATTGGACCAGGTAGGACAATATCAACATCAGCGGTATCAGTTTGTAGAGGAAATGGTAAAAAAAGAAACACTGTATTAAGAATTAGTTCGAGTAATCTGAATGGGGTATTCCGGTGTTTTTGAAATTGTCATTTTTTACAAAGTATGGGTGCTACTGTTTGCTACTTCACAAGTAAAATATCAAACATTGTTTTAAATGAAGAGAAATCGTTGTTGGAAGTTTGAATTAGGATTGGTCTTTGTGACGTCACAAAGACCGCTCAAAGTGAGCGACTTGACAACGTTGCTATATCTAGGGTGCACGTAGTAAATTTTTGTCTTCTGTTGTGTCAACGTTTAGAATCGCTTGTTTGTTGACACGTGCTTTGGTTATTGAGGTTATATCAAACACTTGTTCAAAATGTATAAACTCCAACGCCGACATTGTTCTGTGCCGGGCTGTAACAGCAGTAGAACAGTAACTCCTGATAAGATTTTCTTTACATTGCCGACTAGCGAGATGAGAGATGTTTGGCTTCAAGTTTCAATGATCAAATCATCTCTCAAAAAAGTTACCTTTATTCGTTGTCAAACAACAGGGTCGCCAACCGTCAACTTGGCCGATCAGCTGTTCGAGAGCTGCCCGGTGTTGCCACCGCTACTAGGGATCGGTAATCATCGTGTATTTCCGAGGGTGGTCGGTGAATTCAAACGAAATGCACTTTTAATTGCAATTATCTTATAGAAAAACTAAATCAAAAAGCTCATAGCTTAACTATATGAATCCTCATAAATTATACAATAGGTTAAACCGAATATCTGCTTAAATTTTGACATGACCGGAATACCCTATTTTCTCGTAGTTTATCAATGTTTAATCATCATTATAGAAAGCTATTTTTAAATAACCATTAGCATGTTTGGACACACATTGTTGATAATATTATCATTAATGGGCGTATCTCATTAATGGAATAAAAACGCATTAAATTAGATACTACACTGCATTATATCCATGCGGATATATGATATTGCGTTGATAAAATTCCCAAAAATTGTTTTTGTGTTCGGAGACAGTTAATATGTACGTGTAAATAATATGAATACAACTCTGAACTTATTTTGCAGTTTATTTCGATCTGAGACCCGTGATTATGCGTACGGCTACATATGTATATAGGTACTAGCTACTACGTTCTTCTGCGGACACTTATAAACGTCTATTAGATGTCAGCCATAACAGTACATTTTCAATCTGTGACGATATACAACGAGCCAGAGACGAAAAAAATTACACAGTTGCAGTCGAGAACCGTTACGGGTACTTATTTTATATACTCAGGATATCCTCAATTCGAAAAGACACTGATTTTATCCGTTTACTAAATTTTGCCACAGGTAGACGGGAAATTACAAACAGCGGAAATGAGTAGACATACTTTTTGGATTTTGCCTAACTCTTATTTGAAATGTTCAATTAACGTACTCCGACAAGCAGAGGAAATAAATACTTGGGATAGTCTTAGTCAAGATTAATGATTTAGATAATTTGCTGCTGTAACCTAAATAATAATTAAATTACCTGAAAGTTCTGTTTGATTTTAAAACTAGTGGTCCCTGCATGGTAGTTTCGACTGCAAAGAACAATAGAATAGAGAAGGCACTAGTATAGTCTATAAGATGACAAGGCCTAAAGCATACCAGCACGAATTGGATGATAGGTATTGGCCCTGTGCATACCCCGTGGAAGGGAGTTGCGAAACGATCTAAGGGCTCGTACCGGAGAAATACCTGCCAACACTATGTGCAGTAGTGCACGGCGCATTATTTTTGTTCCGATCTGTCAGAACTCATAACAGATCGTTCGTATAAATTATCAAAAAGAAATAATAACAAATGCAACATTGTAATAAATAATACTTTGATCGGACCACTTTATACACTACAGTTAACTGTAACATTTAGTAGCGAACTGCACCATTTACGCTTTGTGGACATAGCATTGCCAACGCCTGTAGTGACGCACCCGGCCAATAGGATAGGTGGCAATAGAAGCTACAAGGGCAATTTATGCTTAGCAGTGACTTTTGAGGATGGAATTTTGATGATTATAATGCTAAATAGGTTGTTAAGTTGTTTGTGGTTAACATATCTTGGCCTTGGTAAGGATACTAGAACCCTACCGGAAGTTCCTAAACTATAGAGATTTTATATCGGGTAGTCGTGCTAAGCACAGCTAAGGAGATGCCACCCTGACCTAGGAATGTTCTGATACACCTTGCTGTCCCGGTATCGCGTATCGTATTGTATCGTATCAAATGTACCGGTTCTGTACCATACCGGAGCACAGTACCGGTACATTTTTTCAAGACGTAATTCCGACTAAAAACATATTTTGCGTAGCGGCAGATATATACATACACACATTGAAATAAAATAAAGTACAGTAGAATAAATATGTATTTATATTTTATAATAGCATATATCATATGTACATATACATAAAGTCCCAACTGAATGTAGTTAATTAAATATATTTTTGCCTCTCGCCAAAATTAAACAAAAATTTCTATGTGTGCGGTTTTTATTAAATATTTGAAACTTTCTTTATTTGTGGTGCTTAATTTAAATTATCTTTTGCTATCATATGTATTACATTGGTCCCATTGGCTGCTTTTGTGCCTCCTACATAAAACGTAACAAAATAGTTTATATGGCCGCAATGCAAGTGCAGCACCGATTATCCGAGGTCTATCATCTAATTTTATTATTTTTTTGTTATTGTAGAAAAGAAATATGTACAAATGTTTCACAATGTCCAAAAAGAAGATCATTCATTATACTCTATTTTCAGCCACAGTTGGCATGTGGATTTACATTCAATACAATGTTCGTAATACATGCCAACTGATAGATGTCATTTTGAAGTACGTCAAAAAAGCACAAAAATTTAACCTTGTCTAAAGAACATCGGACAACTCTCGCCTAATAAGTATAGTAAAATATCGTACCACCCATGGTATAGGAACTACTTGATTCAGCATGGTACCACCAGTGTCTTCCAGAAATTAATGGTCTTTTTAATTATGATTTTGTTTAAAATATATAAATGCATTATGAACGTATTTTGCCGTAGAAAGTATCAAACAGCTATATTATCAGATACGGAAATACTTGTACCATGGTACCACCCACAGAACCATCAGTGTTTTCTTTGTTTCTAATATGTATGTTGGATGCCACCGCTGAAGGTTTTTCTTTTTCAAGTCTGTCGTAAATTCCGCAATTTTAACGTCAGTGTTACAAACTTCGCATTTTCTACCCAACTTGTTTTAATAAACACTTTCCATACGCTCTCGACTAACATGTTCGTATGTTTGGATGTATTTTGCTTGTAAAAAGCACTATGGCTAATGGATTTAATGACTTTCGCACTCAAAGATTTGCACACCAAAGTTAGGTTAAATTTTAGTCGGAATTTCCCTGATCGTTTACTGATACTGTAAAAGAACACAAACACAAATTCCTTTGTTGTAATCACTGTCACTTGTAAAATAAACTTATATTAGTTTGCCGCTAGAGTACGCTAGTTGTTGGCAACAACAAATACCGCGATTCAATATCGTCCAAAAACGTATCGTATCGTACCGTATTGGATGCTATAGTACCGGTACATAATATCGGGTATCGGAATGTAAAGTCCCGGTAAAAATATCGTATCGTATCGAACATCCCTACCCTAACCCCTAGTACTCCATATATAACGATGTCCAGAAAATGCGTACGGATAGTTATAGAATTTCTAACGGATTGTGGACAGGCCATCTACGTGCTTTTTACAAGCACATACATGTCATGGATTGCCATAATGGAGATCAGTAGAAGAGCTTATTGTGGACATTGCTGTGGTTCTGGTATTCCCAATTTGGATGACATTGGACGGATCAATACTAGAGCGGCAAGAAGAATACTGGAAGAAACACATGAATGGTTGTTATAGAGAGCTATCATACAGGCAACGTTCAATATTTTTTTTTCATATACTTCGGTTGTAGTGGTTGTACGAATATCTGCAACAACGCAACCATAACCAAACTAGTTGCATATCTAACTGCTCCATATCTACACTTAATAGGAATGCCCTACCAGATATGACTACTTCAATTACTCATAAGTCATAACAGTATACCAACATATCAACCTTTAATAATTTCGGTTCATCCAACAATATATCTCGCGTGTGGAAACAACGCAAACTTTATAGGCGTGTTCACTTATTAATGAGCACTTTTATTTTCACCGAGTACCATCGGCGTTGTATGAACAGCAACGGTTGTCTGTTCGACGTTTCAATACATACAATGTATCCAAGGACGCATTGGTCGGCGTGGCGGATAGGCTTCTATATCTGCAATTCCGGGTTGTTGTGTCGTGGACAGCCGTACCAGAGTGCGAGTGGTACAGCCAGACTTGCGGTCTAATGCGCTCCATTCGCCTACGACTGCTGTCACTACGCCGCGTAGTGGCCGCCAGTTTATTTTGCCAATTACTCTGCACCAAGTCAGTTTAATGGCTATACTTATTGAATATTTGACTGGCTGAAGAATGTAATTTGGTTTCAATCAACATGCCACTGTTATCTGCTATAACTGGGATTTGCCACATTGGATGCTTTGATGTATTATATTGCTTGATGTTATGTTTTGCGTTCGTATTGTGTAGGTGTAATGGATCATGGAAAAAGAGGGGTTTGTGCCTATACATTTCAAGTTATGTATTTAATACGTAAACGTAAATTAGCGAACAAATGAGTGACCAAAACTCTTAGCACGGAATAAAAGATTCCCATAAAATGGTGAAATATACATAGGAGCAAAATTATGAGCGAATTTGGAGATGATGACTGTAATCATTAATTATGATAGATAATTGTTTGCCACATTTCTCCTTCATTTAACTTTGCTGATTCTTATAATCGAAAAAACAGGGCAAAGGTTTTGTTGTACCTTAAATATCTAGAAAAAAATGTAGCCGGTATAAAAAGAGCCTATACGTCTTTTGACGAAAAGTGTAGCAGTACCTATCGTGCAGCAAAATAAAATTTTATTGTGGATTTTAGGGGTAAAATAGGCAAATACTTGAAACTATGCAAATTAACATTCATCCAGAATATCATCCGCAATTAATTATTTCCACTTTTCCCAAGAAGTAAAAACGTTGATTGGTTACAATTATCCTCTTGACGTCCTCGGTGGCACCGGGACTGGTTTTATGTTTACTAGAAATCGCTCTTTCTTAGTAAGTTCGCTCCTTTTTAATCGTCGGCGATTCGAAGTGAAATGCCTATTTTCTGATTGTGGACTGGACTCATCTCATGCGGCGTAAACAAGGCGAATTTAAAAATCGAACAACTTTCGATTGCGTCTAGCTGCGGTACAGCGGCCAAGCATACTAAATGTCCAAGCTCAGATATAAGCTAGCTTTCTATGTATGCAATCAGCGGCTTCTTGCATCCCCTTTTTGGGATTGTAGGCAAGATTGTATTATTGCAATGATTGAGAAATGTTGCAATTAAGCTTATTGTCTTGGGAAGTGACTAAGCGGCTTCGTCCACCGATGAAACCTGTCGTTGGCGATGAAGCAACCAACCGACTGCGACTGGTTCCTTCAGTGGACAAAAGTGCACGACTAGAGTGGTTTAAGGAATGGAATCGAATTGGATTTTAGTGACAACAATTGATTGTTTCTGGACCTATGACAACAGAATGTTCTGACTGTTCTCAACTTTGTGATCTATCTTTGATCACTAGAGTTATTTATTAATTAAATTCTGCAAATTAGCCGCATTTTGTTGTATTTAAATTGCAGAGTTGCAAACAGAGCTTAACAGAGAAATCTGTAACGGGCGATTTTTGCCTGAGACGCGCTTTACAGTAAATTGGTTCTGCGCCGCTCCACTTCTCAATGCAGCGTGTATAATTAAATAAGATCTTCACGTGCATTGTGTCCGGGACAATGGCCACCGTCATCTTGATTTGTGGGATCTTATTTGTTGTGGTTCTCTCACGAGAAGAGGTTTTGCAATACTTTACGTCTGTTTTGTTTAAGAATCTGGGCCTCAGGGATCTGGCACTGCGCACATAAAAAGACAAATTTAACAATTGGATAACTTTTCAGTACCTACCAGAATAACTGTCGTCTAATGAATTTTACAACGGATAGGTGGTGATTTTTTTAATCTGATTCTTAAGTATCATGTACACCTGGTCAACAATGGGCAACTTGTAGCATGCGACATGTTTTTTTGTGACGGACCTGATCTGGACGACGGTATTTTATTTGAATTTTCAACAACAGTAATATATATCTGTTCCGATATTGTTACCTGTTGCTGTCGCCGTATGTTGCTCTGGTTTAAAGTAGGCTTTACAGTTTTGGTGAATTTTAATACCCTGGACATCGTTTCTCATGGATCAGTGGAACATTTAATTAATACCATCATTAATTTAGTGTTTAGAAATTATATAACAAACAACGCGCAACAATTAAAAAAATGCTTTACTGGCATTCTTAACTCTGGACGCATACATATCAGTTTGCATGGTGGAACAAAACACGCTTAGACAAAGCAAAGTGTGATAGCGATATACTGAACCATTCAGTGAGAGAGAGACGCAAAATGTTTTGATTTGTCTAAACGTGTTTTGTTCCAACATGACTCATATGTGGGCGTCCACCCTAAATACTGTATATTTGTTCAGGATTGCATTTTGTTTCAGATGAAATATTTATGGGAAAATTTTGTGATAGAATGGAGTAATCCTAAATTTAGCAAACAAATTGAGTGTGACTAACGATTATACGTCGGAATAAAGTGTAAATGCATACATTTCCTAATAAACTATTCCATTTGTCCAGTGGATACTCCATGGACATTACTTCATTTTTTTACGCGAGATTGCAAGTGAAATATCATTGAGATAGACATACATTTTCTAAATATGCGACAAACCCATATCTCGCTAACATGCAGTGATTTTATCTGTTTTTTAACGAGGTTACGGTATACAATTATACCCTATAAAGAGAAATTTGTACAGTAATTTTGCTGGCATCAAATAAGCAAACTTAAACGTGTTGCATTGCGTTGTAAAAAATCTTCTACTGTAGCCTAAAATCGACATTACGAAGTAGAAGTCTTATTTTCCAAATTAAATTCTAGTTATTCAATTGACCACATTTCCGCAAACGTATCATACCGATCTCGTAACATATTTTCAATTAAGTTGATTTAAGACTGAGTGGAGTGGTAAAAACATTTAAAAAAATGCGTCTCTGGACAAAAGTATACTTTTATAACATGATATTTTCACAAATCTAACGTCTCTAAAGGCATGCAGTGGGACTTTTGTATACACCTTAGGTTGGGCATTACAAATAACATGCAAAAGGCCCCAGAGATAATGTAAAATTACCCTGTACATTTTGCATACGCGAATTGTGATTCTTTGTATCATATTTCATACATATATAAAGCCATAACGTGGTCTATTTGTATGTCTGTTTGTTCAGGTACCCTAGCGAAGAAGGTTGACCGAAGTCCCGGATCCTCTATACCTATGACTCCCCATCGTGTGCATATTCACCCCGCTGGTTACTCAACTAAGAATGGTTAACTCGTACTCAGAAGATGAATAGAACATTTATTGTAAAAAATTAAAAGATCTATTACACGATATTGCCAGTCTTCCAAAATCGTGTTTTCTCTCGTTTTATCTTCCTTCCTATGCCTATGCTCTGAAAGTTAGGACAACATTCATAGAGTTTTTAATGATCTACAATAAAACGCATTTGCATTTTTTCGTCCAACTAGTTTTAAATTTTCGTAAGTGAATATTTATTATCTTCGCTTGGCTATAACTTGTATTGCAATTTAGCCACAAAGAATACTAAACAAACATTTTAACGTGGTTTAACCGGTGAACAGTAGTAAAGTAGGTAACACCATTTTTTCTGTACATTATTTCGTAAAATATAAGTAGATAAGTACTGTGAGATTTTATAGACATTTGTCACTGCGTCTGACTTCTGACAATGGTCATACCAGAAGAATGTGTGATTAGAGTCACTGTTTAATCGTTTCTTTAGTGTTATCGTAGTACAGCCAGTCATCTTCTGATTGCAGTCTATCGATTAATTCGTACACGTTGTACTATTGCGGACAAGGTAAAAACCGTGTACATTTCAATCAGAAACTGCATCTAAGGTAATTCACCTTCCCGGCCACGATTGTACGTGACGCCAAGGTAAGTTAAAGTACCGTAACCGCAGTACGTTAAATCAACGGCAGCGGACGAAATGAAAGGCTTTTGTTGAAGACTACGCGACACACTTTTCAACTAGCCATTATATATATTTCGTCGGGCCATCCTTGAGTTGGGAACAACCAGCACGATCCACCAGTGACTATCCGTACAACGGAGAGTAAACGTTACTGGCATATGCACTGTTTATAACATGATGTGAATTTGACACTCCTTGCTTGCCGACAGAACTTCAGAAGAATTATTTAGTCCATATTGATCTACAAATCACAGAGGCAACTATAGCGATATACTCTTGATACTCTTGATAGCCATTGATGATTTTCATTTTTTATGTTTAAGTATACATTTTTTTTATCCGTCTGCATATGATAGTTTCTGAATGTACTCCTCGCAGAATGTTTCTCATATCCTTTGTTATTCTGTATTCTAATTGAGTATCTTAATTTTGTTTCTAGCCTCACTTTTTCAAGTTTCCATACTAGGCTTTGAAGGCCTGATCTTTCTTCAGTTTCCTAATCATACCTCCATATCATACCTCGGCTGGCCGGACTGAGCCTCTCCTGCTGATTGGTGACTTCTCCTCTACGATCTGTACCAGTTTATTCCACTATTTTTTACCCTTTAGTTTTTTATACTTTCTGCTGCACATGATCGACTGATGTTTTTAGTTCCTTTCTCGAATAGCGTTTTCCCTGATCTTTTTTGCGCCATGGAAGTTATGATGGACCTGATTGTCGTCTCGTAGATTCTTGACATTTTGTTTCGTCATATTACGATATTTATCATCTATAGGTACCTACTTTTGAAATATAGCTTTGTGTTTTGGTACGTTTATTATTAAATCACCCTGTGCACATACCAAACAACCTTGACAATCGCTAATTACAGTTATCTTGAGATTTCGTAATACATGTATACAACTATCAATAATGTATTCAAACTATGCTTGCTGATTCTGTAATATGCAATGCATTAACCTTTTCCTTGAAGAGCGCGCTTTGATGTCACCCTTAATCAATTTAATTGCTGCAAAATATAATGTGCTGATTAACTCAATGTTAATGACCTACAAAGTTATTACTCATAATCAGCAACAATGGAATTGCACAACGATTTTAGTGTTTTTAAATAACCGATCACAATGCCTGTGGAATTGTGTCAGATTGTTTCATTGGTGACCGCATTTTGTGGAACAATATTGCTTGAAAGTGCTTGTGAGAAGGAATGAGGATGTATTATATGTGCAATGGATTAAGTGGATATAGATCAATGGCTGATGAAGATAGCTTTGCAACGTAAGTGCTTTTTGTTTTCAACAGACCGACTATTGTATATTGTATTTTATACCGTATTTTACCTAACTCAGGTTGTAAAATGCCATATGCTCTCAAGTCAATTCCTTTGCTAAATTTTTTAAGAATTGGCATGTCTATACCGATCTAAACTATTATTTATATTTTCGTTTACCAATTAGAAAAAAAGGTTATCACGATTTTGGAATACTCCTCTGCCTGAAAAGGTGAATCTTAGCAAACGATTTCTGTTGGTTAGTCGCCCTGGACTCAGCATAGACAAGATACTTATCACATTGAAACTAATGTAAAAGATTAACCATCTGATTTCTTAGAGCTATGCACTTTGTACTTCATAGTAATAGGCTATCCAGTGACATTTTATAGATACTTGCCAGTAATAATAATAATAAACTATTTTTTGGATCTGCTTTTTTGGACAATTGTACGAATCCAAACATGAATGCCGTATACCCAAACAGGGCCGCGTTTACCAGTAGGCAAAATAGGCACGTGCCTAGGGCCCGGCGAAAGGGGGGGCAGGAAGCGGCCCCCTTCACCCTAAATAAAATAGGGGCTAGGGCCCATTAATTGTATAATAAATAAATCGATTAGAATTCGAAGTTATACATATATAATTTTAGAAAATTATATATAACAAAAATACTTTATAGCAATAATAAATACGACTCAAATTCAATTGCATATTGCCCATATCGATACTTCGGAGCCCCGTTAAAAAATCGGTCCGGAAGTCGGCGGCCCTTTATGCATAATTTCGGTGATTTCAGTAGTTTTTTTCGTGGAATATTTTTCAAATGTTTTTTGTAGACGAGCCTCCAGAACATCACATTTTTGAGATAAATAAGATAAATATTAAAAAAAATTAGTTTGACATAACTTCAGCTTCCCTAAGAAATAATTGGACTTAATAGAATTCCGTTAATTTGTGCATGCCAGATTTTTTAATAGGACACGTGGCAATTTTGGCCGCTCGTTTAACAGTAATGAAATAACCCTTCATATAGTCAATGATTCTTTGTAAGTTTCAAGATTCAAGAGTACATTTCAGCCTACCTAAAGAATGCAGTGCCAAAAAAGAACGAGATTGTTGGTATTTTGATACCGTTTTTGCGATTTTGGGTTAAAATCTAAAAAGAAAACTATCGTAATAATCTGTTTTTTCCTTGCGAGACACAAAAATGCTCGAACAATGTCGAGTATTTTCAAAACCGCACCGCAACATACCAAACGCTTTACTTTTTAATGTGACAAAGAGCAGGCTTTTATGTTTTGTGGAATTCACATGATGTTAATGAAAATAATTTTCAAAACTTGCGTAAATAATATGTAAACCCCTTTTTTGGGAACTGGTGGCTTTTCATACATTTGTAGACAAACGTACATTCAAGAATATTCTTGTATGTACAAAATTAATAACGAAAATTCAAATTGTTGGTTGGTTTTTTGATATCTGGAAATTGCTTTGATCAGCAAAAAATGCTTTTGCCCGAATTTAACTTTTGTATCTCTTCAAATAAACGAGAGAGAAAAAAGCGACCATCCTGTATTTAAGATTTACATTCAATTTTTTTTTTATCTAGATTATTTTTAAGGTAGCACGAATGCTAATGCTAAGGAAAAAAATAAGGCAGGATTTGCTTCAGAGAAGTTAAATTTTATTTTAGATAACAAAATTTAATCCATCTCTCCTAATGTCGAAATAATTTTAAGATTATTTCAAAACTTGAAAAGTATTTTCTAAAAACACTCTAGTATGATACACTGATTGCATTGTTTGCAAACATTTATTGAAGCCAAAATCAGAAAAAGAACATTTTATTTTTAAAAATTTTAATAAAAATTATTGACGTAAAAAATGCGATTTTTATTTCTTTAATTTTTTTTTTATTATTTGTCTTATATCATATACGATATGTAGGTTGAGGGGCCCGAAATTTCAGGTGTGCCTAGGGCCCGTAAAACCCTAGACGCGGCCCTGTATCCAAATCAGTTTTAGTACTAGTACTAGTACGAATGGATTGGTAATGGAAGTGTGAATAGTTCAGTTCGTTCGTTGAGTCTTTTTATTTTTTTTTTGGTCCATTGGTGTAGGAATTTGATTACTATTTTGTGGATTCATCTTCCTCGTGGATTCTTCAACAATTAATCCCACTGCCATTAGAGCTGTGCCATTTGCGAAAGTGGTTACTGTCACAATTCCCAGCTGTGGTACGTCACTTGTATATAGTAGATAGAGAATTGGTCCAAGTCACCACCCTTGGGGTACTCCTATTTTTCCGTCCTTTAGGTCCGAGTATTTATCTCTTCTCTGGTTTATTCTGATTACTCTATATGGTATGTAGGATGTTAGTAGATCGAAGTATTGTAAGGGTACTCTTTAGTTAATACGTACAAACGTACAAAACAAAAACGTAAATCGTACAAACCTTAACAAAAGCTTGTGTAACATAAAGAATGATGAATGAATGATGTATGTTGAGCAAATAAAGTTGTCTTTTCTAATGCTTTCTTTATTTTATCCGTTATTTTATAGATTTGGTCGTAGGTGGAATGCTTCTCTAAAAACCAAATTGATATTATTCGTAACAGCGGTATTTGATGTGTTGTGGCGGTTTGATTTGGCCTCATTCGGTGGCTTGCCTAGTTGTGGTATCATGGTATCACTTTTCAGACATGGGGAACATATTTCGTCTACGTCTACGTCGTATTTTCGTCTATATCTGTAAATATTGTGTATGTTTCTTAGAATAAATTAACATGTGCCAGTGACTGGAATAGTCATGTGATTACTAGAAAACCACATTAATCGAACTAATAACAACCATAAACATGTTTCATAGAAAAACGTTATACAATATCTATAGGTATTGTTCGCAAGAGGAAAGTACAACAAGCGATTAGACCAGCGATTAAAGGTTTTATATTCAATTTGTACTATTGTTTCTGTTTCAGCAACTATTATTACGAGCCGTCCAATAAATTTAATTACAAGTTGCTGAGGCATCCTGGCAGCAATTTCAAAACATTCCTGCAGGTGATTTTTATGCTCACCAGGAATGAATTATAAGCATACCTTGAAAGATCAGAAGGCATGGCGGAACAATTTTCACGCTAGTTAGATAGTACAAACCGATGTTTATTTATTTACAGTGCCTTACGTAAACGGAAACGAGAACGTCCTGAAATAATGCAAATTGCGATGATTACAGTTAATGAGCATTGTTGCGACAATGCATTTTTATGCACTTGACGTGCTGAGGAATCTTGATTGACGTTTGGGTCGGTCGGTGTTGCAGGGAATATTAATGGACGCAAATGGATGCTAGGGTATTTATTAGGTGATTGCAGGTTTAGTTTTACGGTCTGTTGAATGCCGTATTAACCATTGATTATAATTTGGACGTTTATTTATTAACAAAATGGTAGTCCAGTTGTAGGATAGATAATATCTGCATACGTAATTGGTGATGTAACTTTGGTGATTTTTTCATTTACATCAAGGGCATTCCTACAGTGGACCACTAAGGTATTTTTTCTCCCAGTTGTTATTTTACACTACGTGAACGCGCCTTCATATGTCTTCGTACAGACTATATATTGGGCAAATTCTTGTGTTGTCCAGCAAATGTATACCAACTGTAATTTGGTGAAAGACTGCCTGAGGTCAATTGTAAAATATTCAAAATGAGCTATTACATTAATTCATCTGTGCAAACTCAAGAGATAGCGTATGTTGTACAATGTCAAGGCCGTACTCAGATTCTGGCACATCTATTAGTAACGTACACCATCTTTCATCGGATACGTTTATTATTGTATTGTTAGCGGTCGATTAAGTTGACCAAGTATTTTGGTTTGTGGAAATTTGATGGAAGCAGTGGCGGTATTAGTACAACCGGTGCTAAATTTTCATAACGGTCTATGATACTGGATACATCACTGAACCTAGGAACAGTCAAGTTGCAGTCAGATTATCTGCCCCAATGGTTCGGATCATCGCTGAATATTATTTTCCTCCATATAATGCCATTAAATGTAATATTCTTTAATACCAATAGGGAGGAGGAAGATGCAACACCAAGATTTGGCCACATGTTATATAATATACCAGGTGTCATACCATATATGTTTGTGCCCCATTTCTAAAAACAGTGTGTCCCACTTGATGTGGACTCAATACCATGCTATTGTTATCTTTTTTTTATACCCCCCACATTTAATGTGGTGAGGGTATATTGAGTTTGATTCAACATTTGTAATTGAAAACTGAATCGATTTAGCTATGTCCGTCTGTCTGTCTGTCTATTCGTCTGTCCGTCTGTGTACACGATAACTGTCGTAATTTTTAAGTAATTGATCTGAAATTTGGTATACAAGCTTATCTCTTAAAAAGTAAGGACAAGTTCGTGAATGGGAAAATCGGTTCACCTGTTCTTTTTTTTTAAATATTTTACGGTGGGGGTATTTTAACTTCAGCACGGCTGAAGATAATTTTCTTACTAGTTTTTTTTTGTAAATTCACCTTCCATTTGCAGGATAATAATTTATGCAGGGTAAAATATCAATTGCATCAAGAAAATGAACAATTTCCCGATAAATCCGAATGAATATTAGTAATTAATAATTATAATTACGATATCACGAGTTACAGAAATATTTTTTTTTTAATGAGAAAAAATCAAATTTGTTTAGTTTAGTTACTATTCTGTTGATATGTATTTTTGTTATTTGTCATAATATCGTTCATTCTTGAAGTCAATAAGATTATCTGTTTTCTCCAGCAATAAATCTGTATTATCTTATATCATTTTTTATTTATTTCTTGGATACAGTAAAATGTAATTTATAATCTTCTTCTTCAGTACTTGTGGTCAGCTTCCTTTTATTTTCCGAACGCAGCGACAGTGATTCATAGAACAATAAATGCGGTTTCCAGTTGCTGTTGCTTCAAACCTGCGGTCTCTCCAGGGCGTTTCAACTTTGTCTCAATCTGAGTTGCCGTGGCGAATCCATCCTCCACGTTTCGATAATTTAAAAGACCGCAAGATCGGTTCTCTCTAAAACGGTGAAAGTATGTCTATTTGCAAACTGGGTTCCATTATTTATCAACCGTCGTGTTGTGCAACACGAAATTTTGCGTGTTTGCATAGGTTATGTCAATGGATAACTGATGATGGTCACGAATTGTGTATATTTGTAGATATTTGCATCTCTTGTGTGGATTTAATTGCAGAAATGACTTTAGAGTCTTTTTTAAGGTTAATAAATAGAACGACTTGGGATAACTTTTAAAAAACATTTTGGAACTGTTAACTTTAATTGCAGAACAATTGGGCCAACATGGTACAGTCACGTGAATATAATATTAGAAACTCAAATCCAAACCACAAATGTTCTTTTTCTACCTGTTATTTCTTAGCATATAAATGCCTATGTGTTTGTTATTCAAGTGATAATATTTTATAGAAGTTTCAAATATCTCGCCTAAGGCCACTCTCAGAAAGCCCAGAGGTAATAACAGAAAATGACATACAAACTATACATCTAGAAATAAGAGAATTCCACAAAAGTTAATACAAAATCTGAGAAAGCAATTTGCACGTTGCTATGAAAACGTAATAAACAGTTGAGCATTTGCTTATGATGGTACTAAATTATGATTGAGGGAGTGTGTTAAAAGGTCTACTACATATTATGACGAAGAAGGTTATTGAAGTTTTTACTATTTTCAAACGTATATTAGATAGTCCACTTAAGCGGGCCACTCACGTTTCTTTCTATTGGAAACAGTTTGAAATTTTTGTTCGTGTTATAATGATTTCGGATGAGACCTCGACGGCATGTTTACTGAAGTAATTTATGGAAAGAATTACACTATTGTCTGCTAGAGATTTGCAAAACGACTTGCAAATAGCATAACCAAATCTAGTTAGATCGCGAAAGGATTGCTTAACAGTTTTTTTAATTTGCGTTTCTTTAACGCAGTGCATGTAAAATTTCGAGGTTACTGATTATTCACGGTACTTAGACTTTATTGCTGGCTATGAAGCAACGCTTGTATCTAAAAAGGCAATTAACAACACTCCGGAGTTAATAAATTATGAAAAGTATTATTGCCAGGCTGCCGCCGCAGCGGTTGTTGCAATTGCTTATAGTTTTCTTGTTTTGTTGATGCACTTTGTTATTTCACGGTATTTCCTAACATCAAGTTGACACCAAAAGTATGGAATAAATTCTTTAAGATTGATTGTTATTTTTAAAAAGCAACGACCATGCTGATTTTTATTTTTAGTACTGGGTTTGATAAATCTTGTAGTTGTCTTTACGGTAGCATAAAATTGCTTTAAATTCAACATTCAAAGACAATTGAAACTAGTAAAATCTTGAGGAAATTTTCCAGACTAATCCAGGTTAAAAAATGTCCATAAGGTCACATAAGTGATGTCAATATGTCAAAAAGCATGACGTTCAATTTTCAATTTTCGTAAATTTATTTCAGCTGAACCCCTGTCCCAACGTCGCAAACAAAAAAAGACAAACATCTCAAAAACCTGAGGTGATATGCAACGGCCGGATTCGTATTCTACTACCTAAATAAATCTATCGAAACGTTCGTTCAGTTATCATTCATAAACCAAAGACTCTCGTTTTTTTTTTCATAAGAGCTACAAATTGTATGCAAGCATTTTTTTTTTGATGTTGCCGTCTGTACAATTAATATATCTATCAAAATTAATAAAAGGGTTTTGTTTTTAAATTATAACCATATCCAGAAGGGCGATACTGAATTATCGAGAGAGAATATTTAAACCCGTGTTACATGGCCATTCACAATATTACTTTATTCTTATTAATCAGTTTATTCTCAATCAATCCCTTTTGCATGCTCCATCTAGTATCATTTTAATGAACCACGGCATTTCTCCTCCACATATCTGAAAAGTTGGGACGCCGACATCGAAGGTGCTGATAGTTCTGTCTCTACTTGTATACAGGTGTCTCACGGAACTGGTACATTAGAAGTTTCTCATGTTCTACTATCTCCGGAAACTTGAAATTTTGGAATTAGAATTTACTCGATCTGAGCTCTTCAGCTAAAATATTCTCAAATTAACTGTCACGTCCGGTCACCGGAAGTCGGTATCAACTTTGTTATTTTAAATGGAATGATATAATTTGTATTTTATTTTTTGTTTCTACGTACCAAAATACATCATTTATGATAAGGTTTGCCTATACCTAAATATCACGACTTTTGAGTTTTTTTGATTTTACTATTTTTTTGGTATTTTTCCCGGTTACATTTAAAATTGAACATCTCGGTTATTATTGAAACTAGAAGTTTCATGATTGGTGGTCCAAAACTAGAAACGTTACCAAATAAGACTATGTTTTATTCATCATGATATTTTATACAGGGTGTTCAAAATTTATCACACAATAATTGAATATTCAAACGTCAAAAACTCACTTTTTTCAAATGGAACACCCTGTATACCGATACGCCATTCGATAGGAAACCTTATTCCCTATCAATCAATATTAGTATTCCCTATATCTATCTTTAATCGTTTTTGCTGAAGCGCACAGATCGAGTAAATTCTAATTCCAAAATTTCAAGTTTCCTGAAATAGTAGAATATGAAAAACTTCTAATGTTCCAGTTCCGTGAGACACCATGTATAAATCTACATTGGTTTTCTCTAGTAGAAAATAAAAAAAGTGTTCTACAATATTAAAATCTAGACTACCTAAATGAACAAAGTTGCCAGTTTAATCTGGAACATTTTTACAGCATGAACGGTCACGTTCAGTAATGCAAATTTAAAGTACCCAAATCTGTCAAAAGAGTGCTTGGGAAGAAAACATTAACCGTTATGAAAAAGTCTTTGCTGACATTTGTAGCTCTGGCACCAGAAATATTGGCATAAAGTAGACATTTTCACTAATTAAAAAAAAAATTGTTCACTGTGATTTTGACATAAAATGTCTGATCGCTTGGCGCTTAATTCCTCTAAAAATGTGTAAAAGAACTAATAACTAATAATAATATTCCATTTCAAACCGCGATATCTCCGGTTATCACGGTTACCAAACGGAACATACCAAATTTATATTAATAATTATGGTGGTTATGTAACTTGCACTTTGCAGACCTTCGACTGCCAAGTATTGCTGATTATAGTATATTGCCTGCTCGGATACTTCCACAGTATATTGCATCTAATCACATACGATAGAGAGAGAGAGAGAGACCGAGATAGAGGAGCGTGTTCTCGAATTGAGTTCATTATATAATGACTGAATGTTGTTTTTCATTCCTCGAAAATTGCCATTTCAAATTGAGTTCTGTTGTATTGGCATTGTTAGATAAAAACTCCATATTAGCGACTACCGACTATATGTGCAAATTACATAATTTTCTGTTCACCGAGCAAGAGTAATGTTATCTTGACTCAAACGCCTACGATTAGTTATTTTGGTCGGACTAAAATATTCTTTCTAGAGTTCAGATGCTTGACAAGATATTTTGTACTTGTTTTGTGAATATTTGCTGCATTTTAAACCTTTATAAAGCACAACAAACAAAAAATAAACAACGTGTTGTATGTTTTTTTTTGTTTTATTATTTGTATTTATTTGTCCTATGACAATGTTCTATTGCAACCACTCTTGAGGAAGCCAAGCCGTCATATAAGTAAAACCATAATAAAATAACTGGAGTATGTAGTAGGACGTAAAGTAATATGACTCGCAAATAAAAACGATCTATTAGTTTATATGAATTATGTTCATATTTTACTTTAGCTAAAATGAAAATACGTCTCCTCTGAATCTACTATAATTAGCAATTAACGGGTTCACTGAAACTAATCATGAGAATCAACCTACTTTAAGGTCAAACCGTACTGATCCTTTCAAGGAAATGGTAGAGTTACTTCTTGCAACGTCTAGACACTCCAGATTGTAAATGTAGGCTCGCAATAAGCTCAGTCACTTCGCCATTTGAATTATATAACCATAGCGATAATGATTTAATGTGAGTATAACTTGAACTCGTGGGTGGTATAACTCGGCTGGACATATTATATTTGTATGCACGTTGTTATCAATGTGAGATCACTGGTGCTTACTCACGACAAACAGCATAATGCTCCAAGTTCGCCATTGTATAATTATACAGAATGACAAAGGAACGATTTCGTAAGTTGTGTTTAAATTTGCGTATAATAGTTGTTTGGTAAGATTTTTTATGTGAAATGTTTTATTTCCACGTTATGATCAAGGTTACTTTTTATATAAGCTGTGGATAGCAAGGTTATTGCACTGATTGAATTAATTACGTTAAATGGTTTAATGCTTCAATGCAATCCATCTATAAATTATAAAATAAAAATAGAAATATTTTATATTTATTTGTTTTAATTTTATTATGGTAGTTTAGCATTCGAACGAACCAATTTTTGCAGCAATTCTTCCATCTGAGGTTAAAACCTCCTATGTATCATTCTTTCCAACATTCAAATTGGCGTCCCTCTAGACTAGTGTCTAGTCCAGTGGTTCTTAACCTGTGGGTATTTACCCCCTTGGGGGTAAAATTGCAATCTGGGATGGGTAACCGAGCTCTAATTTTTTTTAGGTAAATTGGCTCGTGTATTCGTCGGCCCTATATAATAGTTTAAATTCTAGAATTTTTGAACTGTTGTCAAGGGAAAAAGTTTTGAATAGAGTGCTTAAACAGCGTGAAGAAACAACCTTTGTTTTTTGAAAATCCCAAAACAGAAAAGGAGAAGAATCTTCACACAAAAATAAAAGACAAAACATTTATCCATATGCTAGCGTATTTGGCTGATCTTTTCAAGTAAATTATCAGTTTAAAAGTTTCATTGCGAGGAAATATGAGCAATATTTTGATAACGCAAGATAAAGTTGCCGGTTTTGTAGAAAAGCTAGAACTGTACGAATGCAAACTTCACGTAACGAAGAAAAAAATGCTGCTTCACCAACTTCATCATTCAACTACTATATTTTTTCATTCGTTGAATTGCTATTTCCCGGGCATAAATAATCACCCAGGAATAAGCTATTCCTGAGTGTTGAGGCAATTTTCTACAGACGTCTAAATGTTTAAAGACGAAGCTTAAGTTCAATTTCTGGAATTACGCGAAGGCACAGGGCTGTGGAGTCGGAGTTCAGACAAATTTCAGAGGAGTCGGAGTCGGTCAAAAATGTACCGACTCAAACTCCGAGCCCAGGTTTCATTATTGTAGAAAAACAACATGCGAGATAGACATTGCCCCAGTATAGATTAAAAAAATAAAACTAAACATTCAATTAGGTCGTTTACAAAGTACCTACATATGTAAATAATCAAATTACAAAACACACTTTCGAACGAAAGTAAAGACGATTAACAAAAGTAATCCGCTGAAATTTGAAAAAGGAAATTTGAACACGAGATATTAAATGAGATTGAGAAGTAGGGCCGTAGTTCACTTTAGTAATAATTATTTATCCAGAAGTTAAACCTGTTGCCGCCATAATTATGATTATTTTCAGCTTTGAAAATAATACAAAATTATGTAAAGGCATCCTTGCAGGAGAGTTTGGTTGCTATTCTGTTCCTCACTACAATTTTATAAACGTATTGTGCATTTAATTCTGGTTTTATTAGAATGAATTTTATATTGTATTTTACACTGTCTTTGGGTGCTTTTGTTATTATTAGAGATAGAAAGTTGGTTAAATTGACAAAGCAGTACCGATTTGTTTGTTATCTAATGAGAAAACAGTTTAATATACTTGATATACCTTTTATACCTTTTTGATATCTTATAACCCGTTTTCTATTTACAATTAGATTGTAAGTTTAAATGTGTTTGCCAACAAATTCGCTGGACACAAATAAAACTTCTGTTTTGCTTATGGGTTCAGCATTTGTTTGTAAGTAATTTGATACCCGCAATGAATATGTTTAATACAATCAGATATTAGAATACTAAAATAGAAATTTAATTTATTAAATTTGTTTCTTTTTTCCTGGTACTGCTTTTGCTTTCATAGCAAATTTAATGTTGCTTGGTTGTATTAATCTGCGTTAAATTTGTGATTATTTACATGTAAAATATTTATTACACAGAATTATTTGAAAATATATTTACATGCAATTTTTCTGGAGTCGGAGTCGGAGTCGGACAACGAAAAATATCTGGAGTCGGAGTTGAGAATTTTTTTTTACCGACTCCGCAGCCCTGCGAAGGCACCTCATTAAATGTGGAATTACAAGATCATGATATAGCTACATTTTGGACAAAAATGTGGACTTAATATTCCATTTTAACCGACAAGGCTTTAAGAATTTTTGTTCCATTTGGTACTAGTTATAAATGTGAAAGCTGGTTTATAACTTTAGTGTCTATAAAAACAAAACCTAGGAATCGGCTCAATGTAAAGCATGACTCGATGTGCATTATCAGAATCTAAAGTAAACATTAAAAATCTTGTTAAGAAAAAGTAACACCAACCTTCACATTAATTATGTAAACTTCATAGGAATTATGTTAAAAATATAAGACGTTATTATCGTACTGCATAGTATTTTTTATGAAGGGGTAAAACCCTAATCTGAAGAAGGGCATATGGGTAAAAGTACTGAATAGGTTAAGAACCACTGGTCTAGTCACTCTAGTTTAAATGACTTGCGAAATGTAAAATTCCTTGATGAATGCAACTCCTTTGTCAAAACTTTCACCCATGACTCAATTTTTCTTTAATCAAATACCTTGTCATTATATCATTCATTTGTGTTGTGAACCCATTGTGATTTTTACCCGAATAAACAAAAATACCGTAACTTTTACAATGACTAAAACACACTCTTACTTATACCTCTTGTGTCTCGACACCAAAACTTTCATTGTCATTCACTTTCGGTCATGAGCGAAACAATAGAAGAGCAAATGTCGTCCGCGACAACTTCCTTCTAGTTCACTTGACAATAGAGGAAAGTTATGTTAACAACACCAACCACATGATACAATAATCATATATTCTTTCTGCGGTCTGGAATAAACGATTAGAAAAAAAATATTTATGATAAGCTTTAAGGTTATCATATAATAACACAATATATAATGACAATTTAATTAATTTAATTTAATTTAAAATGAGTGGGACTCTTGAACATGGATACCTAGGCCAGCCTGTTTGTATCCTGTTTGTATACATTCTTTGTTAATTATTTAAGTAATAGCCCCGCATGAAACACACATACCCCACCGAGTAGAACCCACACAACCCCCGAGAGATGGCCAGAGGAGAGAGTATATTTAATTAATTAATTCTCTAAGTAGGATGAACAAAGCTTGATCCAGGATTGTATAGTTATGGATAAAGAAATCATGTTACCACTCTGTGAAGTGGTATATAATATATATTTTCTGTCAAACGAGTACTATTAAAACAAAGTTTTCTACACCAATTTACACATTGGTCTCGTAGATTTTCCTTCGTAGTTTTATTGTTCAGCTTAATTTAAGTTCTCATTCTAGCTTGAACTAAACTAAAAGTTTTGTTCGCCAGAATCTACGAAAAACTTTAGATATGACCTGCCAAAATCAATCTCTTTACTCGACAGGGCTTTATTTTTTTTATTAATAAGCTGAAGAGGACTAGGCATATTGAAACTAATCTAAGATGTTAAACATCAATTTATATCTGGAATTTTGAAACTAGGTACATAATTACGTAAAAGGCAAGCGCCAGTGATGTCCTATATTTTACTGTGTCCTAAATTGAACGCACTTCACTCACGGGATCTGCTTTTTTACAGTTTTATTGATTATTGAACTACTTCAAAGTGTTCAGTTCTTTTTAATCTTGCTACTAGATTTGGGTTATCGCGTAGCTGCAGGGTATCTGGGCATCTACGTTGATGTGGGGGTGTAGCCATGATTCATGCTTGGCAGCAAAAGTTTTTATCTCTTGGTTGACTTGTGGGACACCAAGACCGCGGTGTAGGTCACTGTTCCGTATGTACCAAGAAGCGTTAACCGTATTCCCTAGTACATTATTTCGGATAGTCTGGAGACCTTGGATATGTGCCTTTTTAGCACAACCCCAGAGTTGAATGTCACATAACTATATCGGTTTTACTATTTGCTATTTGTTAATTTTTATTTTTTGTAAAATAAACTTGTAGTTTATTCAGTACTGACAATTGAGACTTTCTTCCCAAAACCCAGTACAGTTCTTCTCTGTATTGGAGACCAAGCTCTACTTTTTTCTTTTTGCATGTTCTTTCCACCTTAGCTTTGTATCGAGGGTTATCTCCAAATACACATGTTCACATGTGGAACCATGGCGTCGTTTATCTTGACATGAGTATGTCCTCGATTCTTTTGTTAATTCTAGTCCTTAGTGTGGACAGATTTCAGCCCGTTGAGCTTGGTCTTCTATTGTTTGGTCCATTGATGTAGATTGATAACAGACCTAATATACTGCCGCATTCGTCATTCCATTTCTCCATCTAGCGGAATTTCCGAATTTTCCAAACTACATAATATAGACTGTCCCACTTTTCCCGGATATTTTTGTGTAAAAAGCATATGTGAAATTACAGGTCTGCTTGTCGTCTTCCTTAACAACTTGCAGCCGTCTGTGAAATTAACAAAACCACAGCAAAGAAATTTCGAACAATTCAAAAACGAAGGAAGATTACAAACAATACCCATTACCATAATAACTACTAAGAAAATTATCAGCCGGGCCGAAATTAAAATACCCCCCACCGTGAAATATTTTTGGAGTGGAATTTGAAAAAAAGATGAAGTTAAACGATTTTGCCTATTCGCGAACTTGTCCTTACTTTTTAAGAGATAAGCTCGTATACCCAATTTCAGATCAACTGCTCCAAAATTACGGAAGTTATCGTGTGATTATGAAAAAAAAATCTGATGTGGCCAGGCACATGACTTTATCATACTATATATATATAAAATTAATAGTTTAGCTGCATGAGATTCTATTTGATCGAGATCGGCTATGTCTGCATTAAAATAAAACTAGTAGAACTAGACAGATATGTCGATTAAAGCTGCGTTCGGATATTGTACTCCGTTGACACCGGGTACACCGTCCAAATGACACTTACGTGTTAGTGGGTGTAAAAAGTGTAACGGTGTTCAATATCCGAACGCAGCCTATATTGACAGTAGTATTTTCAAAACATTAGCGTTTGACACTAGCTACTGTCATTAGAATCAAAAAATCTGACATCCTGGCTACTAGTTTTAAAGCAGTACGACCGATCTCGATGAAATAGAATTTGCTCATGCAGCTAAACTATAAATTCTACCAAAAAATGTCACATACATAAATTATAGAAAATTTCCTCTCCTTTAATTTATTATTTAACTATTTTGACGACATTACACAAATAGCGGCTCATTTACAAAATCTTCGAAAAATGCTAAGAGTAAACCACCAGTTCCTTTGGACCCTTTTCAACAGAAAGCTTTTCAGCTCTAAGTTTGGTTATGAAACTTCTAAATATGAAGTTTTGTCCCGATACCTTTAGTAGTTTCTCCGGAATCGTCGCCACAAAAACGGGTACACACACACACACATACACACACACACATACACACACACATACACACACACAGACATTTTTTTGAACCTTGGTCAAAAATGTTCAGGGGACCCAAAAAGGCATATTTCCGCTAAAATCTCAAAAAATTTTTTTGGCGCGATTACAATACTTTACATACTGCGTATGATAAAGTAAAAAATCTGATGTGGCCAGGCACATGACTTTATCATACTATATATAAAATTAATAGTTTAGCTGCATGAGATTCTATTTGATCGAGATCGGCTATGTCTGCATTAAAATAAAAATAGTAGAACTAGACAGATATCTCGATTAAAGCTGCGTTCGGATATTGTACTCCGTTGACACCGGGTACACCGTCCAAATGACACCTACGTGTTATTGGGTGTAAAAAGTGTAAGGGGGTTCAATATCCGAACGAAGCCTATATTGACAGTAGTATTTTCAAAACATTAGCGTTTGACACTAGCTACTGTCATTAGAATCAAAAAATTTGACATATCCTGGCTACTAGTTTTAAAGCAGTACGACCGATCTCGATGAAATAGAATTTGCTCATGCAGCTAAACTATAAATTCTACCAAAAAATGTCATATACATAAATTATAGAAAATTTCCTCTCCTTTAATTTATTATTTAACTATTTTGACGACATTACACAAATAGCGACTCATTTGTTAAATCTTCGAAAAATGCTATGAGTAAACCACCAGTTCCTTTGGACCCTTTTCAACAGAAAGCTTTTCAGCTCTAAGTTTGGTTATGAAACTTCTAAATATGAAGTTTCGTCCCGACACCTTTAGTAGTTTCTCCGGAATCGTCGCCACAAAAACGGGTACACACACACACACACACACACACACACACACATACACACACACACACACAGACATTTTTTGTACCTTGGTCAAAAATGTTCAGGGGACCCAAAAAGACATATTTCCGCTAAAATCTCAACATTTTTTTTTGGCATGATTACAATACTTTACATACTGCGTATGATAAAGTAAAAATGGAGTTAACCGATTTTGCCCATTCACGAACTTGTCCTTATTTTTTAAGAGATAAGCTTGTATACCAAATTTCAGATCAATTACTTCAAAATTACGGCAGTTATCGTGTACGCAGACAGACGGACAGACAGGACAGACGCACAGATGGGTAGACAGACGGACATAGCTAAATCCATTCAGTTTTCAATGCTGATCAAAAATATATATACATACAAGTCTATACCTGCCGCGCTTCCTTAAGGGTGTTACAAACGTTGTAGCAAAGTCAATACTAAAGTCAAACTCTACCACAGTAAATGTGGGGGTATAAAAAGTAGGTAAAAATATTAATTTATAAGTAACAAAGAATAACATTGTTCCAAATAATAAAAACAATATGAAAAATTGAATTTGTTTTTGGTTTTACAATTTCATAAGAAATTATAGACTTGAGAAATATTAATAAAATCGTATTATGCTTTCAATTTGTTTACTGAAAAAAAAAAAGAGTGAGACAACTAATTAAACTATCTCCACTATTGTATGTTTACCCTTTAAATGTTAGGTACTACACACTTCCATTCTCTTCTGATTTCTTCGTATCGCAATTTGTCTGGTTAGACTTTATAATATTGATGGATCTTAAGATTTTCAACCGTGGTGTTGTTTTCCCATTGCTGTCCATGGTTTACAGCTGTATATGAGAGAATGTAGAAAAACTTTTTCGTATATTTTAGCTTTGGTAAGATTGTGGATGTTTTTACTCTTGGAGCAAGTTTTATGTATAAATTTGATAGTTGTGTTGGTGCTCGCAATTATGTTATTTTAATTTCTTACAATTTCCATTTTGATGGTTCTGCAATTAAATTAATAAAAACAATCACAGATGTCTGTCACAGTCGAATATCTTTACAATGATTATGAAAATTATTTTTAAATAAAGGCCTTACAAACTAGTCATAGTTGACTAATGAGTATCTTAGTTTTAACGTATTTTACTAGTATAACTTTAACGTCACACTTTTCTTGCGGACTACATAGGTCTCTGCTTGTGTCACTATTACATTTAAAATAATATATAAGTTAGTATATTATAAGTAAGTGTAGGAGTCTTGTAATTAATCAGGTGTTGTCAAGGACCTGGGTGACATCAACATTCATGTGATGACAAACTCGTGTCTTCTAGACTTTTTGCATTTTGTACGTAGTTTGCTGTGCACAAACTCTATTTATATGGTGGTCATCGTTTCTGTATCGAATTTCTAGTTCCTCTCTTTTTATTTTTACATGGTTTGCAAACAGAACCTGGCGTCTAATGTCATGCCAATATGTTTGGCTGTGAATGTGTACGGTGCTATTGTGTACGGGGTGTTCTTTTTTTCTTTTATTTCAATAACAAATGCAGTAAATCAATAAACAAATGTACAACTCGGGACACAATTTGACTAAAATTTTTACTACTCTTGCGGCAGTGAATCTAGTCCATGTGGGCCTGACATAATCGTATGTAGCATGCAAAGTACGAGGAAACTTTCACTGTAATTGCTCGGTTAATCGTCATGATTTTACCGTTATGGTCTGGCGAAAAAGTAACACCACTACACACCGGTACCATGCCCGATTAGTGGGCGAAACACGGACATGACTTATCGAAATTGATGCCCAAATTGGGAGTCTGTTTTGTCGCGGCTGGTGTCTGAAGGAAGCAGGTCAGTGTACCGAACTCGCAGATTTTCCACGGAAGGAACTGTAGATAAATTTGGCCTAGAAAAATAGTTTCACTATTCTGTTGCGGTCATGTTTGGCCTACCGTATATGTTGTGGTGTGTAAATTTCCAGTAATAACGTGTTATAGTTTGTTTTTGTCATCAGTAATTATTAACATTAATCGTAATTATCAAGTAATTAATTCAGAGACTTTGTTAGTTTTTTCTAGCTGAATTACGTAAATTTGTCGATCTAATTTTGGCGTAATAGTAGTGTCTGTGAAATGTTTACCACGTGATGTGCTGTTAATTATTTATTTACTCCAGGTAATAGAACGCAGTGGAATTGGTATAATAGCTTTGTATTCAATGAAAGTAAAATCTTTGTTATATTAATAAATCACAACATTTACAAAGTAAATACGCGCAAACATTTTAATTTGACAAATTCTAGAATTTGGATAAATATAGAAAAAATATTAGTGGTATCAATATGATGTTGAGTTTTGGGTTGGATGTTTTTCTTTCAAGAAACATGGTAGTTTAATTGTGATGGCGATCAAAACATATTTGTTGAAACAAAATATATTTACTTCATTGATTTCTCGACAATATTTGCATCATTAGTGATTTTTACGTTGTAAATTTTAACTCTTTCGCTTTAACATAAATTCTTCATTTTACATGTTTTTTGTACGAAATAAATGTTGTAAATAAGTAAACTTTTATCAACCAATTATTTTCTTATGGTTAATACGACAAATCGTAAGACCCAAGTAAATAAATGTTTTAATTCTACGCTAGTCATGCTCATGCATAATATTAGTGTTTCTATATCTGTTAATCTGTTAACAATGCATATCATTCTCATATCAATCTGTTGACAATCTGTTGTTTCTGGGGCCGGTATTGCTGGATTTAATACTGTATAAAATACAAGTTGTTCAATCATCCGAGACAGGCAGCAAATAACAGTTTAATCACGACCTGTGGATGTTCTTTCCTTGTACTGTTTGATTCCATAGCAATCCAAAACAAGATACCGGGGTTATTAAGAATTCGAAAATGCGCAACACAGTATGCATGAGTTCGCAGAACAATTAGTATTCTAATCAATTGAAGAGATAATAATTCAAAGACCATATAGTACAGGTTTGTAGTTCCTTTGTTGTTTCTAGGACGAGTTGTACCAATTTGACCTTGGTGATGTAACGTATGGTAACAATTAGCAGATTTATCAAGAAGTCTCTTGCTGTGCGATAGTTACGACTCCTTGACAGAAAAAGGCATAAGGTTGGATCTCAATCTCTTATAATGTATGGGCCTTACGTATAGGTGTTATTAAAGCGAACGTTATGAAGAACATTAGAAGTTTATACATTGGGTAAATAACTAAATTCGTTATAGTTTCACTTGCTTAAAACTCAAAACTGATAAAAACTCTGGTTTACTGTTGACTTTACAAAAGATGATATGGAATTTGTTAGCATAAAGTCTTGTGGATTTATAAACCAGCTAGGGAGTCCATGCTAAGTCAACAACTAGTTTATATTCAGTTCATGTTTAGTTTGAATGGTACCATCCGTCGTAATCTGTAAACACAGAACGTAAATGTAACATTCACAAACTACTGATATGAACGAGAAGGACGGTATCTACCTCTATACTCTTCTTTGCAATCTGCTGGAATATAAAACTAAAAATAATAATATCAACGATAGTCTATTTGAAGACGCAATTACGTTTTAATAGTGAATTTGAACTATTTAGTTAATTCATTTAATAACGAAGTCATCGGGGTGTGGCAATATTATTCACATTGACAACTGTTCATAACCTAATGTACCGCTTGGAGAGTGAAAATGCTAGTTGAAAATGATAAAATGTCCATTTCATAAATTAACCTCAAAGATCATGTAAGTTTGTTTAACCTATTGTTTGGTATAATGTAGTGTAGTGAAAAAGAGTTTTATGTAATTATTATAGTGCCCTGAAGAACGCGATAGAATAAACGCCGAAATCTTGGCTTAATGAGTAAAGAGTAATATTACTAATTCTCCCAGTGGAATTCCTATTAGTCATCAACTGAATGAATAACGGCCGACAGTGAACGACACATAGTAATGGATACGTTATTGGATACTCAAATACCTAAATTGTCTTTCAAGCTTCCTTTTATTAAGAAGTATGTGGACGACCTAATTTGTGCGGTATCAGAAGATAAAGTACCTAGGTGAAATTTTGATTATTTTTAATTCCTATCACTCAAGATTGAAATTTACTGTTGGAAATGAAACAGATGGAGTGTGCCTTTCTTTGATAGCAAAGTAGTTAGACATGATAACTGTATTATTTTAGATTGGTGTAAAAAACCAACAAGTTTCGGCCGATACATAAATGAACAAGAACTTTATATTGAGCCAGAAAAATAGAATATCTAAAATTGTCCATCCTTCTTTGATCAACAAAATTCAATAAATTTGGAACTATATTAGAAGAAAATTCATATCCTCGTGTGTTGATTAGAGAACTACTTTACAGTAGTCGTGCACGTACAACAAATTTGAACAATGATATGCACAGACGCACAGATTTTGCACGAATTCGTAATACGGAGAAAAAATTAAAGGTATTACCTTATATAGCTGGTCTTACTCCTAACCTGATAAATATTTTTAAAGATCATAATTTGTTTTTTGTACGTCGTACGATGAAGAGTTTAGAAACTTTTTTCTCAAAAATAAAGGATGACCTTCCATTGGATTTGCGTTCAGATGTTATTTACAAAATTAAATATACAAATTGTCGTCAAGAATATATCGGACAGACACTGAAAAGCGTCACAACAACTGAAAAACGTATTTCACAACATAAAAGTGATTCAAGATTGAAGCGTGAAGCTTGTGCATTGGCTTCACATGTTAGCCGTCTTAGACATAATATGGACTATCAAAATTTGGTTGTATTGTGACGTAAACTTTTTTGGGGAATTTTTCTTGAAATGTTTCATATCTATAATTGTGTATCACCAATGAATTCTAAAACTGACATCAAAAATTTAAGTACCATTTATACATATTTACTAAATTATAAAAGCATTCATCCCACCCAGTTAAACCGACTCTGAAAAATCTTAGATGTTCTTGTTCCTTTCATACTGCTACAATTCATGTCATTTACATTAGTTTTTAGGTTAGATTTTTGATGTTTTCATATATAAAAGAAGGTTGGCTTTTTTCCTAAATTTTCATTTCCATAACAAATTATAATGTCCTATAGTTTATCGTGATATTTCCGGTTTGTATTGTTTTTCGTTTTTAAATTGTTAATGTTTTTAACCTTTTGAAACTTTTAGAGCTCTGACGAAGGATGCAAATACATCTGAAATATAAGCAAAGAAGAAATAAAGAAAGTATACTTCAGACTGTTTTCCCATTAATCTTTTACTAAAGTCGCAATGGTAGCATAACATTTCTAGGATATTGGATCTTGCATAAGAATACATTTGACAATTGAAAATTTAATTCCCATGGATTTCGTGAATATAATGTATAATTAAATTCAAGGGAAATATATATGTAATGTATAGGAGATTTAAAATACCACTTTTTGCTGAATACGTGTCCTGCCGCAAAAGTCGCCTGTCGCTCTTTGCGCGCTTTGTTATTTTATTTGAACGCTCCCTCACCGTGCTAAAGAAATACTATCGGTACTTCTGTGTACTACTTAGGACACTTAAACAACTATGTTTCTAAATATTTCGGGTAAGTGTCCGGTTTTGATTTTACTTTGGCATTATTTTGAAGTTTCTAGAATATTGGTTTCTTCCGGTGTAAATGCACAAACAAATTCCAAGTTTGATATGATAGGAATCTTTTGTGTTTACACAGTAAACACACAGTAAAGTTCGGTTTTGACAAAAGAATATTCACTACTTAATGATTTGTTAACATGACATTGTGGAGAATTAATGATAATATTTATACATTACCTATGTCATTGAATTCATATCTCTGAAGTATATATTTTGTTACATTATCTTCTTGGCATTTTTATTGGTTTGATGCAAATGCCCCTAGAAATTATAAATGATATGGGAATGACGATGACTCTTATAAGTAACAGGATGCATAAATGGCAGGATGGCCGTGAATCATGACCATGCTAAGCTACATACGATGTGACGAAATGGTCATTCAATTTTATCTAACAGCTGGTAAACTGCTTACTGTTTACAAACAACAGTTAAAATAAACTTCTATCAGTGAGCGATACATAATCTTAATGGCCTTGCCTTCGGTCCTTATGAGACATCAGGGGCAATACATTTTCAAGTTTAAAACTGTTTCTCTTATGCTTTAAAATGATTCACTTCTTTTCGTTGACATTTAAACAAATATTAAAATACATTAATGATAATTGCTAAATAGCATTCTCATTACTAAAACAAATATCACTAGACACTAATATTAAAAGCTTGGGAAATTTTAATAATACAGAAGGAGCAAGGAACTCAACCTGACAAAACTTCTTGCTGATCCCACACCTTTCTACTATATCTTTGAAATTAAGATTCCTGTCATTAAATTAATTGTTTAACCGGTCGTTATGGTTTCCATGACATTCTCTCACGGACGTAACGTTGTTATTGTTATGTCCGGTAAATGTAGATTTATATGTTTCATTGTTGATCTTAAAATTCCTTGATATTTGCATACTGTGATATTACTCATTTGGGCTACAGGTACATTAGGAACGTTTTAAGGAAGATTAAAGTAGGGGCTTAGTGTAGGATGAAGAACTGATGAATTATTAATAACATAATGTATCATTTTAAATGAAAAACTTATATTTAAAATCATAACACATGACTTGTTGACGTATTTCTTCAGTAGAATGAATAGTTTGGGGATCTTTTTGCTCCGTCCAAAAGAAAGCTAGAAATTATATCACATGCAAGCAGTTAAGAATTTTAGGAAAGAATCAAGCAGGCACTGTTGCCTACTACATACTATTGCCAAATTTTGCGTAACCTACAAACCAACAAGAAAATTGACCTCGGTTGTGTAATTGGTATCAATTCAGTTCACATGGAATTTAGGAGCCTCAGGTTCAAACCCAGGTCGTTGTATATTTTTAATATAATCCCTTCCTTGGTTTCATTTGTTTTTAATTTTTATTTTTATTTGTATTTATCTTACCGGGATTTATTATCCTGCCAATTTATAGATTTCGTTTTAAATTGTAATGTCATTATGTGATGCCTATTGTTTTAGAGTGGAAATGATTTACTGTTATTTTTGTTTGTTTCAGAATGGCTACACTGTTGAAGTGGGCACAGAATACGACACAGGGAAAAATGAACAAGAACAATGCAGCGAACGGCGAAAGGAAATGGATTCATCCACCGGATGCGCTCCAAAAAGGTCACATCGCTTATCTAGTGAAATTCCTCGGCAACACTGTGGTAGATCAACCCAAAGGTAATGATTTGCGGCTTTCTATGTATCTCCGTGACCTTCGACCATCTGTATTTTGTACTTCATATACCGCCTATGCTAATTACCTATCATTGTCCTATGCGATGCTGTATTAATTACATCAATTGCGTTTATTAAACGTCTCGTGGATTACATTTATTTTCATTTTTCTGCACAACACGAAGTATTATTTTTGATAACGACTATTGTAACTGTAGTGCTTAGTGATTACAATACCGGGACTAATTATGGCCGGTATTGAAAACCGTTATTGCAGTATTTCGGTATTAATGTTTAACTATAAGCTTCAGAATAAGATATGATAAAAAGTTACTAAGAAAAGCTTTTTTTTTGGATCAAAGATATCCATATATATTAGGGTGGCCCTTATTTTTCAACTTTTTTTTTGAAGAACCCTCTCAATTGGTTCCTTTGTATCCATACTTAGTTCCTGTGACATTGGAGATGTCTGAATACTTTATAATAATTGAGATAATTAATAACTGTAATATAATCCAAAGAAATTAAAAAATCCTTTTTATTTGGTGTTACTATAATAAAATTACAACAGTAGTAACTTATAGAATAATCAATTGACTTTTGTGTCTCTATATCAGAGCATTTCACAAATTTTTAAATATTATTTTGTCAAAAGTACAATAATGTCAGGTAGACAAGACTGTCCTGGCTAATAGTGAACAATATCCATCTAACAAGTGACAATTGTGTCGGGTATGATTTTTTTACGTAGAATCTGCACCTAAAGCCATAAATTTTGGCTTGGGTCTCGTTTTCGAGAAACGCAGTTTTAAATGATTCCAAAATAACCAAAAATTATTGTTTTTTTTTTTAAAACACAATTTGTTATTTATGCTTTCATATTCACATTGTACGGAAAAAAACATACCTGAAACAGTTTCACTTGTCCGATTTTGTTCTTTGTTGGCCAGGATTGTCACATAGCTTAGATTATTATATTTTAAACAAATTACGTACTTGGAAATATGTGAAATGCTCTGATATTTAGACTAAAATATTAATGGATATTTTTATTCACTTTGTCATAACATTTGAAACACCCTTCGTCTGTGTGCACGATAACTTTGAAGTAATTCATCTAAAATTTGGTATACAAACTTATCTCTTAAAACGTAAGGACAATTTCTGAATGGGCAAAATCTGTTAGCTCCTTTTTCTTTTCATATTGCGAAGATAATTGTCTTACTAGTTTTGTATTGTCACTTTATTCCGAAGCGAATTACTAAAAATCACTGTAGGCCGGTAAATCCTAAATCTAAAATCGACATGAACACACAAAATAGTGTAACTTGGAGAGTTGTACTACATCAAAAATTTGAAATCAAAATCATAAATTATAACAGTACCGTGTTGTTTACTTTAAGTGGGACACTCTGTGGCAATTTTAGTTTCTTTTTTGTCGATTTATTAGTTATTAGTAAACCATTCGTGATACATTTGTTGTAATTATTGTTATATTTTATTACATACCTATTTACGCATAAAGGAAAATGAATAAGTAAATTTTCCAATAACAAATACCGGTATTGAGATTTTGATCCAGTATTGTAATCACTATGGTGCTGAAGGATGGCTTTATAACATTTAAAAACATGACAAAAGAAGAACGCATAACAGTAATAATTCTATCACATACAGTTTCATCACTCATTGGCGTAGCAGTGGTCGGTATTTCCGTTATCTTTAGAGAAAGACAAAATGTGTTAGACAAAAGTTACTTGACCCATCACTTTCCAAAATTATCTTTATATACTAGATGTTGTATTAGGAGTGACGGAAATTCTAGATTTAAATGAATTGCGTTTATAGAGGCTGTCCCATAACTCATCCAAATATGACCTTAGTAAAAAGTCGTTAGTTTCCGCTAAACTTCCGTATTCCAAGATTTAAATTTTAGCTACGCAACTCTGAGCCTCTCTGCTATTAATGGCAGTTAAAAAGAAACAACTATTAGAGCTACCTTTTTTTAAAGAAATGTTTGTGTGTACATTAGAGCGCCGAAACAATAGATGAGATAATCCAAATTAAGTTTTTATTGGCTAAATATTCACACAAAAATAAATCAATGAGAATGGGGAAAACCCGTTAATAGTAAAAAAATAGTTATATAATTAATAGTTTATTTCCTCTGATGAAAAAAGCCGCTACTGATATATAACATAAAATACTTGAACAAAATAAATCAACAACATTTTCATCACTCGAAATGACGACGACTGCCCCGATTCGTGAGTTTAGAAATCTCCCAACCCTGCTCCAAGCACGTAAAATAAAGGAACAATTTATTTGGGTTAAAAGAGCTATCATATGATACCTCACACGACCTATTTTCCCAGTGACAAGATTAATATAGTATTGATAACTTGTTTTGTTTCGTATTTCAGGTATAGAAGTAGTCAAAGAAGCAATACGTAAATTAAGATTCAGCCAGCAGATACGTAAAAGCGAAGCGGGTGCGAAGACCCGTAAAGTAGAATTAACAATAAGTGCGGACGGCGTCGCCATACAAGAACCGAGATCGCACAACATAATGCACCAGTTCCCGTTGCACAGAATATCATACTGCGCCGATGACAAGGGCGAGAAGAAATTCTTCTCCTTCATCGCGAAACAGCCAAACCAAGTAGACAACGAACAAGAGGACAGTCACGAATGCTTTGTCTTCATCTCGGATAAATTAGCCGAAGAGATCACGTTAACAATAGGCCAGGCCTTCGAGTTGGCGTACAAGAGGTTTCTGGAGACGTCCGGAAAAGATTTGGAGTCACAGAAGAGGGCCATGATCACGCAGCAGAAGATCAAGAGATTAGAACAGGAGAATAATGTTTATAAGCAGAGGTTACTGGAGTTATCAAAGTTTGGTAATATCAGACACGAACTGGACCAGTACTTGAGGAGGAACGATATTAAGAATATTTTGGAGGTCCAATCTGGTGGTGGTTCGATTAGTACCAGTGCGTCGTCGATCAAATCTGAACACACGAATGGTACCACCGGCGCACTGTTAGATTTTAATAATTTTGATAATATTTCCAATGGAAATGGTGGTAAGTTCACTCTGTTGTTATCTATTACTTTGAACTATATGGTTAAATGGAATGTTATAACTATTAACGGACTGACTAACTTCCGCTGCATTCATCATCCGTTAATTCAAGTCAGTTAAATCGGAAATATCATCAAATAGTTGTATAGGCATTATGTGCAAGTTCGGACTTGGTTTTGTTTACATGTGTGACTACTTTGTATGACGTGGCGTCCGTATATAAAGCATGCGCGCGAGTTCTTTTGTTTTTGGTTGTTTCAACTCCAACCCCCTTAAGCCCCCTTTACTTCATTCTGTGCAATTCAAACGCGCAATTAAATTCGTCAACTCCAATGGGATTTTTTGTTTTACTCTATGAAAGATTTTAAAGTTACCAAGTTACATGGAATTAGGATCAATTCGATCAGTTCTAAATTTGTAAGTGCGTGCGTTTATAGCAACAATCTAGGAATTTTTGTCTAAAACGTAAATTTGGTGACACCACTGTGTATAGACGCGAAACATAACCTATTCCGCATTTCGTTATTTGTTATTGTTTGCTGCACAAAAATCACTGATGTTCAAGCTATGCACAGATGTAAATGGTGTACAAATTGTCATAAAATTGCATGCGTTTTTTGAAAACTGCATTGTTGCAAGTGCAGGTTTGAACTGCAATTTTTACATATGCAACCGCAAGAAAAGTCCGCAATTATTGGGGTTACATACTCACCGGTAGATCGGCACTCAACATAACCTATTTTTTTGTAAAAAGTTAACGATTAACGGTTAACGTTAACTTCCGTTACATTTGTAACAAATTAACGGAATATCGTTTAACGAAGTTAACTTTTTCGTTAACGGATTAATGATTAACGAAGTTAAGTTTCTGATTAACTTTGCCCAGCTTTGGTCAATGGTACAAACATGTAAACAAATCTGGGCACAAAATAATTAACCCGTTAACCTTTAATATTGAAAATATGTTAATTCCAAAAATTACAAATAAACTTTCAGAATTGCATTACGCCCAAATAATATACAAACCATAGTGACCTCACATGCGGTGTTACCGCGGCAGTTGACTAGTCACGTCAACAGTTGATAAGTTCATCAGTGTTCAGTTATGTATTCTCGCTTGCATTCGTAACTGTAGCTAGATCGTAGTGCAAACTTGTCATTGTAGTGTGTGGTGTAAGTTTAAGATAATTTTTATAGTAATTAAGGAACTTAGTCAGAATCGTCCTGTGGTACGAAACTACATATATGAATTATTTTTATTTTTGATTCAAACCAATATCTCTATTCATATAGAAGGTATCAGGTTTCAAGTAAACGTTGGCAAAAACTTGGCAACTAAAACCAAAACTGTGTTTTGCGTTGCAAGGTTTCCTTTCTAGATACGTCGATTGCGTGCTTTTTTTTGAGATTGAGTGTTGGTGCTAATGCATTAACATTTTCACTCAGTAATGGCATTTAAAATGGCAAAGGTTTATTTATTTGCAACTGTGTATCCTCTACAAATAGACTAATTTTTGATAACGAACTCATGTCCAGATAGTAGATACACACCGTTTAGGTTCTTTTGTTTAGGTCGTTTGGGTACTGCAGAGAGCCGGAATATGGTACCAACTTTAGAAATTGCTGTAGGAAAGTAGATTGGTTGTATGAAGTATCATAGAATACTTATTTTAAAACCAAATCATTTCAAAAGAATTAAAGACAACCCCATAGCCTAAAATTGGTACATAAATTACGAAACTTTGATTAATGAAAACCTCTTTTCAAAAACGTTAAATAATAAAAAACATCAGACAAATGTTTTTTGGTTTGAAAAGGGCCATCCTATGTTACATGACAATATTTTCCTTATGCTGTTTGTAAAATTGGCACCATTTTGCGACTCTCTCCACCGTTCAAACAATGCGTTTCCGTACATTAGTTCCTTCAAATGTTGGTCTACAATAGTATGTATGGTCTGTATACCCTCTAAAATCTTTACCCTGATTTTCTATACAGCTTGTACATATAGCAACAATCTCAAGAACTTGATTGAATCCAACTAATATTGCCTTTGCATCGTTTATTAATTTTCTGTACAAATTGTTGGCGCGTGAACATCGAAAACAGTAGAATGACGACAACATAAGTTAACATCCACTTGAGTTATTGAGAGATAATCATTAAAACCGAAAATACAGAGATAATGGACAACATTGCAAATTCTATAATCATGTTTATTGAACAATATTGGTTGAAAATCATACAAAATATTAAATTCTGGAGTAAGAGTTCAATGATTCTGAACAAAAATATATTTACCAACAATTATTAATAATAAAATATTAATCCCACATTAATAAATAAAAGAATGACGGGAAAATGACTTGAAATTAAATTAATATCAATATATAATTGGTAAGTGTTGTCGAGCATACAAGGGTCGCGACTGTGGCTATTAACATAAAAGAATGAAGAATGTGTAAAAAATGTCACTGCCATAAAAGCGATGGAGATTTTTCATGGTGTATGCAAAATAACCAATGACGAAAATGCTGCAGAACGGTTACTAGCATAGTCCTTAATATTTCCTTACCATTTACTACTAAAAAAATTCTTGCCCCCAACCCCCTGGATCATTTTGTAACGGCGTCCATGGGATGAACCAAAAAGCAAAGTGAAGAGAATACATGAAGTTTATAACAGAATACTGACCAAATTTCTCAATTACTATTATGAGGTGTCTCAATGCATCCCTATTTATTACCTGAACACTCTTTGAATAAACTCCAATAAATACATGTGTTTTTCAGTATGTTGTGCCATAAAATAATATCAAGTAAGTCCCGATTTGAAATAATTTAGTCTCAGTTTGAAATTGTTTATTTCAAATTCAAAAATTTATAAAAATTAAAATGGAAACACTAAATATTTGTTTCTCCGACATTTAATTTTGGATAGAGATAAATAAATCAAGTTGAGATTTAAACACAATTATTATTTGTGTATTTTATTTATTCTATCAAATGACGGCGAATGTATGCGCATTTGCATTGCAAAAACCAAACGACGAAACTAAATTTAAGTCAGATAAAAGGGATAGTTTAATAAAATTTGTTATTATCATGTACAATTCGTTCAGTTTTGTAATGGCTACGATAAAAAAATACCAGATCCAGGTGATCTTAATTCTTTTAAATATCCAAAAGACTTATACGTCTTTTAACATAACAAAATGTTGATAGTTTTCGAATAAAAAATTGAAACAGACAATTTTAAATATATCTTCGTTTCCAGCATTGACCGAGCCATGCAAGTCATTAATTCTTTTTCATCAATTTGTTGTGTCTACCGGGCAGCTAGATGACCTGTTTAAAGGCATCTATTACCGAAAATGCACTTAGTGTGCTACACGCAACAAACGTATTTTGTGCCTTTAACACGTCGATATTTAAAGAAGTAATAGTCACCGTACCGTTTAGAGTAGCATTTCCCAACCGCTGTCTTTCTCCCGCTCACGTGAGACGCATAGGGCCGCTCCGCTCCTAGGGCTGCGCGGAGCACCGGTTGGGAAACGCTTGTTTAGAGTATACAAAACATGATTGTGACAAGCAAGAATATTGCGCACAGATGTTTTCTTCCTTTCTGCAACTACGGGGGTCAGTTGTATATATTAATGCTTATTAGCTGAAGATAAAAGTCTGATTTATTCAGCGATAACGACTAAACCGATAACTATTTCATGTTTTACATCTTTCAGCACCTCCTGTACCACCACGGAACTTTGAGAATGCGCCCAGCGTCGGCACAAAACTGGAAGGACTATTGCTCAGTGAATTCGATCAGGATAACGATTTCGATCCCAGGTCTTTTGAGACCAACGGTACCACGGTACAACAGCAGCAATTCACAAGCACGAATGGGAATGGGAATCCATCCAGTCCACCATTACGTAAGCATGTTCTTTATTTAATAACAAACAATGGCAATTTTGCAATTGCGGCCTAAATATAGAACACGGCGTGAACGTTACTGAATAATCTCTATTAACAACTGCTAATGGAAATAAAATGCATACACATTACATTTACATACACCCAGCGCCGAGTGACTGAATATTTATATACAACTTTGCACAATAAACTTTGAGTGCTGTTTCTTGTAATTTATTGCATATTTGATAGGCCAGTTTGCTAGCATTTCGTGCAAACAGCACAATTAAAATAGTTATGTGTTTTTTTGCATTCCATTCGGTAATCATAAACGGCGGGATTGAAGAGTAATGTTATTGCTGATTTTACAAATGTACCTAAGTGTAAAATATCAGTGGCGTGTCTCTTGGATCTTTATAGATCCATTTAATTGATCATTTATTAGTTGCATTCTACTCATTCGAGGTCCAATTTAATGGTATAAATGGAAAAATAAGGTGGTTATTAGGGACAGAGATAGAGCCCTGCGTTCTTTTTGCTGTGGTGCGGTGGCGGCTCGTGCATTGGATTGCGCAACCCCCAAAAATAACAAGGAAACAAAAAGAGTTTAATTGTATGTAAATGATAGTGTAATAGTCAATACGCAACGATCTATAACATATAATTTAATAAAATATCGAGATTTTCGAGCAATTCCAAGCGCAAGTCGGCTATACGGCCTAGGGCCGCAGCAAGGCCGCAACCGTCTGCTACCGATACACTGCGTACCGACGCCTGAATTAGGGATGTTCCGATACACCTTGCTGTACCGGTATCGCGTATCGTATTGTATCGTATCAAATGTACCGGTTCTGTACCATACCGGAGCACAAAGTACCGGTACATCGGTACCGGTACATTTTTTAAGTCGTAATTCCGAATAAAAAAAAATATTTTGCGTAGCGGCAGATACCTACACACATTGAAATAAAATAATGTACTTGAAGTAGTCCATATTCAAAGGTGTAGTTTCATATAATTACAATAAAAAACCTCTTTGGCCTTTGCAGATTGTTTATTTCGATACCGGTTTCGATCAAAGATCATCATCAGCTTAAAATCTACAATTATAATTACATCACTCAAGGTCATAAATTATAAAATTTAAAAACATTACATACACAATAGAAAAACTATAACTTACGTCAAGTAATCCAAAGCCGTATAAGTTACTTAGAGAAATAAACAATCTGCAAAGGCCAAAGAGTTTCTTTATTGTAATTATATGAAAAAAATAATGTACAGTAGAATAAATATGATGCGGTTTTTATTAAATATTTGAAACTTTCTTTCTCTGTAGTGCTTAAGGTAGATTATCTTTTGCTATCATATGTATTATATACTATTGCATTGGTCCTATTGGCTGCTTTTTTTGCCTCCTACATAAAACGTAACAAAATAGTTTATATGGTCGCAATGCAAGTGCAGCACCGATTATCCGATATCTATCATCTAATTCTATTATTTTTTTGTTATTGTAGAAACGGATTACAAATGTTTCACAATGCTGAAAAATGAGATCATTCATTATACTGTATTTTCAGCCAGAGTTGGCATGTGCATTTATTATCAATAGAATGTTCATAATACATGCCAAATGATAGATGTCAAGTACGTCAAAAAACCGCAAAAATTTAACAATTGTCAAAATAACACTGGACAACTCTCGCCTTAAAAGTATAGGAATATGTAAAGTATCGTACCACCCATGATATAGGAACTACTTGATTCACCATGGCACCACCAGTGTTTTCCAGAAATTAATGGGCTTTTTAATTATGATTTTGTACAAAATATATAAATGCATTATGAATGTATTTTTCCGAAGAAAATATTAAACGCTGCTATATTATCACATACGGAACTATTTGTTTCACCATGGTACCACCCACAGAACCATCAGTGTTTTCTTTGTTTCTAATCTGTATGTTGGATGCCCCCGCTGAATGTGTTTTTTTTCATGTTTGTCGTAAATTCCGCAATTTTAACCTCAGTGTTACAAAGTTCGCATTTTCAACCCAACTTGTTTTAATAAACACTTTCCATATCCTACTCGACGAACGTGGCATGTTTGTATGTATTTCGCTTGTAAAAAGCACTATGGCTAACGGATTTAATGACTTTCGCACTCAAAGATTTGCACACCAAAGTTAGGTTAAATTTTAGTCGGAATTTCCCTGATCGTTTACTGACACTGTAAAAGAACACAAATACAAATTCCTTCGTTGTAATCAGTGTCACTTGTAAAATAAACTTATATTGGTTTGCCGCTAGAGTACGCTAGTTGTTGGCAACAACAAATATCGCGATACAATATCGTCCAAAAACGTATCGTATCGTACCGTATTGGATGCTATAGTACCGGTACAAAATATCGGGTATCGGAATGTAAAGTACCGGTACTTAGAAATATCGTATCGTATCGAACATCCCTAGCCTGAATTATAGCGAGCGCGCGAGCAAATTGGGCCGCGTCGATTGGTTCATTTACTCTGAAATGGTTGCAAGTATCCAGTACACCAAAACTACTGGACCAAGCCCCCAGTAGTGTCTAGAAGCGAAGCGACGTCATTCTTACGCGACTGGCGACGTGCATTATTGCATTCTGGTTGTAGACAGTTGACTCTTGACACTCGTACGCTGTGTATTTTGGTTGCCCGTGGAGCGCTTATTACACGAAATTAAAAACAAATAATGAATTCAGTGCAGAGTTTATTAGCTCAACAATTTAGCAGTGTAAATTGCATCGATAAGAGCGAAATAAAAAGGCTTGGGAGGCCTACCCCTAATTTAGTGATCAAACAATGCGTGTCGACTAAATCTCGGCCATTTACACGGACATTTAATGCTAATGTTTACAGCAAAAATTAGTGGATTTATGGGTGTGACGTCAAAAAAGTTCTTATTTTGTTTTCTTTGTCTATTGTTTGGAGCCGATGACTGGTGGACAAAAACAGGTTTATTACAGATTTAAATCATTTAACCGACCGAATTAAGAAGTTAGAGCCGTTTAAAATATCGATTTGTTAATATTTCGGCTGTAACTCAAAAAGTCCATTGGAAACTTTTTACTCAGTATGAACTAGGTATCTGAAAAAAAGTTCTGTGTGAAAAAAAGTGGATACCGTAAATAGTACTAAACGATAACACGGATTTAAGACCCATGGGACGTAGCAGCCAAAGATAATTAAAATTAGAGTATTTAAGAATAAGAATGAGTCATTTTTTAGTGCACAAATAAAGATATGTTTCTATAAAACGCATGTCATATGGAACTGGTACCTGAAGGTTGCAACCCCCATTTTTCTAGATCACGAGCCGCCACTGTTGTGGTGTGAAGAAAACGTAGAAGTTCTTCATAATGGAGTCGGAAGTATTTGGCAGAATTTTAGCAATGCTTGTTGGACTGTATAGCGACAGTTTCTTGATATTTTGTAAAAAAATAGCCTTGACAAACATTAGACCCTTTATGATGTATAATTAAAAATATAAAAAAATAATGTTTGATGGTATAACTTTGGGATAGAAATTGATTAATCTTTGTCAGATTTTCAAGTACTACAAGTATTGCTTTCACAGCATCCATATCACCGATTGACATTCACTGAGCGCTTCGGTAACATTTTTTGCCTTCTCCATTCTTGCGAGACATCGACAGTCCAAGTCACTCATATGAAAACCGTTTTTTTTTCGTGGAAAAGATCTAATAGAAAGTTTCCAAAATATTAATGTAGTGTGTAAATTTTTCTGTATTTTCAGTAATACCTCCCCCTGTTGTCCGTGATCAACTCAAAATTCCTTTTTCAACGTTATCTTTGATATACAAAAATCTATTGAAATTACCTTATAGTTATAGTTATTGTGACAATTTCAACCTTTACCTGTGTTATCATTGTTACTATGCATTCGTCATGTGTAGAAAACCTTTAAAAATAGTATAGTTTTTATGCAAAAGGGCTTAATCGGCTGCTATACCATGTTATGTTATGTTATGTTATTATGTTGCCACACAGCAATATAACATATCGCTTGGCTTTCCTGCCTTTCGAATTACGTCAACCAGTATTGATTTTTTGTAATTTCCCTCTATGCAATTAGTGTCTTTCGATGCCTAGTCTTCTTATAAGGTCTATGATGCTTCGAGGAGGCAGTTGCACTAGTTCTGTGGGCTCTAATGTACCTACACCCAGGTAGTACGCTACGAAGTCACATGGTATGTGCTCCGCAGTTTCGGGTGCTTTATCGCAGAATCTGCAGGTCATTTGACTGACCCATTTTATGTAGGTGGTGTCTGAGTAGACAGTTAAATAAATAAAAATACCGTTTTGGTTTCTACACAGTTAGTTGTACTTGGGACGCGTTTCGTGACTCCGTCACATCATCAGCCAAATAATCAAAGAAACAAAAAATCACAAAGAAATACAGGACACATGTCAGCTTTCTGGAGAGAACAAAACAAAATACAGGCGATGTCAATCGTAGTTGAGGACAAACATTTTTCAGTTGCTATAGAAATGTGTTTATAACTTTTACAAAAATTGGTGCATACATTTCTATCATACCTCTTTATTATTGGTAATTAAAAGATCTTGCCGGTTTGTCATAAAGTTTATTTCAGTATAAAAAATGTCAATTTAAAAGGGGTTAAACTGTTGAACTGAAAACTTAAATAATCCAGTACAAGCTCTTTATTTAAAACGGTACACCACTGAATCAAATGTGTGCTAAACCGACCATTATGGGCATAGTGGCGTCTTCAATACTCCGTACTTTCAAGGTAAAATAACGTGAACATGAACATAACATAAAATTGTGTAATACGTGCTTCCTGACAACTATGACAAGTCGTTAATCGTGGATTATTGCCTATTGAATCGGATATAATTAGTTGCGGTATTAATACTCTGTTAGCGGTTGCCGCAAAAATAAAATGACAAGTAGTGAAATAAATTACAAGTCCCACGGTTTCAGAGGATATTAGTGCGAGAGGTATTTGTGAAATTAAGGCAGCGGTATGTTTTTATCATAATGAGATGCTTGGCAAATTTAGAGAAAGTGGAACATTTACCTACCGGTGATTGTTCTGTTTGTTCTTACAAATGCGATTTAAACAGTATATTTCCGTTGTCTTCTGAAAAATGTGTAGTCAACTGCACAATATTTTTTACTTTATCATACGCAGTATGTAAAGTATTGTAATCGTGCCAAAAAAAATTTTTGAGATTTTAGCGGAGATATGTTTTTTTGGGTCCCCTGGTCCCCTACTAAAGGTATCGGGACGAAACTTCATATTTAGAAGTTTCATAACCAAACTTAGAGCTGAAAAGCTTTCTGTTGAAAAGGGTTCAAAGGAACTGGTGGTTTACTGTTAGCATTTTTCGAAGATTTTGCAAATGAGCCGCTATTTGTGTAATGTCGTCAAAATAGTTAAATAATAAATTAAAGGAGAGGAAATGTTCTATAATTTATGTATATGACATTTTTTGGTTGAATTTATAGTTTAGCTGCATGAGGAAATTCTATTTCATCGAGATCGGTCGTACTGCATTAAAGCTAGTAGCCAGGGTATGTCAGATTTTTTTATTCTAATGACAGTAGCCATGGGCGCCGTTACATATGGGCAGGGGGGGCGCTTGCCCCCCCCCCCCCTGGATTTCGAACCCAACTACCGCTACGCGAAAACTGAAAAAGATAGGAGTGGGCGAGAAATTTGTGATCGATCTTTGATTACAATTGAAGACCGATAAATAGATCTGATCGATAAATCGGTTATTATCATATCAGATGGATCTTTGGATCATAGAACAGGTGGATCTCGCATATCAAACCGAATTGAAAGCTATGTATTTATTTAACAGACAGGTCAGTCGGCGCCCGGCCTGTATGTAAAATATTTTCGCGGCTAGGCTTGAAAGTTATTAACTAAACGCCTAGCGGGCAATTAGCATCTTTCGTGTCCCTACAAAGATGCAAAAATGACATTTTCGTATAGTGAAGGATGAAAAAAAATTACTAGATAAATGATGATTATTTCGATTATTATCGGCTATTGTCACCAATATCAGTTTTATTAGATATTGCGATATTGCCCTCTCGTAACAGTCGCGAAAGAGCCACAAGATGACAAGAAACGGTATCTAAATTTTGCGCTGCAGTCCAAAATAAGTATTGTTGTATGCATTTTTATTTGATCGTACTTATTAGTTTCCATTACTTCACAATTTTTTGGCACTGTTGAGCAGTTTATCTTAATTACACTGGGTGTTCAACAAATAAGAATATATAGATAAGGTATAATAGTCAACTTTTGGTAGTAGACAAAATTTTGATAACGAACTCATGTCCAGATAGACGCCGTTTAGGAACTGAAGAGAGCCGGAATATTGTACCAACCTTAGAAATTGCTTTAGTAAAGTAGGTGGTATAAAGTATCATAGAATAACTATTTTAAAATCAAATAATTTAAAAAGATTTATAGATAACCCATTATTGGCCAAAATTGGTACTAAAATTACAAAACTTCGGTTAATGAAAAAGGAGTTTCAAAAACGTTAAATAATAAAAAATTTCAGACAAAAGTTATTTGCTATTAAAAGGGCCATCCATGACAATAGATTCTCTATGCTGTTTGTAATATTGGTACCATTTTATGACTCTCTCCAGCGTTGACACAATACATTTCCGTACATAAGTTCGTTCAAAAGTTAGTAGTAGACCTAACATTGTCGCCTTAAAAGTGTTCAAGTATAATAGTAAAATAATAAAATATTATTTCGTCGTCGATTATCCTTAACACAGAATTTTCAAATTAATCCACTTTTCTCTACATTTAGTCATTATTTCTCGTTAACGAGGTAAATTTGAAAATAATATTGTTGCCTTTTTATTGTTTATCAAATTGTTATTAAGATATTGTATAAGATTCTTGATGACCACGAGCTAGAAATTATTATAGGAAATTAACAACAATTTCTCCTAACGTATTAAAAGGTAATAGAAAGGCTACAATATTGGTTGAAAATTATACAAAATCTTAAATTCTAGAATAAGAGTTCAATGATTCAGAAACAAGATATATTTACAAACAATTATTAATTAAAAATATTAATCCCACATTATTAACGATAGAAAGACTTGAAATTCAACGAGTATCAATATATAATAAGTAAGTGTTGTCGAGCATACAGGGATCACGACCACAGATGGCTATTAACACACAAAAATGTGAACAAAAACATTTCACTACCTTAAAGCGATAGAGATTTTTCAGAGTGTATGGAAAATAACACAAAACGAAAATGCTGCAAAACAGTTAATGGCATAGTCCTTAATATTACGTCACCATTTAATACTAAAAAAAAATTAGCCCCCCCCTGGAACATTTTCAAACGGCGCCCATGTTAGTGTCAAACGCTAATGTTTTGAAAATACTACGTCAATATAGGCTGCGTTCGGATATTGAACACCGTTACACTTTTTACACCCAATAACACGTAAGTGTCATTTGGACGGTGTACCCGGTGTCAACGGAGTACAATATCCGAACGCAGCCGATCTCGATCAAATAGAATCTCATGCAGCTAAACTATTAATTTTATATTTAGTATGATAAAGTCATGTGCCTGGCCACTTCAGACTTTTTTTATTTTATTTATAGCAAGAAAATTAATATTCGTAAACCAACAAACAAAATATCAGAAAAGATTAAGGTATTGATCGATTCCATTTGATACTGTTCAAAACTGAAGTTTGAGCAAAAATCCTAGTATCACAGTATCAGTACTGATCAAATGCTCTGTCTGATGGTATCATAGGATATTATTATATAAGATAATATATTATTATTATATTATTATAAGTTTTATAAGGCGACATTCTATTTTATCTGAATATTAAAACACAAAATTGTCAACCATATTTCTTCCTTTTTTTATTTATTTAAATAAACGAGGCAAAAGGGACACGCTCTTGTAATATTATATGTTGCGCTATACAAATTAAAAACACAAATTACAAATTAAAGGGGGCATAAAAGTATTTTTCGTTGAGTCAGGATCAGCACAGTGTTGACAACCCTAAAGCTGTATTTTAAAGTCGTGTTTTAAAAAAAATTCACACTGCCATATCTTACCTGAAGAAAAATATCCTCTAGGCTACATAATTTAAATAAATATAGGGTAAGTAAAAATATTTCAAAGTTGGTATATACGATTTTGGTGTATAAGCTTATAGTGAAAACTTAGTACCACTTGCTGGGAAGATATTTTCGTGGGGAAAGTGGGAATTGCAAAAAAAACGGGTTGTTTTGGTTGAGATTACGTATATAGATCAAGTGACATACAGTATAAACGTTAAGGCAAATGATAACAAGAGATGTTTTTAGTAGCCTTTCGATTTTTTTGGAGTTATTGTACACCGGTGAAAGTGGAAATAGTTGATGCACCCGCAATATAAAGACGATAATATTGTGTACCGCACTGCATTGTTGTACATATCAGAGCGCTACTTTGTTCTTCAAGCTTTAGCTAATAATTGAAATTAGTATGTTTTTATTGGACTCGTCACTGTAAGAATGCCAGCTGTGGACGATACTCCAAGAAACGGCACAAGAAGTCCAAGAAGTAACACAAAAATTTAATCAATCAATCATGTGCATAAACAATGTAAAAAATAATCTTTAAATGCTTTAACACACTTTTTAAACGTGTCGAGATCTCAATCAATTGCGAAAAGAATTTTCTACAAAATCGTATTGGCCGATCTCGTATTTTGAATATTCAACAAAACAGTTACTTTTTTTTAGGGAAAAAACTATACACTCTAATATTAATCAATTTTCCTGTTCATCAGTCAACGCAATATAATGATTTAGTGCGTTAGCGATTGAATACATTAGTTATTAGCAGGGCCGCGTTTACCAGTAGGCAAAATAGGCATGTGACTAGTGCCCGGGGAAAGGGGGGCCCGTAAGCGGCCCCATTCTACCTTAAAAAATAGGGGCTAGGGCCCACTAATTGTATAATAAATAAAATGACTTAGAAATTAGAATTCGAAGTTACATATATACTTATATAACTTTAGAAAATTATATATAACAAAATACTTTATACCAATAATAAAATGGTATTACAGCTCAAATTCAATTGCATATCGCCCATATCGATACTTCGGGCGTAGTGCAGAAATAGGTACGGAAGTCGGCGGCCCTCTATGGATGATTTCGGTGATATCAGTAGTTTGTTTTTCGTGGATTATTTGTCCAATGTTTTTTGTAGACGAGCCTCCATAACATCACATTTTTGAGAAAAATAAACGAAATATTTAAAAAAATTAGTTTTAGCTTCTCTAAAAAATAATTGGACTTGGTAGAATTCCGTTAATTTGTGCATGCCAGAGTTTTTTAATAGGACATTTGGCAATTTTGGCCGCTCGTTTAACAGTAATGAAATAACACTTCATATAGTCAGTGATTACACTCTTCTTTGCATTGAAGTTCCAAGATTCAAGATTACATTTCAGCCTACCTAAAGAATGCAGTGCCAACAAAACGAGATTGTTGGTATTTTGATACCATTTAGGAGATTTTTGGTTAAAATATAAAAAATAAACTATCGTAATGATCTGTTTCTTCTTTGCGAGACACAAAAATGCTCGAACAAATTCGAGTGTTCTCAAAACCGCACCGCAATATACCAAAGGCTTTATTTTCTAATGTGATAAACAGTAGGCTTTTCTATGTTTTGGAGAATTCACATGATGTCAATGAAAATAATTCTCAAAACATGCCGAATTTAACTCTTGTATCTCTTGAAATAAACGAGAAAAAATGCGACCATCCTGTATTTAAGATTTTCGTTCAATTTCTTTTTATCTAGATTATTTTTAAAGATAGCACTAATGCTAAGGAGAAAAAATAAGGAAAACTGTAACATAAACTGCAGAACCCACAACACGTTTAAGTGAATTAAAAAAAAAAAAACTGATAATGACATATTTTACTTCTGACAAAGATTTAAATGTCGATGAACGATAAATAGAACAGTTTTATTTATTATTAAAAATCGCAGAGAATAGGATTTGCTTCAGAGAAGTTAAATTTTATTTTAGAACACAAAATTTAATCCACCTCTCCTAATGTCTAAATAATTTTAAGATTATTTCTAACACGACCAGTCAGCAATGGCGAGGGTTCATTTCCTATTTTAAGCTGGTAACAAATTATTTGCGCGGTACACTTTCGGAGTAAAATCTCAACGCGCTTGCAAAACTTCCAAAGGATTTTCTAAAACCTTTCTACTACGATGATACCAAAACATTTATTGAAGCCTAAATCAGAAAAAGGACATTTTCGGTTTCTAAAATAACATGTTTTCATTAAAAATTTTAATAAAAATTAACAACTTAAAACGCGATTTCTTTAAAAAATATTTTTATTATTGGTCTTATATCATATACGATATGTAGGTTGAGGAGCCCGGATTTTCAGGTGTGCCTGGGCCTGTAAAACTCTAGACGCGGCCCTGGTTATTAGTGTCGGTGTCTACTTATTGTCAACCCACTCGTTATCTTTGTGGAATGTTCTGGACATTTGCCTTGAAAAGAACCCATCTTCATTTTCAATTATGGTATAGCCTCTGGATACATGCCTTGAACGGGAGCAATCTTCAAAACCAATTACTTTAGTTGATTTTTTAAATTATTTTTTAATTGACTTTTAGTACTTATACGTAACTTTTAAGTAACGGCTATTTAGTAATTTAGTAATTATTTAGCAATTCCATCATTAGGATGCATCAATTTAAATGCATTCATTATTGACAAATTTATGATATTTCCTAATTTACAACCATGTTGCTTTTCAGCATTTTTAAAGGCTGCAATAACACGGACAAATTTGTTTTAATAGTTGTCTCACTTTTTTGCCGTGTATGTCTTACTCCTGACCAGTGTTGTTAAATACCCGGGTATTTATTATCAAGGGTAAATACCCCGGGTAAAAACCCGGGTATTTACCCAAAGTGGGTATTTATAGGGGTATTTATAAACATAATATTGTTATTAAAAATAGCAGTAAAAGGAAATATTTAATTACTAAATAAAGGTTTTTCTTTTATCACAAAATCAAAAGGTATTCTCGTATCACAAAATAAAGGTTATTCTTATAAAAAGAAAAACATTTTTAAAACAAAGAATAAAAATATCAGTCTCATCTGACGATATATCAAGAGCAGACATTTCCTTATCATCGTCCATTCAATCGTGTAAATCTTCCATATTTTCTGATTCTGTTATCGAAGAAGATTTAGCAGAAACTTATGATTATATGGTAAGCATAGTTGACATAGCGGCTTTTGTCGTTGTTAATCATTTTCTTATTTTGCTATGAATCCAACTAAATGTACTGAATGTTCTATATAACTCAAATATTTTATATTATTGGTAATCAAGAGTACACATCTACAGAGTGTCCCATTTTTTCCCGCATAACGTTTTTCCAGATAGTAAATACCACACTGAGTAAAAAGTTTCATATGGACCTATTAGTTTTCTTTATTCCTTAAAAAATTACAACCGTTTGAAATAACAAAACTGTATATTAAATGACTTAACTTCTTTAGGAATTGATAATCCCAATAACTCGGCATGAAAGAAACTTTATACTCAGAATGACAATTACTTGTAGAGAAACAAATGTCTAAAAAGTTTCATATGTATCTTATTTTCGTTTATTTGTGATTTAGTTTATTTTTAACATTTTGAATTTTTCACCTAATCTAATTTACTTTTAATTTTGTTATGGGTATTAATTGTGCTCTTTCTTAGTTTTAGCATTGTTTGATATGTAGTTTATTGTTTATTTTTCTTTATTTAGTTAATATTTCAAGCGGCTGTTACTTGGCGTTGAGAAAACAAATAGGTCCATATGAAAAGTTATAATCAGAATGACATTTACTATCTAAAAATAATTCTGGCCGGAAAGAAGTGTTACACCCTGTATAAATATCTCTGAAATGTTGTTAAATGGTGTGTTCAGGATAAAAAGAATAAATACCCAAAATTTGGGTATTTACCCTAAGTAGGGGTAAATACCCTGGTAAATACCCATTTTATAAGTTCCCACCCGCCGAGTATTTACCCGGCCCACATCACTGCTCCTGACACATAATTTCCTACTGTTGAGTACAGTTTTTACAACACTCACATGTTTCTGTTGTTTTTATTTAAGTACATATCTGCCTATTATATATTGTTATACAGTAGTCGTAGTCACTAGGCAATATCCAGAATAGTTCTTTACTGATTTTGAGTTGCATATGTGATACCTTTGATCTGGACAGATCTTTTGATCTTGCACACAGACAGATCTTGCATTGGTAGATTTCATACTTTACAAATTATTGTACCATTTCTGATACAACAAAGATACAACATTGGAACAAATTGTTTTATTATTGCAAAAGTGCGGTTACTGGTGTATAAATTCTGCAATACAATAAACGTTATAAAAGCTCAAAAATATATAAAGTACGAAAATTAGAACAGTATGTAAACGCGAGATAAATGCATCGTTTGTAAGTAGTAGACGATTGTCCTTGGTCCTTAATATTCATCACCTTCGTCAGCCTCTCCTTCCACAGAATCTACCGCCACCTCTTCATAGTCCTTCTCTAGAGCCGCCAAATCCTCACGAGCCTCAGAGAATTCACCTTCTTCCATACCTTCACCCACGTACCAATGCACGAAAGCACGTTTGGCATACATAAGATCAAATTTATGGTCCAATCTGAAATAATCCAACAATGATTAGTTATCGTTAGAAAAGTAACAAAAGTGTTGGGTTAAAGTACAGACCTTGCCCATGCCTCGGCGATGGCTGTGGTATTCGATAACATGCACACGGCTCTTTGGACTTTGGCTAAATCCCCACCAGGTACAACAGTTGGAGGTTGATAGTTGATGCCAACCTTGAAGCCAGTTGGGCACCAATCAACGAATTGAATTGAGCGTTTTGTTTTGATTGTTGCTATGGCAGCATTTACGTCTTTGGGTACCACATCACCTCTGGAAGACAAATAATATATTTTGTACCCTGTTTACCAAAAATCATGTCATTGAATTTTATGAAAACGATTACTAAATGGTTCCAGGGGGGTAGGGTTTCGAGTTTCGGATAAAATGGCAACTACAAAATAAACTGAATTTCATTGTTTCCAAAGAAAATATTTTGATTTTGTCTTTTTATTTGCTTCCTTTATGCAAAACAATGATCAAATCGTATTCTTTACTGGGGACTTCAATGGCTAAGCATTGTTTAAGCACATTTAGATTCATTTATTGGTTCCAGGGTTGCCAGATTAGTATCACAATAATGCCAGGAGATGATGGAGGGAGGTATAGTCGACAAGATTGCAAAAAATATTATAAAATAAATAATTGTTAAAAAAAAATCCAAAATTCGTTTTAAAACTAAAAATATTAAAATGATAGATGTGATAACAAATAGGCAAAGAAATCTATGGTAAACGCCTATTCACTTCACATTCACAAAATCCACGTTCTCCAGGATTACAGATATGTTGCTTAGGGAAACATGAGAAAATATCTGAGATGGTTTGTTATTTTAAAAAATCTCTGAATACATCGATTTTTAACTCCCTATTTTTCTTAGTGGTTTTGATAACGCTTTTAATTGTTTTAACGGTGTCTGAAACATTTTATGGCCATACATAAATTTTTCATGTTTTAGAATAACAATTGAAAATTGCAAAATATTGATAATTCTGAGTAACACGAAATTGTAAATGGAATATAAAAATGCGTTCTGGATAGCATTATTTGCATTATTTTGCACGAATACGAACTCAATAATCACGTAAGGTTTTCGAAAAAGGTCAAAATATCAAAAAAGTGATTTTTGCAACATTTGCAAATTTATACCAGCTGAACTCAATTCCCTACAAACGCCAAAAGGATCTCATGTAAACCTTAAACATTGTTAACCTTTTACCGTTCTTAAACCGTTTTAGAGATTTTGTTGTTTCCATAATGTGAATTCTCACTGTATAATAAGCCGTTTTACACTATTCTGAGCACAATTTATCGTACAAAATGTTTGGTGGTTTATCGTACAAGTTTTGAAGCAATCCAAAACGGCGTAGTGCCAACTAAAATGTGTTTATTGGGTTCATATTAAACGCAATTTCTGTCGGACACTACGACATTTTTGTTTGCTTTAAAAATTGTAGAAATTTTTGCGCAATATATTGGGTAGTGTTAAATAATTTGAATAAAATTGAATTCAGAGAAAATTTATGCGTCTGCATAGGTTAATTATTTACAAAAATTTAAAATTACTTTCTTCAGGTTTGATATTCCCGGAGTCCCGATATGAACCTCAGATGGCTCAGATGCCGCAGACTCCAGCACAATGTCGGAGAGCTGACAACCGTGATTGTTCCTCATATTTGAGATATTTTACAACCAAAAAAATTCCGATTACCTGTATAACATACAGCAAGCCATGTACTTTCCATGTCTAGGGTCGCATTTCACCATCTGGTTGGCTGGTTCGAAACAGGCATTCGTGATTTCAGCTACTGTCAACTGTTCGTGATAAGCCTTTTCAGCTGAGATAACAGGAGCGTACGTTGCCAGTGGAAAATGAATTCTTGGGTATGGCACCAAATTCGTTTGGAACTCGGTCAAGTCAACATTGAGGGCACCATCGAAACGTAACGATGCTGTTATGGAAGATACAATTTGGCCGATAAGTCTGTTCAGGTTTGTGTAAGTCGGTCTTTCTATGTCGAGGTTCCTCCTGCAGATGTCGTATATGGCTTCATTGTCAACCATGAAGGCACAGTCGGAATGTTCTAAGGTTGTGTGGGTGGTCAGGATCGAATTGTATGGCTCTACGACCGCGGTAGACACCTAAAGGAATACATGTTGATGATTTGCTAAAGAAGTTGTTGGTGTGGTGTTGTTACCTGCGGAGCTGGGTAAATGGAGAATTCCAATTTTGATTTCTTGCCGTAATCAACGCTTAATCTTTCCATGAGTAAGCTGGTGAATCCTGAGCCGGTTCCACCTCCAAATGAGTGGAAAACCAAAAATCCCTGAAAGATTGGGATCATGCATTAAAGATGATGCTTTTTTGTTAGGTATGAGCATGGACTGATTGGAAATAATGGTAAACCATTCATTATTCTTGTTCTGGAGTTTTATTTATGAGTTGTGGTGTCTTATCAATAATATGACATCCTCCATTTAAAAGTATGGTAATAGCTACCTGTAATCCTGTACATTGGTCAGCTAGTTTCCTGACACGATCGAGGACAACGTCCACAATCTCCTTCCCAATAGTGTAATGTCCTCGAGCGTAGTTATTGGCGGCGTCTTCCTTTCCAGTGATGAGTTGCTCAGGATGGAATAATTGTCGGTACGTTCCAGTTCGCACTTCATCTGTGCACAGGGTCAAGATAAATTAGTCACTAAATTGCAAAGTACATCAGAATGCGATTTGCATTGTTGCTGCATGATTGCATACAACATCAATTTATGCCGTCTGTCATGACTAATTCTGCGTTTATTTTAAAACGATATGAGGGACCATTACTACTTAACCTTTATTGGTTTGAGAAAATCTATTAATTGATTTTTCTGTGCTGGCTGCATGGAATATTTGCATTAATGACTGTTCTTATCGATTTAATTTGCTGCAGAATGTCGAACAAGAATGAGTAAACGGTAATTAGATTATGAGAAATTACTCTGGATAATAATCTGTTTGCGTGGACGTACATCATAATATGCTCATTAATTCGAATACAAAGTTTGTAATCCTCTTATATAGAATTCTGTAGTTAAATTTAAACTGGTGGCCAAGACGTAGGATAGGTAGGTAAGGTAGGCTTCTACAACAGTTGAAAAATTATAGTATACCCGAGGGAGTGGATAGTATATTACATTAGTAAACATACGTCTACAGGAACTATGTTGCATGTTACGAAATTGCCTATAGTCGACAATGTTATGATGCAGAAGTAATGCCACTATTCCGTAAAAGTAAAGTAAATACTTAAACGATATATACAGCAAACTGGTAAAAGACAGTCAAATTATGGATGATTTTTTAAAAAATGCCCCCTGTATATTATCCAACCACTTGCCACCTAGGCGACACACAGTCAATGCCAAAAACGCGTTTCTTACATAGTTGGCACTAATTTTATATAAAAGAAAAACTAGGTACTCAATTCATGATTTGCATTCAGATTCTACGAAACAAGGCTTACGGGAATCAATTGTTATTACTTTGCTATTTTCTTTTATTGAACTATATTACTACACACTACATCTTCCCTAAAATATTCCAAACGCGGAACGACACCTTGAATAATAGGGTGAAATCGAAAAAGTGCCTGGGCTAGTCAAATTAGACGAAAAAAGCGGCAAACTTCTGAAAAATTCTAATCCAGCTGGATTTTTGTACACACCTTTGGTTGGGCATTACAAATATTGTGTAAAAAGTCCCCATCGATATCGTGACTGTTAGAGTGTGAGTTATTCACGGTAAAATATGACCGAATTGAGTTTTTCAACAACATTTTGCTTTCTATTGATCAGACGACAATAATTGCTATTAGGAAATATCTAAACATTTTAATTCTCTACAAAAACAATATTTATACATACATAGTTCTACTAGGTCCGCCCCGGGCGGCACTTATTTTGAGGCGGCATTTTGATATTTCTGACAAATTTATTTAAAAATCAAAAAACTATAATAATGTTGTTATCAACAGAATCAATGATTATGAACAAGTCAGCTGCTGATAATTTCTTTAGCGACTTTGTTGTTATTGAAAACAGCGTTGGACGTTGCAGGACGTTGCAATAAAAGAAAATTCTGCATGTGGATAAGCATGTACAAATCATTCTTTAAACTTGGCATGTGTATATGCAGCTTCTGCTACAGTAAATTCCTCAACATTTTTTGGGACTATCGAGCACTTGTTTTCGTTTTTTCGTCTTCCACTACTTGATGAGAATTTTACTTTTTGTCACTGGTCAAGGTGTTAAGCACAGCGTAGAAACTCGTTGGAACGCAAAAATAGAAGTAGTAACAATAATTTATTATAAAAAACATTTCTTAAACATTTTAAGTGCGTTGGACAAACTGACATCTGAGGAAAAAATATTAAAACACGATCGCTGGAATATTATTCCACTCATTGGAATCTTTTTCTTTTCTGTGCTAGCTCAATTTAATGCGAATCCGTCCTTTTGGAAGTTAACAACCCACAACAATACCTCCAAACAAAGGGGTTAAATATCCATCAACGTGACTTAAAACAAATTTTTTACAAATGTATTTCAGTGGACAAAGGCACCCGCTAATACAAAACGCAGTTACAGCTTCCAAAAAAAATATGTGTGACGAGTTGGAGATTTCCACTGAGCGTCCAGTTAGAAGAAAAAATATTATGAGTGATGAACATTCGCGAGACGTGGGGTTATATTTTAGAAGAGCAGATACACCGGGAAATGCTTTTGTCACTGGATAGAGTTCTCCAAGAAAGCAACTTGAGCAACTACATGTCCTTGCAGAAAAGTATTGTTTCCTAATACCATGTAATCTTGTAAACACAAATTCTGAATATCACGTCAATAACTTTCTTGTCATTGACGACGAGCAGTTGGAAAAGCGGATAAAGGCCTCTTGAACTTTTAATATTCATTAAAAAATACAGGCTGGTAAACTCTGTTCCAAACATAGTAATATTGCTAAGAATTTTTTTAACAATAGCAGTAAGTGTCGTCAGTTGTGACAGCAGCTTTTCCAAACTAAAATTGATAAAAAAACGATGTTCGTTCACCAATGAGCGATTTAAGATGGCGAAATCTAGCGATACTTTTTATAGAGAAAAGGCTAACAGATACTAATTTGATTGAACAATATCTTTTCCCCAAAAACTCAAAATTCTCATTTTTTTTTGCTAGAATGTGGAAACAATCAAATTAAAAATCAACATAAAAATGAGTGTTTTGGCACCAATGACAAATCAATCAATAGATCATACTATCATATTTTTGTTCAAGTCTGTCAACATAGTTCGTGAGTAAAAGATATCGTTAGATTGCATTCAAATTTGTACCAATTGCTTGTTATTGATGACAATACCAGTGTTGTCTCTTACGTTTCGATAATTTGTGTTTTTGACTCATTAAGTAAGAATTGAAAACTTTTTGCAGAGAAAATATATTGTCAGATCTAGTTATTTTTACCCAAACCCTACTGTAAAACTGTTTAAAAAGGTGGCGCTCCAAAAAAAAATTTGACAAACTGAGGAGCAACCTTCTCAATATCCTACTGACACGACTCTCGAGTACTGAATATGTCCAGTACAATTTGACAACCAAAACAGCAAATTTTCTTGTTAGATGTAAACAGTAAGTAATTTTGATCATTACACACTTTTGCACTAATTATAATTATTTTTTTATGGCCGTATTATAACGCTCACGCAAACTTTTTATTAGATAATTTAGAGCTGCTTTTTTTGGCAGTGAGACTACACTGCAACGTTATTATTTAATTAATTTTGCTGACCCCAAAACCCCCAATTATTTAATGGAGAGCTAACGCGGATATTTTGCGCGCAGAAACATTGTTTATTCTGGTCAAACTCACGAAACACACAAATTTGTTACATCTAAAATCTTTGGTGTTCGTATTAGTCCGCTTTTTATGATATAAATTAACCAGTGACTGGATTATGTAACTGTGAATTACCGCAGAAAAATTTCACTTGCTCACAACCCAGTACTATGGTGTGTTGGTAGTTACAAAACCCAATCACTGAACTTGTATTCGATCATTATTTATGAAACTTTTGGTCTGATTAGCTCAAATTAAAATAAACTAACCTACAACTGTTGGTTCCAAATCAACGAAAACCGCTCTAGGGACGTGTTTTCCAGCTCCAGTTTCGCTGAAAAATGTATTAAACGAATCATCCCCACCACCGACGGTTTTATCAGACGGCATTTGGCCATCAGGTTGAATGCCATGCTCCAGGCAGTATAATTCCCAGCAAGCGTTACCAATCTGGACTCCAGCCTGACCGATATGAACAGAAATGCATTCCCTCTGAAAAGGAAAATTCGATATACACAATAATACGTACAAATTGAGAACAATCGATGAACTGAAAGGATAAAGTTCATATACATAGTTTATATGTAAAGAGTAATCAATTACCATTTTTGCCATGGCGACTGAAGCTTGTAGCGGTCTTTGAACGAATACTGCATGAGAAGGAGTGAACAAAGAATTGCGATGGGTGGCAATTTCAGTGCAATTACGCAGTTACTAGTCGATATGTACATTCGTGTAATACAAACATAATTCTGCTGGAAATATGTATTTGCATGCTGCACTCGTTCACAGTGACTGTGTATTTGCTGAGATTGTTATCACATATAAGTCGACACGGTTTTATGTCAATAATGTTTAAAAAATGTTTTAATGTGTTTTCATGTAATTAGTACATTGATCGAGATGGGCGGATCTCTTCATCAAGTGGAACGTTTAATAATTTATTAATCCATCAACTTATTCAATCACCTCTTCTTAAATGGTCGTCATTTGATTGACAAAATAAAATAATCCTTATCTATGTAATGAGTAGATTAAGCGACACAAGACAATACTTCTGTGTTTACTTCCTCTGCTTCTTAATATGAATGTCATTTTGTCGTGGTTAATTAATTGATGGCTCTGATCTGGTTTTGAAAATCTCAACAAAAAATGTGAAATGATGAATTTTCGTTTCTGTTTTATCAAAGATATTGTCATTATCAATTTAAATTTTTTGCTGGATTTCAAATTGTCTTATTTTTATTACACGTACGTATTGGCTGTCGATGTTATGACATGCTTTTATTTACTTTTTTGTGGCATAATGAGTGATTTTTATTTGATCGATACAAAAAAATATATAGGGTGACCCACTTTTCCCTTACAATTTTGTATTTGGATAGTATAAGCTATTCGAGAGTACAGTTTCGTAAGAACTTTGTTTTTTAAATTCCTAAGTTAAAAAACCTTTTGAAATATCAACAAAACAAAAACTAAAATACGCTATCATGGACAAGTTCAGGGTATTAGCTTTCATATCAGGCTAATGGAAAAATTCAGTCACGTAAAATTAATTTTATATAAAAAAATACAACAAATGAAGAGTTGAAGTAAATAACGAACTAAGTGCCAAAACATTATTCCAAGATATTTAGAAAATAGTGTGCAGCAAGATAAATGTTTTATAGAAAGCCATCCCCAATTTTTTGTGCATATTTAAACAGATTGTACATCACATGTTGGTGTTGTTGTTTGCCGAGGTCTTGTATCGCAAGAACAAATCTAAAGCAAATTCAAAAATTTGTAGAGGGTGCTAAGTGCCATAATATTTATTTATACATAGTTTAAGCTAAGTTGATATTTGTAATAATAGGAAGTAAAACTTAATAGAAATAAGTTGCTTGACCAAGTATACTTCATACAGAGTGTCCGTTGTTCGAGAAAATACATGGGGACCTCGTTTACTGAGAGCCATGCAAAATAGCTAAATTTGATAGTTCTGCTCAATTTTATAGTCATTAATTTTCTTTAAAAATGCGTTTATTTGTTATTTTGCAAATGTACTGAGAAACTGTTGTTTTTTGTGCAATCTTTCTAATCTAAAGATGTTTATATAAAGTTTACATTGAAAATGACTTATTTTAGTAACTGCCTTCAGAAAAAGTAAGGACCAGAAATCAAAATCCACTCCACGTTTTCATTTTATTTTGAATTATTATTTAAAAAAAGAACAAAAACAAGCTTTGATATTTTTTTTCACAATCTACTCAGGGCACACAGTATTGATACCAACAATATTGTACATTTTTTTAAATTAAAAATCAAAATAAAATGTTATTCTAAAATAACAAACAGAAATAACATGAACTTTTTTGTAATAATAAAATTACCGCAAATAATAACACGCAAATAAATCACCAGCCGCAAAAAAAATCAAAATAAATTTCAACCAAAACTTATATGGGCTTTAAAAAAACCTATCGTTTAAATATATTTTATTATGGAAATTTTTAACTTATCTTTTTTTTTCAAATTGACCCTTTATATTTTTACATTTTTTAATTCTAAGAATTGTTTATCGGAATCATTTTTTTTATAAAATGCATCATTTTTGAGTTAAAAGTATACAAAATTTATACCTATCTCAAAATTTGTCAAAATTACCGGAACACCTAAATAATTCCCCAACCGTAAATAGTTTAAAAAAAAAATGCTTCAAATAAAAGTTTTTTGGGTTTAATATATTATTCATTTTATTATGGAAATTTTCAAACCTTTTCTTTTTCTAATAGAACGCGCTATTTACGAAAATACGCCGAAAGTTAACTCATGCTAGATCGACCGGTCAAGTTTGTTAGGCATTTACGAAATATTTTTACGTAGCCCGTTATTTACATGAAAGCCAGCCCACTTTAATGTAATAAAACCAATTTTTGAATTTTTGGCACTTAGTTCATTATTTACTTCAACTCTTCAAATCTGGTATTTACCTGTTACGCCAAATTTATCAGCAAATATGACGCGATGATGACTTTTGGTTCCGAGTTTCGTTATTTACACAAGAATGCATCTGGAAATTACCTATCATAAATTTTCTGTCAAACTGTTTCTCGACCAAAAGTAATTATCTCCAAAACGACAAAACGATAGATTTTGGCACAATAGTAATTTTGTACATACTTTTGTATACAAAATACGTTGTACAGGGCGTTCTATTTGAAAAAAACAAGAGTTTGTGCAAAAACTATTTATAATAAGTATGTCACACAACATTCTGAACAGCCTGTATAGAAATTGTATGTTATGTTATGCTGTGTTCTATGCTATGAAACGGATAGAATCTTCCTTGTTAATTACATCTTACATCATTTTTAAACAAAAATGGTAATATCTCAAAACCAATTAGTTTTAGAGTGCCACTATCGTACATTTTGCCTTAATATTTAGTAAGGAGTAGAAGGATGTGCGAAAATGTGGGTGTTCCATTTTCAATAGCTTATGTTGCAACAATCTCGAACAGCCCTGTATATGCAATTATAATTTTAAAATGTGCCTCCGTACCATCCCCATATCAAGGAAACGTCAGTTAAAAAAAAAAAGGTATAATCTTCCAAAACAAATGTGGGACATATGTATAGAGTTTTATTTTAAAATCAATACTGCAATATTTCGTGAAAAACTATTTTTATTATTTGCCAAATGTGACATATGCGGGCCTGTAGCATCTGCCATAGGGTTGGTGCATACTGGGTTGGTGCCTACTGGGTTGGTGCATCATAATATACATATCCATTTTCGATACTATCCATAAAATAACTATACATTTTGTCAACACGGATAGACCTATCGAACTGGAAATGGAACTGGAAGGCTAAGTAAGCGGAACTTAATATTTTATAAGGTGTAATTCGAATATTTTCTCATATTGTACGTATATGAAACCGAAATGGAACGGATAGTGTACATGAACTTTAAGAGTCCCTGATTATAACAAAATGGCTTCGGTGGACGATTTGGATAAAAAATATTTTTTTCTGATTAAGTTTATAAATTCCATGATATATGTTAAATTAAACATTTTTTGCTATACGGCCCGAAATTCCATTAAATTACGAAGCATACAAAAATACAACAAATGGTATTCATCATTGCACTTTGTGCCAATAATTTAATCTTTTAAATCACTTATAATTTGCCGCTCATGAATTGGGTGCTTTTAATAGCTCAAGAAGTTCATTAACCGCATTCACAACTGCAACTAGTACATACAATAATAAACAAGTTAACTGATCCATCTCTGTGTATTTATAGTATCTGGCAAATCTGGCATTCAGTTTCTCCGCATCTAAATATTTTACTGCGGCATGAACACCGTTCCAGGAACGTTTAGGTGCTAGTGAACCTATTTTCCGGCAAACAATTGTTTATTTTAGGAAGGTTAATTGCTACATGCGTTTGGTATGGCCAGTCAGGCAAAGAAGACTCCGAGTCAATAATCACAGATAAGTGATGAAAAAAAATGAAATGTCTCCTTTGGTACCTCAAACGATCGAAGTTCGTGTTTATGTTCCTTATTAAAAGTTGGCGAACTATGTCCTCTTTGTATACCATTTAAATATTTTACTCTTATTTTCAAATATCCAATATCGAACAATATGAGAAATCTGCAATCCTAAGCAGATAATTATTCTATACATAATGTCATACGTTTAAGACTAAGGGCAGCATTATCATCTTGACTTTAATTAATGTATATCTAAAAATAAGTGAACAGGCTTTACGCTGTCACATGTGGGTAATTCCATGTAGATGAAGTCAATTTTATTTATTTAAAATTAAATTAAATCTGTCTTTCTGAAAGAAATAGTTTTTATCATTGAGAAATTTGCTATGAAAAGAAAATAATATAAAGGAGTATGTTTTTTTGTAAAACAAATAACCGCTATGATACATTTTGTATTTTGAATACACCTTTATTTTGATGTTTTAAATAAATCAAAAGTGCCAATCAGTATTAGCCCAACAAAAAAAAATGTGTTCACAATGTTATTACAATTACTTGAAAAATTGCGGGAAAAAATTACTAAAATGTGGTTATTATCAAAATTATAGCCTGCAAACTTTCTATAAGAAACATTGTGTGTTTTTTGTACATCTATCACTTTCTGAACACAGAGATGTCTGATCGTACCTACTCATGAAAATGTAATTAATAGCGATTGTTTCCATAAAATTTTTTTTAGTTAAATTTTGTACGCTACCTTTTTCCTGAAATTTGATAGTGGAATTAATCGATAAAAGGATTTTTCCGCATTTTCTGGAAAAGTTTTTTATAAACTTTTACGATGACATATTTTCCATGTTGATCCTACTAATGACCCATTAGTATAAACAGTTATTTTTTATTTAAAATACAACAAGCGCTTTTGATTTATTCAATATTTATTTTGAACACTTCTCTAGCTCATTTAGGTGAGCAACAATTAGAGTTTAAAGACATATTGTTCACGCCATTTTTTAAATATGTATTACATTCCCATAACTTCAAAACGGGATAAAAATTTGATGTTTTTATTCATCTTCATTTATTATTATCGGGGTAATCTAAATCAAAGACGATTAGGTCAAAAATTTGCTAAAACTGTCTTGATTTGACGTGATCTTACTTAACTTCAAAATTGACGAATAATAATAATTTCATTAAAATATACATCAATCACATGATTAGAAACCCTGTCTTTATTTATTATGTACAATGTATGGTATAACTTTGCATTACAATTGGAAAATTGATGTGCAAACTTCCTGTCTTCGTGAAGCGTCAAAGTTTCTCTGTTCAAACGCAACGAGTCAACGAGAAATGCAAACATCGCGTGCCTGCGTTTCAGGTGCGCCTGAAAAATGCCATAACGATCGTTCAGTTCGTGCCAATAGGTTTCGATACTGCATGACAATAGTGGGCTGAGTGCCCAATAAAATCCCGTACCAGTTCCTCAATTGTACCTTCTGCCCTTGCTGAAATCAATCATTGCCGTTTCAGGAGAATATTTGACAACGGCAACAGGGTCTTTGACCTATAGATTAAACTGTCACACGCGTAAACCGGCGTTTCAGGAAACACCTGAAAAATAGGCCTGTATAATTTATTCGAATTCGGAATTTCCTTTCTTCCGTTTGACTAATTGATGTAGAACATGAAGGTGCGAATATTCAAGCCAAAGAGAGAATTTAATTAGGTCTTTTGTTGCGTTTAGAAGTGTCCTTTTATTTCAATGATGATTAAGTGCTTTGCTATTTATACCTGTAGCACGGCACTGACGCTTTGATTTTTGAACGAAGATTAAGTAATTGGAATGTTATTAAGTTACTATAATGTGAAAATATGCTGCTTTCCTTGGAAAAATATTGGAAAATAACTGGATCAAAAAAAAATTGCTATTTCTTGAAATGATTCGACAAATAGGAGATCGGCAAGTCAGTAGACGACGAGCAAAAGTATTTCTTACGAATTCTCAGCACTAAGAACCGTCATATCAATTTTACAGTCTCTCTAATGTCATATCTATTATGCAACAAGGGAAATGCAAAAGAAAATATCATAGTTGAATCATAGTTGTCTCTGTTTCTGTCATAATTGATTCGACATTATTCCTATCGAGTATTGTCACAATATTGATACTACTTAGGGTCGATCTTACAAGTGTACGTATAAGTAGTGGAATAGTTATTCACAGTATAAATAGTGCTATTCCGCCTACCATTAGCTAAAATATTTGTGTTGACATAGTAATAATAACTTATACTGGTATTTATACCAATATTTAGTTATACCATGGTATAACGTGCTTTGTAAGATCGGCCCTAAACGGTTAAAAATTGTCATTTTGATCCAAATACTTTTGTTTTTAATATCTGAAAAGTCAAAAAGAAATATTTAATGCTATGAATCGTTAAGCAGTTATTGAGATACTTACGGTTAAGAAGTTAAGAATTAAATAAATAGTAAAAACTGAATAGTTTTACGTTCTACCTCAGATAGAACATATCATTGGGTAAGCGCCTTTTTCCGCTACTGCGATGTAGTGCATGAATTCTATATAGTTCGGTAGTGCTCTAACGATCCACGAGCTTAGCTTCAAGTAAAATCCTGGATCAAAGGCTTCCAAGTTAAAATCGTTAAATCCAATATTTAAACAAAACCCTTTTTATATCTTTATTTTACATAAAAGAACTTTTTTCTGTTTTAAACATTTTTTCGTATAGTGCTTGTATTGAAAAGTACTAGCGTATATAATCGACGTAAGAAACAATTTATTTCTAAAACAGTAGATTTGTACACAATAGTTTGCTAGTAGTTTTTTATGTGAAAAACTATCGACTCTCCAAAAATGTAACCATATGCTTAGGGTGTTTCAATAAGACAATTAATTTTCTCGGAACTGACATTGTTTCATAGATATAGCAATCAACTAGCAAACCAAGCAAAAACCGTTAAACCCATATTAAAATTCATTATAATAACACTAAAAAATTTGGTTACTTTCCAATTTAGGGGTTACCATTTACGACTAAAAACAAAAAGAATTTGAGAACCTTTCTGTGCTCTGTTTTTGGGGATCTGTGACAAAGTATGAAAAGTGGATTTAACGGGGGTTGAACCTCAATTATTGACCTGTACCTTACGATCGACCCATTAAACAAAAAAAATATGGCCGGCGTAACAATAATAAAGCTACAAAATTTAAACGTCCTTAAAATAGGTAATAAATATTAAAAAATATATTGGGAAACGTATTTTTTCTAGCCAATTATATATATGGAAAACTGATTGTTGAATCCCAATATTTTTAATGTTTAATATTCTTGTTGTTTGTAATAACCGTCATATAGAGACAGTTTCATTTTTGTATTACTATCAAGGCAACCGACATTGTTTCTTAAACCACACAATCGCGGCATTATTTAATACTGGAGCACATTTCTACTGAATCATTTCATGACATCATGCATAACATAAATTTATTAACTCAAATACACATATTGCATTTAAGTGACAGAAGCACGTTCTAGTAACACGTGTTAAACAGTTCAATATTAAAATATTACAAAAACTGAGAGGTGCAATATCTGTTGTTTTATTGTTATGTGTAAAACATAGGATTGTTTATGTAGTCAGTTTTCAATCGGCCTTAAAAACATAATGGTAGAGCATATAAAAACAATTGAATAACAATAATAATTATTTATATTACACAAAACCAATTTCGTATATTCTGTAATGTGAATAATTATTATTATAATTTTTCACGTTCTACATTGCTTCTGTTTATTAATTTAGCCGCAATCACAAAACTTTGACTTTTCATAGTCAAATAAATGCCTCCGCAACAAAGGCCCATAAAAAAATTAGCATTTTTTACTTTTAACTTGATGTCGAATCTACCCATTTATTTTCCGCCACGTATTATGAATTACCTCATTATTTGAAGTTTGGGCTAGAAAATGTGGAATAAAATACGTTTATCTACGACTCACATATAATAAGTTCATTGCATACGTATCTATGACTATATAATCCCCATCATTATACGCGTCAATGATTGTAATGACACTAGCGTTGTATAATAATGACAGTTCGTTCAAATAATGACTTCATTACTTGAAGGAACTGTCATCATTATACGAGCGTACTGTCAAAGTCAGTCTAAACCTACGTGAATGACACTTATTTGACATTTCACCTCGCCACCATTGACAAATACATTTAAAAGATTTGATATAAAATGGACTTTATGAGTCGTAGATAAAACGTAGTATTCGACTCGCACACAACTGATATAAATCGCTCGCATGTTTATACGCTCGCCTACGGCTCGCGTATAAACTTCATGCTCGCGATTAATATCCTTAGTTATGTGCTCGTTAAAAGAGTTAAAATTTACAACGTAAAAATCACTAATAATGCAAATATTGTCGAGAAATCAATGAAGTAAATATATTTTGTTTAAACCAGGGGTGCGGAGTCGGTAAAAAAATTCTCGACTCCGACTCCAGATATTTTTCGTGGTCCGACTCCAGAAAAATTGCATACAAAGATATGTTATGTCCTAAATGATCATAAAGTGACGTTTAACTTCATGCTCGCGATTTATATCCTTAGTTATGTGCTCGTCAAATAATATACTATTTATAATAAGTATTTCTTTAAAAAAAATTAATGTAATATACATAATAGTATTCTATGTTTCATTCGATTGATAGTTTCATAGATTCATAGAACGCGATTGTATCTAAATGTAATAGGTTACTTAATAGTTAATCAATAATTCAATTCTACATTTTGTTTGATCATAATTTACCGTGTATAAATATGTTGCACATTAAGACAGAAACGCAAACAGCTGTTGACCTCTCAATTAGCAATTTTCAAACACGCTAAAGTTCGCACACATTTACCTTAAGTGTGATTAGCGATTATACCTTCGTAACGCGCAGAGTAATGATTGATGTTTCTTTATACAGGGTGAATCAATAAAACATCAAAATATTTCAATGGCAATAATTCATTTCATTTATTCATACATGTCCATGTGTCCACCTCTGCTGTGAACGTCATTTTATTGATGTATTAAACGTTAACCTATTTATTATTCTAATATAGACACGAAGGTCTGATGATTCTAAAGATTAACCAAAATCAGTCATCAATATTTCTGTAATTTAAATTTCAAGTATCCGAAAAGAAAATAGAATTAGATTTCAAAGAAATGGACATAGATAGATCAATGAATTTTTGGGAAAAAAAATCAATGTGTACGTACCATTTTTGTATAATGTTGGTTGGTTTTCTGCAGAAGAATAGAAAAGACGGCTTTGTAAAGTGTTGTCACACGATGTTTGTAATGGAACACCAGCGAATATACTTTGAAGTTCGTGCTTCCGATGTCTCGGCTTTTAAAAGCTTTGCCGGCAATTGTGGAGGAGGGGATGCGCATGCCGCTGTTACTACTCCGGGAGTTCTTACAAATTACGTGAGTTTCTCGTCCTAAAAATGCTAGTTGCGTGCAGATTTTTTTTGCGTTTGAGGTCCTGCGAAGCTTATCGTGGTTACTTCATTTAATTAATCTGATACCTGTAATGGTAGTGTAATTTCATAAAAGCGCTGAAATGAATTAAATGGAAAACTGACCCGGATTTGGGTTTCAGTCTGAGAGAAACCTACCCAGAATTTTGATTTTGGAACATGAGAAAAACAGCTGATTATTTTTGCAGTAAAATTATATCTTGCCATTTGATTGATATGGGGTCCATAATTTGAAAAAAAACAAATTGAAATTTTTATCACTATATTTTTCTTGCTTACATTATGAAGATTTTGCTGTCTAAAATTCGTCTAAAAACTTCATCGAGACAAATGGACTGAATTAGAAGAAAAACCGGCTAAAAAATTTCAAAACAGTTACGTCATCCAACAATCTTGTCCATGATCAATGGAATTCCTCCTTTATAATTCGGCAAAGGTTCTCGCAATGCCTCCGGGGTTAAATTCTGTTCATTAACATACAAACAAATCCAGGAACCTTTCTCCATAATATGTTCCTACAAATTAAATCTATAAACACGCCAGTCCCATTTTAACCAAAAACCTTCGGCACCCCGCACCATCAAGTAGTTTTGGTAGTTAGAAATACTGTAGACGAAAATACTGTGCTGGCAGACTATACTGGGAGTCTCAACAGTGCGATCTCGGGAGATTGTGCATTTGTTAATGTATATAGGGTGTTCCGTATATGTGTGTTCTGTATATGCGTGTATACAGGGTGTTCCATAACGTAATACCAACCCAAAATTATATTTTTTTAAATATAACAACCTATATTACGGCACAATTTTGAATTCCTCGCAAAATTTTACGACAATGAAAAATAACATTACCTACCTACCCTAAACTTTATACGATTTGATTTATTGGCATTTTTATGGAAAAACAGCCGTCTAAGAAAAATTGTATCTCAATACCTGTTTTACACCTGCTCTTTAACAACGACTTTATATCAGCTTCATACGTTAATAACTTGTTTAGCACAGCTTTTCATAGCCTACAGGGTATAAGTAAAAATTTTATTTCAAATTATAATATTAAATTGCAGATGTGATCAAATGCTTTGATTATTAAAAAAAAAACATGAAATCACGCGAGAAAACAGTAATTTAAGTAAATACTTAGCTGGTTTAATGATTAATGTAGGTGTAGAAGCACTTATTGATAGAAAAATCGATTTTTTATGAAGAAGATCTCTGCAATTGTTTAATTTAGCACTGGTGTGTGCTAGTACTTTTTTGTGCAGAATGATGCGTAGAATTCAAAAAATTAATTAGATACATGTGCCCAATTAAAAAAAAATAATTTCTGACGAATTTTGCTGTATTTTGTTGCAGATTATGACTACCCTGTACACAATTTAGATATGGTAGGTAATCACGCTAATAGAACGTTTCCTACGTAATCATAATCAAAGCGTGCGCAATTAAATTAAAAACAGGTATTGAGATATACAATTTTTCTTAGACTGCTGTTTTTCTATAAAAATACCTGTTATTTTTCATTGCCGTAAAATTTTGCGAGGAATTCAAAATTGTGCCGATATATAGGTTGTTCCATTTCAAAAAACATAAGTTTGGGTTGGTACTATCTTATGGAACACCCTGTATACACGCTAATAATTTTAAAATGTGTGCCTCGACGTTCTGTATATATGAGTGAAATCAGTTTTAAAATATCTTCATTAACAGAGGCACAATCTTCCGAGATCGCACTGTTGAGAACACTTTAAATTATAATTCTGTGATATGCACTGGTTTTGTGTTTATCGTTGCCAGGAATAAATGTACTTTAGCTGTCTGTCAAATCAAGTAAGGGGAGATATTAAAATAATAATTTGACCAGTTTTTGCCATCCTTGGTTTTATGAATGGTTTTATGAACGCAATTACTGCTAACGGTGGGGCAGAAAGGACGTTTCTCGACCAAAATGTTGCAACTTCCTCAGTTTTACATCAATTCATACAATATTTAATGTGCTCAACAAGAAAGCAACTACTGTTTAATATGGTATATAAAAAAATAAAATATTATTTCATTTATAAAAACATAATAAACTGATTGCTTTAGGCCCAATTATTATGACTTGATATTTAAGAGGTCGTGTACATCTAATGTTGTAAACTAACTAAAACTATTTACAAGATTCTATCTTATGTATATAATGTATATAATGTATGTAATCCAATTATTGAATACATTTGTGTTCATCTTATAAATATACAAAATTATGTAATTATCTTCCAAAAGTCACACCTAATGGATGGAGTTCGTGCCTCACTACTTAAATTACTCAGTAATTTGTTGTAGGTATATACACATTTATTATAAAACCACTAATGTATTTTCGGGGCATACCATAGCTCTGAATGTAAATATACAATATACGTATATGTAAATTGTTTTAGAGAAAACTAGTGCAAGAAAGCTCAAAAATAAAAAAAAGAAAACGCATTTGTTTTCTCTAAACCATACATAATTCATAATATCTACCTCTGCCAATACGTATCTTGTGAATTGAATCTACTGGTTTCCCAAAACGAAAGAGAAGCGTATTTTGTGGTTTCCTCAAAAACTAGTTTTAATTCAATTAACTATAATGAGTAATTATTAGGAATGGTTTAAGGGTAGAGGGTGTAGTGATCGTCACAGTAGTACCACATGCTCCATTGCATGCCATTATAAATGAATATTTTTTACTTTTGAAAATCTCAGGTAGGTCTGTGAAAACCGGACATTTCACTTTCGGTTTGCACCTTCAACAGAAGACCGGTCAATTCATTCGAATACCGGACGATTGGCAACCCTAGTTAGTTCTATGATCAGATATACTTATTTAAGAGACAAAAAATTGACAATTAAATCAAATAATTGCCCGATTTTTATTTCTCCACACTGTAATTTCCAGAGATAATATGACCAGGAAACTACGTGTGCAATAAACCGAATTATTTGACAGGTTGTATGCACTACCTTATTTCAACCACATGCCATTTAATGCCGTACCATGTTAAGAAACCTTAAAACGTATGTGCTCGTGTTACAGTAACCTATTCACCGTAACTATCACTCGATTGGGTGTATTCATGAATTTTCTATTTATGTAGCACTCCAAATCCATTGTCTAGTGATTTTATTGGACAAGGAAGGGATGGTAGCCCCACATTCAGACGGTGTCAATGTTTCCGACAACTCAGCGGATGTTTTAATGAAGCGATTGAAATGGTAGAACGCGGTGCATCCGTTAAGGAAGGGACACGCGAACGAAGATTTTGTTGTTGCTTAAAATAAACACAAAACCGTGTCGTTTTTAGGAGGTTTCTTTAAGGATATACTGATCACTGGGAGGGGGAAATAAGGCTGCACGGGAACATTTGGTACATTTTCGTGGGTCACTGATTTCATTAGAAGCGATACCGTGACGATGTGCCTTCTTGAACTAATTATGGTGACGTCATCCATTTGTAAACGGCAATTTGAACTCCACCCCAATATTACTACATTATTACTACCTGAAAGGTAGCACATGAATCGTTAATACAGAAAGCTAGATGCTTGTAAAGGAATTCATGCATTCCAACATTAGTGTAGGTAATTGATCTATGACCAATGTTGCTTTATGGATCTATATATAAAATTGAAATTGAAAAAAATAATCGATATTGAAACAAAAAAGGTAATATTCCTACATTACTACTCCAAAAGAGTACTACATACTTACTCTACTTACGGATTTGTCAAAATGTGGGCATAATTAGGTATTTTGGCATAAATCGAGCGAATATTGTTAATATTGTATACTTTCTAAGCTTATATCACTGCCTAGTTTGACTGAATGTAAACTCTATATCGGTCAAACAACTTTAAACAATAACAATCCTTTAAAATGGCCCTCAGTCATGCTACCTCTGAATGTAATAGTGAAAATATTTTAGTTTTTGTTAAATCAATATTATTTTCCTCGAGATTACACGTCTATCATGTAACTTTGAAGACTTATATACATAGTACTCCAGTACCGAATACGAGATTTGTGCACTTGACTAACAGCCAATAGATAAATAGAAGGGAACCGAAAGGTGTATAGTTAATAAAATTGTATTATAAAACGCTGAGCTTTGTTTGGTGAAAAATAATTCTAGAAACTATATACGTTATTGATTTCATATAAAATGCTCCAAAAATATAAAGTCAAGGTTCTCTACAATATACATAACTAAAACTAACTTCAATAGATCTACGATACTCGACAGAATTTTTTACGGCTGCTATATATTTTTCGGGTGTAATTACAAGATTGAACGTAATTGGACTAAATCGATAATAACTGGGATGGTCATAATAACGCATTGTCTCACTGTAATTACATCTAATATAGGGTGTGCGCTCTTAATAAAACCAAGTCACTAATGTACCAATTAACTTACTAAAACTGGGTGTTCTCGATTAATGTTTAAAAGTAAATCTCGCCTGTGGATTTGCAGAAGTAATATAATTGTCAATTCATATCTTCTTGCACGCTAACTTTCTGTTTGGTTTGAGTTTAAATTGTGGCACTTTTGATATTGAGCCAAGTCTGCACCTGTTTATAATACTTCCAGCCAAAAGCCAAAAACAGAGCTGCAGGTTAAGGGCGTACCTGGAGCACAATTTTAATCTACAGGATTGTGATATAGTGCCGAAGCAAATTATCGCATACATAATAAAATTGAATTTAAACTAAATCTCGAAAAGGGCAATTGACAGTTGTAGATGAGTGGTTCCAGTTCACATGTTTGGGGACATATACTGAATAGTACACTCTTATTTTATTTATTTTGTTACTATTAGTACGATTGTACGAATATATACCAACCTAATTTTAGGGTTTGTTGTGTGAGTGATGCTAATGTATCTAAATCCAATATGTTTCAGTATTATAGGCAATACATTTTTCGATGATATAATATATTGTATTTTCATTTATTCTGGTTTATCTGATGTGACCAGAAAAAGTTTTACAATCGTATTAATACAATGTTAAAATAGGGAACAATATTATTACATATATATATGTACTCACCTGTTTCATTAATACACCATAATACATTGTGCACGTATATTGTTAAATTACACTTGGTTAGTCAATGCATAATAGTAAGTAAAATAGTTAGATTTTTAATTGTTTAATGTTTTTCGTTGGGGATATGAATGCTTACCTCAAAGGCATTGGAGTAAAAATTCGACCATTGGCAGCGATTGAGAATAACAAAGTACCCTTTATGCAGGGCAAGTTTAGTGGCGGGAAGTGCTGTCCGCCACTGAACTTGTCCAGTTTAGCCCATAGGAAAGTAACTTTCACCTTGACGGCAAGTGACAAATTGAATTTGGAGACCTGGCAAGTTTACTGGCCGAGTTTTTAGTGTTGAGGTTTATTGTTTTTACTTTATCATACGTAGTATATAAAGTATTGTAAAGGTGTCAAAACAAAATTTAGAGATTTCAGCGGAAATATGTCTTTTTGGGTCTCCTGGACATTTTTGACCATTTTTGACATTTTTGAGGGACAAAAAATGTCCGTGTGTGTGTGTGTATGTGTGTGTGTGTGTGTGTATGCATGTGTGTGTGTATGTATGTGTGTGTGTATGTGTGTGTGTGTGTGTGTACCCGTTTCATATTTAGACGTTTCATAACCAAACTTAGAGCTGAAAAGCTTTCTGTTGAAAAGGGTCCAAAGGAACTGGAGGTTTAGTCTTAGCATTTTTGAAATATTTTGCAAATAAGCCGCTATTTCTGGAATTTCGTCGAAATAGTTAAATAATAAATTAAAGTAGAGGAAATTCTGAATAATTTATGACTAGGACATTTTTGGGTAAAATTAATAGTTTAGCTGCATGAGCAAATTCTATTTCATCGAGATCGCTCGTACTGCATTAGCCAGGCTTTGTCAGATACTGATTCTAATGACAGTACGTAGTGTCAAACGCTGATGTTTTGACAATACCTACTGTCAATATAATCAAAATATCTGTCTAGTTCTAGTAGTTTTATTTTAATGCAGACATAGGACGATCTCGATCAAATAGAATCTCATGCAGCTAAACTATTAATTTTATATATGGTATGATAAAGTCATGTGCCTGGCCACGTCAGATTTTTTTTCTTGTCGGGTTAACCGATCAGATGCTCAGGTGCATGGTGGATTACGTGTGTGAGATGGGAATTTCATTGGTCATTATTGTAGTGTTAAATAACGACAACAAACACGAAAAAAAAAACACCCGGGCACCTTGGGAAAATAAAAAATCATTTTGACATAAATTTTATAGAAACTGGTTATCCTACTTTACAGGGATTTTCAATGCAAAAGGCAAGGAATTTTTTTAAATGCGGAAGGGAAGGATATTTAGCTATCCCTTTATAACAACTTAAAAATTTCAATAATTTTTAATTTTCATAAAACTCTCTATTTAAGGATTTTGTACAATTTTGAGTACATATATATCTATTAGTAGTAAAAAAAAATACTTAATATGATCAGATTGTACTTCCGCGGTCTGAGTCAATGATATATTGATTTCTGGGGGAATATATAAAGACCCTTCCCAACAGACGACAGTATCTTCTTAGCACTTAGTTTTATACTGAGTCCTGAAGATGCCTCTTGCAACAGAGGGCGAAACGTAGACTGCTTCAAACTCGTCAACGCGGTTTCTACTTGGAAATCAATACATAGAATACAATACTATCAATACAAATACATTATATGATTTCTGTCTGATTTCCTCTAACACGGTTTGAACATTTTTTGCATGGATTTTCTCAAAAACTATATTATTCATTCTGCCTTCAGATTTAGTTGTCCGGAAAGACAATAAATATAAATTTATTTATAAATTTTCTATTATTATTCTAATTTTTCTACCAGCTAAGGTGGTATAGATTAATTTAAAAAAATACTGTAACGCCAATTTAGATGATATATCGTTACATTATATTAGACAAAATTTTAATCGAAAAAGTATTTAAAAACCATTGATTTCCTATGCAATTACCATTAAGAAATATTGTGTGTATTATTACCTCTTGATCTCGTCTAATAAACGAAATGTTCGCTTGGACAGGTAAAATCCCTCTATATTCCCCATGTTGCTAATGCCCTGACAGTGCCATTACAAAATATGGATATCCTAATTATATATCTTGTCAAGGTATTCATCAAATACATTTTTGTTTCAGTGGCACCTCCACCAAAGGCACCACGACGCCCAAACCTCACTATAAACAACAACAACAACAACGAGAACGGTACAAAATCGTTCGGTCAAGACCTGTTCGGCTCATCTCCATTCGGTCCAGTCACTCCAGCCACCCCAAATAGGCAAGTGATATGCGCACAGCATTTAGTTCAATTATTAGGAATATAAGAATATAAGAAAATAGAAAATCTCTAAAAAGAATCATTTTTACACACAGTGCATCGAGTGCGAAGATACTGGACCCATTTGAAATGGGGGATTTTGGTACATCAGCGGCTAGTCAGCAGGACATCGAGAATGCTATTGGTTTGCTGGACAAACGATTGTTAGAAATGAAGGTAATATCTAGATTTCATACATTTTAATTTTTTTAATACTTTGTTTTTAGACCGGGTTTAGTCGCGGGATTAGTTTTGGCAACGATGATTTTTCATTGGAGAGTTTAGATCCACTGAAGAATTAAGGAGTTTTCTCTATTTGTCATATTGGCAACATTTTTTTTAGATACCGTTTACAGTGATTTTAATCCTAGATCATTATGTTAGTCCGTAATAATTAAGTTTGTATAATCTGTAATCTGTATTATTGTTTAAGTATTATACATAAATATTTTCTATTTAAATGAAATGTGCACTGTATTTGTTATGTATCAAATTTATATTTGTCTTTGTTACAATTAATATAAGTATTATTGGTATTTAGGATATACAATTTTGCTTTTATTTTTTCCATTTACAGAATATATACTTGTGGTATACTAGTATTGAAACTTGAGATATTGGCTGCAATAGTATCACAACCCAACATACATACTTCACTTGTCAAAAAAGTACATACAAGTATTTATTTAAAGTTTCTCGATATTATAATAATATAAGTAGTACAAATATTATGATATAAGTTCAAAAGAGTAAGCTTTCAAATCAAAGTAGATTAAGTTTTCAATCACTAGCGCGGGTATTATTCTCGCCGTTTTTCTTAAACATAAAATTCTATGGATATCGACGATCGGCGAAGCGGTCAAAAATATGCTTGTGCGTTTAAACCCTTATGAAGAAATACATAGAAAAAACAATACTATCATTACTGATATTGTTATCAATGAAGGCATTCTGTTTCTAACATGAGAAGCTACCTTACTATGTTACTATGTTCATAATGTCCATTCTACACTGAAACGTTTACAATTATGAGTTTATGACATGAAATTTGAAAAAGAAACAAATTTCTGCTGTGATTGAAAGAAAATAAGGGATAAACCTACGGTAAGTTGATAAAGTTATGAAGACCCAGATGTGTTGGAGATACATATGAGATAATATGACTAATTACTTACTTAGTTATCAAATATCTGATGTAAGGAAACCGTCGTAAGTTTGCTTCGATCAAAGAACGGTGATTCCAGTCCCAATGTACACAACAGAAACTAAAAATACACAAATAATCGCATAGATCCAGTAGTACAGTGAATTTCTCAAATAAAACTATTCACTTCGGCAAAATTCAAGATCAGCTGGATTTTTGTATACATCTTTGGTTGAGCAATACATATGATGAGCAAAAGTCATAGATGAACGAATTTATTGTTTTTAACATCATCTTGCATTCTATTCAGGGCCGGCCCTAAGCGGTAGGCAAGGTAGAAATCTACCGACGGCGGCAAAATTTAGGGGCGGCAAAATTTAGGGGCGACAAAACCAATTGAATTACAACAAGAAAAAACTAAAAATATTCCCTGAATCTAGGAAATAAAGGAATAGTAAAATAAAATCAAATACAACAGGAATTGACAGGCTTCTGGCCATTCCTATAATTTAAGATGCACAGCAGACAATAATAGGCAAACTTATATAAAACAGCTCATTAACTTTTTCTAAAGAATTAAGATCGGATGAATGCTTTGACAAAGTTATTTTAGAAGCTGAAGAAATATTACACAATATTATACACGATATTAAAATTCATCGCAAAATTATCGCAATTTTTCGCTTTATTAGGGGAAAAGTTTTGTCAAAAAATGCACTTAGATAAAAAGATCTATTTTTATAATGTGGGTTGGGCTATTTGAACTATATTTGACAAAGCCGAATGACGTACAAGTAATGTTTTTTTTTTCAAGGCAAGATATTGAATATTTAAATATTAGCCCAACATAATAATAATAATAAAAATAAAGTTTATTGAAATCAAATAGATTCAAGTACACAAAATTCATAGCCGATAATGTAAAACAATATAATATTCAAAAACAGATATGTGGAAAAAAATGTGGTAACAAAAAATAAATTTCAGGTCCAGTCGTCCATCATGTACTCCTCCACAGAGTAGTACGCCTTGGTAGCTAGGGTCTTCCTCAGTTCTCTCGTGAAATTTCTTGCGTTTAGAGCTTTCCAGTGAGGTGGTAGTTTGTTGTAGAAGATGAGGCCAGTATTTAAGGAATTTGTTGTTTTGAGACGGTTGTTAAGGAACGGTAAGGTTATCATTGGTGCGCAAGTTGTGGTGCTGCACGTCTTGTCGAGTTTGATAGGACGCGATGTTGGACTTTGTATCGATCAGTTGTGCAAGGATGTAAGCAGATGGGAGGGTAATTATTTTGGACTTAACAAACAGTGGTTTGGCGTGTGTTTGGGGAGGAAGATGTTCCAGGGCTCGAACTGCTCTCTTTTGCAGGGTAAAAATTTTTCTGCAGTGAGGCGAGCCACCCCAGATGTCGAGGCCGTATACCATCCTCGAGTGAAATAGTGAAATGGTACGCTGTTAGGGCTGCTCCTGTGTCTATTATCTTCTCGATTTTTCGTACGGCATAAATGACCTTTGAAAGGCTCTTTTCGAGGTGTTCTATTTGTGGTAGCCATGTAAGTTTTGTGTCCACGTGTACTCCAAGAAATTTTGCTGATGTGTTTATCGCTGGATCTACTCGTCTTGACGCTGTGAAAGAGATGGTTTTTTCATGGTTTAGCTTTAGTTCGTTTGCAGTGAACCAACTAGTTGCCCTCTTCAAGCTAACTTCTGTCCGAGCTTTCATTTCGCACTGATCTCGCGCCTTGTTTATTATTGTTGTGTCGTCTGCGTATAATGCTGTGAAGGACCCCATATAACTCGGCAAGTCATTCACAAACATTATAAAAAAGAGGGCCCCCAGAATCGATCCTTGGGCAACTCCACGACTAATGGACTTAACTTCGCTTTTATCGCCGGGTTGTACCACAAACTGGTGTCTGTTTTGTAGGTATGATCTTAATAGGTTTAAGCATGTTCCTCTGAAACCATAGTGTTCCATTTTGTCGATGAAAAGCTGGTGCGGCATACAGTCAAATGCCTTTGTTAGATCAATGAAGAGACATTCACTATGGTTCTGGTCTTCCATTGCCTCTTGGATCCCTGTCAACACTGCACGGAGTGCATCCACTGTGCTTAGTCCTTTTCTGAAGCCAAATTGACTTGGGCTGAAATAATTTTGTTTTTGAAAAAGTCCACTATCCTGTTCGCCATGGCCTCTTCAATGATTTTTGACAGGCAAGGAAGTATTGATATGGGTCGATAATTTCCCGGATCTCTCTGGTCTCCCTTCTTATAGATTGGTGTTACCTTTCCAATTTTCAGGCTATTCGGGAAAACTCCACACACAAAACAAGCATTCACAATGTCTGACATGGGGCGCGATATTTGCTCAGCCACCTCCTTGATCATTGTCATGTTCAGGCCGTAAGAATCAATTGTGTGTTTAGGTTTCAGTTTCTGTATGATCTGCTCAATTTCCGTTGGATTTGTTGGCCATAGGTATGCTGATTTTCCGCTGACTGGGATACGTTTGAAGGCTTCCTCCGGTGTTATGGGTTTTTCTGGTAGGTTTTTGGAGATATCTTCTGCGATGGTTGTGAAGTATCCGTTGAAGTTGTTACTTGATACTTTAGAGTTCGTATCTTTTTTCTTTGGTTTGCCTGTTTCTCTGTTAATGAGACCCCAAATAGCTCTCTGCTTGTTTGGGGCATACTCAATATGGATCATATTATTTGCCTTTCTGTGTTCTTCCCTCTTACGGATGTAGATCTTCTTGTAATTCAAATAAATTTTCAGATAATCTTCATCTGAAGTAGGTACATTTGTAAGCGTCGTACATAAAATGCACAGTCTCCCTCATTTGTAGGATCTCTGGGTCACAGTATTCACGGGACTTCCTTGTTTGTTGTCTCATTATTGGGAATGCTGCGTCATAATAGCCCAGCAGGGTATTTAAGAAACAGTCAAACGTAACATTTGGATCTGAAATGTCAGATATCTCGTTCCATATTTCTCCTTTCAGCAAATTTTTGAAGATTTGTAGATTTGATTAGCATAGATTTCGCTTGAAAGTGTCTGAGGAAACTGTATGGGGCTCACAGTTGATCTCCAGTAGTTGGCCTTCGTGGTCAGACAGAGCTAATGGAAGATTGTATGCTTTGCTGTAAGATACATTTGTGAATATGTTGTCTATATATACATGACCTTGATGTAGCGGTTATGCGGGTATCCTCAAAAATTGTTTGACTTAGCATAAAGCTCTCAGCAAGCCGAACCACTCGATTCACATTATAGTCTTTGGTCGTAAAATTTAAATTAAAATCTCCCGCCAGTATGGTTTCCGTCTTTATGTTGTACTTGTCGTGAATCTTTATAAGAACCTTTTCCAGAGTTTCCACCAAGACATGTATGTTACCTTCTGGTGCTCTGTAAATTGCGATAATCACAATGTTTTGATCCGGGAAGAAAGCTCCTGCAAGTTCGCAATGTTTTTCTATGGAGTAAGCGTTTATATCTTCTATTTCTGTTGCCTGTATACCCAGCTTTGTGTAGATACACGCTCCACCGTTTTTGTAATTTTTTCGGTAAAATATGCTTGTGAGAAAGTAGCCTTCCAGATTGTAAATTTGATAATTTGAGCTGTGCAGCCAATGTTCAGAGATGCACAGAACAGATACATCAGCCTGATGTGCTTCATGCGCTAAACAGACAGTTTTATTGGTTATCGACTGTATGTTTATATGTAGCACTTTGAATAACAGTAGTTTTGTCTGTTTGGCTGTCTTTTCTGTCTTTTTCCATGCGTGTTATGTTGGTTGTATCTGGATTGGTCTTCCCCGAAAATTTCTTGTGTCTTTAAAAGGGCGAAGTATGGTGTACTTAGGCCAGATACTTGGGTTGTAAATATCATGTAGTCTGGACGATTCTACCAGTATCTTAAATGCTGTAATTTGATTTGATTGTACTTCAAGTTTCTCCACGCTTTGGGTCTGTATCTGGTATCTCAAAAGATGCGTCTTAATTTGTTCTGTGGTCCTGGTAGGGCTCAGTCTTGAGACAAATATTGGCCTCCTACTTTCAACACCGGATATCATTAGGTTTTGGTCCGTATTGTTACCCAATATTGTGTTGGGCTTTCTTTTATCTTTCTTGTACGAAACCGTTTGGAATTGATCTTCCTCCTGGTAACGCACTTTCTCAGTCTTCGACTGTCCTAAGGGTATCGACGGCTGGATATCTTCATCTAAGTGGATGACAGTTTCTAACACGTCCTTGTATGTATTTTGCATTTTGGTAGTTTTCGATTGTTTATCTTTGTCGTGGTTTGTGTTATCATCAACATTGACTAAATGTGTTATTTTGGAACTTTGGTTCATTATTCATATAAGAAGTTGTACTGAATATTTCATCAATGTTGAACAATAAACCTTTACTTGAAATCGCGTTTAGAACTGGGTTTTAAAGTCAGTATAGTCCTTATCTTTTTTTGTAAACAATAATCTTTTATGAATTCTAAAGTTGTCCAATTTTATCTTAAAGACGAAAACAAAAATTCGTCAATATGTTTTATCGGCAGTAATATGAGAAACAAAAAATTTTTTAAAGAAATTTTTGTGCAAAAGATGCAAGTTTATTATTATCTAGAGATATATAGCGTTTAATAGTATATTATTTGACGAGCACATAACTAAGGATATTAATCGCGAGCATGAAGTTTATACGCGAGCCGTAGGCGAGCGTGTAAACATGCGAGTGATTTATATCCGTTGTGTGCGAGTCGAATACGACGTTTTATCTACGACTCATAAATTCCATTTTATATCAAATATTTTAAAGGTATTTGTCAATGATGGCGAGGCGAACTGTCAGATAACTATCTTCTACGTAGGTTTTGACATAGGTACTTTGACATTAGCGTTGTATAATGATGACAGTTCCTTCAAATAATGAAGTCATTATTTGAACGAACTGTCATTATTATACAACGCTAGTGTCATTATAATCATTGGCGTGTATAATGATGGGGATTATAATAATATATAGTCATAGATACGTCTGCAATGAACTTATTATGTATATGTGAGTCGTAGATAAATTTTGTTTATTATTGATGCCAATACGCATGCTTTGGCACCAGTTAGTTACCTTTTAAACCGACAATTTTGTTTTTTACTTGTAAAGTAAAATTTGAGAACGTTGATAAAGCTTCGGGGTAAAAGATGTTGTCCAATCAAGTTTCTTTTAGGCGTTTCTTACTGACTTGATTTGGTAACTTTTGCATTCCAGGCGCTTTGATCCGACAATTTTTGCTTTTTTTTTATGAATTCCGGATCCCGGGATTACAATAAATTGAAACCCGGGATCAGTATATTGTCCGGGATTCGAAAGCCCTAATACCTGCAACTACAGGTGTGGTGCAAATTAAGTATCACCTGAAGGTGTAAAGCAGCCCTTTTTTAAATATTCTTAACAATACACAAGAATAACAATAGTTTATATTTTATACTTTGTTATTTATTGATGGTTGCCACAGTTTTAAGTTTTCATTTGAAATTTCAAGTATCACTCATTATAAATTACTGTCAAAAACTAACTTTTCGGAACAAGTCAAAATTTTCGTATAAATCTTTTAAAAAATGATACGTTTTACTATAAAATTCGTGCTGATTACCTTCGTTCTCTACGTAGTATCCTACCAATTTGGTATGTGTGGTATTACATAGAAATATCAGAAAAAAATAATTACCCCCTTCGTAGGACAATGTTATGACCCCCCTGGCACAGCAAAATTCCCTTTAGGAGATGAGGCAATAAACAACGATATCTTAAACTGCGTAAATAATAAGGTGCAACAAGAAGACTTCAAAAAGTTTGAATCGCCCTGTACAAAACAGCAGACTGGTGATTTTAAGGTTTGTATTTTAAAACTTTTGAGTTTGTAATGTTGGCAGATCGTTTAAAAACCGAGCCGGCGAATTCATATTTCGTTTGTTAGGATCCGCACGTTGCTTGTGGGAAAGAAAAGCAAGAAATTCCAAACGACCCATTGTTTACAACTGCTCTCCTATCGCCCAGTCCGGAATTAAACTGCAAGAGGTGCGATCTCCAGATAACTGAAGACGGAACGGGAGTTAAAGTCCATTGTTATGAGTGCTACGATCTACCCGCCATAGAGGTATGAGATTGACAGATATAACCTTAGATTTGCAAGTGTAATCTATTTTTGTGTAGAGCAGTAATAAACGGGATATTGTGTATCTCGCGTACTTTTTGGAAATAGCTAACTACACGAGAGGCGGTTTGTGACAATCCCATGTAACGGCGTAATTGAATGAGTTGAATTTCGCAATATTAGGTATGTGTGCACTAATAGGTTGTTTTTGAAACTTTGATTGTCCAGAATTAGTGGTTGTCTAGGATTTGAAAATAAAATAGGTACGTGAATACCGTCAAATTATGTGACAGATTGCAGTCACAAGTTAACACAATTAGTCTAATTCCACCTGCGTTCTAGGTTAAGATGCTCCGGAAACTAGTGAATTTCAAATTCAGCAAGCATGGCTTCAACCAAATCATCAGGCGTGGCTCACAGACAATCACCAAAGTTGAGTTACCCGATGAGGGCTCCTCGGACATTGCAAACTTCAAAGTCGGCACAAAAGTGCACGGTTTTGTCGTTAAGGACGTCCAGACCATCAACGAGTTTAACATTACCGCCCTGCGTCTTGTCCACACGAAGACGCAAGCCGAATACCTCCACCTGTACAGAAATGACGCAAACAATGTTTTCTCGATCAACTTTCGAACCACACCTACAGATAGCACCGGACTCCCCCATATATTAGAACATACGGTTTTGTGCGGCTCGAAACTGTATCCCGTTAGGGATCCATTCTTCAAAATGTTGAACAGGTCCCTTGCTACATTCATGAACGCAATGACAGGCTCCGATTATACCATGTACCCATTTAGCACGCAAAACTTCCAAGATTATTGTAACTTGCAAAAGATTTATTTAGATGCTGTTTTTTCTCCGAATTTAAAACATTTAGATTTCCTTCAAGAGGGTTGGCGGCTTGAAAACGTAAACCCCAACGATATTAAGTCCAATATAATCATCAAAGGTGTCGTCTATAATGAAATGAAAGGGGCTTTCTCTGAAAATGAGAGAATCCTCGAGCAAAAAGTTCAAAATCTCATCCTTCCTGATCACACTTACGGAGTAGTGTCTGGTGGGGATCCTTTAAAAATCCCAACTTTAACGTGGGACGACTTGAAAAACTTTCATAAGAAATCCTACCATCCAAGCAATGCTCGGTTTTTCTCGTACGGTAACTTTCCTTTAACACCAACCTTGAAATATGTAGATAATGAATACTTATCAAACTACGAATTCCAAGATCCAAAAATCTCATATGTTCCTCCTCAGCCCCGTTGGGCGGAAACTAAAAAAGAGAACGTGACCGGGCGATTTGATAATTTAGGTGAACCTTTCGAAAAGCAAAATGCTTTAACAATTTCCCTGGCAATGGCTGATATTACGAATGTTGAAGATATGTTCCTATTGAGCTTCCTAACTGAGTTGTTGATTAAGGGGCCTAATGCCCCGTTTTATAAATCGATGATTGAACCGAATTTCTCTGGAGGTTTTATCCAATGCACTGGGTTGGATACGCAACCTCGAGATGCCATCTTCACTGTCGGACTTCAAGGCTTGAAGAAGGAGGATTTCGAAAAAGTCACGCAGATTTACGATTCAACCATTGACAGCGTAATCAGTTCCGGTTTTGATACGAAACACATTGAATCAGTTTTGCATCGATACGAGATCAGCGTAAAGCATGAGATGTCGAATTTTGGTCTCAATTTATTATTCGGACTGATCCCCACTTGGAATCACAACGGCGACATAATAAAGATTTTGAAAGTAAACGACCATATCGAGAAATTGAGAAATGATATCAAAGCTGACCAAAAGTTTCTGCAGAAGGCGGTTGAGAGACACTTTAAGAATAACAAGCATCGTTTGGTGTTGATGATGTCTCCAGATAAAGATTACGAGACAAAGCAACTCAGTTTAGAAAAAGATTTGATCAACGAGAAGATTGCAAATGTATCCGAAGCAGGACGTCAAGAAATCTACGAAACAGGCCTGAAACTCATGAAGGAACAGACTTCACCGCAAAACACGGATATCTTACCTACGTTAACCATGCAAGATATAAACAACGATGTCGAACACGTTCATACGGAAAAAACTAAAGTTGGTCCTGTCCCAACTCAAGTAAACTTGGTGAACTCGAACGGCATTACATATTACCGTGGCATAATAAACACTTCGCAGCTGACACCCGAACAGCACATGCTCCTTCCGTTATTCTGCTACATCATCACTAAAATGGGAACAAAAACCATGGATTATCGGGAATTTGATAATGTAGTGATGACCAAAACCACAGGTTTAAACGTTTCTGTTCATTTCGCTGAGAGTTTGTATCAGTTGCACGTTTATGAGCCTGGTGTTCTTTTGTCGAGTTATTGTTTGGATAAGAATGTTGAGGATATGTGGCACTTGTGGTCCGAGATCTTCAATATGAATGAATTAAAGGATGTGAAGAGGTTCCAGACGTTGACCAATTTGTATATGTCGAATCTGACGCACGGGGTGGCCGATAGTGGGCATTATTACGCTATGTTGTCTTCGGCTGGGTTGGTGTCAGGGGCAGCGTATCAGAAGGACCTGCTGAATGGGTTGCAGCATATTAGCTATATGAAGACACTGGTGAAGACTAGGAGGTACGAGTCGATATTATCCGAACTCTCCAACATTGCCAAGCTGCTCTTCGACAAGAATAACTTGAGGTGAGGTGTATTTTTATTTTAAGTATTTTAGGTTCGGTTTTCCTAATAATTTGAGATGTTAGTTGTCAGTGATTTTTACCTTTAATCTTTTTGCTGTGGCGGTACTTTTTTTGCCATTTACTACTATCGAACTTAGGATCATTCTGATCATATTTTCATGTGAAATATATTGCCATTTGGCGAATATTTTCGCCAAGAGCAGTAAAAGGATTAACCTGACGAAATTCTTGTTGATGTTGTAGGTTTTACATTTAATCTTTAGGCTGAGATATCTACCAATAGTGAAATGACAAATGTAAAACTTTATAATTTAGAATATTTAAACAATCCACAAAAATTGATTAATAAATGTATTGGAAGCAGCAATAATATTATGCTGTTGCTAATTCCAAATTATAATTATATCAGAAATGCCATCATTAGCATATGCTGGAATTTAAATTTAATCTATAATCTGAAACATTTAAAAACAATATGAAATGTTCTGGCCAAACTAGTTTTGTGGGAAATTCTTTTTTGATGTGATATAAAATTATTTCGCATGTTTATAGACTTCAATATTTTCGTACATTATAACCATTCAAAAGTTTATTTTTGTAAAATTTAAAAGTGGTATACTTGTTATTTTTAGGTAGATGTATTAATTTAAGAGGGCAAAATTTGATTTTATTGTTTTCACATTTTCCAACAAAATGGTGGAAAAAATTTGTGTAATTTTAGTTTACCTTTAAAGGGGGGATTCCGGTTTTTTCCTCAAAAATTACCGCCTTTTCTAGAATTTTTTATTGGCGACACTATGCAATAAATCAATTCCAAATTTGGCACAAATATTTATTAGCTTTTCAAGTATTCACAAAAAAAAGTAATACAGAAATAAGATGAATCACGCTCACTAGCCACCCGCGACCATGACACTGCGCGAAGATCCGCGGTCACTGGTTGGCATGATTGATTGGGCCACTCCAGATGATCTGAAATAAAAATGTCGAATAGCGGCCTACTTTATACATAAGTAGTTATCGTTTGATGAACCAGAAAAGAAAAATATTTATATTTGAGGAAATGGTGACTTGTTAAACTCAAAATATCGATTTTTATCAAAAAAATTGATAATCTTTTCTCTATGAAAACAAAAGTACATAACTTATTGCATTTCTGGTTCATCAAACGGTAAAGGGTGGTTACTGAACATTCAGTTAAAATTTAAAGTCAATCGGTCAAATAGTTTTCGAAGTATCATGCCAGCCGTTCCCGAAAAAACTGTTGCGAGAAAAACACGTTTAAAGATTCAAGGACAGTTTATAACGTGACATCGAGTACTTACAGTATTTTTCTGCTAATATGCTATACCATACTTTATTCCTTCGTCTACTTAGTAGAATTTATTTTGAGACATTTGCTCATTTCTACGCCTTGTTTGAGCTTATTTTACAGCCTCTAATGCACACCTCGACGACGTCAACAAAAGCAGTTTCTCGCGCACGTTTGCAAATATCTTCGTTTCTGTGCCAATAACGATTCCTATTGTTGTCATAGTTTAAAGGATGGCAGAAAAGCCTTTATTATAAATACCTTCTGTTGCACAAACCGCAATTTTGAGGTTTTGAGCCACGGTAAAGATGTTTGGGTGCGAGGCGCCAGACAGTAGAATTGTTTTTTTTAGTTGTTGTTTTGAGTGTCACCAACCAAATACTGTTCTAGCAACTCTTTCGACAACAAGTCGTTTTAAATCGGCTTGATGGCATTTTCGACATCAACAAGTGTTTCAATTCATCCATTTTCTCGGCTTCAGTTTTTCGCCATTTGCACCAACTCTGTGATCCCACAGGGCAGTACATATGCTCAACCACTTTGTTAGTATATTTCTCCATAAATATAGTGATCCTATACAACGGAAGTGTGACCTCACATCTTCCATATCCCGTCTCCAAAACCCAGCACTATAATTTTCTCGTCTTCCGCTGTCGACAATTTATCGGCACACGTACTAGCAAATGATTTTCTTTCACAAGAGTGCATTCTCAGAAAATTTTCTTTTTTTTGTTGTCCATCAGCACGTTTTTCTTGAGTGTGGCTTATTCTATTCATGACTGTTCACGAGAGAATTTCACAGTATAATAAACCAGACACTGCAAGATTTTTTGGCTTGAAAAACTCGGGCGGAAAAATTGTTGAGCGCGCGATGCGACCGATCCATGCGCTGCATATTTTTGGTACCTACACGCCGTTGGCTAATTGCTTATAACTTGGCTAATTTTGCAAATTTTGCCTTAAAACTTCGTACACACATTCTTAAGACCTTAAATAATAAAACAACGTACAGAAAAAAAAATTGATTTTTTTTCATCAGAAAACCGGAATCCCCCTTAAGGTCACCATTTTAAGAGTGTTGAATTACCCTCAGTATGACTTCTTCTGCCTGAAAAATGGTTATAGCTTAATTTTCTGGGACCAGATTATCATATCCAGAAAAAATTAGAGCATACTTACCTTATTTTAGTCGTAATTTTCATTTACATGTCATATTTGATTTACAGATGCTCCTTAAACATCCTGGAATCCAAGAAAGAATATATCATTCAAGGCTACGAAAAGTTTGTCACAAAACTCCCTGGCAATAAATTTGGAGTCCCGAACGAGACCACCTTTAACACTGGCAAAGTTTGGGCCCCGACAGACGCAATAAACTGCCACCATCACGTCATCAATGTCCCCGTCCACTTCTGCAGCAAGGCCATTCTCACCGTCCCTTACAAACGCCCCGACTACGCAAAACTACGCGTCCTTGGTAGGCTCCTCTCTGCGCGATACCTCCATCCTGAGATACGGGAGAAACGAGGAGCCTACGGCAGCGGAGCAAAAATAAACGCTGATGGAGTTTTTACTTTTTACAGCTATAGAGATCCGCATCATTTAGCAACTCTGGATGTCTTTGATGCAAGTTACAACTGGTTGCAGCAGGAATTGGAGAAAGTTTCGAATCAGGATATCTTGGAAGCTAAGCTTGGTGTTTTCCAGCAGGTGGATGCTCCTGTAACTCCTTCGAATAAAGGAATGCGGGAGTTTTTGATGGGAATCAGCCCGGATATCCTGCAGAGGCATCGTGCTGAAATAATGATGGCGAATAGGGACGGGCTTAAGCAGGTCGCGGAGAAATACTTGGCGAAGGATTTGCCTTCGCAGAGCAGCAAGGTTATCCTGGGACCGAAGAGCGAAAGTCTGAATGGTAGCACTAGAACCAATGAATTATGGACAACTGTTGAGAATGAATGAAGTATAATTGAAGATTGTTGTTATTTATGTTAATGATTAAAAATCCTCACTCTTTAAAAGGTCTTGTTTTATTTTTGCCTTTGGTGTGAGGAATGATAAGATCGGTGATGATTGTTTATTACATGGTTGTTGTTTTATGTTTTAAAACTGTGTTTTAAACGTCTTGTTTTGAGCTACTGAACTGCATTTAGAGGACCTATGTGCATTTGGCAGTTGTTTTATTTTGACAAATAAATATGTTAAAAGATTATTTTGGCTTTTGTTTAACATGTTCCTTGCTCCAAATCTGTTGTCCCCAGCCTATTACCTGCTGTCATAATTTACGATGAAGAAAGAAAACAAATTGTTTTAAAAATCCACAGCCTCCAATTTTAAAAACAATACTTTTTTGCAAATTGCGCCGTTTTAAAAACTTTCCAATAAATACATTGTGGTAATCACAAGAGATTTAGTAACCAAAAATTTGCTTTCAACTTCAAAGTAGAAATGTTCTGTTAGACTGGGGGGCCAAATTTCTAACGGTCGATGGTGGACGGCACTACAGGTGTTCCTAAATATGTAAATACGAAAAGGGGTAATTCATTGGCTTATTTAATGACTAAAAATTCATATAACGCTTCGTTGCCGATCTACAGGGTTTTGAAATTTCAAGAACTTTTTAGTTTTTTCTTTATAGCTCTTGTAATTTCTGAGATATTTAGCTCTAATTTGGAATATGGGTTACGCTGTAGGATTTACATCATTGGGCATACCAAATGGTTTTAAGAATCTACAGGGAGATATTTTTTCAGGGGTCATGCCCCTTTTCTTCCCATGAACTTTTTTTCGGTGTGCCCCTGGTGGATTCTAAAATACAAAATGGATTTTGTGTTTTGTTCTAAAACATTTGAATCTTTTTTAGCTTTTTCGTATTTACCACCGTTATCAAGAAAAAAAATAAAAGCTTTTCTGTGTTTCGCTAGATGAAATTAAAATTTTTTAAATAATTTGTCTAGTATGCCTTGGCATGATTTAGATAACCTTTTGTTTGTATTTATTTTGACATTTTATTCGCCACCAACTATTAAAAATTAAAACTAGGATAAAGAAAAAACTAAAAAATCTTGAAATTTCAACACCCTGTAGATCGGCAACGAACCGTTTGCGGACCTATGTTTATATGAATTTTCAGTCATTAAATAAGCCAAAGAATTACCCCTTTTCGTATTTACATGATATTTAGAAACAGCCTGTATATAGGGTTTATTATCATACATTAATACATTTTTAACAGGATGCTAAACTCAACAAAATCAAGGCCAATATGCTGGATATACAGGTTGTCGTTTTTTTTTATCATCACCATCATCACTTGAGAAAGAAATGATGAATCCAACCATGTATAAAACCAATATGGCGTCCGTAAGAAAAACAAAAGTTTCGTTTGTTTCTGACGAATTCATTGGCGAAAAAATTTTTAAACTGACATAATCAAATTGGAGACAAAAAGTGCCTGTATAATGTCAAAACGCTTTTTTGATTGGATCACAAATAAAGAAGTTATGACCATAATTCAAAAATTACATTTTTTGTTTTTTTCTTTCAAAATAGCTTGGGAACCGTTTGGAATTCAACTGATTTCCGAACAGATTATGAAACATCACATAAATATGCACTACTGTGTCCATTTGACTTTCTATCTTTAATATTAACAAAAGTACCCATACAATCCAACGTCCCGTGAGACACACTGTATAATAATAACACCCGGGAAGCTAAATATAATCATGAATAGTTTTGTAAGAGCCTTTGAAAGTCACGTATTTTAAGTTGGTTTTAAAGAACTGCACCAAAACATACTACATGAAAGTGGTGCGCTTTACGCAAGATCACGCTGCAGTTCGCACCGAGTGCGTGCAAAAATTGTATGAGTCGAAAACGCTATTAGTGTCTTCAATTAATCTTTAGTATTCGATGGCATCACTTAAATCCTGCGATGGACGGTATCATTAAGCATAGGTACAACTACTACTCGTTTAGCACACGTTGGACCTAACATACATGTAACTATGTATATCTTTTGCACCAGGTAGCACCGTTCTTCACCGACACTCGACAGTATAGGAGCGTCTCCACACTTTGAAATTCTTAAACTTACTAAGAAGGATGCTTCCGGGGCTTTTTGGAACTACCGATGAAGGACGACTTTTCTTTATGGTTTTCATCTGAGTCAACTTGCGAATTACATAATCCTTACTTTTATTTTGTAATGTTAAATGTTTTTTAGTCAAGTAGCGCTTCAATGCCAAAGGTTTCATGCTTTGATTTGAAACAATTTCAAAACAGGTACCACGCATTGAGGTCTAGGCTTATCGTTTACGTTTGTAAACGTGAAGCCCAAATTAATGCATTCTGGATCATATTTACTAATTATTTTCGGTACTTTGGAAGGAATATTTTTATTTTCATGTTTGCTCTGAAGTAGAGCTTGATCGAACGGGATTTTCCAATGTTCGTACGGAACATTCCATTGCCAGTAAAACCGTACACTACAAAGTTTCAGAATATAAAGAAACAATTTTTTTAAATCGATTACATGGGAACCGCAATTAAGTTATAAAAGTTCTCAAGACTGTTGAAATTTTTTGGATGTTGAAGAAATAAAACGTTTTTTAATTAAAACCCCAATGGAATTAAACGTTTGCAACCCATTATTAATTATTATCACACAGTTTCTAAGAAATCCATTTAGATGACCTATTTAGGGAGTTTTACTTCCTGTTTCAACGAAGTATCACCTAAGGACGCACTTTGTAAATGTAGCCGCCATTATCGGTACCTACGTCACAATGTAGTATATACAGATTTGGTTAGCTATTAGGCTCATCGGATTCTATAAATCAAATTACAAGACGAACTACAGTTCTTACACCTCAACAATATGATCTGACGTTCGAAATCTGTAAATATAAAATATCATAATCGTAAAAATGCCCAATTCAAAAAGACTTGTTATCTTGAATGGTAATGTTATGTTAATTTCACATATTACCTTCCAGCAATGTGTGAAATATTTATTTATTTATTTTTATTATACATAAATCACAACACAAATGGATTTGCACAATATTTTCTCAAGTCACAAGCAGTGTGCCATTGTGACACAATTTACTATTAACAGATATCCACCAACTGTTGATACATCCATCCAATACTCTTTTTTTCAGTCCTGATGGCAGTTCCAAAATCGTACAAGGACCACGACTCTTACTTTAATGATTGCTTAAAATTTCTAAAAGAATACGACTGGATTTACAATTACCCAAACACTCATTTACTAGTCAATAAAACGTTTGAGAAAATACCTACAGACTGGTTTCCATATCTTCAAAACCTTACAACTGAGAAAATAAACAAATTAGCACTTGGAGAAATTGACGTAAGATACAAAAATAATACAGATTACATATGAATATTACATAAACAAATTTTCAGGAATCGGCGCCAGAGGGATTCAAAGATTTATTATATAGAATCAGGGGTCTGAAGCCAGACTTTGAGATTTTTCACAAACCCGAAGTCTTTTCATTTCCGAAAAATGTCTCTATTAGCGATAAGAAGAGACATGAAATTTGTGCATTGGCTCCGTTCATACAACATGTTTGCAAAGAACACAAAACGTCAAAAGTCATCGACGTTGGCTGTGGCATTGTAAGAAATTATTCATCATACAAGATAGTGACTGTAATGACAGCTAGATTCAAAACAGATGTTACCAAAAGTAATCTTAGCCAAAATTCTATCACTATTTTTTATTATTTTTATACTATATGTATCTACTGATGGAATATTGTAGGGTTATCTTTCTCATATTCTGTACGAAAAATACAAACTCAACATATCAGGTATAGAGGGATGTCCAGAAAAAGTAAAACTTGCACAAGAATACCAACAAAAATATTACAAATCATCAACTGACGACGTCAAATTCCTTCGACATTTTATTACTGAAGAGTCGCTAACTCTTCTAAATGAATCTGCTAATAATGGAACTGTGTGCATTGCTGGTCTACACGCTTGTGCAGATTTGAGCATAACAATTTTAAAAATATTTGCCGAAATGAAATCCTCAAAGTGTTTGGTCGTTATGCCTTGTTGTTACCACAGATTAAAATTGACGAGTTGCACCGACGTCGAAGATACATTTGAGAACTTTCCGTGTAGCGACTTATTACGATGGAAGTACAACGACATGAGAGGCAGTTTGTTTTTAAGAAGGCCGTTTCTGAGATTGGCGACACAACAAAGTAATGCGTCTTGGAGAGATATGAGCGAGGCAGGGCATGATGTTCACGCTAAAAATTGCTTATTTAGAGCCATTCTCCAAGAGATTGCCGAAGAAGGTTTGTTTTACTTTTAACTTTGCTTGGGCGGTTGCTTGGAAACTTTGTGGATATTCGTGACATGAACGTAAATTGCTTGGGTGTTGTTTTTGATTATTTTAAGTTTTACTTTTTAGATTTTTGGTAATATTTATTTTATGAAATTGAATTAACATTGTGGCGCATACGTATACTGTTACTGCTTTACTTTTTGATGTTATCTATTAATTATATATTATTATATATTAATTAAATAGTAATATATATATATATATATATATATATATATATAATTTGAAATAGTTAATACAAGATGGCGGTATTAACTATTTGTATTAACTATTTCAAATTTTCATATCAATATATGCAGGTTTCTGCGAGAATTAACATCCATTATATATATATATATATATAAAACTTTGAAATAGTTAATACAAGATGGCGGTAATTTTTTAAGTTAAAAAACTACAGCCACGCCTGGGATTCGAACCCAGATATACGGATTGCCGGTCCGACGTTTTACCAATTAGACTAACGTGACCTATGACATACAATAGGTTAATTTTCACTAAAGAGATATGAGTAGAAGTTTCTACCTTTAGACACATTTCAATTGTGACACCTAATGCATAACACAAATATTGGGTGTGGAAATAAGAGACCTCTTCAATCTTTGCAAACACGTTACGTCCACTCATTCAATCAGTTGGACAACATTTTTGGGTGTGTGAAGTCTGCTTCTAGCGTCGGTTGTGGATGTATCCCTTCGTAAAATAAATTAATAAGACAAACCTGGAAATTTTTAATTTTATTATGCTTTGGTATCGGGTTTAATAAGTACCGTCTCTGGATATGAGAATAATAATAGAATTAGTTCTAGGTGATTGTAGGATCTAACCAATAAAAGAAGAGTGCAAGATGCACTGATGCACTTTTCACTCGCAAAATTCAACAAATGTAATTGACATGGAATTACATTAATACATTCATTAAATAGGTACATAATTAAGTTCAGAAAACAATTCATGTACTAAATTTTGGAGAAATATACCTAATATATATATATATTATATTAGGGTTGCCAGGACCAAAAATTAACCTCGAATTAAATTATGCATTATAATGCAGATAATGCAGGACAAATCCCAAAAATCCATGATAAACATAGAAAAGTACGTACATACCTATACATTTGTATATAAAGTTGAATATCCGGTTCAATTCAATTCGTATTTTTTATTCATCAAAATTTGTTTTTGGTAATGGCCCATATTTCTTACTGATTTTGATAGAATGGTATTTATGGTAGTGTCTAGAGAAATATCCAGACAAATACATGCATTTTGTGATTGGAATGCAAATATAAGGGTTGGGTTATTTGAAGACGAATCCAGACTCAAAATTTCCAAATTCACGTATGGTTGTTGAACAAAGACCAAATGTAAAAAGAGTGATTGTGTAAATTTATTTTAAGAGTGATTGTGTAAATTTATTTTATTATTTTTTTAATTTTGTCTTTTTCTCGAAATTGTTCTTATGTAAAGTCATATTTTTTATACCCTACCATTGGAACTACCAAAATTCCCAATATAAATATAGGGTTACCATTAAAAACAATGTGGATGACGTTATAAGTTAAAAGTATTTTGAAGGTATATCAAATTTTCTATAAAAATGTGTATTTTGATCATCAAATATGGACGTGCCCGAGAATTATTAAAATAACAAATAGCTTCAATTTGAATGAAATTGTTCCATACTTTTGCAGTTTACTGTGTACCTAGCCGTAGTATGATATCTATTTATAAGGCAAAATTGTGGCCTTCTTCATTTTTTTCACACTTGATGAACTGTAAGAATGGTTCTAATGTTCGAACATAAAAGTCATCGGTGACAAACATACTTTTGTTGTTATTTTTGCTGTTTTTTATTACAGATATTTGGGTTAGGTAGGTATACGGATTAATTAAGACAATTCAGATCCATGCTTATGCACTTCAGAAGAAATAAAAACTGCATCATGAAGTTTACTGACAATTTCAAAGTCAAAGTATCATCATTATTTGACAGTTACATAGATAAAAATGTATAAAAGTGTTTATGAGTGTAACGTATTGGGGGAATCTAAGTCCCATGCTATGCTGTGATCAAACATGATCAAAGGGATCTCTTGTGTCAAAGCTCAAAGCAAAGTTTGGCCAAAAACGTTTACTCTTTCACATGAATGTAGTGCTAAATGTAGTTCCCACAAACTAACACATCACACAGATTAAATGTCCATTCTGTCATTTCGGCAATGGTCCCAAACCTCATTTATTATTTAAAATTATATTTCTTTTCTACACGTGAACATTAACTACCTTAAGTTTGTGAGTTTTGTGGAGTAGAATAGTCCTACTAATACAACATGTCTTTACATGTCCGTGATTAATTATACAGTAGCTTTCATTATATGCTATTCTTTGTCCACCACTTTTGTGTTATTTCGGTAATGCCATGCTTGAATCTGCTTACTTTACACACCACAACCGTGGATGCGCCAATGTAGGGCGCAGTAGTTAGCATTAACGACGGTACACCACCGTTTGATTGGGAAGTACTTGAATTTGTATGTCTTTTGACATCAATATGGTAGTTAATGTTACATTTTAATAAAACATGCAATATAAGCCTGAAAATATTCTCACTTTTATTCTCAGGTATTATCATATCAGAAGGCAGTGTCGTTCACTCTTACCTACGTTGTCATTTCGGTAATGCTTCCATATTACCGCAATGACATATTCAATTTCTCTCGAATGGCCCGACTGCGCAGTATAGAAATCGGAGCAACATTTACTTCCTTCTTTCAAAAGTGCCCCCGTTGTTTCCAAATTTCGAATCCCTATCTTGGAATTATAGCTCGAGTAGGTATGTGAAAGAGTATGGACGAAATTGGTGGAACGCCAATTGCTTTATTTTACAAGGGAATTATTTTCCAATCTTTAATAAACTGTTTTAATGACATTTGCTTATTTAGTTTTTGGTTTTAACATAGGCTTTTGAATACAAAAAAACGTACATTACATATTAGAAATATGCGTTACCGAAATGATTTCTTTAATTATAGAAATATTAGAAGTTTTTTCAATTCTGATCGATGCATACAATATGTATGTACATACGTGTAATAAGTAACTTCGTATTTTACAAATATATATATTTTACAAATTATCCCAATACCTGGCACTAACCCTTATAATTTAATTTAAATAAAAACCTCGTCTTCTTTGCTGTTTTGTATTAATATACTCGAGACATGTTTGGATCCTAATAGATCCTAATGGATCGGGAATCTACAAATGAATTAAAAAATCTGATGTGGCCGGGCACCTGACTTTATCATACTATATATAAAATTAATGGTTTAGCTGCATGCGATTCCATTAACCATTAACACAAATATATTAATTAAAGAAAGTACACATTATGAATTAACATAATTTCAAATGATATAAAACAAACGGTGCCTTGCGCAGTGGGCGCTTATCCGAAATTGTATTTACAGATTTCAAATCTTTACGATTTACCCGCCAGTGAGTGAATAGCTTGGCGGGTATATTTTTAAAAACAAACAACGATAAAACAATAAACATGCTTTACTAAAATATTTAAAATAACGTAAAACGTTTTGATCTAAATAGTATTGAATAAAACACAGCAAGCACGCACACGCAGCTACCGCCACCGCCTTCGCCGTCTCCTTCGTTGATCGGGCTCAACGTCATTTTCATCGCTGACGTCCCGCTCAGCATCTATTTGCAGAGGTCCTGCATCCGCTTTGCCTTCGTGCTTGTCCCCAGGCTGTTCAGGTGGTTCCGGCGCAGAGCTATTGTTAAAACATCACCGTATGACACTGTCTGTCATTAGTTCTGTCACAGTTCTGTCATTAGAATTAAAATCCTGGCTACTTAGTTTTAAGGCCGACACGATTTTACCAAAAAATGCCATAGACATAAATGATACAAAATTTCCTCTTCTTTAATTTATTATTTAGCTGTTTTGCCGAAATTACAGAAATGGCGGCTCATTTGCAAAATGCTTGAAAAATGCTTGGAGGAAACATCCAGTTCCTTTGGACCCTTTTCAGCTCTAAGTTTGGTCATGAAACTGCTAAATATGAAGTTTCGTCCCGATACCTTTAGTAGTTTCTCCGGAATCGTCGCCACAAAAATCGGGTACACACACAGACATTTTTGTACCTTGGTCAAATATGTTCAGGGGACCCAAAAGAACATATTTCCGCTAAAAACTCAAATTTTTTTTTCGGCATGATTACAATACTTTATAATACTGCGTATGATAGAGTAAAAACTCAATCTGCTGAACTTAATTACGAGACTTAATCTAAATTGGGTTACAAACTGTTGTATTTTATTTTAATTTGTATTCTAGTGATAGAAACTACTTACAGTCAATTTGTAGAGTCTAGGTGGTCAAGATTGAACATTGTTTGGTAGCTTTCAGTATTATAGAGATCTTAGCGAACGAGATGGTGGACGTATGAGCTTGTATGCCATGCGGAATTTTAACCCTATTTTGTACATTGTATTGCGTGTGTATGCAACTGATGTAAGTGGTGTTTATTGTGGTATATTAGTCCATTTGTTTTGAATTTTAAATCGCATTTAGGTGAGTTAATAATTAATTCTGTTTGTGCGCTTCTGTTTTGTCTCTCTATTTCCAGCTGCTCTAGTATGACCATCTTTACCACCCTTTACTGCATTTATGGATTAATTTGACGTTTTAATAATCTATTTTGTGTCCAGTTTGTATAGCATGTTTGTATACGTTTGATGTTATTTTATTAGCGTGCTCCGTTATTCTCGTAGATTGAGATCTTCCTGTCTGTCCCACGTAAACTCAGTTGTAATTAGTGCAATTAATAGAGTAAATACCACTTTTTTTCCATTTTGGTTTTGCTTTCATATTTATGCTCAGATTGTTTAATTATTTGGGTAGGGTTACTATATGCTGGTGTTATATTTATATAGCATATTTATTTAATGTTTTTTGTAACTTTCTATTCGTATTGTTATATGTATGTGAATGGTCTGTAGATTTGTTTGTTATTAGGTATTTCGTTTGTGTAAAGTGGATCTTGTGTTTTCTTTGCTCTGTTTATTATAGACCTGATACTTTTTTAAGGAAAACCATTGTTTTCTGCTAATTCATATATGAATTGTAGTTCTTTAGTTTTTGCTTCTTTAGTGATTGGGTATATTAGTAGTCTACATTATAGTTGTCTGTTTATATGATGTTACCGAAGCTATTAATAAAAAACAGCAAAGAAGAAGAGGTTTTTATATAAATTAAATTATAATCTATACTTTGCAATATGGATGTAGCCAATTACTTGTCCTTATGTTTCTAAATTGACATAGTACTAATTAATGTAGTGTTTAAAGATTTTTATCGACGATGTTATCATAAATCGTAATCGGTTAAAAAAATCAAAATTTTTATCTTTCATATTTTTAAACTTTCAAGTGTTATAATCCCCTGAAACTGTTTTTGATTCTCGCAAGTTTTATGATTTTATAGCCTATCGTATTCTTCGGTCGAAATTTCCTGCATTAAGGCGGCGCAAAGCGATGTTTTTATTCAAATGATAATTCTCGGTGACGCTTTAAAATAGGAATGCGAAATTTGGATACAATATCGAGAACGAATATATCTAGGTGCTTGTGTTTCAATGAATTCATATAGAAAAGGAGTTTTAAAAAGTCTAATGTTTCTACCTTCTGGTGTAGAGTTAACAACAACGATGCAACCATAGCGTTTTTCTAGAAACACGATCTTTCAAACTGGCATGCGCGATTACTTTTAAATCGTGTAACGGATGAAGTTATAATTTTTTTTAAATACGCTAATAATTATCTTAAAGAAAATATTTTATTTGGAGGCTGAACCTCATAATAAGTAAAACAGCAATCATTTTGTCAATTTTAATCTTTTTTAACTAAATGTTGGTTCAGTCTACAACTAATTTCATCTAGATTCAAGGCGCTTTTGAAATTTTTTTCTGGTTAGTTTTATAATAGGAGCTATCGTGCACGTCGTTAAGGAAAGTCCGCCGCGCAGGGCCTGATACTTTCTATAACAGTATCCACTTCTTGCGTATAGTTTTTTTCTGGTACAATTTTTTGTACTCTAAAGTATGATAAATAGCAAAAGAAAAAATATTGATATCTCTTACAATTTGTTTGAACATCTGTTCCAAAGTTGAGCTACATTTCAGGTCTCTACATGAGAACATCCTCTTAAATCGGCACGAAACTAAGAGCAAGATTAGCAAGTAGATACATTGCTTAATTAAGTTATTTGTTCCTAATAGATGTTTGTTACCCGCACATGTGTTTAGCATTAGATGAGTACCTGACTAATCCCTCAACAAGCATTTGCATTTAGGAATGTAAAGGATGAAGTTATTGGACACTTGGGCATGTAAACGCCCTCTAATGTCCCGGCAACCTCTGTAGCACAGTTTCCAGTTTTCAGTTCCAATCTGCACCGACTAGATGTCGCTATTGGTATAATTAAAGCTGGACCTGCATATTCTATATTTAGACACATACATTCATACAACTTGTGTTATTTAGCGAAATGTACTCCGGAAACGTAAGAGTACTTTACCTAATGTTTATATTAATTGAAACTAATTTTCAGTCATGTAGGTGAATACGATGATACCATTTATTTTGTAGGTACATAGTTTTAGCTTGCAAAGGTCGGGACGAGTTTATACATGGCAGTTATATTGGAGTCCTAACAAAAACCTTAAATTTGCACCCTGTCAAGTTCCGGGAACCTTCTTATTCTTAGGCAAAGGTGATTGCTCAAACAGGCAGCCGAATATTTCAAATACATAAGTAGTACATTAAGTATAAACTATAAACATTTCCCTACCATCTAACTGTTGTAAGCCACTATTTTGTCTATTGACTAGACCTGCTATACTTGTAATAGCATCCACCAATTAGCAAAAGATTTGATTCCCAGTCAGCACAAAAACATTTCAGCGATGTTCCTGAGATGTTGAAGTCACAAATTGAACATCTTGAAATAGATCCCAAAACAGTCGCCGAGATGTCGCATAATACGCCTATGTCCCTCACATTCAACTTTAAACAGCTAATCGCATAGATGTTAACAAAGGACATTTGTGCGATGTTCAACTTTGGACGCGTTTGGAATGTGTTCCTATAACGTCGCGCAGATGAATGCAGTAAACATTCATGTTATATTAGATTTTGACAGTTATGAGAGTTTGTTAGGGACATATAGATATTCTGTCATAATCTTATAATTACATTTTGACGGTTATGCTCTCTAAATAATACTAATATAATATGTGTATGCAGTAAACATTCATGTAATATTGCATTCTGACGGATTTACCTGCCGGCACTACTTCGTATGCGGGGCTCAGATTTTAAGCTGATTAGGAATAGATACTACACCTTTTCCTGCTGTTATTCAGAAAGTACCAATTGATATTCATCTATTCCGATTTAGTATCAGAAAGTAGCAGTTGTTATTCATCTATTTCGAATTATTTTCAGAAAGTAACAATTGATATTCAGAAAGTAGCAAATGTAATTCAGAATTCTCAAGAATTTTTTAACGAACTTCTCTATACAGTGGGTCGCATACAGATCAAATGGATGTCACATGACAGAATGACAAAGCGTATTTTTATATCATGCACGCTAAACAGAGACACATAGTTAAAATATACAAAGTTATTCGATATTTATATATATATATATATACAGTGGGTCGCATACAGATCAAATGGATGTCACATGACAGAATGACAAAGCGTATTTTTATATCATGCACGCTAAACAGAGACACATAGTTAAAATATACAAAGTTATTCGATATTTATATATATATATATATATATATATATATATATATATATATATATATATATATATATATATATATATGGGTTTAGGAATGCCGAAATCAATAGCCATGTATGAGCTTCTTAAACAATACTATTTATATGTTACGTATCGCTTTATTCAACTGATTGACTGGAGTGACTAGACTATTGCTAGTAGTTTAATAATTTTGTAGGATCATTACAAATTTCTTTTTCTGCTTGTTGACATTATGATATAATAATATTTTTGTACTGTTATTGTTCCTCTCTTATAAAAAATACTGCATTTTTATTTTATTTACTGCTCGTGCTATAGTTTTTTGTTGTCCTCACTTAAACTGCTCTGTAAAGATAAACTCAGCAACAAATTTGAAATATAAAAAAATAATATTGAAGAGAAATTTATTTAATTCCAGGCAACTGGTCGATAAAACGATTGAAGAGGAAATCAGGCAAGCCATCATCTACCAAAGAATTTGACGCCGAATCATTTGCTCAAAGTTTATCTACCACACACTTGTTTCTAACACAAGAAAACACATCTGTCGATTATAAAATAATTCAAAGCAAATTCTTAGTGAAGTGGTCACAGAACAAGGAAAACTTGATCCTCACCGAAGCTATATCCGCGCTGCAGACTGTTTTGCAAGGTGTATGCGAGAACGTTGTGCTACTGGATAGGGTCGAGTATCTCAAACAGAGGGGGTTGCACGCCACTGTATACAAAGTCACGGACGATCGGTTGTCGCCTAGGTGCTTCGCCTTAGTGGCCACCAAACAATAACGCAGCAGCTAGCGAAGAATGAAAGGTGAGTTATTTTAATTATTTACTGTTAAAGTGGTGAACAGTATAAAATATCCATGATTTTTTATATGGTCACTGTTAACTTTGTGTCGTAAAAGTTGTGTTAAAGATAAAATATCGCCTTGTATTCTGTAACATGATATTTTACATTGGAAAAATACAAACCCAGGTAGATTTTTGTATACACCTTTGGTTTGACATAACAAATAATGTGCTAAAAGTTCTCATCGATATCATGGCAATGAGCGTTATTTTCAAACTACTAGATCTTTTAATTCTCTACATAAATACACGTAAAACTAACAACGTATTTTTATGATGGATAACCAATTGACATCTAATCAATAATTGACCGCTTCTCAGTTGAATTCTTCAGAAGAAAAAGTATTATTATTACAGGTTTAGGTCCATTTCGGCAAATAAAAGAAGGTAGGTAATAACTATTATAATTAGTAATAATATTAAATTAAAATAAGACAACTCTTCAACTTCTCCAGGTCATATCACGGAAATGGTCAAATTTGAACTACATACTGGTGTTTTTTCTAATTGTGCTTGTTGTTGAAAAATTGGAACCACTTGGGAGAGGCCTTCATCCACGGGAGGCATTATCCGTTTATATTGAATAATTGATACTAATTGATACTGGTGAATTTATTTCTTTTATTGTTTATTTCATTGTTTATTTTATTTGATACTGTGATTGTAATTTAATATAAATTTGTGAATAAATGCTATAATAAATGCTATAATATTAATATTGTTTTCTTTTTATTATAAAATATTATGCTCTACCATGTTTTCAAATACTTGGGACGCGGAAAGAAACAGCCAGCGTTGTTAACATATCTCCCTGTTACCTTTTTCAGACTTACCTGCATCTTGGAATGTCCTCGTACTCAATTGATCTAGAGACTACGTCCTAGAGTGACCACCCGTCCCGAATTGAGCGGAACCGTTGCAGATTTTGAGAACTTGTCCCGCCGCATAATGCGAACCGAATTTTGTTCCGCATTTTAACAGTAATAGAAATATTGTACATAAAGTACAAAAAATACTTCGCTCCAAACACTAAAATAAACATTGTTTGTAGCAAATAAATATATGTAGTTGAGTGTATTTAGTTGAGTCAATATGTGCAAGACACCAGGCATATTAACTGTCATAGTGTTGCCATGGTAGTGTCTGTTAACTTCCTACTCTGTCGTATTAAGGAAATATTTATAAAACAGTTAGTGAGATATTTTCTGTTCCTTTATCGACGAATACCGGTGTCCATTGCGATTGCAAAATTTTAGCGTCTTCCAACTTTGTTTATCTTCTAAATTATCGGCGTCTTGGTTGATAAACTTGATAAATATGTGACATTTAGTGATACTGATGTTCGCGTTGTCTTTTCAATCTACCTTCCTTGCATAAGAAGTGAAAAATTGTCGAAATTAGATGGGATGTTTTTATATTTTGTAATCGCTGTTGATTTTGCTGGACTGCTTGCGTTTTAAATTCCTTTTGGGCTTGATTGTCGGTAATATTGTATTCAAACTATAATGACCCTTCCTAGTACATCAGTATGTACTTCCTAGTACATAATTTAAATGTGATCTGAGCGTCCCGTCTTGGAGTATTGAAGACTTGGTCATCGTAGTATAGGTATTTTTTGTAGGGATTTAAAAGATATTTAAATGCTAGTAATCACGCTCATTGTCGTTCGATAAATAGAAAGCAAGATAAACCCAATTCGGTCATCTTTGACCGTCAAGAATTCACGACGCAGTCACAATAACGATGGGGACCTTTTACACGTTAGCTATTCGTAATGTCCAACTAAAGGTGCATGCAAAAGTCCTGCAGGGTTTAATTGTTTCCGAAGTGAATAACTTTATTGGTCTAATGCAGTGGTTCCCAAACTTTTAAAATTTTAAATTATATTTACTACTGTTACCACCCAGAATACCGGGTGGTTAACGGTTAGCCGAGCGGTTAGCTAATTTTTAGATGTTAAATAAACAGGTGACTTAAAGTGGAGCAGAAGGGGTTGGAAGATTTATCTCTTGCGAATTTTGATGTTTTTATTCGAGATAATAGAACTGCACTTACCGTAATCTTAATCAACCACACTAAGCTTGATAGCTAATCTCTTTCACTGGGTAAATAGGAAAATTCAACTTTCATTAATAATAATAAAACAGCTAAGGCGAGGTTCAGATTAAAGTAAATATATTAAAACAAATTCAAAAACAAATAAGACAGATTTAAATTAATTTGAGTACATTCAAATGAAGCATAAATTTCCCCAAAGCTACAAAGTAAATCAAATATCGTAACGCCAAAATATAAACTGCATCAAGGATACAATTTAAATGAAATAGAGTAACAAGAAATCTAAATTGAGACAAAGGTTCGACTTATACCAAATGTCACTATATCAAAAGAATTACAGGGTCCAACACTTATTCAAATAAAAATTAATTATATTAGAAACATCCAAAAATGTCACCCAGTCAAATCCCTACACATTTCATGTCCCTAACAATTAATGCAGTAAGCAGTAAAAGTTCCACTACGACCTACGAGTGATATCTAATACTATTTCAAGTTTATTATACTTAACCCCCCGAACAATAACGTGCACCAAGTTAATTATTCCATCATGAACTCGATAAAATACTTCAAATTTTCGTACTACCACCTCAACTTGGTACCTGTTAAGTTCCCAATATACTCTAACTAACGTCTCTATCAATAATCATTAAATACTGTTTGTTTAACAGGCAACGGCAATTTTCTCTCATCAAAACATTAATCTATCACACAACAGACCCGAAAAGAGTTGGACAATCTTTAGCAATACACAAAAGTAACAGTACAATGTCAATCTAAAATCCTACCAGTAATCTCTGCAATAGGTACAGCAACACCAAAAATTGGGGCACAGCTTTAGGCACCAGCACCCGATTCACCGAACGAAACCATACCCAAAATTACACCAAGTCCCCATTCCGACTGGGGCGAAAGTCCAAATTCAAACACGACCGAATTTAACACACCCGGAGTAAACCGACGCGCCACAAGAAGCTCACGAATATTCTACCCGAACTTCAAACCCCCGGTTCTGAATCTGAACTTGAATCTGAATTTGCGTGATCTCTCCCAGCCTGTATTTTCCTTTTTTACATCCATCCCCACCGTGGAAAGTTTGTCAAGCCGGCCCACAAAGCCCACACTAAAAATGTCCCACCAATAATTGTTCTCCTAGTTTTCTCCCACGTTAAGTCTACATTCGGCCATCATGGCTTTTCCACCAATCCACGATCGGGCGTGGTCAACCCTCAAGAATTTGACTGTAACAACAATCAGCGTTTCCCACGACCCATAGAACAAAGACCGTCAGCTAGCGCGGCGAACGCTATCAGTTAACATAAACCAAGTTTCAATTTCATAGCTTAGGTCCGTCGATGACAAAGGCACCCACAGAGAAAGTCCCAACGATTAATAAACTAGTCGCGAGATTTGCAAAACGGTTACCAAACATCCGCTGATAACTCGCGGTAAGCTGCAGCTGTGCCCGTTCGTAAGATTCTTAATTATTAGAGTCAGAAATAATTATTACTAACAAATACCCAGCGCCTAATTTCCCATACTTTATAATAATCTGTAACCCGGGTGGTTACACTACAATACGCTGATGATTAATATAACACGAATATAAAATAAATATTAATAATGTTTTAATATTGAGAATAATCCTAGTGTGCCTGGTGTGTTGACACCAATTGGTCGACAGTTGGTGCTAGATTTGTCGGCAACATCCTTAGATGTCCTCTATCAGTTATTTGTAGGCGGTTTCGTTTTTTCGTCAAAAGATTTGTGACTAAATATGATGACGGAAATGCCATTACAATTTTTTTGACGATTGGCCAGACTCCGGGATAAAGTTCAGGCATCTGCTTTTGCAACCAGAATTGTTGGTAACCATTTTTTAAGTTTAATTTCAATTATTCATTGGTTGATAGTTCAATGAACTCTTCCTGCAGTTCAGTTCAGCAAATTCCTCGGAATTTGTACTCGTAAAAGGGTCCAAAACCTTATCCGGAATTTTCATTTGGAATATCCTCAAACCGTTGTGGGAAGTGTTCGTGGAGTGCCTCCAAATGCTGACAGGATGAGTTACGTTAAGTTTAATTTCAATTATTCATTGGTTGATACTTCAATGAACTCTTCCTGCAGTTGTAAAAATTCCTCGGAATTTGTACTCGTAAAAGGGTCCAAAACCCAATCCGGAATTTTCATTTGGAATATCCTCAAACCGTTGTGGGAAGTCTTCGTGGAGTGCCTCCAAATGCTGACAGGATGAGTTACTGTCAGCAAGTCTTGAGTGCAAGTCTTCATCGAATTTTTCTATATCTGACAGATTGATAAACTGACCAAATTTCCCTCGACATATATTTCATGTATATAGGATTGGTTTGGATACAAATGCAGATATAATCAATTTTATCAAATTCAGCTCGTCTCCTTGCAGTTTATTTCATTAAACTTGTTTAATATTTCTGTCAAATAAGCAATGTCTGCTTTGTATTTTATTAAAAACTCTAGAACTGAATCAAAGAGTTTTTAAAATCGATTTAAACAGGCATCCTTTGATAGCCACCGTACTTCTGTATGAAGTAGCAAACGAGTAAAATCATCAAATTTTTTCTTTCAGTCCTTGGAAATGCGATAAATCTTTATCTTTTCTTTCAGCATGAATATTTATGTTTCCGTAATTTAGTAGGCTTCGTAGCTTCATTGCAGAGAAGTTTTTGGCAAATCAGGCACATTGGTAATGTTTTGTTAGAGCGCGAGTCGATAACGCCTTATTTCATCAAATAATCAATATTATACTGTCAACATTTCTTCTTCGGTTCAGACATTGCGTGTCGACGGAACAAATCATACTATGAATTGAACGCATTTTATTACTAAGTTAGGAAGCAATTCAATTAAAAATGATACCTACGTAGTTAATAACTATCTTTGGATATAATCAGCTGTAGTAACTGCTACTGCATGGCACTGTATCAATTTGTGAACTGCTTGCAACATAATTTGAGAATATACTTAACGTGCATTACCTCAGCAACAAGATCCTCAAAAAATAACCGAAAAGATCAATCCATAGTTATGAGGCGCAAATGTACCACAAAGGGCAACCGTCGAAAGTAATGGAACGCTGCCACCTTTTTGTACATGCCAATGTCCAACAAGTATAAACAAACCAAACATAAAGTCGGATATGTATTACCAAAACTTGACGATTGAAAAACATTACTTTTCTACACAATGCCAGTCGACGATATTGGGCTAGAGCGTGCAATTGTTCAATTTTTGACACCATTATCATTGTTATTTGTTCTTACCATTTATTATCTCATCATGGAATACTTATATCGAATTTAGAATTGCACGATCGTGTTGTAGAAGCAACACAACAAATTTTTAAATAAAATTGAAAAAGCGAATATGCTAACCGCCGACTTACTACCCTTCATCGCCCCCCTTTTATTCATGATGGGTCTACTGCCCCGTGGCCTGATGATGCTCCCCCTGGGGGTCGGTACAGCCCACTTTGGGAACCACTGGTCTAACGTGGTAACGCGTTATAATACATATCTACCACTCCAAAGACTCAAATAGTCTGGTGATTTTTAACAAAGAAGTTTGTTCTTCTATGGTAGTTCCAAGCAAACTGCCGTTATACTTTGTACGGTATCCTTTTTCGAACTTATATCTGAGAAAGCTTTAGATTCACTTCTATTTGGTCTTGCTTGAATTAATTATATATGTTTGACAGAGAGACCAATACAACAGTACGTCGAGATATAGTAAAGGCAACACTATAAAGATAATGATAGCATGATGCACATTGTCTTCTCTAACCGAGATAGTCCAGCCAACGAAGGAAAAATAGCAGAAATAATTTCTGTAAAAGCTAATTTTGGCACAGTTATAGGGAAAGGTGTCCTAACATACTAAAAGTACTGGCGGGGATAAAGCTAAGGGTTTTTAAAATTTATTTTGTTTCTACTCGATTTTTGTTAACACGATTACAATACTTTATCATACTGCGTATGATAAAGTAAAAAACAAATTACATTAATATATACAATTGTGTATTTTTATTAAAACCTCATCATGTATTTCTGCCGGGTCCTGTAGTATCAACAAATTTAAGTGGATGTACCCCCTGGTGCGTACAACGGTCAATGCGCACCATTTTCCGCAATAGAATTTATCAACGTGTCCGCACATGTGGGTTCAAACCTTCAATTCTCAAAGATCGCAAAAGTCGTATTGTTTTCGTGATGAATGGCTTAAAAGCCATTCAGAATGGCATAAAAGGAGAAATTGTCGTCTTTCTGATGAACATAGTTACCGTTTGTTTACTGGACAATACCTTGATGTAGCAAATTTTTGATTTGTAATTATTTGAGTTTCTTTCTACGAGTGGAAATCTAGCAAGGTCCCTATGTCCTCTTAAGAGACCAGTGTCAACTACATGCCATGTCATCAAGATCCCCTGATTAGTCCTCAATCAAACATACATATATGGGACACAATGAAGAAGCACCAAGGTGTCGTCTAACTAACCGACCGTAGTCCGTGGAAGCTCTATGACCGATATCAGAAGAGTAAATAACAGAAACGTATTAGTACAATAAATTACATTGGCTGCTTTAAAATATTCTTTATAATAATAATGTGCGTACAAAGACTGGAACATCGACAGTTTACATGTTGGTTTTACATAGTACGTAGTGTAATTCTCTTGGCACCATCATTTTGTGTTCAATTATAACATAACGTAGCAGATTCGATTGACATCCAATCATACACAGCCCAAGGGTTGTACGTGAATCATCCGCACATTGAACAAATACGATTTCAGTCCGGTGCCGGTCGGTGGCCCGATGGGTGTGATTTTGTGATTATCTGTTGTGATTACCGTTTTATACACGACAAAAAATGACATGTTAACTGGAATAATTTGTCAGTAACTGCTGAGTAAATTGCACATTCATATAAATTATTCATATTTTTAACTGTCTAAATTCCAATCCATCCTGATTGTCGTGCCAATTAAGTTAGTTATTTTTTGTGAATTTAAAGAGGATTCTACTTGTGTCAGAGACACGTTGTATTAGAACTTTCGCATGACAATGGTTTGTCAAGAACCCAATTTGTTAACATGATCGCGACATATCAGTACTGCGACGTAACTGTGGACCTATTTACATTTACTACCAGTTCATATCTGCGTTTTTAATAGCTATACTGTAAATTATTGATACTGGCGCAAAGAATATCTGGGACATGTTGAATTTACCGCATCCCGGATGTTATTTTAATCCGTTGTTTATAGTCTTGATAAACGTTGTTTATGAGGGTTATGCATTACAGCTTTTGTTTGTCACGACCTGAAAGGTTTTAATAGGTTTTGTAGACAATTTGTGTAAAAAACAACGTGAAAACAATTGTTGAAGAAGTTCTGGCCTAGATAAAGTAAGACGTATGTAATTGTAAAAACAGGGTAATTGTAACCAAACGTCAGTTCTTATCGTCTAGTGTTTTTTCTCTTTCGACTTGTTCGCTCGCATGTTTATACACTTGCCTACGGTTCCTTTATAAACGTCATGCGATTTATATCCTTAATTATGTGCTTATGTTCTGTCGGGCTTAGGTGTGCGAAGTACACCTGGAAAATGACCCACTGCCGAAAACTGATGTAGATTTTCTGAATCAACAGAAAATAAAATTTGTAACAGTAGTTTAGTTATAGAAGGGTACCAGGGGTGGTATGAAACTAGAATATATATTGGGAACTTTTAGGTTTGTATACATAACGCTCAAAACTGTTTACAATTACCCCGCCTGACCGTAAACAACTAAACAACTACTCAGTGGCGGCTACAGAAAAAACCTCAAGGGGGGGGGGGGGCGCTAAAAGACCTTGAGCTATGGGTGTCATCAACTCTGGTGCAAAGCTTAAAAAAACTTTTTTCATATAACTGTTTCCTACAATCAACTGAATAAAAACACATACCAGTGGCGTAGCTGGGTGTCAGCCGCCCGGGGCGGAGGAAAATTTCGCCGCCCCCTTATTTAGGTATTTCAATTTAAAATACTAAAAATATACAGTTATTCTAAAGAACTATTATATTGTGTATTGTACAGTTTACAAATGTTGATCTTACATAATTTTTGATTAATTTCAATTTTGAAAAAGTCCTCTCGCAGGTGGCATTGCTTATGGCAATTGTAAGAAATATTCGGAGCATAATAATTATAATATTGGGCAGACTATCTTCCAGCTTCGATTTCACAATAAGTTTTAATAATTCAAGTAGACAATACAATTTGTCACTACACGTACTTATGAGCACTAAAATCACAGTTTGGAAAGCGCAGACATATATACGATTAAGTTAATGTGAATAGGTGTCAAATTATCACTCACGGACTTCCCTGAAGCGATGACTGATAATTTGTAAACACACGCAACGTCCATGTATTCTAGCCGAACAAGTGCTCGCATCGCTCACCGCTCTCAACTTCTGGTTTCGTGTCCACCAAACTGAGCGACTACGCATTTCTACGCGGTGCTGCCGATCAACTCGCACGGATATATGGCTAAACTAACCACAATTGCGGTTGCTTACGGTTGGAGTTGAACTCGCAGCGCGGCGATATGCACTTTTGCGAGATAATTCACTAATTTTATTAAAACTGCAATTTTATTTTTAAACTGTATGTATACATACCTATTTTTTTGTGGTGACAAAAACTGAATTGTTACATTTGTTTAGCATTTTAGAAATATGAAATTTCACCACTGAAGGTGATTTAAATAAGTAATACGGATAGAATTAAAACTTCGTAAATTTGGAAAAATATGATGATTGACATGAAAACGGAAAGAATTGTCATTCCATCGGACAATGCCTTTAGTCTCCGAACACTAAAAGTTAGTTTTTTAATGGGCCCGGCTGCGTTACTACTGCTTTCTAAGCGTCGTTCGGCGATAAAAAGTCATCATAAAGGACCGCAACTCAAAATCGATACCCAAAAGTTATCCTAGTTCAAACGCCAGAGGGAGAAGAATGGGAAAAAAGCGACTGAAAAAGCAATTAATAGCTTGATATCAGATTTTATAAATGTACATCTATACAAGCATAGTATGCATCTAAATAAATTAAATTAACAATTTATTTAAAAAAAAACATGACCAACTCTTGATTTCAGGAAGCTAAAAATCCAGAATTAAAATTCCAGTCTTTATGCGGAGTGAACCACTTCATATTATGTCGTGGCATCACTCAAGGCAAGGCGATTGAAGCTAATAAATTATGAGGCAATTCTATTCAAATTATAAGGCAAATCATTTAAATTTTACAGTGAAGTTTGTCATGTTGCTAACCATTCCTATACATTGATCCTTATTTATTGAGGTAAGTTAAGTGCTAAGGTTAACCGTCATATTTATTGATTCGCTGAAATTTTAATACTAGAACAACATGCCGCATAGGAATTACCCAAACCAGAATCATCAAGGTAAACTATTAATAGAGACTCTAAAGCTTTAAATTCAAAGTATTTTGTTAAATTAAAATGTTCTATTTAATATAAAGAATTCAAACATTTTAAAATTAAACTATTAGAACCACCCGCCTCTAATTTAGAGTTTAACTATGAGAGTTTTTTTATTAAGAAAATTGGGGACAGAAACGCAGGTGGCATTGCTTATGGCAATTGTAAGAAATATTCGGAGCATAATAATTATAATATTGGGCAGACTATCTTCCAGCTTCGATTTCACAATAAGTTTTAATAATTCAAGTGGACAATACAATTTGTCACTACACGTACTTATGAGCACTAAAATCACAGTTTGGAAAGCGCAGACATATATACGATTAAGTTAATGTGAATAGGTGTCAAATTATCACTCACGGACTTCCCTGAAGCGATGACTGATAATTTGTAAACACACGCAACGTCCATGTATTCTAGCCGAACAAGTGCTCGCATCGCTCACCGCTCTCAACTTCTGGTTTCGTGTCCACCAAACTGAGCGACTACGCATTTCTACGCGGTGCTGCCGATCAACTCGCACGGATATATGGCTAAACTAACCACAATTGCGGTTGCTTACGGTTGGAGTTGAACTCGCAGCGCGGCGATATGCACTTTTGCGAGATAATTCACTAATTTTATTAAAACTGCAATTTTATTTTTAAACTGTATGTATACATACCTATTTTTTTGTGGTGACAAAAACTGAATTGTTACATTTGTTTAGCATTTTAGAAATATGAAATTTCACCACTGAAGGTGATTTAAATAAGGAATACGGATAGAATTAAAACTTCGTAAATTTGGAAAAATATGATGATTGACATGAAAACGGAAAGAATTGTCATTCCATCGGACAATGCCTTTAGTCTCCGAACCTTGCTCAAAGATTGTATTACCTTTTGATCGTTTTGTTTAGTTTGTGAGGCAAAAGTTGTTATAATCCAAAAAATTTAAATTTTTTCGAAATTTTATTATACATAATATAAAAAATTCTAAAAATTATAATTTTCTAATTTTTTTATGAAAAAAATTCATATTTTAGTCTTATGTGTGCGGCCATTTATTGTCCGTTAACTGACTTTTGTAACTTGCAGTGGTTTAGCAAAAAAAAATCGTACAGATTATTAGTTACTAGTATTTCCAATACGATTTAGTCAATTCAATCATTTCTCTCAAATTAAGACTCGAAAAGCTTATATTGTGAAGATTACAAAGACACCATATTCGCAATAATAATTGTAACGATTGTAACATCACAATCGCTTTCTTCTCCGCCGTATCAACAGATTCGCGCCAAGGGCCCCCCCCCCCCCCGGTATCCGCCCCTGCAACTACTAAACTAAACCTACTGCAAGATGGGACCCCCCAATGTATTGAGCTACATTTATATGCTATATGAATTTTAACGGAGTTGGCCGGTAGTTACCATGCGTAATAAGATGACAAGGCACACTATTTAAAAAAAAAAACTAGTAAGAAAATTAGTTTCAGCCGTGCTGAAGTTAAAGTACCCCCCACCGTAAAATATTTAAAAAAAAGTGAACCATTTTTGCCCATTCACGAACTTGTCCTTACTTTTTAAGAGATAAGCTTGTATACCAAATTTCAGATCAATTACTTCAAAATTACGGCAGTTATCGTGTACACAGACACACAGACGGACAGACGGACAGACGCACAGACGGACAGACGGACAGATGGACAGACAGACGGACATAGCTAAATCGATTCAGTTTTCAATTCTGATCAAATCTATCAAGTCTATATCTGCAATGCCTCCTTAAGGGTGTTACAAATGTTGAATCAAACTCAATATACCCCACCACATTAAATGTGGGGGGTATAAATATTTGCATAGTACCTATTGTTTTATTGTGCTTATAAATAATACTGCAGTGGAAATACTCATTTCCAAATTTTCTTATTTTGTCTAAACCTCAAATATGGTAGGTAAATAGCAGATCGTTGTTTTCTGGGATATTACGCTATTAATATAAAGTCCCTCAGTTCTTATTATGCCAGGAGAATACATGTCATTCGCTTGTATCTAATATGTGGAAATTTAGACCCCTAATTCTGGGCACATTTCAGTATACTTCTGTGGCTTTGATGTGAATGACCCACGTTAACTATATTAGGGTGTTCTAATTTATGCAGGAAATAAGTTATTTAATTATCTACTAGATATTCATCAAATCGTCCAAAGCCTAAAAGTTTACCGAACTTGAAATTTGGTTGGTCTGACGCTTAGGGATTATTTGTAGTCTGTATATCTAGCTATATGACTTCCCACTACACATCATGCACACGTTATGATCATGGGGAGGGCGGAGCGAAATTATCATACAGAAATATACATTGGATGAGACCTATAGCACACTTGAGTAAGTAAGTCTGTTTTATGTTATCCTTTTAAACATGTTTATATATACATTTTGCTAAGGAAAATAACGCGCAATTCATATTCTAAAAGAAAGCATATTTTAAATTGTTGTAATAGTCTGTAAAATATTAAAGCATGTACAAGGTCACCTATAAGTTCCTATCAATGCCACACATTGGTTTTGTTTGTTGTTTATGATATTTATATAATTATTCAAAAAGAAGAAGTAAATTTTAATTTGCTATTTATAACAAACTGATAAAGATACAAAGACATGGAATGCCGCACATCATTAGATGGAAAGAGTTTGAAAGTATAAGCCTGCCCAAAAGTTGTATTGCATCCGACACCGCGGCGCTGATCTTTGGACTTTTAACTCACCTCTGTCCACTACTAATAATTTGTAGAATATGTTTTAGAGTTTGTTAGAAATAGCAATTAAAATTTTCGATAAAGAACAAACATCACCGCTAAGTGATATTTTGTGTAATGTCTTGGAACTTAAAAAAAAGGAAACATTGTACGTTAAGGTGGGTCGTTTTAACACTCGGAAACGGTTACAGGGGAAAAGTGGCCCATCCGTACCAGAACCACACCTGCAAAATCTTTTTCGAATCGGTCAATATCTTCCATTCTTTCTTTGAGTATCAATTTTTGAAATTTTAGATAAAAACACTAAAAGTTAGTTTTTTAATGGGCCCGGCTGCGTTACTACTGCTTTCTAAGCGTCGTTCGGCGATAAAAAGTCATCATAAAGGACCGCAACTCAAAATCGATACCCAAAAGTTATCCTAGTTCAAACGCCAGAGGGAGAAGAATGGGAAAAAAGCGACTGAAAAAGCAATTAATAGCTTGATATCAGATTTTATAAATGTACATCTATACAAGCATAGTATGCATCTAAATAAATTAAATTAACAATTTATTTAAAAAAAAACATGACCAACTCTTGATTTCAGGAAGCTAAAAATCCGGAATTAAAATTCCAGTCTTTATGCGGAGTGAACCACTTCATAATATGTCGTGGCATCACTCAAGGCAAGGCGATTGAAGCTAATAAATTATGAGGCAATTCTATTCAAATTATAAGGCAAATCATTTAAATTTTACAGTGAAGTTTGTCATGTTGCTAACCATTCCTATACATTGGTCCTTATTTATTGAGGTAAGTTAACTGCTAAGGTTAACTGTCATATTTATTGATTCGCTGAAATTTTAATATTAGAACAACATGCTTCATAGGAATTGCCCAAACCAGAATCATCAAGGTAAACTATTAATAGAGACTCTAAAGCTTTAAATTCAAAGTATTTTGTTAAATTAAAATGTTCTATTTAATATAAAGAATTCAAACATTTTAAATTTAAACTATTAGAACCACCCGGCTCTAATTTAGAGTTTAACTATGAGAGTTTCTTTATTAAGAAAATTGGGGACAGAAACTTTTCAGAAGAATTGTTGCACAAAATTGATACAACATACTTAGTCGTCCCAGCATATCGACCTAAGGCTACGCGCTTACTGGAGGCCGATTGTTCCGATTGTGCGAATAATCGGCTTTTCTTAATCGCACGATCTTTTACATTGGAAGTCCCAGTTAAAACTCGCAAATAGATGCATATCGGAACTATCCTTGTCCAGTTAGCGGCGGGCTAGAAATCGCAAAGTAAAATAGTCGACCTTTGGTCCTTGCATTGTTGAAGATTTCGATATTCATAACCATAAATCTTCAACAAATAATAATTAATCTATTGGAGTGTTGTTGATGAGTCCATTGAGAGGTTTCTTTACCTGAACAACGAGTGGCCAACATTACTGAGAGCCGAATAATAAATTCAGGAACTTTTCGGCGTCAACTTTGACAAAAGACTCACTGTGACAGTTACCGTGAGTGAACCTGTGTTAAGTTTTCGAAGTGCCAGGACTGGCGAAGGGTACAAGGGGGTTCAAGGGGCTAAGCGGCGCTTGCGACCTCAGCAAGAGCCTCAAAATCTACACGGATGGCTCTAAAAAACGGAACTGAATGAAAAAGAATGGAACTGGAGCTGTCATCTTCTCGCACGACTTCCAAGTGCGCAGATCAATTCGTCTCTTCAAAGTTCTTTCTGTTTTCCAGGCGGAGCTTTTCGCCATCAAAACTGCTACTGACATAACCACCGAGACATAACCACCGAACCCAATAAGTCTGGCAGAAACATAATAATAATAATCCAATAAGTCAGTGATAATCACTGACAGTAGGCAATCCATCCTTGCTGTAGAAAGGTGTCGTCTCACCTCAGGGCTAGCATTGCAATGTCTAGTAAAGGCAGCTAGGAATAACACCTATCACCCTCACCTGCATCAAAGGGCACTCCAAGAACAAAGGTAATCAACATGCCGATAGACTTGCACCCAGAGCCGCAGGGCACGCGGCTATCACACCAGAACCTTTCATCCTGCCTTCCAACACCGCCCTACAGAACATGGTGATGGACCACCCATAGCGAGTTCCTTCAGTGGTGAGACAACACACCAGGCTGTTTGCTGGCCAAGGAGACGATCAAGTATCCCTCCATTAAAGAAGCCAGGAAATGCACGCGGCTAACCAGAAGCAAGCTGCATCTTATTACGTGGCTCCTTACTGGACACTGCAGACTACGGAAGCATATGTTCAATCTGCATCTGTCAGTGTCTCCCACCTGCCGTGCTTGCGAGCAGGACGACGAGACGGTAAGACACATCCTGTGCGAATGCCCCGCCCTAGATGACCAGAGGGTAAATGCTCTTGGGGACCCCTGGCCAACCACGGACAGAATCAGGAACGCTCCTCTACCATGTCTCGTTGCCTTTGTCCAAGGCCTGGACTGGCTTACGAGACCAGAGTGAGCAGGGAAGGTCTGCACAAAGGGCCTACTGAGGTCTAGGCCCTATGGGTCTTGTACCCAGCCTCCTTCCCCTACATACAATACATGCAAGGGGGCTGAGCCGCGCTTGTGGGGTCTGGGGTCAGTTTCTTTGAGCAAAACAGCTGCATAAACACTGCTTCATTTTGCCCGAAAACAGGAATTTTTATCACTTCCCCCCTGGCGTTTGAACTAGGATCACTTTTGGGTCGCGATTTTGAGTTTGCAGTCCTTTATGATGTCTATTCATCGCAGAGCAACCCTTAGAACGCATTGGCGAACCGGCTGCGTTAGAAGAAGCCTAACTTTCACTGTTTCAAACTCAAATTCAAAAAATTGACGACCTTCAAAGAACAAACAGAATGTATTGACCGATTCGAAAAAGATTTTATAGGCGTGTTTTTGGGGGTGGGCCACTGTTCCCGGGTAGCCGTTTCCGATATGTGCAACACATCGTTCTATTTTTGTTTTTGTCACATTAACAACTTAAAATAGTTTTTTTATTATATCTATATGTAACACACATGCAAATTCATAGTTTTCAGTTTAGTACGTATTGCGATTGCAAAAAGCTGTTTCAAATAATTAGGAATACTATACATTGGAAAAAGTATCAATCGTTCCGAAAATTGTTTTCCACATGCTGATTATTACTTATTCAATCTTATCATACTTTGTAACAATGTTACTTTCACGAAAAAAAAAACAACGCATTTTGGATATGTACATAGTAAATGGAATATGTATACAGGGTGTCTCACGGAACTGGTACATTAGAAGTTACTCATGTTCTACTATTTCTGGAAACTTGGAACTAGAATTTACTCCATCTGAGCTCTTCGGCTAAAATATTCTCAAGTTAACTGTCACGTCCGGTCACCGGAAGTCGGTTACAACTTTGTTATTTTAAATGGAATGATATAATTTTTATTTTATTTTTGGTTTCTACGTATCGAAATACGTCATTTTTGATAATGTTTCCCTATACATAAACATAAATATCACAATTTTTGAGTTTTTTTATTTCACTAATGTTTTGGTGATTTTCGCGGTTACGTTTAAAAATGAATATCTCGGTTATTTTTGAAACTAGAAGTTTCATGATTGGTGGTCCAAAACTAAAAACATAACCAAACAAGACGATGTTTAGTTCATCATGATATCTTATACAGGGTCTTCAAAATTTACACTTCACAAATTGAATTTTCAAACGTAAAAAACTCATTTTTTTGAAGTTGTATACCGATACGCCATTCGATAGGAAATCTTATTCCCTATCAATCAATATTCGGGTTCCCTATATCTATCTTTAATAGTTTTTGAGATATTGGCAGTATAAAAGAATGCAAACTAAATACAAAACGATTTCTTCTTCATTTATAGGAATGTAACAACTTTGGAACAGCAGGAAAACAGAAAAATATTGAAAAGGTTTGTTAAAACTAAAATAATATATTTGGGATATGTAACTTAAATTAAAACTTAATTATGTTGTTCGAAATGCTGCCCGTTCTGCTCCAAAAATTTTAAAACTCTTCGCTATACTTCTGTCATCGTCGTTCTTCGGATTTCTTGTCACTGAAGTACATTAATCGCGGCTACTACTCTGTTAGTCAATTCTTCTCGATTATTAACTAGTGTGGAATATACCTGACTTTTTAGATGACCCCAGAAATAAAAGTCTAATGGTTTTAGATCTGGTGAGCTTTGTGGCCACCACCACTATTTCCAAACCACCTATCGTGAAACATCTGATTAAGTTGAATCCGTCTATTTGATAAAAGCAGTCACGTAAAATATTGAGGGGAAGAGTTTCGCAAAAATTGCTCGCACCTCCACGCAATATTTCTAAGTATCTATCACTATTTACATTTTCGTTGTAAATTTCGTATCTAATTTCGTCCCCCATTATTAAACGGGAGTATTCAAAATGGATTTAAAGAAAAAGTGACAATATCTCAAAAATTATTAAAGATAGATATCGGGAACCCTAATATTGGTTGATAGGGAATAAGATTTCCTATCGAATGGCAAAAAAATGAGTTTTTTACGGTTGAAAATGCAATTATTGTGTTGTAAATTTAGAACACTCTGTATAAGATATCGTGATGAGCTAAACATCGTCTTATTTGGTTATGTTTCTAGTTTTGGACCACCAATTATGAAACTTCTAGTTTCAATAATAACCGAGATATTCAATTTTAAACGTAACCCCGAAAATCACCAAAAAATTAGTAAAATAAAAAAACTTAAAAATTGTGATATTTAGGGAAACCTCATTAAAAATGATGTATTTTGATACGTAGAAACAAAAAATAAAGTTAAAATTATATTTAATTCCATTATTCCATTTAAAATAACCAAGTTGATACCGACTTCCGGTGACCGTTAACTTGACAATATTTTAGCTGAAGAGCTCAGATCGCGTAAATTCTAATTCCAAAATTTCAAGTTTCCAGAAATAGTGGAACCTGAGAAACTTCTAATGTACCAGTTCAGCGAGACAGCCTGTATACATATTCCATTTACTATGTACATTGTACATATCCAAAATGCCGGGATATTTAGTTGAATAGATTTCGTAGAGGTTTACGTTTACTTTTCTTAGTTTTCCGTGTTAATAATTAATACTAATTAGTGATATGTAAGCCACCACAAATTTGTTTCCTTGTAGAGAGTTGACAACAATCCGGGAAATTAAACAAGCAAACTTTACTGCTGGAAACTATTTTCTGTTAGTACTCACAGAAAAGTGATCTCTTGAACGAAGAAGGAATGAGTTGAATGAAATTGTTTGTAGGTTCGTTTATACGCGATAGATTATTGATTGCAATTAAGAAATTTGATTGTTTGGAATAATTACTATTTTTAAGAATATTCTTACTGCATGGTATATAGTAAGTAAACATGTGGAAATAATATTAAGTCTTCAATAGAGACTACAATTTTATTCACGGTAAATATTTTGAGTATTTTATATAGAGGAAGTTATGTTTTTTATTAAGAAGATCTAACTTGATGCATAGAATTTTATAGATTCACCACAAATAAGTTTTCTACCAAAAGAAAGTATTGCACTATTATGAAATATACCATATGGTGTCGCACGCGCATTCAGTAAGTAACGTAAATCCATTTTAAAAACAACGATATTCGTGTGAGATATTATTACCTCAACCAAGAAATTTATTTCTTTGAAATAATCACTAGATTTAATCTAATTTGTTAATGTAAATAAACAATTCTTACCTATGTTAAATGATTTTATATTTTCCTTGGTCAAATACCTACGCACTAGGATGTATCTGAAAATACATACTTCGTTGTTGAAATATGACTGTTGTAATGGTAATTAGAATTACTTGTCTCAACTCAATATCGATTATTATGAAGAAACAATTTATTTGTCGAGAGAATTAATCTGAGCAATTCTGAGATACTTAAATTGAGTAGGGCATTTCTTGTATTTACTTAACTTTCTGTATCCACATAAATATGCATTTCAATAGATTTCATACGTTCAAGAAATTGTTTTCAGGTTTCTATTAATCACTTTTCTGCATGTAGTTTTGCTGCATATAGGCGACGTAGTATAATATTTTATTTGTTGTTTCATACACACGTGCACAATTCACAAAATGGATTTAAATAGTAAATTGATTTTATTAAATTATATTAGTCTTTATGTATCATTTAATGAGCTTATTTGTACACGATCAGAGAAAGAGATTATACATAATAGGATAATATTTGGGGATAATAGCAATTATTTATTATTCGTTGTTTAAATATACACCATTGATGATTACATGAATAAAATTGTCCAGTCAATAGATACAAAAAAAACGTTAGATTTGCAAAAGGTTAGATGGAGTTATATATACAATTTGTAATTTCAAAACTGTTCATAATTTTATTGTTATGTAAGTTCCAGTACTGTAATAAAAGTTATCAGGATAATCTTTGCACGTGTGTTCTTGTTGTATCTCGATTATTAAAACAGGTAATTCGCATTGACTTGTACTATGTTTGTAAATGATACTCCGGGGAAAATTTTAACTATTTATTATTTACTCTATATGGCTCGTTTGATGCTTATAATGGGTGTGTTTATGTTGACAGTTAATACAAAATTCAATAAGAATATGAAACAGCTGTAACTTATGTTACATTTCATATTATATTGTGGCTTTAATGTTTCTCATATGTTTTTCATACATTTTCAGCTACTCTTCGTTTGTGGTGTATTTACATGCACGTATGACCGAATTGTAGTTTAACATATCTGGCAACTTATCAAAACTTTCTAGCGCTTACGTTATTTACATCACGTAGGCGAACAATAAACGCTTGAAATTGAACATGTACCGGTTGGAAAACTGCAGGCAAAGCTAGCCTCCTTGGGTATTGGTCGACTATCGCGACCCGTGCTGTATACATGGTATGTGGCCAATTTACAGTCTACAATGGCTATCACGCGTCTTTGTGAGCCTGCCAGACGAAACGCTATGATATTCACATGTAGATGCAGAGTGGGTGGAGGCGCCGGGACGATATTTGAATTATAATATCAATGACGCAGGTCACAAAAAACTCGTGAAAAGAGTAGGTACTATAGGTTTCTAGTGAGATATTTCATTTAAATGTAAATTTCTGTGTTAGTTTAGAGATAAACTTTCACTAATGCTCGGTTTGTCTGTACCTATTTTTAGAGGTAGTATTTTGAATTATTTTCCGAAGTCGGAATCGGTTAAAAGGGCCAAACGTTGTTTGCTTGATTGGACAACCATTGAAGCAATTAACAGAAAACCTGAGTTTTATATACATATTAAGTAAAATTAGGCATTATTGTGGAATGTTGTCTTCTTGAGTTAGCCTAGCGAGCGGACTCCTTTCTTTTGTTCGCGACCACCGATTAATTTTCTTACAAATTTCAAAAAATATCGCAATAGAATTAAGGAAAGCATAAAAAATAGTAACAGATTTTAAAGTGCGAATTTTACTTTGTAACTTTTGCTTTGGTATGCCAGGTTAAACTTATAAATTTTCTATTCGATGAAATGCAGATCATGAACTTCTACTTCTGTACCAAATTCAAATATCTAAAAAAGGAAACTGAATAAAGAAGTGTCTTTTTATCAAAGTATCACACTTTTTAATAAACATGTTAAAAAACGTTTCATTCAAATCGGACTTGTTACACTCGGTTCCTTCTACACCAATTCGTTATGAGGTTATGACCAATTTCTAATAGTAGCTGGTTCAGAGTTCTCCAAGAGCTCTTGGTCGTTTTTCTTCTTAAAACGATGTGGATTTTATGAGTTTTACGGCAACTGAACCCTATGCCCTAACAACTTCAATATTTCAAAAACGTCTTAAAGTTTGTTTAGGGCGTTGATTTCCGCCGCTAAAACTAATTACAATTTTTGATGTCCATTTTTAGACCTCATGTGATGTTTTCCATTCACAAAATCCAACTTTGGATTATTAAAATCTTATGGAATTGTTTTTTTGTTGTCTTTATGCATTTCGAACTTCTTGCAACCCTACCTATCCATCATAAAAATATATTTGTTTGATCCCAAACTACCTATGATGCTTGACAATGCCAGAAAGAATGCAAACAACTCGCAGATGCGGTTTATTATTGATTAGCAACCAATAAGGCACATTCAGTACAAACAATATATTATTATATTTTATGTTTCATTAGAGTGGCCAACCGTCTAGAAATGAGCGGGACAGTCCTGAATTTGTCCCACTTGTCCCACTTGTCCCGTCGTACAATACGTCTCACATTTTGTCCCACTGTTTTATTTGTTGCTGTTTTCTAGTGTGACAGCACAAAAAATTCTTTTTTGTGCTGTCTCATTCGAAAACAGCTGATTTCGTCAGAGGTTGGAGAACCGCTATGGAACTTTGCCGCTCTAGTGTGGCAAAATACAATATACAAATTTCAAATAAACTAAGATCACCAATTTGATTGTTTGTTGATAAGGTATATCATCGGCGTCGCGCAGCATTACCGCTCGTCGCGCTATTGCGTACTTTCGGCACTTGTAACATAAATAACTGTTAGGTACTTGATCATTTAAGAGGTTTATAAATGTTAGAGGTAATATATATAAACACAAAAATGCACCAAATTTTTGAGATTTTAGCGGAAATATGTCCTATTGGGTCCCCTGAGCATATTTTACCAAGGTACAAAAAATGTGTGTGTGTGTACCCGTTTTTGTGGCGACGACTCCGGAGGAACTACTAAAGGTGTCGATGTGTTATGTCTATGAAATTTTTTGGTAAAATGAATACTTTAGCTGCATAATCAAACTCTATTTGATGGAGATCGGTCGTGTTAATATAAAACTAGTTAGCCAGGATTTGACATATATTTTCATTCTAATGACAGTAGGCAGTGTCAAACGCTGATGTTTTAATAATCCTGGCTAACTAGTTTTATTTTAATGCAGACACGACCGATCTCGATCAAATGGAATCTCATGCAGCTAAACTATTAATTTTATATAATGTATGATAAAGTCATGTGCCTGGCCACATCAGATCTTTTCCTAGTAGTTTTCTGCCCACGTGTCCCACGTTTTTCTATTTCATTTTGGTTTAATTAATTCCTCTGGGTTATATTACCATTTTCGTATTTGGATTTTTTTCTCACGTTTGGCGGCATCTTTAAACTTTGATTCCTTTTAAAATAATCTGTCTGAGTATGGGTTGTACCATATTATATTCCAAAGTTGGCTGGGATTGAATGGCGTAAAAGTAAAGGGTGGAACATAAAATAAAAAAATCATAAATAAATCGACAAATATTTTTATTTAAACAACATTTCAATATCAACGATTTCGCCTCTATGTGATTACTAAACATGTGATATCTAATCATGTCTGATTCTGAATCGACATATATGGATTTCAACGAACACCGACTATATGTATGCTGCTGCTTATGACGATTTTTTTTTGTTCGAAAATAAAAGACACCGTCAAAAGTATATCTGCTATCTTTGTCCGATTTAAGTTCCAATAGATCTTTAAACAAGAACCTGATCAAAAAGGCAAGATGTATATTACATTCTCGGCTATTTACTTTTTATTTTTTTTTACAAAAAAACTTTGACTTATTGCTGACTCCTCCGCATTTTCTCTCAATCTTTGTTTGGCATAACATACCAGATTTATTGATGTGCTTCCTATCTACCAAGCAAGCAACATTTAGTTCATTTCGGTGGCAACTGAAAAAAATGTTAATGTCAATTAAACAGGATAGTGTTGTTCTGCAAAAAGTCATGACAAAATAAGTTTTCAATAAATCAAGATAACCAATGATTTTCCATGATTTTCAATTTATATTATGTAATTTCTTTTGTTGTTTGAGTTTATCACCAACCCTTACAAATGCAGCAATACATAACCCATATTCCCTGACAATCTACTTAAATCCCCATTTATGATTCTACAGGTAAATAAATTCTCGGACAAACTTCATCTACCAAGTTTATTGCTCTCTAAAGCACCTATAATCCCTCGAAACTAGATAACCATTATATCGTTGCAGTTCTACGGAACAAACTAGCGCTAATTTGTATTATTAAATCAAATTACTGCAGAACGAACCAAGTGTATTTAATGTTATTACATCGTCAGCCGGTTTACGACGAACACTCACCTTGATATTTACTTTCTCACTCCCACGTTGGCAGCGACTGCTAACAATGTGTCTGATTTTCATCTCCTAGTACCTACCTGAAATTGGAAGTCCATCAACAGCCCTTGAACGACTGTAAAGGAATCGAAATGGAAAATATAGGAGCAAGTTCAAGTCGATCGGATATTGCGTTGGCCGATTCGATAATGAGGATCTTGGTAGCAGTCGAACCGTGTAACCGGAAAATTTGCATTACGCTATTTCATTTTCTACGCGGTCTGATCTCCATTCAAACTCTAAACCACTGTGTTGCTAATAGGGGGAAATGGTGTAATTTTTTCCTTGCGACTTTCTGTTTCCCGAAAAGATTGTTTCGTACGCCTTTCTCCGTTCGTTGAACAGAAAGATTAAATTGGGGAATGATGTTTGGAAGCTTTGCATATTTTTAGATTTACTTTCGTACACCGTCTAGTTTTTCGCTTTTAACATGTACCACTATTATTAATAATCAAAGAAAACGCAGAACGTCATAACGAGTATCAGATTTTATTTTAATAGTAGAGCGACCGATTTCGTCTTTTTGACATCATCAGGCTTATCTTAAAGGTAATTTTCACAATTATTATAATACAATAATCAACACATGTACGTCAAACATTTACTGTCAAGCGGTAAAATATAAATATAAATATGACTTGCAAAGTGTGAATGCACTGGACTCTGTACTTGAACTGGTTTCAGAAAATTGAAACGGCACCGTGGGGGAGTGGAGAGACGAACAGTATTTAAATAAAATATTCGAACAGATATTGATCGTTAAAATCTGTCACTTCGTTTATTATGTTGGAATTATTCTATAGTCCATCTTAGTAGATTTTTTCAAGTTGTGTAAGAGTGAGATATTTTCAATTTTTGTTTTGTGGTGATGATCAATCAAATGCTTGTTGAATGTAGACGATTTTCTGGTGTTGTGTTCGTTAAATCTTACTTTTAAATTACGACCAGTTTGCCCAATATATTCAGCATTACAGTCTGAGCATTTAAGTTTGTAGATACCACTTTTCTCCAGATTGTCAACTTTATCCTTATTATTTATCAGTAGATCTGCTATTGTATTCCTTGTGTTGGTTGATGTTGCAATGTTAAGTTTGTATAGAATATTTTTCAGTTGTTTATGCGTTGTGGGGTGGTAACGCTGTGTCCTGCGTGCGTCCGTCACGTCCGTCAGTTGCGTCCGTTGCGTCAAGGCCAACAACGCATCGATACCAAATAGCCTGAAGTAAATGAGCGTGTCCTACGTGGCACCGTTCGTCCGTCGTCTGATGCGGCGACGGATCCGGCGACGCAAGCTATATCAAATATTTTGATATTGCCGCATGTTTTCATCCGTCGCGCTGTGCGCGCACGCACCTTGCTCGACCTTGCTGGCCTGTTTTGTTGAAAATTTGTGTGATTATGTTTTATTTCGGGTGTTATGGCTTCCACAATATAATCGAATGTCATTGGTGACATTCTACAGTAGCCATGGAACAAATGTGGTGAAGTCCGTAATTGATGGTAAAGGTGGTGAAATTCGACAAATGTTTTCCTTTCTAGTACTATTTGGCTGGTTTTGTTTCTTGCTCTTTTACTATGTGGCATATTAAAAAATCTCAAATATGAGTTATCACATAGCAGCAGCTTCTGTTTCTTTGACAAACTCATGTTGTCGGTACGTAGACAATGTGATACTAACTTCCCAAGATATGACGTACCTATTATGTACGTGGGAATGGGGGATCTGCCGCACGTCGCGCCGGCGCTACGTTGGACAGGCACGACGGACGTAACGCAAAAACAAAAACACATGCGGCGACGGATGACGGACGACGGACGCACGCAGGACACAGCGTAAAGGAATTGATACGTATTTCGGTTTGGTTAATATATGTGGATAAATCTTTTGTAACGTATGTTTCTGCTTCATTGAATTGTATATGCTGTCAATATTTTCTTTTTGTATCCGTTGTTCTGAGCTATTTTCATGATAGTGTTCCTGTTTGTAATGGTCGTCTATCAAAGGCACTGATAAAAGTCTATGAAATAAAAAGTTGAATGCTGAAGATTTAACATTGTGAGAATGCTGAGATGAATTTGGAATCAAAGTATCTGTACTCGTTAGTTTTCGAAAAATATTATATTGTAAATGATCTGAATTTCTATTTATTGACAAGTCCAAAAAATTAATATGTTTATCTGTTTCTTTTATTCACTATTATTTGTTCTATTCACGGTAAGTCGTGACTCCGCTACTGTGGCCGTCTCCGAATTTGGCCTACCCCTCCTCAGATCTTATTTGTACTTTTTATAAGTGAAACATACTTTTATCTTTTAGTTTATACGCCCGAAGATGGTTATCTAATGATTGAAATCGATGGCGTTTAAGGTACTATCTAAATAAACCAGTTTACATAAAACATTCGTATTTTATTATATTTAATTGAAAACTATATAACGTTCAAATTTAATAACATAATTATTTTGAACTATTTGTTGTATAGTTACATATAGAGACAAATTAACTTTATTTCGAGAGATATTTACATTTCATAGTCAATTGAATTTTGATAATTAATATATACATATTTTGATGGCAATGGACCGGAGTCTTTCCTTGTTTGGTTGGTCTTGGATGTTCTATTATTTCTTATATGGTTTCATGGATTGTGGGGTTGGGAGTATCTGGGATGTCATTATGGTTAGGATTTTTCTGTAGTAACATGTAGAATAGTGACGGTGGGAACTTTTTGGATATTTTGATGGCAAGGGCTTTAAATCTGGGTTTCGTTGTAGGATTCGATGTGCGTCCTTACAGACGTATCGGGGATCACTATGTGTCAGTATTACGTCTGCTGAGAAATAGGAAATACTATAATGGCGTCTGTTGTCACTATCTATACCAGTAATGAGAACGCCGCTTAACGGTGAAATTGTCAAGACGCATTAATCAAGAGATAAATATAAAATTTGGTGTCTTCATTTTTCCAGCTTATTTATTTACGTCTAATAAAGGATTAACTGCATGTTTTTGAAGGTGCAATCTTGCACAACTGATGCGACCAATCAGAACGACAGCAAAGAATACAATAATTTTTTATTGACCATGGTAATGAAAGCCGAAGCCGAAATGTTGTGAATGCTGACGCGATAGATGTTCAGTGCTGTTAAGATCTTTACACGATGCGTAAAATGAATACATAACTGCAAATTTTGCACATTTTTAAAAACCTAAAACGTGAAAAGCTAGTACCTAGTGAGCTTTATTTGTTAGGATTTATAAGGTCACTTCTGTTATAAGAATGTTTGTATTACTTTATGAATGCAATATTTTATTTTTAGTACATACATACCAGGGTTGCCACCTGTCGTCGTTTCACGAGGATTGTCCTCGTACGAATCATTTGTCCTCGTGTCCTCGGCGTGATACCATTTGTCCTCGTGTACACAGGTATAAAAGATTTCTTCTTTTTAAGAAATATATTCTTTTGTTTATTCTTTTGGATCAAAACCTATTTCTTTGACGCCAACAATATTTACTTCATTGAATACTCTAGTTTATTTGCTTGTAGAGGTTAGTTTATTTGGAATAAATATATTTGGATTCAAACAAAAATAACTTCTTTAAAGTAATGTTTTTGTTTTGATTTAAAAAGACGTTTCGTTACACCAAAGAAATCTAAGTTTGATTAAAATAATCATGTTTGTATACAAGAAGAGATTTATTTCCTTCAAAGAAATATTTTTGCTTTGGCTTAGAAATAAGTTTACTTCCGCCAAAGAAATCATATTTTGGTTCAAATGAATATATTTTTAGTGTGAATACCTCATCCAACTGTATTGCTAGAGGCGCTGTAAACACTCTCCTCGCAGTGTGGCCTTATCTTGAGTATAAATCGTATTCTGGTGAAAGCCTACCGCTCAGTTGGTGTCATTCGCCTGAGTAAATTGTTAAAAAGGCCGTGTGATCGGCAGTATAGAGCACAGTAGATGCAGGTTCAAGTTCCGGTTCCGAATCAGCGTACACTTTCCTACCCTAACCATGACTATATGTAGTTCTGGGGAAACCAACCACTGGCACTGGTCGAGGATGTGCGACACACCCAGAAGTCGGTGACACGTGGAAATTTTGCTCTACTGCACCCTTCGGAAAGTTCTAGTCAATGATAGGTCCATAATTTCTTTAATCAAAGAACCATTGATCGCAACCTTAAAATATCGCATTCTAACTCAGCCAACAATTTCGTCAATTTAAAAAATTATAATTCTTTTACTCAACACAATCATAACTATTTGAACTAAATAAATCTCCTTCGTTATAATATACAAATTGATAATTTTAGCTGAAAGCATAAGTTGTTTGACTCAAATAAACGCTCTTTCTACCACGCAAATATTTCAAACAAAAGCGTTTTTATCCGCAAATAAATATTTCTTTGCCTCCATTGAAACACCAGATTTCTTTGAGTCTAGGCATATTTATTTCAATTAATCAAAGTATTCTATCTGTGTCGGATGAAATTGTGCTACCTAACCTAACCTACAAATGTTTTGAACATTTCGGTAAGATTTAATATTTTACTTTTCCGACCTACTACGTCCTACCTTAATTACAGCAATGAAGAATTTGCGCCACCTAAAAAAATTAAGCGAGATACAAAATTCACAATTCCTGGGTAACCACCAAAAGTTGGCTCCAAAAAGTCGACGAGTTTAAAGCCTTCTTACATTATGCTAGGTAAAATTTCGGTTTACATGGTAGTTTTTGATAAACATAAATTTTATTTTTATGTGATAGCACAGCAAATTATTATTTTTGCATATTTAAAGAAGTAATGTAATATTTGTTTTTGTTATATTTCAAGAAGAGTTTGTTTTATTATTTCATTGTGTTTTATGTGGCAGTATGATGTGATCATATTTGATATGACACAATATTTTCAACCACTTACTGTCCTCGTGAACAATTACAAAAGGTGGCAACCTTGATACATACCATACTCGCAAAATTATCTTTCTTATTAAATAGGTCCTCAAAATACTTTCCAATATTGCTACCAGGAATGATTTTGAGGAATTTTGAGGAATGATAAGACTAATTCATACCAAAAAGTAAACATGACGTCGGCGGAACGCATCTCGCAAATTTATCTTATGGCAAAATGTGATTCGATTTGCTTGTTTCGATGTGCGTCGCACTTTCCCTGAACGGCGCAAATCAAGACCCTAGTGTATTTAGGTATATTTAATAATACATATCGAAAAAAAGAGCAACAGGCAAATCTTAATAAATCTTAAGCTTCATCTTCGGTTTTATCGTAATCTTCATTTTCGTATTCGATGTCATCATTGATTTTCGTAGTTGACATCATTTTATTTTTGTTGATCTTTCTGACCTTCAAGTCCCTTTAATCTTGGTTCTTTCAATAGTTTCATAGTTGATCTTTGTCTTAAAATATGTGATTTTAAATTTGTTTACACCAGCGTTTCCCAACCGGTGCTCCCCGGAGCCCTAGGAGCGGAGCTCCCCTATACACCTGACGTGAGCGGGAGAAGGACAGCGGAAGAAGGTTGGGAAACGCTGGTTTGAACTTTTTATTTTTAAAGGACTTTTGTAATAATAATAACATTGGTATGATCACCACCAATGATATTGGAATTGAAAGCGCTAGGCGTTTTGATAGATTTAAATCAGCACAGAAAATGTTCTGTGCTGAATACGAACCCTGTATAAAAAATGCCAAGTTTTCTTTTATAAGTATCGTCCGTGTTTCAAGCTCAGTTAGAGCTTTTCTGTGACAATTTTTCAAGGATTCTATGAAATCTAGTTCAAAATGGTAGCTGTCTTTCATATTCCACTAAGGATAGTAAAATAAACATAAGTACTTACCTTTTTTTAATATATATCTATCTAAACTGATGTTTGGATACCTATATTAAAGAGGCAAATTCAATAAGAACATTTATTGAAACATACTTAAATTTTTTTATTGCACAGTAACACATTGACTTAGTGTACATTACATAATATGTATATGTATATTATAGAAGATAGACGGGTGGGCCGATGACGGCCCGTTTCCAGCCCCAAAACGGGCCGTGATCCGGCGCCGGTGGAAGAAAACAAACGCACTAACTTCTGAATCAAATCACATTAGGTATGCCGTTTACGAGGTCGTCACAAAGTCTTCCATTGAGCTATCTTTCCTGAAACTGAAAGCAATACTATTAATACCTTACTACTCTAATCACAAGACTAGAATTTAGACAAATAAAAAATTGAGATATCAGCCCTAATTAATTCCCTAAAAATTACATTTTATGGTAATTTTTCCGTATTTAAGCATAGGCCACACATGCGCAACCACGCTACTGAGAAGCGGGAGCGCGAATTATTTCCGTTCTACGTCAAGTCGCAATGTATGCGTCAAAAATGACAGTAATGACGGGCGCAGTGGTCCGTTGCGAGTTAGATCGACTTTGTTACATTATTATTATTAGTTTGTCGAATTGTGGATAAATGGTTGTAGAATTATTTTTAGACTTTAGACAAATTATTTTTGCATGACTTTTGATTTATATGATTGTCATAATTTTGTTTGTTGTTGCCCAGATCCATAATTACCCAAGAATATACACAAAAAATATCATCAGTTATATAAAACGTATGTACGTAGTTACATGATATAGGAATATTGTCGTGCTCTTCTTTTATTATTCATTGTCATTTAAAAATTTCGTTGTCGGTGTATGAAATTCATTTACGCGCAAGATATTAAATTTACAAACTTTCAGCATTGCACAGTGTTCCCATCTTCTATAATATGGGCATGTATTTAGGCTGCAACTTCCTCGGTAACATCGTATATTGAAAATTATTGCGCCGGTGCTACCTTAACGTCATTTCATACTCCACTATTATTAAATAATATATAACGCGCAAAACTTTTAAAACCCACACCTCCCAGATTGTAAATATGAGTTAGCCGTAGTGCTTGGAAGACATCCACTGCAAAATGGACGCTGCTATGGAGTCAGTACCCCCAACATCATTAAATCTGATGTAGTATTAGTGCAACAACAATGAATTTTGTTATGTGTATATTGCTTTGCAGGTCATACTGATCTTGATGTTTCTGTTTATAAGTCTAAAAGAACATATGGTCTACTGTAATATGATGCAAACATATGAATTCTAAGGTAATTAAGTTTGTGGTACCGCGTGCTTGACATTAAATTGAATGACACCCACTCAATGCGATCGGGTTTCGTGGGGACAGTTGAGAATGCAAATTAGTAGTTAATTTGATCATGTGGTTATGTTGTTACTCCTGATCGGATGACCAATCTGTGTGTTGATTAATAGCCTATACATGGTGTGTCTTCATTTTTTTTAAAATCCGCTGTACTGCATACAATATGCCTAATTAAAAGATCAATAAGAAACGTAAATTTTGGTCGGTTTTACATTTTTGTGAAAAAAGAAAAAATAAAACTCGATCAAACAATAACATTCCACATTAATTTTTTAGTACCAGCAACGAATTAATTTAAAGATAATGACTTGAAATTAACAGATAAACCGATGGGTAAACTTGATACCTTAATACCTTGTGTCTCCACCACTTAAGGAAATAACAGCACTCGACGTGGACATACGTCCAATAAAAAAATGAAATTAATAAAAATTATACATAGGTATAATCAGTGCAATTTTAATTGGAAATGGCACTGGGAACTGCTTTGTCATTTAGCTCAGAGTCTTGTTGTTGACAAATTAGTGAATATTATGTTTGTATTTAGTGTGGTGTGTAAGTTACCTAAAATGAGTAAATTATACTTTACTTAAAACATTACTAATTTTGAAAACCGGTGGCAACCCCAAAATTATAAAAGTATTAGGTCCTGCCTTTCATCGAACATTTCAAAATGAGTGTTTGAACCAAACAACAACATGTATAATTTATTTTTCTTAGCAATTCTCTAAAAATTCTGTCAAAGATAGTATTTTCTAAAAAGCGGGACATTTTTAAACCTTCGCGGGACCCCGCGGGACAAAATGTGAAGAGTCAGGACTGTCTCGCCAAAAACGGGACGTCTGGTCACTTTAGATGAGATGAATAAATATAGGATTTGGTTCATCCGGTAATTTAAACCCAATCGGAAAAGTTGAAAATAAAGGTGTTGGTTTTTTCTTTCTTATAGCATTTATTCAATTATCGAGCGCTTTCGCCTAATTTACAGGCATCTTCAGGGCCCTAAGAAATTACCTATTTCAAATAATTCCGTGAGAGGGTTAGAGAAGGTATTTGTTTTTTATTATTAGCAAAGGTACAGAGTTTACTATAACGTATATTTGCAATGCACATACTGAAACATGGATATGTAATAACCGAAATTTATAACCGCATTTCTGATTTAAACGCCCACCTTAACTTACTACAACTTCTAAACGGTACGTTTCCGGACATGACTTCTATACCTTTTCAATATTTTACCTACGACCGTATGTGTAAATGTCCCTTACGTCACGGACTACTTAGCTCGTATATCGCTTATAACATACGTGTGCCTTTGGCTGTGCGTTTGTGTTTTTAACGCACGACCTAATGTCATAATGACAGATGTCGCGCGAATATTTTGATTATTTATTTGTCATTTTTGATACAATTTATATTTATTGAAATTTTCGGTCGTAAGTAAGTGCAATGCTCGAGCTGTAACGTATTCTTACTAGAACGTGATAATTTATGTTGAATTTGTACTGGAATTTTCGATCGACACTTCAGACAAAGTTCTCCGTAGTTGCAATAGATGTCGCGCGAATACATTGATTGGTCAACCGTCAAATATTCTTACCTGTATTTGTTTGTCATTTTTGATACAATTTATCGAAATTGTCGGTCGTAGGTAAAATTATGTACAATACTCGAGCTTTAACGCATATTACATACTCGTGGAAAATAACAAAACTCGCCGCTTCGCGGCTCGTATGTTAAATTTCCACTCGTACGTAATATGCTAGTTACAGCTCTTGTAATGTAATATACTATTACCTACGACCGTATGTGTAAATGTCCCTTACGTCACGGACTACATAGCTCGTATATCGCTTATAACATACGTGTGCCTTTGGGTGTGCGTTTGTGTTTTTAACGCACGACCTAATGTCACAATGACAGATGTCGCGCGAATATTTTGATTATTTATTTGTCATTTCTGATACAATTTATATTTATTGAAATTTTCGGTCGTAAGTAAGTGCAATACTCGAGCTGTAACATATTATTACTAGCACGTGATAATTTATGTTGAATTTGTACTGGAATTTTTGATCGACACTTCAGACAAAGTTCTCCGTAGTTGCAATAGATGTCGCGCGAATACATTGATTGGTTAACCGTCAAATATTCTTACCTGTATTTGTTTGTCATTTTTGATACAATTTATTGAAATTGTCCGTCGTAGGTAAAATTATGTACAATACTCGAGCTGTCACGCATATTACATACTCGTGGAAAATAACAAAACTCGCCGCTTCGCGGCTCGTATGTTAAATTTCCACTCGTACGTAATATGCTAGTTACAGCTCTTGTAATGTAATATACTATTACATTATTGCACAAAACCTATGGAAGACAAAGGATTTAATAATAGACAAAATAGCTAATAGTAATCGAAATAGACATCGCTAGTTGTCTAACAATATCTTTTTGTAAGTGCAATATTTCGAAAAATCCTGGGTGAGGGGAAGTGCCAAGTTGGTTGATGCGTCTACAATTATACCCGGATATTCGTTCATCCGAGTATGTGGGTGTGTACATTTTCGTGTAGTGACGGCAACAGCGATAGGAGTTATCAGCTGAATCAGTATTGTACTCTTTCGACTCCACGCCTCCCGATCGCATCTTACCTGTTCACGAGTAAATTAAATTTAACACCATCTTGCATTTCGCGGTGTAGGTGTCGGTAGAAATTGGTCCGGAATATATATTGATGTCATGGGAACACGAGTATTTATTCTTTTAGAAGTACGAATTGGTATTTTCTGCATCAATCAAGATGTTATTAGATATAAACTGTATTATGTAAACTACTATAAACGTATACACTTTTTGTATTGTTAGATAAAAAGATAGAAAGTTGGCAAACCGTAAAAGGTACTGCAGATTTGTGTGCTCTTTAATATACAGGGTGTTCCTAAATATCATGTAAATACGAAAAGGGGTAATTCTTGGGGTTATTTAAGGACTAAAAATTCATATAAACATAGGTCCGCAAACGCTGCGTTGCCGATCTACAGGGTGTTGAAATTTCAAGATTTTTTAGTTTTTTCTTTATAGCTCTTGTAGTTTTTGAGATATTTACCTCCAATTTGCAATGTAGGTTACGCTGTAGGACTTACATCATTGGGCATACCAAATGGTTTTAAGAATCTACAGGGAGATATTTTTTCGTATTTACATGATATTAATGAACAATGTTTGAGCATGTTGTTAAATAGTAACTATTGTTTTTATTATTGTATTAATAAGTAAATGTAAAAACAACAAAATTGAGTCCCAGAAGAACTCTGTACGACGATTTTTCACCACAGAATTTTGTTTTAAAAAAGGTCTGATTTTGACGGAAAAAACTAAATATCTCAAAAACTTCTTGTTTTTTTGTGTAATAAAAAATGGATACTTATTTAAGGTATAGAAGGGCACGCTTTCACAAAATTTGATTAAAATTGAATTATTGTTGCGACAACAAAAAATTAAAAACAGAAAATTCGTTTTGGCATTGGCATTCGCATTTTTCTCGGAAATTTTGAGGTCATAGTAAAAAGTGACCCATATGAATGTTGTAGATTTTTTTATGATCTACAACTTAGTATAGGACGCTTTTGGATAAAACATCAAGTTTCGCCGGAAAACGCAACAATATACTTTGTACCCGCTTTGAACCCCCCCAAATAAACATTATACCACCCCATGACCTGCATTTATTTTTTCTACGTTCACTATGAGCCCCTTTACCATTTCCAATGATAAAACTCCTGTCTACAATTAATACCCACTCTCAACATAATTTGCCTGCACTATTAAGTAAATTACACACTCTAATTGTTCAGTTTAGATGTTCGATGTTAGTTTAACGAAGTCTACTACGTCGTATAGTTATAGTTACAGCAAATTAGAATGCGCATCATTCTTTTAAAATAAATTTAAGGATATTCAAGTAATATAGGCCAAAATTTTAAGTTACTAAGACTGTTGCTTTCAGAAATGTCCGAAAGAAGTCATCAGAAAATTAAGATGAATATTTTCTTTTGTCTTGTTGTTTGTTTTTGTTTATTTTACATGGGCTTATTTTCGCATTGGATAATCGATATCCATAAGGTTTCATTTTGCTAAAATAAGTCGGAGTTTATTTCTGTATGTATTTATCGTAAAGAGACAACATATGCAACCCATCTTTAATAAACGACATGAATAAATATAAATATTCTATTACAATTTACTTGGAAAGCATCCACCGACCGTTGGAAATGTTTAAGAAATGACTAGTCGTAAGAGCGCCATTAGCAAGTGGGCGCAGGAAAATGGAACGTATTACCAAAAGGGTGTTGCTAAAAATACCGAAATAAGGAAAAGGTGTATTAATATTATGGCGGGAGGTCCGAAAATATTAAGGCGATTGCGATAACAGCGCTGTTGATGGAAAGAAATTAATAAACAGATCATTTCTTTTTTCCTATAAGCTCCGTAGGAAAGTTCAAATTTCGTAGTATTCGGACACTGTTTGAATGCTCGATAACGAGACGCAGATAAATCTTATTTATCACATCGAATAAAGGTTGTTTTTACAGTTTGGGTAGAGTTTTAATAATCGTAACATTTCGCAAATAGTAATTAAACTTTGTTGAACTGTGATAATATGTCTGCCCGAATATTTGACAATATAGGTATCGTTAATTGAAAAATGAGAATTATTTTCTTTATACTTCCTTCCCATGGGTATGTGGGAGATATGTGGCAGATAATAGAAGGTTTATATTTTAATCGCAAAAGAAACCATCTTTCCGAGTTGATATATCGTTCGTTTTGCTTCACCAACCCAGTAGTTTTCGAGAACTGCCTGACAGCTGACACAGTTTTTGTGGCGTATTTAAAAAATGAATTAAGAGCTTTCATGCTAGTGTTTACAACTGATTTAGGCGTATAAAGTTGAAAATCTCGGACAAGAAATAAATCTCTTATATCACAAAAGCAGTTTTGATGATAATATTTACCTTACTGTTATCTGCTATAGTTTTTATTATCGAAATGAATACTGACATGTAATGGCAGTGGTATTGTTTGCATACACAATATAATATGATTTGTAAATATTGCGTTACCTTTGAATGCATCGGTATAAATTGGATATGCCAGTATAGTCGCATGAAAAGTCGTTATCGTTGAAACATGGTTGCTGCGGATACATTACTGAAGATCCTGGCGGATCACTCGAACGCTTTCCATACCTGAAACAAATAAAAAATATGTTCATTCGCAAATATTTGCTGTCAAACAACAAATAAATAACAAACACTACACTACTTATAATTGATATGGAGAATTTTCTCAGTAATTATGTCTATTATGTTCAATTCAAGATTAACCAGGAAATGTTGGTGGTCAAACCATTGGTTTCTTAAACAAGTTTAAAGAAGCCCTTCGGGAGGGTATTATACTGCTGAGCAAATACACATTTATTATTACATAATAATAAATATTTTACTATTTTTATTTTTTTTTCTTTATTATTTATTTTTTAATTTTTGCATTTTACATGTAATAAGACCGGGAACTGGGAAGTAAATAAACACCAATAAACAATTCGCACGTCTGTTTTATATGCGGGTGCACCTTTGCACAAAGTAGTACGCCACCAGCCACACATATAAACACAACTACTACCGGTTGCAAAAGTATTGAGCCCTGTGTTGGAAGGCTAATAACTCTGAAACGGCTGAACAAAAAAAATGAAATATTTTGCGTTATACTCCCAAATCTCTTCTACATAACAGGAGGGGCAAAATTTTCTGCCCATCGGTTTAGTCACAAGCGCGAGAGAAGTAAAAGAAGATACCCGATTTTTGCGGTTTTAAAATAATTCTCGACTTCCGATTTTTTTTCTCCTAAACCACTTACCAAAAAAATTTAAATTGGTGTTCAGGTTACAGTTAGAATCTCTTCTATAGATTGGTGTTTTTATTTGCTTGATTTCTTATGTCATAAACTCTCTAAGCGAGCTTTTTATGGACGCGGATATCTCAGAAACGAACAATAGCAGGACAACGCAGTTAGCACGTAAACAATCCTTATTTATTGTGATACTCATCCATTGATGTATAATAACATAAAAGTTGTTTGGGAATTTTTAAGAGTGAAAATAATGTGATAGATCCGGTGCATTTAAAATGATCAACTCTCAGGAGCGTACCTATTCATTTTTTTGTCATTTTCTTGTTAGGTTTTATTTTTGAAAATAGCATACGTGATTTTTTTTTTATTTGTGGAATTGTATACATATTCTGTTTTGTGATTTATTATTATTTCACAACGTTATTACTGCCAAAAATTAGTAGTTGATGATGATGATGACGTAGTTGTTCCTGGTGGTTCTGAGGCCAAAACAAACGGTCTGGAATTTTCGGCAAATGTTTCAATTTCGACAATATTTGTCCTACACTTTGAACGATTTGTGCCGTTCCTGAAGAACCACCAACATTGGAACTATCGCGGCAACTTCTTTATCATTGTCTAAAATCACTCTTCATTATCTGTACTGTTGTCGCTGTCGTCTAATAATTCGTCATCATCATCACCATCATCTTCATGCAAGTTGATTATAATTGTTTCAACAATTGAGTCAACAATATGATCTTTATCAATGTATTGGTTTTGTTTACAAAACCAAAAATCGTGTTGCAAAATTGCAACACAATTTTGCCATATTTTGAAACAGTGCTTTGTTACATAAACTTAACATATCTTTAATTTCAAATGTTCTGTAGCTTTTTGCAACTTTATTTTGTACGTATGCCCAGATTAATTCAATTGCAATGGGCTACCGGTAACACAATAATTTTACTTCATTACTTCCGATAAAATCTAATAGAATTATCTTCTCTTGATGGTTATTTTTGGACAGATACAACAGCTGTGCTTTAGTTATGAGTTGAGAAACAAAATTTCTGCATTCTTGCTCAATACTTGCAAAACACGTACGCACGCAACACAGTTACTCAGGAAACTTTATTCAATGAATATTTATGTTACCTTGATTTTACCCAATATCATATTATTGGAGCATGAGAAAAAATATTTGGTTTTGTTATTATATTTATTTATGCTACCTGATAATATTTGATTGCCGCTCTTGACTGAAAAGGCGTTAAAAAGAAAAAAAAACATACAACGAAGAGCTTTTAGCGCTTCTTTGAACATTTGCAATCTATTCTTCCATCAAGTAAAGAGTCTGCTTACACCAATAAATATGTACGATGCTTGTTTTAATTCTAAGTACGGCCCTGTGGTGCAGTCCGTAAGCTGACCTTGCATCCCGAGCCGCTGACGACGTGACGTACTTGCGTGCCGCAAAATTATATGGCATATTTATATCGCTTTATAAAATTAACGAACATCTGAAATGTGTTTCTATTTCAACAGTCTCATTAAACAAAATTTTGCGATTGTTTTCGTTCCTGTCGCGTTATCGTGCTAATACTCGTTGCCAAGGTATCCGCTTTAATGAAAATCTGAAGTTTTTTGGGCAAGCGGTTTAGGAGAAAAAAAAATATAAAGACCAGAGTTTATAAAAAGCAGCTAAAATCGGGTACATTTTTACATTTCTCTCGTGCTCGTGTCCAAACCTAGGGGCAGAAAGTTTTGATAGTCATTAATGTTATCTAGAAAATTTCAGAAGTATAACACTTTATTTAAATTTTTTTGTAGTAGTTGCTGAGTTACGAGCCTCCAAACACAGGGCTCAATACTTTTGCAACCGATAGAGTAGCATTTTATAAGCATTGTGTTGAACCGGAAGTAATACTAAACAGACGACTAAGAAATTTAAAATTCAGAGATCGGCTACACGTCATTCGGGCGCAAACACAGTATAAAAAAGCTAAAAAAATAAGACAATTTGTTATATAGATATTGTAGTTAATTATTTTAGGTTTTTCATTATAAATGCCATATCATGACAAATTAACATTGAAAATTGTCCATACCTACACGTAAAGGCCTGTCAGTACATCAGCTGATACGTGTTACATTTTGAGCTTCTCAATATATCTCCAAACGACAATAAATTTCAAATCGGTCGGATACTAGCGCCCGGTGTAAACCCAGGCATAGATCCAAAGTGAAAAAATACCATATTGGACTCGTTCTATAAGACTTATTGTCGCACTCGTTCCTTTGGGGAACTCCGCACAAACTACTGTTGCGCAAATTGGTATCTTATAAAACTCGCATAATTATAATTTTATGTAAGCATGTAAGTACACAGCATTTAGCTATGTAAACGCACCGCATATGTATACGCATTTAAATTATTAATAACGGCATCCGAAACACGTTACTACAATTGTCTAAACAAGATCCGGTCTAAACCACGGGTCTAAACGAGATCACAACCAATACGAACAAACGAGAACACAATACACACTCTCTCCATGGCAAGTTTCCGCGCCATCTGTGTAATAATTTCTACACTATTATTTTCTCGGTCGGTGGACTTTGTTACAGAAACCTTCTTTACGCAGCTCCGCGCTGACAGGCGTAGCAATTTTCTACACAATTGCATAAAAAGCACATCAACTTGACAACGAATGGGGCAATTTTAAAGAGCTGTCTTAAAATGTCACCTACAAATTAACTCATGTTCTAGGATTAATGCTAAACCATGAAAGCATATAAAATCAACCAGTATATTGTGTCAAAAACTAGCTTCTTTTCTCTAAGTTCATTATTAAAGCAAGCGCTGTTGAACTTGCTTTATATATCTTTATATATAACTCGCTATATGTATCCCAGAACAATGCCCTATGCTTACACATTACAACAGTACCTTACTTTTATAGATCAGTGCAATAGTTTCGACTCCAATCTGCTTTTTATGCGCCCGTGTTTTGCATGCAACTGGTATATGGACAAGCGCCCCTCTTATTTGAAGATTTAAACAAAAAACTCAAATATTGAATTTTTAATATCTTGTCAGTTAGAGGGTAATCTTAATCATATTGCGTAATCTAGTTCTTTAAGAGAACGTGTCTTGGTTTACAAATGTCTAATTTCATTTCCAATTTTTCAAAGATTTCTTTTCTATTTTACAAATTCTATTTTAACAAAATGATCATGAAAATACCAAACTTTTTACGTATCCAACCGTTTTCATATATTAGCTGTTTTCCAATTACATGTATTACGCACTCACTACGTTTAACTCTAGCGTACGCTGGGGCAAATAGCGCTGGCCCGTTCGGCATCGTAATGGGAACGCGGCAACGTCAAGCATAACGTCAAGTGAGATGTGACATAACCTTAAAAATAATACAATCCTTCAAGGATTCGTCATAGTCCTGTTTATTCAAATATATCGAATATGTTTCAGTCGTCTTTTAACAATAATGTGCAAGATTGACCGGGTAAATCCATTTTTACAATGAATTTTACGTTGTTAACAAGCACCTAACCTATTACAAAACGACAAATGTCATTGATGTCAGCTGATCGGTGTTACAAGCACCACTCGAAAACTAGGTGCAATAGGGAAAAGGGGAAGGGAGACTTTCGGCGAATTGCACTAACTGCAAATTGTAATAGGGACGCTCTCCCATTGACCCTAGAGTGCGCCAGGTTTCGCCAGAGCATAATTGGAAAACAGCTGTCAGTTATCTAAAAATTGACAGCTTTGACTTGATATGACTTTTCTTGGTCTAGTTCATTTGTATTTTGATGAGTAGTAAATGAGTAGTTTTTCTTGCCTACATTCAGACGCTTATATATTTGAAACGGGGTTATACAGTAGAAAATGCACAATTTTTTTGAGATGAGTTTTGTTGGTCGCTATTTAGTTCAGAAAAAGTGATAGTTTTTATGAGATAATGAAACAATGACATGAATTTTATTAAGTACCAATTTTCATCCCACGTTACTTTGGCATCAACAAGTGTATATAAACTGTTATTTTTTTTTAAAGAAAAATTGGGTTATTTTATCTGGAGTTACCTTGCACTAACAAAAGCTTAGTTCTGATGGAATTACAGTATTAATAGTCCATTTCATTTTATTAGCATTTTTGGCTGAATAAAGATTTGGATTTGCTAAATTTGATTGTATGCCGAATAGAATTAAATCATCGTTCAAAGTATTAGATCAAATATCACATTTTTATTGTTGTACAGTATTCAAACGTAATTTTTTATAAAACTGTGACAGAAATAGGTAACGCATTATTGTCATACTCCTCCGCGATCGGATACAAATAAAATTGTATGGATGCCATTTGAATATTGATGAAGTATGGATGTGTAACAAAGCATACGCCGAAAGAGGAATGTTATGGGGGGCTCTAAAGCATATAAAAAAGCACAGCACTTTAGTTCAATGTGTTCTGCATTTCGTTTTGCGTCTTTGAAGGATGTAGAAATATTTTCATCAATGGATATCGATTTGGAAGGGCTTACTTTGCGTACGCGTAATGTGTAAAATTTCACCCTCGAACTTGTTTTATACAATTTAGCATCGGCTACGTTCTGGTTATTTTGTACGTTGACGCCTGGGGTGTTCATTTAGAAATCTCATTTTGTGTGGTGTTTTTGATAATTTTGTAACCAGCAATCTTACATTAATTTCAGCATAATAATCTCTTTTTACGGCTTCTTTTGCTCTCCTCAATAATAAAAAAATCTAACATTATCTAACGAGTTAAATACATTTTTTGTTGCAAATTGAAAATAAAAAAAACTTTGTGGGTTAAAACTATTATATTTTGATAAAGAAAACAATGTTATGTATACACATAACTTCATAACGACACAAATGTTCATAAATCAATTCCGAGACTAGGCAACCCTCGATAATTTGTCTACAATTTGACGTACGAATTGAGTTGAATAACAAATGAATTAAGGGGTAATGCCACTCTAGCGCGAGAAAAAATAGCCGATTTTGTAGGTATATTTTTTACAATACAGGGTGTTTACGGTCTTGTGATTTTATTTTCAAGGGGTGATTAAACATCTTAAAAGAAAGTCATTAACGTAAAAATGTCTTAATAAAAGTTGCACAATACGTGTGATATTACTGTTATTTTTTTCTTTGTTTTTAATGTTAAAGGGTGCCTAAACTCCTTAAAAGAAGGTTATTAACGCTAAAACGATTGATCAACATATTGTGCAAAGTAAATCTAAATTCTAACGATAAGTTATCAGTGAATTTTTTACTAAGTAGGCTGATGTTAGTAACTTAATATCTCTCTTATTATGCAACTTTTGTAAATAAAGTTTTATGGTAAAGGCCTTCTTTTATGATGTTTAATCACCCATTGAAAATAAAATCACAAGACCATAAACACCCCTGTATAGTAAATGAATTACAAAATCTCTTTAAAGCCCCTTATTGTTCATATTATGAGGAATATTCACAATAAAAAAAAGACAAAAATAAATAAAAAAATAGCAGCGTTAGAGGACATCAAAGGAAACCTCTTCCTGCGGACAGGGTTGCACGGCCGGAAAGATTTTGCACGCAGTTTTTCACTTAGCCATAAAAACAAAAAAATAATTGATTCTATATAAGATTATCTCGGGAAGTACGTACGGAAATTAGAAAATTCCGCTTTAAAACAAAATGGCGCACGTTTGAACACAAATTATCACTTTTAGGTACAAAATTAGGTTAAAAATTGTTTATAACAAAAAAAGTTTCGAACTTATCGTAAAATCCGTACGTACTTCTCTAGATAATATTGTTCTGAAGCTGCAGATAAAATTTCAAGTGAATTGACGAAGATCAGTTTGAAAAATGCGGTTTTGAGAAAACACCGTTTAAAATATTGTGTAACTTTGATGTATAGAATTGTTATATTTTACTATAGTCGGCGAAGCCTGGACCATATAATTATCTTTTTAAATTAACATTTTCCTCCTCTTGTTTCTTTCTGTTTGATTTTGACGACAGACGGGCCTGCTTTGCAGCATCAGTCAGGGATGGCTCTGAAAACATGATGCGCCGTGCGTCAGCCTTCGCGCAGATATTATTGCAGTTTGGCTAGATGCACATCCATAATACCTCCATAATCTTCATAAGGCTGGATAATGCATCATTGACAACACATATAGCTATATTTGCTGCAATATCCACAATTAGTTTGCCACTTGAAAGTGAAAATGAAAATGAAATCACACATTTAAGCGGTCAGAATTTATGATACAGTGTCGCCCAGATTTATTTTCTTCATTTTATCAATTGAATCATGATTATGACGAATGGCTAATCCATCATAAATTGAAAGCTCATTTATAGGCTTCTGGGTTAACTTCCCTTTTTCTTCGAGGCCCTAACTAATTTTTATCAAATGGCGGGGACGAGTGCCATTAGTTTTTTCACGTGATCTATACATTCCTTTTCTTATTTCCTTTTCTTATTCCAAAATTAGCAAGCTTTGCAGTAAGTATTTAGATTTTATGAGAATGTCAACAACATTTCTCCAGCTGATAAGCGCCACCAATCATACAGAGAAGAAAAGCTATGTTTTCTCTATGTTCCATCGTCCGAGACAGTTACCCCATTCTTTTCTTTACTATTTTCAATTGACTTTTAGCCCTCCCTTCTTCTGCTGCTTTCTACATACTTTGTTGACAATGCTTCTGTTTCCACAAAAATGGTGCGAACAACTTTATCGTAAAATGAGTGAAAAATCTGACGAGGAAGGTTCTTGAATGCGCAAAACTTTTCAATTACATCTACACCTATTCTTATGCGCATGACAAGGATAATTCCGCTATTCATTTCATATCCTTTTTGAATAAATCGGCAACTCGGAATGAAAGTTTGGTCAAAATTCTCACAAGAAACCACGATTTGAAATCTTAAGTCACGGTTGCCACTTTCGGCCAATTTCGCATTTGAGTTGCAAGTTTTACACACTACAACTTGTGAAATAGCAGAAAACACAACAACAAAGTTCAAAAGATGATAATTAAACGTCATCCACTTCACCGTTGTAATAATCTTCAACCGACATTACTTTTTTACCGGTGTGGGCTGTGGATACGTTATCAGGCAGAGGCGACTCTAGTTCCAAACGATTCAATGCTTGTCATATTAGTTCTATTTGAAAATATGCTGCTTCCTTTCGTCTCCTTTCGATCACGATATACTCCAGGAATGTCACTAATTATTTCTGCTATCTTTTTACCAACTAATCAAGAACAACACACGTTACATCAGACAGCTGTAACATTGGGCGGCTAGCGCCAGCTCAACGAACGTACCGAGGATATTTCCACAAAATCTTTGTGTTTTATAATATTTTATGTTATATTTCACACCACGCATGTAATTCCTCCAAATAAGATAAGAGCGTATAGGTCTCTAGGCCGTAACCTCTCACGCTAAAATTTTGCATGTACGCTCGGCTAGACGCTGGCCGTATGATCATCAAATAAGCATTTAAACATTTTTTTCCAATATGAAACGTATTGTACCTTATTTCTAAGATCTCAAGACATCATTTAAGCAAAAAGTTTTTTTTTTATTTTTCAAAAAATCTAGAGTGGCATTACCCCTTAAGAGAACGTTAATATGAGTCTAGTTTTTTAAATTATGCCTGTAATATTTTGCATAATTTCACAGGGTATAATTTGCTAATATGTATGGTAATGGAATTTAGGAACAAATTATTTTTCTATTTTCTCCTAGTTTCATAAAAACCTGCGACAGCACATTTGTTTGTGTTAATTTACGGATTTTTACGTCGTTTAATTATCTTTTAAAATGTAATATACGCTGCAGCTACTATACTGCGAGTTTTATTTATGACGGTGTTTCATTTACAAAAGGTTTTTGATACTATGAGTGTCATCTGTTTAATATAACATATAACTGTACCGGGTGACCCACGCCATAGGTACGTCCGACGTTTTTTTTATTTGTGATGCTGCACGAATAAAATTTCGAGAAGTACCTGCCAATAGACTAAAACATTTTTTGAGATACTCTTGAGCTTACAACGAAACGCAACGAACAAAATACGTTTTTGTTTATTAACCTAAGTGTCTTTGAATTGGTGAAAATAGTCGAAAATTGTCAAACAAACACTAACTAAATCGATTTTGGCCAACATTAGACTACTGCCGCCCTCTAGCGTGATTTAATTGGCCTTTAAGATATTTTCGATTGTTAATGTAATTATTGTTCGTTATTAATTGTTGGTTGTTGATAATTCTTATTTAATTTATTGTTTACATCGCTAGTATTGGTGTTTAAAGAGCAATTTATTTAAAAAATGCTTTTCCTAAATACAACACTATTTTTCATCAATAAATTTTTGTTTATTTCTAGTTGTTCACTTGTTTTTCAACGCAATCTACATTTGGCAATGTTCCAAAATTCCAAAATGTATTCATATGACAGGGTTGCCATTTGAAAAAAACTACTTTTAGTAGTTTTCTCGAGTTTAACTTTGATCGTACTATTTGAACATCTTGTATAACGTTTCGAAGAATTCTACCAATGTGTCGATAATATGTTACCGTCACAACAAATTTGGCTGGACCACTTTTTTTCCAACGACACAGCGTACAATTTATAAATAATTGAATGTACCCTTGCAGCTTTCATTTTCTATTAAAACTGCCATATGAAATATGAAAGTTGAGACCATTTCCGGTTTAACCGGAAGTAAACAAAACCTGAAAATATTTTGGTTAAAAAGATCGTATCCAACAACATATATCCACAAATTTTCAATCCCTCTTTCATTTGGTTCTCCATATACTTACTTCAAATGATAGCCCGTCGTGAAAGACCCTGTATTTTAGAAACTTTAAAATGTCGAACTGTATAAAAAGCGAAATGCTGATAATTTATTTAGCTTTGTTGTACATCTTGTACTTAAGAATCGTCCCATCTTCCGTAATTACTCCACACGGTGTCCCGAACTTGGCCCACTAAAACATCAGGTTGGTTCTCTCAGTATCATAGCTATAGCCTTTGTTTTGTTTTCAAGTTCCAATGTGCAGAAATAATCATCACCATCGCAAAATATTAGAAACATTATGAAACAAGAAAGTTCAGCAAAATTCCACGTGACCCTTTCTTTGCCGGTGCCTATACAGTAAAGGTGACTCGTTTTAGTACTGGACTGTAAGTTCCAAATGATCTCAACCAGGAAACTACTGACCAGAACATTAATGCTTGAAACTATTACACTACTAACTAAGTCTAATTACTTAATTTCACAACAAAAATAAAGCAATAGAACACAAATGGCAACCACCTTTAAGATTATGTGTACCTATTAGCACTTACCGCGGTCCCAAGTAGAATACATCACTTCTGGGCACGACCTGCAATTTCCCGCTTCGTTGCATTGGCACACCCTCTCTCGATCTTCCATATCTAGGCCCCAGACTGAACTCTGCAATGAGAATTGTTCCGTGTGCATTACTAAATCCTAATTACTGTCTCCTGACGAAGTCTTGTGTTACGTAACTAATGTAACATTGTTTGGATCGTCGTTACCTTTTGCTTTCTTGGGGTACGTGTAGATTTCTTTGTCTGACGTTACTGCCAGGACTGCCGCGAAAAAATACGCCGCCAGGATCAGTATCTTGCTTGTATGCATCTGTAACAAGGAGAAGTAAATTTTAATAAATGTTGGTTGATATAATTTCAAGATAAATGTAATGTCCTAAGTAATCACTAATCATATATGTCATAAAGGATAAACGTTTTGAAGTGGTAGTTATCATTTATGTTAAGTTAATTTGTACGTTTGTTTCAGGTAAGAAGATTTTTCTGTTGGGTCGATACAACTGAAACAAGGTAAGGTTTGTCCGTGGTTAGTACTGCGTTGCTGTTACTCTCATATAGTCAATATATCGTTCATGTTAAAAATTCATATACTTCGGACACGAATGATGGATTAGTTGACCAGTGCACGTGTTCGTAGGCTCTGTGAAATTGAATTGTTTCAATCTTAGAATTTCCTGGGATAATGTGCCTATAACTACAGGGTGTCCCACACTTGATGCAAAGTACTTCCCCATCAGTGATGGCTCGTAGCTAAAATTAGTGGGGGTGCTGCTCCAGGAAGCAATAAGGCTTTGTTTTAAAAAATATTGTGTAAAAGGAAAATAAATTATTCAGAAACTTGATAAAATCTTAAAAGAATTTAGGAAAAGAAAGTTACGAAAAAGGATTTCTTATTTACTTTAACCTAAATTGTCGCACAAATATTCGTTTGAATAAAACCTTCCATATTACTTCAAGAGCTTTATTTCATTTATCTACAAAATTGTTAGTTATAAGCTTGATCTATTCATTTAATAAGTTTATTTAAAACATATTTTTTTAAATTATATTTTATAAAAAATGTCACTAAAAATAAAAAAAATGTCTAATTTTCCTTTATGTATTGTCAACGGGTTCACATACGAAATTTCAACTCGATTACAACATTTAAATGTAACAAACAACAAGTGAAGTTAGAATCAGCGTAGTCAAAAGATCAATAATTTTCTCCTTTTTATCACTGGATAGCAACTGAAGATATTTTTCCCCATTGAACGCACTGCAAAGGCATTTAGCCGTTCCGAATCCATATAGTGCTTTTTGGAAAAGTTTTTATTCTTTCAATTGTTGAAAGGCAGCGTTCTGTCTCTGCTGTAGTCATGGGAAATGTCAAGCGGATTTTTATCACTTTCGTAATTTTACTAAAAACATCATCGAGATTATTATATACACTTTCCAAGATAAATTTCAGCACCTCAATTAATTTGCATTATTTATTAATATCAGACCTTCAATAAAATACTTTTAGTTCAGCTTCAAGCTTTGTCAATCATGGGATACCTTCAGTGGTCACTGGTCAGCAGTCCCTTCTGTGGGACGTTCATTCTTAAAATTAGTGAAGCATTTCTTGTTGAATAAATTAGCAGCTAGTTTTAGTAGTGTTTAGTGGAAGAATATTTGTCGATTATATCAACAGACATTTTTGCAACGACATATTTTCTTTAAAATAACTATTGCTTTCATGAGTAGATATCATTTGTAAACATATGGACAGAATAAATATATTTTGTGGTAATATTATTTTGAAGTTCCTTGAATTTCGCATTTTCGTGTGGTAACGAAGGCTTTTGAGACTGTCTAATTGTTACAAAATACAGCACTGTGGGGACGACAGTTCTCTCTCTATGCCTCCAGGCCGCTGTCTCTGCAGTTTTCTATGTGCGCACAACAGTAAAACACCACGCCGCTGGAACTGTGAAGTGCACAGTTCCATACAAAGATTTCATTTTCTTAAACTGGATGGCTACTGACATTAAACTTAAGGATTATATATTTTACACGTATAAAGAAATAATTAAAGAAAAAAGTGAAATAGGAGGTGCTGCTGTTCTACAATGCCTATACACGAGCCGCCACTGTTCCCTATAGAAGAGTTGTTGATAATCATCATTCAATCATCATATAATCATTCGATATACAGCTAGAATATACTTGCATGCTGCTCCACAACGACTTACCAACACAAACTTAAGTTATTTTTTAATTGACACAAGTTTAATCGCAATTCTGTTAACAACAACTTGCATTAGGCTATTATCAATTGTTGTTAAGATATTTTGAAATTAATGAAAATTCATTTTGCAAATAGCGTAAAAGGTAACAACTTAGATAGTCAATTTTTTCGAATTTATAACTCTATGTCCTAGAAACTTCAAAAAGGTAAGTAAACTTTGTACTCCTTTACTTAAATTTGGGACTGATCATTCGTTCCTAATATTCAATTGTCCTTTTCTGCTGTAAAGTCATAATATTACTATGCCAGCGTCAAGACAATTATTTATGGATCGATTATAGTCAATTACACAATAGCGGGTTACTTTGTATGTTTTGACATAAGAACATCGTCTTGTCCAAGAACTATATCAAATAACAAGCAGGTTCAATTTTAATAAAATAATGTATGTAGTAAATAGTTTTGATGCTCACTGATGGAAAAGAATGAAAAGATTTCTTCTATACACGTCTTTAAGGTAAATTTAGGGTAACCAGACGTCCCGTGTCCCGTTTGCCAACATTTTGACTTGACGAGTCTAAATCGAGCAAATCAAATATATTCTGTATGTCGTACAAATAATACATCGTTTTTTTCTAGCTGTTGAGATAAAAGAGCGGCTAATGCACTAATGGACTCTAATGGACACTAAAAATTGTAGTATTTATTAGCTATTTATTTTCATTAACAGCGTAAAATGGAAATACTGATCGCGTATATGTGGTAGGCAGCCGATGAAGGAACCTTTATAAATAAGTCTATACTTAAATACCAGTTGTAATTTTGTACAAATGAAGATAAAAAACCTTGCTTTTTTTATCTTCATTTCAGTCAAATTGGTCTACAAAATTAGAAATAGGCAAAATTGTTGTATGCAGTTATCTATATCTATCTATACAGTACACTCTCGCTAATGCGAATCCGTTTTTGCACATCCCCATTTGAACTATGGGCATTGTTAGAGAGGGCAATTTATGATCAGGGAACACGATCAAAAAGTAGGCGGGTCGTTTGGACTATGTGGGAAGGCAGACTTGTAGACCGTTTAAGACTACCACTTGAAAACGTTAAATTATTTATGCCAAATAAGAACCACGTTATTGTTTAATTAGTCCCTTTTTAGTGTCATTCCAGCAATATTAGAGTTGTTGGACATTTCTACGTCAGGTACGTTGACGATATAATAGCACAATCACTGATGCTGCATAGACATGTATGCGGTTATATACCCTCTATGAGACCTCTCGTACAACGAGAAACTAAAGCCCCATCTATGGGCATCGTTCACATTATTTTCAAAACAACGACTTACTTAAATCAAAACAATCGTTTTCTTAAGGCAAATTTTAGGTTGTTTTATATTAAAGAAATATTCTTATTATAAGTATATTTTGTAATTCATGTAATTCATTATTAATCAACCGCTTGTACTATTGAAGTTATAAAATATACAGGGTGTTCCTAAATATCATGTAAATACGAAAATGGGTAATTCTTTGGCTTATTTAATGACTAAAAATTCATATAAACATAGGTTCGCAAACGCTTCGTTGCCGATCTACAGGGTGTTGAAATCTCAAGATTTTTTTAGTTTTTTCTTTATAGCTCTTCTAGTTTTTGAGATATTTAGCTCTAATTTCTAATTTAGGTTACGCTGTAGAACTTACATCATTGGGCATGCCAAATGGTTTTAAGAATCTACAGGGAGATAATTTTTCAGGGGTCATGCCACCTTTTCTCCCCATGAACTTATTTTCGGTGCGCTGCTGGTGGATTCTAAAATACAAAATGCATTTTTTGTTTTGTTTTAAAGAATTTTAATCTCTTGTAGTTTTTTCGTATTTACCACCGTTATCGAGAAAAAAAAATAAAAGCTATTCGATGTTTCGATAGATGAAATTTAAATTTTTTAAATAATTGGTCTAGTATGCCTTGGCTTGATTTAGATAACCTTTTGTTTGTATTTATTTTGACATTTTATTCGCCACCAACTGTTAAAAATTAAAACTAGGATATAAGAGCTATAAAGAAAAAACTAAAAAAATCTTGAAATTTCAACACCCTGTAGATCGGCAACGAAGCGTTTGCGGACCTATGTTTATATGCATTTTTAGTCATTAAATAAGCCAAAGAATTACCCCTTTTCGTATTTACATGATATTTAGGAACACCCTGTATATATATTTTATCAAGCTATGTTGGCAAAATAAAATCCGAAGCAAATCTTTCATGCAACTACTTCTACCTCTAGCAAAGTTTGCATGGAGCCCATTATAGTGTATAGCATTAACAATAACTAAAATCCTTTAAATAAACTTCGACTATCAACTTCCGGCCATCCGATAATTATCGCCCTCCCCTGCATAGGGTTTAATTAATCATCACCAGCCCAACCTAACCGCCGGTAATAACCTGCGGCGGCGGTTTTCTCCCAAAGGCATTTCCATCAAGACCAAATCGATGCAACGCACTATACGCATTCAAGATTAAATCCGGAGCAACAGCTTCAGCAACGGTCTCCTGCCCATCTTCTCCCCATCTATATATAGTTAATGCACACTACTACACTCTCCCCTACAGTCCCCATGACTTTTGATATGCAAATTTTTAATTAGGAGACCGCGAATTTAATCATAACCTTAAGCTCGTAATGTTCGAGTGTACCAGACGGGTGCACATTGGTTCCGATCCCGGGCCCGTCCCGTCCCGGGTCGCCTGACACCCCCGCTTCTGCAGGTATTAAGACTAGCATGACAACGTACGTATGGTCGGTCCGATTTGATTAAACTGCTGTGCGACGTCGGATTGCTGTGTTAATAATGTAATGTAATGAGGTCCATGTCATATGGGAAATTATGAATCGGTGCTATGCCTATGGTAAAAGTAACGTAACTTTGGGGGGAAAGTTTAAATGGGTTTGTTATTAAAGTTCGATATGACGAAATTTTATCGACGTCGTGCCGGATATTGTGTTCGAGCTCTATAATCGTTATCGGTGAAAACAGTTTTAAAATTTTTGTCGGTTGGTGACACGACAAACCTTCGTAATTTTTGTCATTTTCACTATGTACTTTCCGGGCTACACGATTATAATCTTGTCTTTCCGTTTCGGTTTATTTACCACTGATAGACATATCGGTTTCAATACGAATTTGACTAGTTTTATCATAATCCCTATACCAGCACATTTTAATAAAAATTACATGTATTTTCATAATGTATTAGAATAAAAAAAATCTGATGTGGCCATGCACATGACTTTATCATACTATATATATAAAATTAATAGCTTAGCTGCATGAGATTCTATTTGATCGAGATCGGCCACGTCTGCATTAAAATAAAACTAGTAGAACTAGACAGATGTCGATTAAAGCTGCGTTCGGATATTGTACTCCGTTGCTACCGGGTACACCGTCCAAATGACACTTACGTGTTATTGGGTGTAAAAAGTGTAACGGTGTACAATATTCGAACGCAGCTTATATTGACAGTAGGTATTGTCAAAGCATTAGCGTTTGACACTACCTACTGTCATTAGTATCAAAATTTCTGACATATCCTGGCTACTAGTTTTAATGCAGTACGACCGATCACGATAAAATGGAATTTGAGCATGCAGCTAAACTATTGATTGTACCAAAAAATTTCATAGTCATAAATTATTTATTCAGAATTTCCTCTACTTTTATTTATTATTTTACTATTTCGACGAAATTCCAGAAATGGCGGCTTATTTGCAAAATCTTTCAAAAATGCTAAGACTAAACCTCCAGTTCCTTTGGACCCTTTTTAACAGAAGGCTTACAACCTCTAAGTTTGGTCATGAAACTTCTAAATATGAAGTTTCGTCCCGATAGCTTTAGTAGTTTCTCCGGAATCGTCGCCACAAAAAACGGGTACACACACATCCATTCACACACATACACACACACACACACAGACATTTTTTTGTACCTTTGTTCAAAATGTTCAGGGGACCCAAAAAGACATAAAATCTCAAAAATTTTTGGCACGATTACAATACTTTACATACTACGTATGATAAAGTAAAAAACGTAAAACTAGAATAACAAACTTTATCGTTAAATTAATACAAGTTTCAACATAAAGCCAAACAATAATATTAGGGAAGTGAGAATTTGAAATACCACTTTGCACCAATATCAAAATGTTATGCAGAGCCAAGTTATTCCTGTTATCGAACTGCATCTATTAGTACGTACATTCAAACTTATCAACTATTAAATCTGAAAGCTCACCTTATTCGAAAATAGAGACGTGATAAGTAGATAATAAGGAGTATGGATATTCAAAAGCGTCCCAGAACTGCTAACATTGAAATGTTGGGAAAAGAAGAACAACTGTTTTGTTAGAAAGAGAATGCACTACTGACAAAATAAGTACTTACTGAGTAGCTACGGTGTGTCCTACTTGAGCTAAACTCAATCCGATATTAATGGGTATTTTTTCATTTTAAACAACGTTTCCTTAGTAACTGTCTTCTATATCTGCACACCCAAGCAAATACAACAAATTTCCAAATTCAAATCTTTTTAACGATAAAACTGAACATTGAAACTTGAGAATTTAATTACTTTTTAAACAACTTACCTCAGTAACTTTTTACTTTATCTTCATTCCAAATCAAATTACATACATCAAATTTCGATTTTTTTTATGAATTCAGCAGCCTTTGAAATGAAAATGATAAAAGATAACATTATCGAGTTGAGTGCACTACAAGTGGGTCACACCCTATATTATGTTATAATGACTTATATGTACTTTTTTGAATAAGAAATACTAATTAAAAGTTTAGTAAAATATTTGTACATATGTGATATTATCAATTTCTGGCTTGATCCGGATGTGATACTGATACCTACTTGAGAAACACCATAGGAAGAACTGAAAAGTAACAGTGTTTTAAAATGTTTTAAGACATTTCACAAATCATTGTTTTAAACAATGTATGAAACATGTTTTAAATAAAAAAATATTTCCCGATAAAAAACAATATTTAAAATTGGAATTACCTAAAAGATGTTTAAAGCGCGTTTTAAACATTTAAAACTGCTTGTAATTGTTTAAAACTGCTTGTAATTGTTAAAACTGGTCAAAACTGTTTAAAACATCCTTTATAAACATTTTAAAATCAAGTGTTAAACATAGCACCCCTGGTATTGGCTGAAACTTATTCTCCTAAGTACCAATATCATAAAGTTTCGGTTGTCTTTATCTTTCTTAAGTGACATTAAATTAGAAAAAATTAGTTACAGACAAAACTTCTTGGTTTGAATAGAGCTAGCCTATGATACTTCACACGACCACATGTTGTTTTTAAAGTTGGTCTAGAATATGTTCTCGGTACTTACTTCGGGGTTCATTTGGGTTCAGGGTTTATTTGGCTCGAAACCTTTCAAACTTTATATTATGTTTAAAAGCTTGACAGTCAAATAGATTGTTGATGTTGAACGTAAAACCTCAAATTAGAAAAAAATTACTCAACTCGTCTGCATTACCACACTCTTTACAAAACTGCGTTCTTTTTTAAAAAAATAGGAACATAATTGAGAGCCGCAATAATAATAATCCAACCCCAGAAAATGTAAATAAATCCAAGAACGCTTTGGCTCATACTGTATGATATAGCTGATACAGTCATTCAAATGGGCAAAATATATACGTTGATATACATACCTAGATCATATAATATACACGATGTGTGATCTACCCTTCTACCTACTTAGCATAACGTAATAAACCTCAATCGGTTTACAGATAGTGTATATGCAGTGCCATCTTGACGTATGTACATACCGGAAAGGTGTGTACGATTTTTACAACAAATATCAATATTTCTCGTATTCGTATTTTTGGAATATACACGTTACAGCGTTGTTTGTTATCCGATTATTTTAATACTAGATAGTAGAGGTTATAACAATATATTGAACGCTAATGTGCCTTATGTAAAACTAGTTTGAGGTATTGTGATATTTATTTTATCTGTATATTTTTAATTGAGTTATTTATGAGATTTATTACATAGAGTTTATGATAAATAATAAAACAACATCACCATACATTTTACAGGATATTTTATATAGTTTATCACATAAATATACTGTAGTTATACAGATTTTTTTTCCTCGAGCCAGAACCCTTCAACGCAACGCAACATAAAAAATGCATACAATCAATAAGGTACATCCCCTATCTACAAAGCATCCACGGAAAGAGATACTTCAAAATCTTGTTTTTGTGTGTAAGTACACTGACCGGCAAAATTAAAGTACCGCCTGATACCTATTTCATTCACGTTTGATGTTCGCCCGAATTTCAAATTTTTTCAGGACATATTAAGAAATTTATCACTTACCACGGGTCATTGCAATATTGAAATACACAATATTACCACTGAGTATAGTTTGAGAACCAAAATGCTGATTTGATCTAAATTCGAGATACCATTGGGGCAGATCCTCAACCAGTCTAGTGCAAAGCTAGATCAGCTGTCAACATTCTTTTTTTGGTTCTTTGGAATATCTGATTATTTTAAGTGCAGACATATTTTTAAGTAAAACTTTCTAATTTTAAATGCGTTTGGCACCTACAAATTTAAAGGAACGGATAGAAAAGTTTTCGCTTTTGCAATTCCTACTACTAATTGTATTTTTCTTTGATATACAGTGTGTCCCACTTAAGAGTGTAACACCTTCATATCTTTTTTATTTTTAGTTAAATTTTATTAATTTTTTTTTTTCAAATATAGAACCCATATTGCTCTATTTACTGCCAAAAAACCAATTGCCCCCTCTAAATGCAAAGCACCTTGTGATGGTAAAATAAATGGCAAAAATCAAGAAATTACGTTAGGGATTTTTTTATCGAAAAATTTTACTGGTAATAATTGTTCAGACTTGCCCAAAAACCTTAAATGCAAAATTTCACGAAAATTGAAAAATATTGAAATTTTCTTCAAAAATAAGTCCGTAAATATTATTTGTATAGGCAGCTGCGCTTAAAAAAAGTGTGCTGTGGAAATTTTGTTTGAAATAAAACATGAACTGTCAAAGTGCTTTGTTGTATTGTGTCGTATTTAATTATTGTCTGAATAATAATGCTTACACTTGCCGAAAATGTGGAAGTAATAAGATTAGTCGGTGACAACGCGCGATCAGCAAGGGAAGCAGCTGAAGAGTTTAATAATCGCCATCAGGGTCCTCCTCGAATAGATCACGTAAGAGTTTGGCGAATTAATACTGAATTTAATAGAACGGGCACGGTAATCAACATAAAGAAGAAACGATTGAGGGTACATGTTGGTGAAGACCAAATACTTGACTTTGTAAGACGTAATAGAAGGATGGGCTTAAGAAGAATGTCAGCAATTTTAAACGTATCAAAAACTAAAATTTGGCGATGCATGCGTCGAAATAAACTACATCCCTTCAAACCAATATTCTTACAAACATTGGAAGAAGGAGACAAAGAAAGGCGACTGGAATATTGCCTTTGGTGCCAGGGAGAGTTGTTGACTAATCGTAATTTTTTTAAAAACATTTTATTTTCCGATCAGGCCACATTCACTACTAATGGCACAGTTAGCCATCAAAACACGCGGCATTGGCCTGTTGACAATCCACATTGGGTTATAAATTGTCGACGCCAGTATTCAGAAAAAGTTAACGTGTGGTGCGGTATCCTTAACGAGCGACTAATTGGACCATATTTCTTTGAGGGAAATTTGAATGCGGAGCGTTTTCTGCAATTTTTGCAAAATGAATTTACAGACGAAATCGAAAATATTCCAGTTATTAGGTATAATAACATAATATTTCAACTTGATGCTCCAATTCACAATGCAATGATTACGCAAAATTGGTTAAACGACAATTTTCACCGGAGATGGATTGGAAGAAATAGTCCATTAATTAATTGGCCTCCGAGATCACCCGACCTCACGCCCCTAGATTATTTTTTGTGGGGAGCTCTAAAGAACGAAGTCTACAAGACTCAGCCAAGAAACAGAGACGAACTGAAAACCCGCATTCGACAAGCTTGCGCTGAGATTACGCCATTAACTCTCCGGAAAGTAGTTAAACATAATGAAAGGCGCATCAATGCATGCATTGAAGCTGATGGAGGTGTAATAGAACAAAAAAAGATCTAATTTGTACTTTGTATTTATTATGCTGTAAATTTTCTGCGAAATTAAAGAGAAAAAAAATGAATCGAATTTTTATTAATAATTTTATTTATTACATTTCTATTGAATAATAAAGGCTATTATGCAAAGACCTACAAAACCTACAAACATGGCAACATCTTATCTTAATTAAATACGACAAAGCTAGTTCAGGTTTTATTTCAAACAAAATTTCCACAGCACACTTTTTTTAAGCGCAGCTGCCTACGCAAATAGTATTTACGGACTTTATTTTTGAAGAAAATTTCAATATTTTTTAATTTTCATGAAATTTTGCATTTATGGTTTTTGGGCAATTCTGAACAATTATCACTAGTAAAACTTTTCGATAAAAAATTCCCTAAACTGATTTCTTGATTTTTGCCATTTATTTTGCCTGCATTTTAGGTTTTAGGTGCTTTGCATTTAAAGAAGACAATTGGTTTTTTGGCAGTAAATAGAGCAATATGTGTTCTATACTTAAAAGAAAAAAATTATTAAAATTTAACTAAAAATAAAAAAGATATAAAGGTGTTACACTCTTAAGTGGGACACACTGTTTTTGTCACAACTTGAAATTACCTATAGACTAAGAGCTGGTGATCGATTTACCCACCCAACTTTATACTGCTTTAAATTTGGCACAAATACACTTTTTATCTGAGCAAACTGTATGCCAACCTACGCCGGTCATAAACCCCTAAAATATGCGGTTTTTCACATTTTATCGCAAAACGGTCACGATTTAGATATTTTAACTACTGTACCAATTTAATCCTCATAAAATTCTACACAAAAAAAGGTACAGGTGACCAAAAAGGGTATCAGCACTATGATTAGTGTATAAATAACAACCCTAAAACGTCCGTGATCATTTATTTATGAAAAAAATGTTTTACATTGTAAACCGCAGGCTATACTTTGTCAGCTGTATTTTCAATCGTGATGATTTTGTGAACCCAAAATGTAATGATTAGTAATGAGTACCTCGATTGGACCGACAGGCGCCAGATCAAGAGTGCCTTCACTCTTTCTAATACTACATGTGAAACGATTGACATTAACGTTTGGCGTACGTCTTCTCAGACGACTGTCACTTTTGACAACACGCAAATATTCCATGACCCAACTATACTTATTCGTAATCAGAACGCACACAACGTCCTCCAGATGCTATACATTCAACTCGATACCGTTCTCATGCCCGTAGGGCCTTTTTTTTTCGGCTGCTCTCTACGGCCTAGGCTCGCTGAGCTTCTCGACCAATTTTATGACGTCACGGAGCGTTTTGGCGCGATTTAATCTTCGATGTTCAATAACACTTGAGTGCAACAATATTAAGCGAAAAAATTTTACATACGGTTTTCTTGCCACCTAAGGATTTTATTGCTTAAGTTAGATAAATTCATGCAACACCCCTATTGAGTTATCTGATTATAGCTTCTACTACATTAGAGTAAATGTACATAAGTTCACTGAAAAATATGTTTTTTTTTATTTTGTGTTTAGTTTGCATTCTTTTATACTGACAATATCTCAAAAACTATTGAAGATAGATATACGGAACCCTAATATTGATTGATGGAGAATAAGATTTTCTATCGAATGGCGCATCGGTATACAAGGTGTTCCATTTGAAAAAAATGTGTTTTTTTTTTCGATTGAAAATTCAATTATTGTGTTGTAAATTTTGAACACCCTGTATCCTGTATAAGAAATCATGATGAACTAAACATCGTCTTATTTGGTTATGTTTCTAGTTTTGGACCACCAATCATGAAACTTCTAGTTTCAATAATAACCGAGATATTCAATTTTAAACGTAACCGCGAAAATCACCAAAAAATGTGTAAAATCAAAATAACTGAAAAATGGTGATATTTAGGTATAGGGAAATCCTATCAAAAATAATGTATTTTGATATGTAGAAACCAAAAATAAGATAAAAAGTATATCATTCCATTTAAAATAACAAAGCTGATACCGACTTCCGGTGATTGGATGGTACAGTTAACTTGAGAATATTTTAGTTGAAGAGCTCAGATCGAGTAAATTCTAATTCCAAAATTTCAAGATTCCAGAAATAGTAGAACATGAGAAACTTCTAATGTACCAGTTCCTTGAGACACCCTGTATATAGCACGCGAAGAAGAACCGAAAATTTATTGGTTGGAAGCGTGTCAAACTGCTGCCAACTACAATAACTCTGCGCCCCTCTATCGATAGCAAATGAAAACTAGCCCACAGAATCCGTCTGATCCCATCGCTTCGTGACTTGTCGCGTTCGTACTGCCAAAGTGTGAGTACCTTTCTTGTGCAGAATTGTATGAGCATTAACTTTGTATAAAAGCTAAAATTTTTAAATCGTAACCGTGTTGCGGTAAAATGCGAAAAACCGCAAACGTGCCCTTTAGGGGTGGCTTTTAGGGTGTTTATAACCTGCGTAACCCTGCCAAGTTGTTGTCATGTAGTTTGTACAGAGACAAGGTGTATTTGTGCAAAATTTTAAGCGGTATAAAGGCGGGTGGGTAAATCGTTCACTAGCTGTTAGTCTATTACATGAGTTGCCATTTCTTTAAGTCTTAGTTATGTTCGATTTGAAGAATGTGAGAATTTTTTTCAGGAAATGATGGACTGCGTCATAAGAAGTGTTCGAAGTCAGACGTCTTCAGTTATAACAGGTTGTGGGTGACACAAATTATTCAAACAATATCCTTGTAAATATTGTTATTCATTAAATGAAAACAGGCCAAACTGTCCACTTTATTCTGTTGAAAAAAAAGGTAACTTTTTTTTGGTTAATGTTATTAACACGCTTAAAATAAGTTATATGCTTTGTAAAACAAACAGCAGCTCGTTAGCTTTACTTCGTTTTAAATTCAAACAGTCTATAAAACGTATGATATTTGGATGAATCTGAAAGCAAAGCGTTGATATAATTTGTATCGCTTTGTAACTGATTACTTAAGAACCTGCCCTAGTTCTGTCCTTACTCCATAGGGTGTCTCGAATTTAGACCAAACACAGCTTCTGCTATTCTCAAGGTATCCTCGTTCGTAACATATTTTTTTCAAAATTGCAAGGGTGTGTATGTATTATGAATATCGGGTAAAGATTACAAATGTTATTGAACATCAAAGTTGAACAAAATAGGTACTAAACGTTCCTTTAATTTTTCCGGTCAGTGTATATTTATTTTAAATCAAAATCATATATAGGTCTGCTATTAAAAAAATGTCCTGTTCCCATGATGAACCCTCTATAACGGAAAGAGTATAATGTCAACAGTTCCTTACTCAATGTTAAGCTGAACAAGTAGGGTATATCCCGATTTGCGTCGTATTTTGGACGCATATTGAAGTCTAACGGAGCGGTATCTACTCTTTCATCCGCCCCTCAAAAGAAATACTAATTTCGAGATGATAAGTGTTGCTGACTTGCGGTTCATTAAAAAAGTTCACTGATCATTTGGGGCACTATCTTTGATGTAGGTAGCCAAGTTTTGCCGCATTCGTGACGTGTAATCAAGGTATTGCTCCAGCACCTGCATATTTCAATCGCCGGGATTTGCTATAAGTTTCCGGAAACTGAAAGAAACATTCATTCTTACTATTATTAGAACTCGGAAGAGGCTATTAATATTCCGGCCGACAAGTACAAATAATTAATAGTGGCTATGTTCACAATATTTCATTCAGACGGCTGTTCTGCCGTCCAACGGTAAAACGCCGTATGTACATACAAAAATTCGCTACAATTTTTCTGTTTCAATGCAAAAATCACGCACATTTTTTACATTTTAAAGAATTTACCTTAGTCTAGCATGTTACCTAACTATTTGTACGTAAAACAGGCTAATTTGTTTTAACTATTAATGTCATATTTAAGAGAAAACGGAAAATATTTCAATCAATGTCATTTTTGTACATACGGCACTTTACCATTGGAGGGCAGTGTTGCCGTCTGGTGTTCGGTGTTCTTAATTCAAGTGTGATGTAAATATGATTTTCCACACTACAAAAGATTAATTATTTACAGAGTGCCTATAAGTATAGTAATGTAATTTTTCAGAGTGTAACAATATCGTACGAAAAGTTTTAATCGACTGATGATAGCAGAAACATCGATTGTCAGTCGACCTCCTCCTTTTTAAAAAGATCTATAGGTATACAGTATTCTAAAAAATAATGTTTACCTACATATGTAGATCGAAAATGAATTTTAGTACATTTCGCCGTTCTGAATAATAATATACCAAAAGTTTTCGCCCTCCGCCGCCACATTGATAATATACCGCAAAAGTTCGGACCTGTCCGGTACATACAAGACCATACACGACTATGATATAAAATAAAAAGTTGTTTCAAATAAGGTCAGGTTAGTAAATAGGATCAAACAAGTATGTTTTAAAGTTGTTGCAAATCCTAATAAAATCGCAAATACAAAGTATCGCTGAAACTTTCCCTGTTATAAAACAATCTTAACATATAAATGTTAAGATTTTACAATAAATTAATGAAACTAAGATAAAATTTGTTATTTCTTAATTTGTAGTAATACGTGTGCCATTAATTTAGTTTTATTTTCAAATCTATTGATCTCAAATCGCACACTTGTTATTAAAATAATAATTTATACTTTATTTTTTTAAATTTATTATTAATTTTATTTTAATTTATTATTATTAATTTAATTTTATTATTATTTTATTGTAGAATGTTAAAAAAATAAATAAATATTATAGTGCTGTAAAACATCAACAGCTGCTAGTATATTTTTGATTATAAATTTGCGTATGTGTTCTCTCTTTTCGAGGCAACATATAGTAATGGGATTTCCATTTAAATCATGTGGATGTCATAAATAGAAAGAAAAATCCTTTCTGAAATTAAATTTGAAATTTGATGAATTTGAGTAGTATTTGTATTTTGAAAATAAAATTGAAATTTATTTTGCTGTAAGACTTTTTAAAAATTAGGTAGGATGAACTTTTTGAGTCAATACTTGATAATTTATTCCATTCGTTATGCGCTTTTCGGTCTGCATTGATGCACGAACCGCACGTGTTCGATGTCGTAAATTATAAGTTTTGGTACTCATAAAATCCCTTTGACTCCGACAGGAAACCCGACTCTGTATGGATCGATGCGAGGAGCTACAATTGTAGGCGAATGGGATGGCGTGTCTCGCTAAATGCGTAATTCCTATCTGATCATGTGCATCAGTAGAGGTTTCTGGCAGTCCGAATGTAAGCGAATATGACCGAATGTGAGTCCAGACATAACGCGAGTCTGGATGTTGTATGCGAATAAGCGACTGCGGACGACCCCGAATTTAAACCATAGAGCTCGAGAAGAAGTGATATTGCTTCTAAAAAACCTTGCAAATGCTTCTAAATGCCATGAATTATTTTAGCATCCGGCTAGAGAATGAGTGTATCGTAATGGGATAATTTTTTTGTCAAAAAACAAACTGGTAACACTTTAGCTTTCGTATGATGCCAAAGACATGATCTTAAAAAAATGTTTGCCCCCCCCCCATTATTTGGGTATTCTTTACGATTTGCAACAACTTTTTTTAAATGCCTTCCTTGATCTTGTTTCCTGATATGACTTTTCATATTTCAAAAGTTTAGTAGTTTTTTATTCGGGAAAATATCACCATTATCTTCAGTACGTGGGACGAAGCCGTCTTCAGTGACGATGTCCGTCGATATAGCTTTTAATTTTTTTTAATCTAATAATATATTAACAGAACGCTATGTGGATATGTGTGTAAGGGATTAGCGAAAATACTTCATGCAGAATGAATTATAAACAGGAACATTTAATCCGAATGGCTGAATAGAAATTAACATGCATATACATACCACAGTTATGCATAGTTTAATAATGGAACCATAAAAACTTCAAGCGGTAATTAGTATAATTTAGTTTACAAGCTACATAATATTTCGGCTTGCTTGCTTGAATTCTCTACTACTATATTCATAGAATGATTTTTAATGGCAGTAACAACGGCGAAACAGTTAGAATTAATCAAGTTCTTAGATAATTTTATGTTGGTTATCGGTTGTCGTTTAAATTGTTTTAATGCAAAAATGTTATTTGGCCCAACATTTTCCAACGCAAGATGTTGCATTTAGGCCCGTCTATCATACCGCATTATGAATACTAAAGAAGTCGTCAACTGTATAAGATTGTACCCATGTATATAAAACAGTTCCTGAGATATTCAATTATTTGTAAAAAATGGGCAATTGCAGACCTTTTTTAAAACCTATGTAAATACTATGTTTTTTCTGTAGATATTGTTCTAAATATTTTGTCATATTTTAACTAAAACTAAAAATTAGATGCACTAAACAGGATGATCGTAGCATGTAGTATTTTTTAATATTTTCCAATAGCTTTTTCTTGAGTGTTTAAAATAGAGCATCATGTATATTATTATCGAACTGCAATTCCCATTAAGTTCGTTGTAATTTATATTCATCCTCTATCTATTTCTACTAGGTTTTGTGATATTTGAATTATAGTAGCATTTTAATATTGCTCTAAATTTTTTGTTTGATCTAAATTTGTTTAACGGGTTATATAAAAGCTGTTTTACATTACACAATTTATTGCGCAATTTAATGCACAATTTATTGCGCAATTTAATGCACAATTTGTGCAGTAAGTAGGTACAACAACATCTTAAACAGAAATTGTGATGGATTTTCTTATGCTAGACTACTTTGTCTAGAAACAGAACCATTTTCCGTTTGCAGATTTCAGTTGCTTAACAACTTCTTGCGCAAGAAATGCGTACTGTAAAAGGGTTACAAGAGGTAATATACAATCAATTTAATCAGTATTATCATTCACATATCAAGGATTACGGTTATAAAAATATTTAGAATTTACTACGAAATTTTATAAGTATGTTTTCCCATTTTGAAAACTTACAGCGAAGGAACCAGCAGACCTAGAAAAATCATTTGAATCCCGAAGTAAACCTTAAATATTGTGCTTTTACTCTCGTGAGCACGTTATTTTTCAGGAGAGACAATTCAACATAGGGATAATATGAATTATATACGATGGTATTTTGACTCAGACGGTATATTATATACTGTAGAAATATACTATACATCTATTACAAATAGCATTCGCGTATGATATATGTTATTCTTCGTAACTACTTAATTCCTTCTCTACCTATGTGAATATTCACGGTGCAAGCAATTGATAGCAATATAATTAGTAATGAAATAAAACTACCTATAATTATGTGATAAAATGATATTCTGCTGCTAGCTGACCTGTATGTGAACATGCTATGACTTATGACCGTCAAACTACATGCGTAGTGGCTAATAAACACATTACGAGCAAAATTAATGTCACGTGAAAATACACGGGTATGCTTGCTGAAAAAAACGGTGCGGCCGTACAAGCTGTTTTACCTCGACTGTGCCAAACGCGAACAGGTACTGGATACAGAATTCTATGCGTAAAAGTACATACCATTCATTACCATTATCGGGAATATTATTGCTTAGATATTTCAAAAGTAAAAAACAAAAACTGTCTGATAGAGACGTATGAGGTGTAATATCAAAAAAAAGGAACTGCAAACATTTTTTAAAAAACTTTTGATATCTAAGCTTTGCTTAAAAGGTTATCCTTTAGTGAAATCTTTGGCCAATGTTCAGACGCACATGGTATTGTCCGATCGAGTTAAAATTTGTACGGTTTCTTATTGATATCAATAGTCATTCGAGCCGTTTTTCACTTTTGTAACATATAAACAATAATTGTCTCGATTACTGTTTGCGTTCTGCGTTTGGCAGACTGGATGTGAAACATCCTGTATATCGAATTTTTCGATTTTTTCGATTTTTTCAGGTTATTTGGAAGCTTTTAGGAGCTGTATATATAGAGTAATTTACATTGATAATAAATAACCAAATAATAACACTTTAATATGGTAACTATAATTGGTAACATCTTTGGTCATCGTGACATGTCTGTTGCTGTTTTGAGGTTAAAAAGTTAAAAACTGCTTAATTGAGTTAGTTATTCGCTAAATCGAACGAAATAGTCGCCCCCTCGTGGTAAAAGAGTGAGTTACTCTAGACGGGATTCGGTGTGGCCAGTATTGAACGAAAACATGGAAAGGGCAATGAAAAGAACCATAAGAGCAACAATTATTGTTGTGTTCCTCAATGTAGTTCATTCTACAGTGAGGCATTCTTATTCCACAAATTTCCCAAAGATAAACCGTTACAAAACGAGTAGCGCCCTGTGTTAAAAATTGGAAAATCGATATCATGCCACATGCGTGCTCAAAACATTTTAAAAACGAGGACTATATTTTCAATCGAGGTGAGTACAGATTCTTCATATTACTTATTCAATTCAGTATTATTTTAATATTGCAGTCCTAACCTCACAAAAGCGGAAGCTGAAGAGATGAACAATGTGAGGAACAATACATTGTTCAAAACGTTAAACAACAAAAGAAAACGTCGTTTGGCATACAGCGGAATGCACTTTTGGCAGAAAGTAGAGAAATAAGCCTAAGAAATTGTCAACAGTTGGGGTAGATAAGTAACTACATTTTGTGAAGTCAAATGAAATAATTAATTTTATTGTAGAGATCGTAATAGACAAACAGAAGAAATAACCAAGGAAAATGTTATGTCAACAGTTGTAATGAAGAAACGTATACACAAAAAAACATGAAGTAGGATTATAACAGTTCTCGATTATCCGAGTTAATCGGGGCAGGTGCCGGCTTTATATAAACAAAAACTTAGCTATCTATATGTAGATATGAACGGTGGAAGCCCTCTTGCATAACCAATTTGTCCGATTTTACAATCCCGGTTTGGTTGATTCTCTAACCGTTTTCTTTAACAAAATATTACGTTTTATGTAATAATATTCCTTAATGTTCTTTTTTCTGAATTAATAAAAGAAAAACAAACTCAATGGAGCTTTTATTTAAATGGTATTGTTTACATTACTAGTAGACATATGTACGCTACGAACACTTTTCAGTTGATTGACCACGTTATGATATATTTGTTAAAGTAATCGTAGTTGTTAATATATTATTTACATTTCACGTAATTGTACAGGAGTTACGTTTCGAAACGAAAAAGTTTAATTCTTAGAATGACTGGTTTGACATGGACGTTTGCTCTAGCAATTTCAGCAGTTTTAATTACTTCAGATTTATTTAGTTGGTTTCTCTTTCTTAGAAAGGGTGGTCAAATTAATTTAATATTTTGTTCTGCACGCTCAATTAAAAATCCTTTGTCAATGCAAACGTTTCCTTTTTCCCCAAACTTGTTTGACGTCTGTATAACGTAACATATCAGGTTATCGGAGCTGTAAACAATTTTATGAATTATAGTTACTTTACTCTACAATGTTTAAATACTTGTAAATCAAAATTTAGCCACAATATGCTTGCATTTATGGCCTTCACCCGATTTGCAGGAGCAACTGCATTTCCACTGCTTGTGATCTAAAAACCGGTAACTTGTACATAAATATTATTACGATGAGTATTATCATTACTTACCACTTGTATTTAAAAATTGAATTTCTACTATATACCGCTCAACTGCTAACTTTGAAGTTAGACACTTCGCGATTTTCGCCAATATAACCGCAATCAATAATATGTCAATCCGCAAACAGTTTATGCTTTCTTCAAGGGACTTTTTTTGGGTCTTTCTTGCTCTGTAAATAACTAAAAATGCTGCTAAGACTGATTAAACTTATATCGGCTATTGTATGTACTAAGGCATCCCGTCTAGAGCGGCCATAACTATTTTTTGCAGCGCCTTCTACATTTAGTCGTTCAGGCGAATTAAAAACGTTTTGTCTTGTGTTACGATTTTAAACGTCGAGATCCGTTCAGGGTTTTGGATAGGTTATGTGCATTTCCTTCTCACCTACGCTGAACGTTCAAACACTTCAAACATTTATCTTGAGCCGATACGAAGAAGGTTGGCGTCGGCGTCGGCGTCGTTAATAATTAGTTCAGTGCGGGAACGGGCCGACAACGTCGACGATGTTTACGTTCGCATGTTATTTTAACGCTAGAAATTGCCAACTTCATCTTAATGAACTGAGGTGGACTTATGTGTAAATATGTACTTTTGTGGGGATAAACGGAACCGCTTCTCTTCTCACATTCTCTTCTTACAATTATATTTTTGTTAGTCTGCTCTCGAAGATAAACAATAGATATAACTGCTAAATAATGACGGTATTTGTAGTATAACGATTATGATATTAATACTAGAAGCTGAAAGCAATTTGAATTTATTGATCTGTCACAAATTCACTTTAAAATATATATCTTCACACAGAGAAGTGATTTGAAACTAGAAAACCTAGCTTCATAGAACTTATTTAATTGATTCAAATGCATATTTACATGGATACAAATGGTACCTACCGAATTTAAGCTAAATAATTTCTCAGGTAAATGCTCTAGACAAATAAACTCTTTATAATAACCAATATGGTATTGAAATGAGTAATCCAATTTATTCTTAAAAGCATGACATATTTCAACTACGAAAAATTAAATTACATTTAGTTCGTATGTACTAAGAAAATATAACATATTTAACATACGTATTGATGGTTATTGAATCAAGTAGGTACATCTATTTACTTTCACAAAGTGCTTTAGATCTAGTAATTAATTCAAAGAAATAAATAGATGTCGCTAGTTGTCTGATCGTAAAATGCACCTCCTTTGGGTATATAAAGGCGGGATACAGGTCCAAACTCCATTATATCTTTGATTTTGCTGTTACCGTAAATGCATCTGACCGAGAAACGATTAACTTTTGGTTGAGTACTAAAGTTCTATTTACAATAAACCGCAACGTTTGTCGTTTGCAAATAGCGCAGTTGACTACTACGTATATGATTAGTGTCGATACACAGCAGTGTTGCCAAGTGGTGAGCAATTACTCATTTGGTGAGAAATTTTACTAACAAAAATCGAATTTGAGAAAAAGGGCAAAAATTAGATTTTTGTTAATTTGTGAGTACTTTTCTTTCAGTGCTGTTTCTTATCAATGTCGCGGCATTATAAATCACGTTTAATTTACTAATAATGTTCTGCATATAGACTATAGGTGGTGCTTATTTTTGAAGATTTTTTTGAAGGATCCTCTTAATTTGTTCATTTATATCCATTCTTAATTCTCGTGAAACTTGACATCCATCAATCATACTGACCCGTGCCCAAAGCAGCTCAACCTTGAAAATAAGTTGAATTTAATACAATAAATTTACATATCATAGTTATTAACTTAATAAAACTTAAAAAAAAACCTTTAATGAATTAACTTTTGAGTATACATATCAGCGCATTTAACATATTTCCAATAACTTAATTTGTTAAAAATACAATAATCTAAGCAAGTATACTGGCTAACATTGAACAAAATCGAACAAGTGAAAACTGCTTCTGGTGTGCTTTCGTAGAATCTGAATTTGAAATCAGAGATTTTGAATTGCGTCTAGTTTTTATCACTGATTTACTTAACAACTTGTGTCAATTCCAAATTGCGGCCTTCAGATTCAGATTTTCCGGAAAAATTATACCAGACAGAGAGTTTATTTGTTTTTTCATTAAGTTAATAACTATAGTATATCGTATATAATTTCTTTTAAATATTATTAATCTAAACTTATTCTTGATTTTGAGGACCTCATTGGAGCACTTGTTAAATATATTGATTATTTAAAATTTCACAGAAATAAAGTATGAGAGTATCTTGCATACAAATATAAATGTTCAAAAATAAGAACCTCCCTAATCCCTATCAATTTTATCAAAAAGAGGACATTTTAGGGAACATCTGGAAAATATATATCTGCTAATCCTAATTTACATTACATGTTACACTTTACATATGGCATTTTTGTACTTTTTGCGTTACAAAAGAAAAATTAAAATGGTGAGTAAAATGATGATAAAATTGGAATTTTTGACATGCGTGCTGAGTATTCTGAAATCAAAGGGTTGGCAACACTGATACACAGTCTGTTTCGGAAATAACGGCTTAAGGCCAAGGACACACGAGCGTAAAATCAACGTGCGTTGCAACGCGCGTTATGACGTGCGTTGTAGCGTCACTATGTGTTAAATACGAACGGGCACACGATCAACGTACGCTTGTTCTTACGTACGGTGCAACGCGCGTCGAATGGGACCCGACGTAGTTACGCTTCGACGCACGTTGAAGCTTGTATGCGTACGTTGTAGCGTTCCCAACTACAATCCGTACTGTTCACAAGAACGTCGCTTTTAACGTTGTCTATTTATAGTTTTGAATGGATTCAATGGTAATGGCCAGCATTTCTTCTGCAAGAATAGCGCTTCTCATGTTGGTATCTTTCTTCTGTATGTGGTTCTGAATTGAAGACAACAATTCATCAAAGGAGCTTATTGACATTCGATAATAATTGAAAAACTTATCAGTGTCTGCTCAAAGCCGCATATGCAACGCATAAAAGTGGCCTTGTAGATATCGTTCACTATTTACCGGATGCACCCACCATTTTCTTCTTTTACGTTTTGTTTTATTTAAGTATTGCATTGCCAAATAACAAAATGAAGCAACATGCACAGGACCCATTTCAGCAGCAAAGCACAATGAATACTGAATATTTGCGACGCTCGTGTGGTTAGTGCAGCATTCAACGTTGTACTAGACGTCCGTTGAAGCGCACGTTGATTTTATGCTCGTGTGTCCCTGGCCTAATTTTGAAGGAGCGTATGCCCAAGGACATAAGAATTTGTTTTGTCAAATAGCGTATGGTCTAACGCATTCTGGAAGAAAATAATTATGAATAACGGAGTTCGACCCTGTTTCCGAGGTCCAAAACCAATCGCACTTCCGATCGTCCAATGCTGTACTGATTTGGTGAAGTCAACAATCTCACTATTCAATGTTCTCCACCATTGGTAACCGGGAACCACGCACAGCACTATTACTTAGTTTTCGTGTTACAGCCAGGTTTTGCTATCATTGACAGTTTTTAACATGTTTTCGAATTAACTGACATAGTTTTAATGTACGGACATTGCGGTTATAACTTTTGCCGGACGTGTGAAATCCGCAGAAAGATATCCTGGGGCATAAGACACCAATACGCATAAAGCCCGGCCAGTCAGTAGTTGTTCGGAGAAAGGTAAACATTAGGTTACGCACTCGACATTTAGTGGAGGGGATTACTTTGTCTACGAACTCCGAGGTGTTCGCTGTCTACAAACTCCGAGGTGTTCGTATCAAAAATGGTCGCAGCTCTTCTAGTATTTGTATGTATATATCCGCTCCCAATTGTGTCAAATTAAAGTCGTGACTTCCCGGATGAGTTACCTTGAGCTATTACATTTTAAACCAACTATGGGCCGTGGCCGTTAGCGAGCACAACACTTTCTGAATGCCCCAAACGTCCTGTGAACATCGTAGAGCGTAGAGGAACGACCTGAAAGGTGTAGAGAATTTGCTCGAGACGTCAGCGTTCTCTACGCTCGTGTGTAATTACGAATTTTACGAGAACAACTCCTTATCATGTTCAACGTATGCAGGCGCTAAATGCTTCCGTGTGTCAAGATTTGTTAATGCTGACGTTTCGCGAACCATGTTGCTCGCTTCTTCAGTATTCAGTTAGCTCTGAAAAAGCGGGCAACATGGTTCGCGAAACGTCAGCATTAGCAAATCTTGACACACGGCATAACCCGGAAGCAGACTTATGTTAATTGCGCGTTTTTTAAAGCCAACCCCAAAAGAGCCATTATGATATTTTTTGATATTTCTTCAAGTTATCGAGAAATCTGATAGTAACGTTTCCTCACTCTGTACATCTTCTAAAAAACGTGTATAATTCGTTAAAAATTTCGATATTAATTAGGTATTGAAAAGTGCGACATTCCACCAACGTACAAAATGTATTAATGCAACAGATTGTTTACTTATTAACGTGCTAGCAGTGTGATACACATTGCGACAATGACGTGCTTCGATTTGTAATAATACCGACACAACGCTCTTATCTCATCTAACTTTTGTTAGTTACAACCGGATAAACACATGGTCTCTCTTCAGCTACTATAGACTTTTCCGCGCATCCACAATAATACGTCTAGGTAGCGCGAGGAGCGTGTTCCATTAAGGTAATGAAGTTGTGAATTTGTAACCCTCTTGCGATGTTCTGCACATGAAATTACCCCGATCTGAAAAAAAATACGACTGTATCGTGTGTTCGGTAATTTTTACATCGCTATTAAAAATGATAAATGCCGTGATAGTCTGCTGATAACGCAACCGTATTTTAATGTAGCGATTAACTAATTGAGATAGTCAAATTTTAAGGCGTTTTATGTGATGTATATTATTTGTTCGTGTTAACTTTATTAGGGATGTGCAGTTTTAATCTTTTTGTCAACATTTGTCAACTCTTAATAATTATTTTAAAGGTTTGTAACTATTCGACATACATTAGTTTTATTTATAATAATGTACTTAACCTACAAAATTACTGTAAACATTATGGGCAACTAAAGCTTTTTAATTGTATTTTCAATGAGGAAAATGGAAGGCTACGAAAGCGTTTGGTGATCATATAGAGTCGTTTGTAAAAGAAAACGGGTACCTACCTACACTATCTAAATAGATAGCTTAGATTTTATATTTCGATTTGTGTAAATCTTACTTAGACATTACGTGCTTTGTTCTGTCACTTTATGTTTAGAGATATCGCGGTGTGTACCTCAAATCATTCTCAAAATCTTCTTGAATCCATTACGTATGCATCGATTTTGTTTTAGAATAAACAAGAATAAAAAAGGGTTTTAGTGAAAATGGGTTTAATGTTATTTTTCTTCAAAATGCATTTTTTTCTCCGTTCCGTTCATTTATTCGATTTTTGTTTCGGCGCAAACGTTATTTTTTTGGGGGAGGCTTTCTTTGGAAACCTTGAATTCTATAAAATAAACCCCTGAAATGGTTTTTCGATCATTTCTTTTTTTGACGTTTTGCACGGTAACGGGTAGAGGTTTGAAGAGAGAATGTAATTTTGTTTTACTAAATCATTACGGTCGCCTGATCGGTACTTGCCAGGGATGTAAAAGCGTAATTTACCGCGTAAATTACCTAATTAATTACCGTAAATAATGGTAATTTACCGATTTTTAATTACCGTAATTTACGGCTTAAATTACTGATGGTAATTCATCGTCAATTTAAATTACCGTTTTTAATTTACCAGTAATTTACCGAAAATTTACAATTGTTAATTTACTGGAATTTATAAATTAATTTCAAAAACCTTCATCTGTACTTGCGTGAATGTATCCCTCTACTCCTAAGCAGTCGACAAGTGCACTGTTGTTTATGCATTGCCTGGGGGGTACTAATGGATATAAGAGCGTAATTTATCGGGTAAATTACTAAATAAATTACCGTAATTAATGGTAATTTCCTGATTTTCAATTGCTTAATTCAGCGGAGCCAATAATGCACATTTTCAATCAGGAGCCATCTACCTACTATCAAATTCATGATTTAAAGGATAGTTCTGGTGATCCGGATAAAATGTGATCATTGTTTGTGAAACCGGGCGTTGGCGTTTTGTGAGTCGGTAATAAATTGCAGTTTTCTATACTATAATTATTAATTATGATGATTAGACTGTCCATTTAATAAATTGTTGGTATAAAAAGTATATTTATTGTAGTCCCTGCTTTTATTTTATTAATGAATTACTACTATTAAATTAGGAAAAGCATCAGCGATTGGTGGTTATCTACATTCTAAGTACTTATAAGGCTGTACGGATTTTTTTTACATAACTTACTGTCATTGATAAACTAAAAAAATAATTTTATGTTGAACTACCCGGGTAATTTAAGAAAATATAATTTACCAATTGCAATTTTTAATTACGTGGTAATTTAAATTTGAAAGTAATAATTTTAATTTCAGCGGTAATTTACTGAAAAAATTAATTGCGGAAATTTACCATCCTTAGTCAGATTGCTAGTTATCTACAAAATAATGACTTTTATTTACCATCATTTTTATTAGCATAAGTAACATTCATAACCTACATTTTGAATTTTAATTACCCGTAATTTAAACCAGCGTAAGTTTCTATTTTGAATATTTAATTACTCGGTAATTTAAACCAACGTAATTTACCATTTTTAATTTTTATTTACGTGTTAATTTAATATTTGAAATTATTAATTTTAATTTCAACGGTAATTTACAAAAAATATTAATTACCGTAATTTAACATCCCTGGTACTTGCTCATATCTTGCAATAGTATGCACAAATGGGAAAGTGTTTGCACTGACTACACTTCAATGCGTAAATCACTAGATTAGGGGTGTAAATTTTTTTGCGATCTACGTATGGTATATTACATATTTTCTTTATTTGTTACATAATATATGATAAATGTGTACTTATTGGATTGGAACTATATTACAATAAAACTTCTATAGCCTTCTTCGCAGTTTTCTTTCTTTGTTTTTAAATAATTGTTTTCATCGCGTTTAGCCTAGCAGGCATCTTCAAAGTAACACTAAAAAGAATAAAACATTATTTATTCTAAAAATATATCCCTAAATTAAAAAAAAAAAGAACAATTGCCACCGAGCACCAACAATATCTACCTAACATACATTGGAAAAATACATTTTCCTTTTTTTCACGTCTCGGAGTTACAAGACAAGTTGCGAGAGATTGACATAAATTTTTCAGAACCCCCCAAGGACAAATCCACAACACTTTTTACGAGGCTCTAAATATTCTAATTTAATTAATTTAATCAATGTATAGAAAATTGTGAAACACAGGCGGTGAAATCCCGCCTGTATTTTACCATGAAACGCTTTGTTCGTATATTCATCTTTAATTCATTGATTTAAATGTAAAAACAGTATGTGTGTTGTTCACATAAGTGTACTTCAGTAAACAGGTCGTCCATTTTTTTAAAGTGGACGTGGAAGTTGAAAGCGTAATCAAACCACGCAACAAAATGTTTGCTCAGTTTGCAGCTATTGAAATAATCCATAATCCATGATCCATAAAATTTTTTTGGAATAACATTTTGCCAACGCACATTTGCAAAATCTTTTTCACATTTTGTTTTTCTGGTTTATACATTTCTCGCTTAGTGCGGACTGATAGACAGACTGACTGGCTTTTCAAATATTTGATTCGATACTGATAATCAATTCACACTATACATCATCTGCTTCGTACAAGTTTGATGTGCGATAGGCTTGGTTTGGACCACGTAGTCGATGAGATTCCGAGTTCGAGTTCGCAATAGCGGAGAGCAGAAAGATATGGAACATCTGTAAATACATTATTCAACCTGACTGAATATTCAATTGAAAAATCGAATAAAAAGGATTTGATTCATGTTTATTAACTGGTTTTGACTTATTTACATTTACCTTGGTGTTAAGTTTACTTTGTTATTAAATGTTTACCATTTTTTTAATTGTTTTTTAACACCCTGTATATTTCCAGATTAAAATTTCTATTATCTGAAGAGCCATAAAATAATTTATCTACTACATCTACTTCTTCACTTTTGTTTATGGTTTCGTTGTTGCGTTCATTTACGTTGTTTCTTTTGTTTTTCTTTTCTGCTTGATGTGAGAATACATATTTTAGTTAGAAATGTTTTCCATCTCATGTTATAAAAACATAAACTGTGGGGAAGTCAAACACTTCGAACTTGTATGAAGCATATTTGATGCTAACACTAGTCCATACTGAGCACTAGATGTGAATAAACCTAGGAACAAAAAAGAGTGTTGGCTACATTTTGTTTACAGTCGAGATATGATTATGATCTAATCCGCTTGAAACTAATTGTAACAGAACCGTCATGTTTTTTCTTCAAACAAAATCCTTTTTGCATGGTACCGTAAATTGGGGTGATATTGATTATAAAATAATGATTATAAATAGCTTTCTTTTATTTAAATTTAAGAAACCATAGCTTTTATATAATTATGCAGTATCAAATTGCGCTTCTTGATCAAATTAAAACTCCAATTTTTGTAAATTAGCAAATAAATTATGTTTTTTTTTTAATCTCAGGTTTATCTGTAATAATTGCATTTAACAATTTTCTGTGACGCACATCTACCGAATAGTATTGGAAAAGTAACGAGTAATTAATTGAATACTTTTGTATTTGAAATTAATGGACCCCTTGTGACGTTTTCCTTTCTTCTAATGGCGTTAGGTAAATAAAATACATTCCGATTTTGATCATTGCAATCGTGGTTATCAAGGTTTATGCAAGGATATCTCTTAGTGTCCCCTAAAAGCTTCTAAGATTTTTATCCACTTAGTAAGTACCTAGTACACTATTAACTCTCGAACTCCTTGGGCGGGAAAGTTTGCGAGTTTATGGAAGTTTAGTTGTGCGGGGATGTTTCTTTTCTAAAATCGCTGTCGTGTCGCATGCAGACGACAAATGCGCAAACTACTTACCTATATACTACGGCGTATATTCGTTTTATTCTGGAATAGTCGTTATTCTACTTTAATTGAACTCGAAAATTTAATTACTACTCTACTTTACAAATTTTTCCTTTTTTCTTATACCAAGAACTAAACTAAAGGACATGGCAAATGACTTGAACACTCGGAGTGAAATTCATTCACATGACACCAGAGGAAAAGGGGACCTTCACACCCGACAGATACGCCTTCAAAAGGGTCAGTCTGGCAGCAGATATTGGGGATACCATTTTTTCAACAGACTACCCGTTCATATCTGGCAATTACCACCATCAGCTTTCAAAAACACTACTAAACAGTTCCTGCTCACCAAGGCCTGTTACACCCACCTCGAATTCATGAAGGAAGATTTTTGTTAATGTTTCTGTTTCAAATGTTTGTTGACTTTTCTTGACATGTAATGCATGTTTGGTGAATAAACTTTACTTTACTTTATCATGAAGTCATTTTTCTAAAAATTACCTACATCAACTTGCTCAGAATTTTTTTTTTTGGAATTTATTTAATTCACATGTATAAAACTATATGAAACATAAACCAGAAGCCAACTAAATATACAGTGTGCTTTATTTTAATGGATATCGTGAATTATATTTGAAAGTACAGCTGAACCGAGGCAATATTTTATACAAAAGTTTTTGCAGGTTTCGATGAGTATAAACGATGAGGGCATGATCAACTTCCGGTGTGAAGCGGAAAGAATATTTATGAGTTGGAAAACTTTTTTTGGAGAACTTGAAAGGCTTGTAAGACAGCAGTTTTTCAGAAGGGCGGTTACTTCAGGGATGCAACCGAAATATCAGTAGTTTTCATTATGCAATGAAATTGGATGGTATAGCTTAAATTCAAAATGATTTCGGAGATTTTTAAAAAAGCAATTATTTTACAGTCATTTTACAAGCACTTTGTTTATTTGACGTGTTTTTAAAAACTTTTGTATGGTTTATGTCTTGGTTTTATAACATATTTGGATTCGGTACACACAGAAAAGTGATTATTTGGAACGAGAAAACATAATTTCTTGAATTTATTTACTAGATTCAAATGCATATTTACTTGGATGTAGATAGTTAGGTATATACAAGAAATGCCACATACTCAATATAAGTAAAATAATTTCTCAGATAAATGCTGTCAACAAATAAATTCTTTCTTTATAAGAACCAATATTGTATTGAGAGAAGTAATTGAATTTTTCGTCCCAAAAATGTTAATTTCTCAAAGGAAGTAATAGTAAATCCATCCAAGTGCGTTGTTACTTGATCCAAGAAAATATAAGACATTTAATATAAGTCAGTATTGTTTACTGAATAAAAACCCACCAATTATATAACTGAAGTGATTCTCACTTCTTTCAAGTAATTCGTTTCTCTGGAATAAATATACGCACCGTGATTTTGTCTCGCCAGACTCGCGCGCCCGCGTGTGGTGCTCGCATGGCGCCATAAAGCAGGCAAAGGAGCCTAACCTAGTACGCAAAACAACAACGAAGTACCCGTAGGGGATGTGCCTTGTGATTTATTGGGGATGTGTATTGTGATTTATAGTGTACAATAAACGTTTCAACACGGAATAGTTTGATGTAACCCATGCAACAGTTTAGAACGAGTAAGTAAATATAACATACCTATCTTGTTAATTAGCAATAGAAAACGTATTTGTGCCAAATCTTTAAAATTCTTACATTAAGTAGCTAAAAATATTTACCGGGAATAAAAATATACACTTTATTGAAGACTGTTTACTTACTTCACCAGAGTAACCACTTTCTTAAATCTAGTAATTATTCCAAGAAATAAAATTTCTTGGTTGAAGTCAATAATCTCTCGCGTATATACGAACCTACCAACTACTTCAGGCAAGTAATTCTCTCTTCGTTCGAGAGATCACTTTTCTGTGTGTAATTTTATATGCGCCATCCATACGTTTAATACAATAAGATGGTTTAATTTACTTCACATTATTATTTTATTGATAATTGCTGAAAATTGCAAGGCATCATGGAAAATTCGTTTTGTGAAACAATGTACTAACCTTAGGCCAACTTTATTATTTCTACTAGTGTGAAGAAAGCGTTTTAACACAATATGATATGTGTAAGTATTTTAAGGGAATAAAAAAAAACCGTATTAAAAAAAGTTGTCTTTGATTCTCTTATTCTTTTCATTAATACTTTTTAAAAGAATATGTATACAGTTTGCTTTAAATTACCAACTTTCAGTAGATCAATTTATAAGTAGGTCTAATAATTTTCTTTTAGCAGTAATTGTTCCGTTATTTCTTTTTAGAGGGGGCATTGTAAGCTCGTTCCAAATGCGCAAAATATAACACTGGCAGACGATATCGACATTGACATGGTATCGGTCAGTTGTGATAACTAAATAATTGCCGATAAAATAAATATACCTAACCTTCAAGATGAAATCGCATGCTTTCCAGAAGGCTGACCCAGAAATAAAAGTAACCGTTGTCCTTATTATGTTTTCAGTTTTCTTTCCCTGCGTATGGTCGATTTATGGGCAAAGACACAAATAAATCTTTCGGTCTTTATGTTTCCTGAAGTAGATAGTATTATTCCCATTCATGGACCGGGTAATTAATCAACAAATACAATTACTTCAGTTATTATTAATGTCTACTTATATTTTTGTTGGTCCCACATTGAATAATGCATACGTATGTAACGTGAGCACAACCTGAATATGGAAATTGCAATGATTTTAAAAATATTGCATTTTGGTATTTGCAGGTATTTGCATTTTAGTCAATTTTACATAAATACCTGCTGGGTATATTTCGAATAATTTAATCGGTAATAATATGAATGAAATTCATTTAAATTTCAATTGACGCAACTGGTATGGGCGGTATTTATCTGCAGTGTTTATTAGTTTGGTCTGGAACGGAACCGAATCGGACAGTTTGTATTTTTGTGCAGTTTGGATGGATGTTGTTTCGAAACTGAAGTTGGAAAACTTGCGATGTCTAGAACAGATCCTCAGATCCTTGTTGTGTGTAAACTACTACTATTATTTTAGAGTCGTTGCAATGGAATCGACAAAATATCGCAGTAAATTGCTGTTAAATTTGCAATTTCAGACATGGCGGTGGCGATGTTGTCAGCATTTTTTCAAATTTTCTTATAGTTTTAAATATTTTACTTAGTATGAAGTGTAATATGAAAACAAAAATTATACAAAGTCTTTAACTTTGTAATTCTATATGAGTCCTGACAGTTTATTCGCTAGTATACTAGAAGCAACGCCTTGAGAGAAAAAACCTGACGTGGTAGGTAACTTTTGAGTTCGCATTCCTGCAATGAGGTCTGTCGGAAACACCTACTCAGAAAGTCAGTTTTTGTTAATTGTTAATTAATTAATTGCTTTTCTGATTTTTTTGTGAGCCAATAAAATTAGGTTGACAAAAAATCCTCCACGAAATCTTTCAAAATAAGCCATTCCATTATAAGAAAGTTAACATACAATTGTTACGTTTACTTTTTAGGCTACATTAGTGGGATGATTAACAACGTTATGCATTTTTTTTTGTGCAGCCGTATATAATTGAATAAAGCAAAATGTTAATTTATATATAAGTTTAAAGCAGCCGCGTCCGAACCCTCCTTCGGTGTGGTACAACAAATCGAGAAAACATTTAAATTTAAGGTGATTAAGCCAGCATTTCTAAATGGTTGTGTTTAAAGAAAATGTTCATATATTTTAGCAGTCTGGATGTCATTAAAATAAGTAAAAGACGTTCCTATTAACTTCATGTATCTGAAAATAATGGCAAATACAGACTAAATTAAGAAAATTTTGCAGAGAAGGTGCATAATACAAACTAGACAATGTACCTAAGTTTTTCACTATTTTTCTTTTTTATATATAATCGATATCCTCTTCTACCTTGTTAGGTGTAAAGGTTTATAGTTTTACATGTTTACACATTTTATTTAATTTTGTGCACAAACTTCCGCCACTCCACTCTATTCTTCGCCAAACTGACAACATCCTTCCACTCCACACCTCTCTCCCTCAGTATGTCTGCTATTGTTTGGTCCCACGTTTTCCTTGGTCTTCCTCTCGCCCGCTTTCCAAGTGCCTTTGCCTCCCACATGTTGTATACTGCTCTATCTCCGTTCATTCTGATCAAGTGTCCAAACCATCTCAGCTGTTGGTTCTTTATCTGTTCGGCAATCGGCTCCATTCCCAATTCCTCTCGTATCCTGTCGCTTCTCACCTTGTCCATAACCGTCACTCCTTTTACTCTCCTCAGACATTTCGTCTCCATCGCTTGCATTCTACTCACCATACTCTTATTCAGCACCCAGCTTTCGCTCCCGTAAGTTAGTATCGGCACATAGATGGACCTGTATACTGTCAGCTTCGTTGTTTTGCTTATGTTCTTGTTTGTCAGGAATGGCTTGAAGAGTGCATGGTATGTTTTTGTTGCGCTGTTTATTCTCTCCATTACCTCTTCATCCATTCTCCCGTTTCCCTGAATTATGACATCTAAGTATTTGAAGGTTTCCACGTGTTCCAGCTTTCTTCCATATATTTCTATGTCCATCTTTCTCTCGCCATTTCCACTCATTATAACTTTCGTCTTGCCAGTGTTTATTTTCATTTTTCGTTTAATCAGTTATTCTTCCCATATTTCTAGACTTTCCTTCAGGTGTAATTCTCCCTCCGCGCATATCACAAGATCATCCGCAAATGCGCATTCTCCTATTTTCACAGGTCTCAAATTTCTGTATCCCACATTGACTTTGACTTTCTTTTTTATCTACTTTATCACATCATCCATGATTGTTACAACACCTCTTTTTTCCAGGCTTTCCCATATCATTTTCCTAGGGATATTATCGAACGCCTTTTCTAGGTCTAAAAAGGCCAAGCAGACTTCCCTTTTGTTGTTAACCTTCTCCATGGGTTGCTTGATTGAAAATATGTGATCTTGAGTACTACGGCCTCTTCTAAATCCACTTTGTGCCTCGTCCAGTGTTGGCTCAATTTCTTTGCTAAGCCTTTTTTCCAATATTCCTTCATATATTTTGACCACTACGCTGGGCAGGGTTATGGTTCTATAACTACTGCAAATTCTCAAATCACCCTTTTTATGTATTGGCATGATTATTCCTATTTTCCAACCTTCTGGGATCTCCGCAATAGTCCATGCCATATTCACAATTCTTGTCAGTGTTTGTATGCCTCTCTGTCTTAAATTTTTTATCATCTCTGGTGTATTTTGGTCGTGTCCTGCTGCCTTGCCATTCTTCGTCCTCCTTATCATCTGTCTTAGCTCGTCTTCACCTATGTCTCCGTGTTCTTGTGTTTGCATTGCTTGTTCACTCTTTCGTTGCTCCACAGTCGCAGTTTCCCTTTTCGGATTGAGCAACTCGTAGAAATGTTCGCGCCACCTATTCATTATCTCTCCCTCCTTGGTTACTATTTTGTTCTCGTTGCTCTTTATTTGGTGTATCACCCTTTTCCTGTATTTTCTCATGTTCTTTAAGGCCTTGTAAAATAGTTTCTGATTTGTTTTGCTGTCCACTTTCATTTTGTACCGAACTCCTCCCAGGATGCTTTCTTAGCTTGCACGATCGTTTCTTCTACCATTGCGCTCTGCTCCTTATATTTTGTGTACTTTTCATGTGATCTGTCTGTAAGGTATTGTTTCCATTTTAGTTTTTTCAGTTTAACCTGTTCTTCTATCTGTTTGTTCCACCATCTACTCTGTTTTTTATTTTTGTTTATTCTAATCGTTCCACATGTGGCATTGGCTGTGCTTATTATTATTTCCTTAAAACTTCTCCAAATATCTTCTAACCTCTCATCAAGCCAGCCCTCGTGCATCCCGTATTTCCCATATTTTCAATATTTTTCTTTTGTTAATAATTAACAACTGCGAGCTGGATTCTGCCCGCGGACTATGGTTTGGTGGCCCCTGGTTTATACTATAACATAAGCCATTACGTTTACTTTTTGGTTCACATCAATAGGATGATTAACAAGTACTTTATGGTTGCTAATTCCATTTTTATATGCTCTAAGAACACACTGTGTGCCATATGAAAAGTAGGTATGTAAAATATTCAAAAAGATCTACAAATACATAATGCCATAACTATCAAAAGCACTCAACAATAAGCGATTTAGATTTATATTCGAAAATAGGTACCTACATCCGTTATATTTACAAAACTAATACTCTGGTACTTATGGAACTATAGCGACAATTAGCACCCTGACGTCTCGTATCATATTAATGTACATATATTTTCACTATAAACATAACGGCACGTCACGTATACTACAAACGGTATAAACAACATCGTCGTAAAATCAACATCCAGACTTTCCAACAATACCTAACTTAATTAGGGAAATACAATGTGAACGCAGGCAAAGCTATTGCAATTAAACATGTACATTTGGTTATACGAATATACCAATCACCTTCAGCACACAGAAATTAACCCGATTTCTCCACCCTTCTTGTGGTATATTTACTTATAATTTATGGTTTAACATTATGTTCATTATATACAATGGTTCCATATTTTATTTGTGAAGATGATCAACAGATGACAAACGAATATATAATTTAATGTTTTTAATACAAATTTGAATAGTTGAGCATCGTATGCTCAATTAAGCAAATCCGCTTCTATCAGTAAAATATTGCATTCATTTTTCGTCTACATGCAATATTTTCCAACGCACAAACCGCAATCAATTATTTACTTCTAGTTCTATCAATTTTTATAATCCTATCATTTGCGTGCGCTTTTATTATCTTTTTTCCCGCTGTTTTTTTTCCCGCTGTTATACGGCTTATTTATCCTGTTGAAGTATAGATTATATTGTAGATATTTCTTTTGTTTTTCAAACAATCGATTAAAATTTTTCTTGGTTTCTACTAATTATGCAAAGAAACAATCAAATCAAAAATTCCCCGCTAGTGTTGCTTTAAATAATCCAGAAAACATCTGCTGTGTATTTAGAAGCCAAAAAATCATCGAAAATTATACCACTGTAACAGAAGCGGGCAAACTCGAAGTATATTATGCAGGGCCCTGCAACTCAGCTCCCGTCTTCTGTAGCTCAGCTACTAATTAAGGTAAGAGTTTGACATTTTGCAGGCTTACTCTGTACTTCAAGGTACATTTCAAGAAATTATTTTTGATTATACAGGCTGTCCCAAAAATGTGCAACGCCATGGTAATATATTTCTTTTAATTGCATGCTATATATTTTTTTACAGATTTGGAAGCCCTTTATGGTTGCCTACATACCACCAAAATTTTATTGAAATCGGTTGAGTGTCTGCAGCGCAAAGAGAGAAAATACAAAAGAAATTGATTTTACATCGTTGGCTATAAAAATCAATAAAAACCACAAATTGCACCTCGTTAATAAAATTTTACGACGTGCTTATTAAGTTAGATCCAGTAGTCTCGTTAACCAAGTGTCATTGATCCAAATTATACAGGGTGACCAAAATCTAGTGTCAAACATGTCAAACTTCAAAGCGTGTTATTGTTCCTGTTTTAAATTGGAACCCATAATTTTTTTTAGGTGAAGCGATGCAGAATTAAAAAATAAACATTGTTTCTAAATACAACCCCACCACAATTTCCAATTTTTTAAAAGTTATTCGCCAAGAACTCATTTTTCACCATTTCCAACGGTAATTTTAGGTAATAAATATCGTACGTGGCGTTGAAAAACAATTTATTTCATAAAATATAACGCAGATAAGTATTTTAGATTTGAGCGTACTTAATTAAGTAGTTGTTCGTAATGTCTTCCGTGTTCTTCTAGGCACAAACGAAGACGAGTATGAAATGACCTCGCCACTCCTCTTAATAGGTCGGGCGTAATAGTTTGAAATGCGCCCCGGATTCTTTCTTGCATGATTTCTGGTGTTGTTGGAGGTTCAGCATAAACGATGTCCTTACCGTAGCACCACAGGAAGAAATCCAGTTTAGTTAAGTCCGGTGATCGAGGAGGCCAAGCAACTGGTCCTCTTCTTCCAATCCACCGATTTGGGAAGATTTCGTTGAGCTGGTCCCTGACATGTAACGAGTAATGTGCTGGAGTTCAACAAACTATTACGCCCGACCTATTAAGAGCAGTGGCGAGGTCATTTCATACTCGTATTCGTTGGTACCTCGAAGAGCACGGAAGACAGTTCGAACAACTACTTAATTAAGTACACTCAAATCTAAAATACTTCTCTGCGTTATATTTTATGAAAAAAATTGTTTTTGAACGCCACGTACGATATTTATTATCTAAACCTGCCGTTGGAAACGGTGAAAAATGAGTTTTTGGCGAATAACTTTTAAAATATTGGAAGTTGGGTGGGGTTGTATTTAGAAACAATGTTTATTTTTTAATTCTGCATCGCTTCACCTAAAAAAATTTATGGGTTCCAATTTGAAACAGGAACAATAACACGCTTTGAAGTTTGACATGTTTGACACTAGATTTTCGTCACCCTGTATAATTTGGGTCAATGACACTTGGTTAACGAGACTACTGGATCTAACTTAATAAGCACGTCGCAAAATTTTATTAACGATGTGCAATTTGTGGTTTTTATTGAGTTTTAAAGCCAACGATGCAAAATCAATTTTTTTTTGATTTTCTTTCTTTGCGCTGCAGTCATTCAACCGATTTCAATAAAATTTTGGCGGTATGTAGGCAACCATAAAAGGCTTCCAAATGTGTAAAAAAATATGTGGCATGAAATTAAAAAAATATATTACCATGGCGTTGCACATTACTGAGCTACAGAAGACGGGAGCTGAGTTGCAGGACCCTGTATATCTAGCTTAAAATGTGGTCAAAGGTTGACGAAAACATATGACCGAACAACAAAAAACAAAATTAACACAATTTCAAATCGCACCACATCTATATTTTTCAAAAACGTAGGTATGTTGAAAAACTAATGATTTTAAAATATTCATTTTTTATTTCCTAATGTTGTCAAAACTTATTGAGGAGATAGTAACAACTTTTAACAATTTGTATCAGCTTTACTACAAAAAAAAACACTCTCTTGTCGCACCGATATAATCAGTAATCACTGGTAATCCTAGCATTTGTACGGAGAAATATTAATATAGTTAGAAAAAAGTAGCGCAAATCCTTTTTTTTGTGTTTGTTGCAAATGCTAATTACCGAACGAAAATACTGAGCAGCGCTGCTTAAAAAATCGTTTTCATGGCTGTGTACGTATGACCGCACTACTGTGTTTAGACCTTTATCAGGAGAAGAATTACTTGCTTGTTCCTACAAATCTAAATTGTATCTCATTAACGGAGATATAGATGTCAATACAAAGTAAAACAGAAAAGATCTATCACTTTAGTGGATAAAATAAATAAATGTCTTTACTTTGAAATTCAATGACGAGTTTTTGATGCACTACCAGTAGTTAAGCTAACAGAAAGAAACATATTTTATTTTGTATTTACAATAAATAGCATAAATAGCAGGTAACATCCACTATTAACTTCATCGTAAAAACTATATTCGATACACTTTTGAGTGTGGATAATAGAACATTTCAAAGAGTTTCAGTTACTTAATTTGCTAAAAGGACAATAATCGAAACTAAACTCGCAACTACTCTAGCAAACTACAATAAAATCGACCAAATGACAACTGATTATGCTGTTCTTTTTTTTGTGGAATCTGTGAATCTGAGAACGTATAAAGAACACGTTTTGTTTTCTTCAACTGTACTTAATTGAAAACAATGCATACCTACTAGATTCAAACGTTAATACATTAATTACACAGTCGTGTGGACTTTTGCTGGAAACTAGCTATTATTATTGCAGGTTTTTGATGCACTACCAGTAGTTAAGTTAACAAAAAGAAACATATTTTATTTTGTTTATCTACAATAAATAGCATAAATAGCAGTTAACATCCACTATTAACTTCAACGTAAAAACTATACTCAATACACTTTTGAGTGTAGATAATTAATAGAACATTTCAAAGAGTTTCAGTTACTTAATTTGCTAAAAGGACAATAATCGAAACTAAACTCGCAACTACTCTAGCAAACTACAATAAAATCGACCAAATGACAACTGATTATGCTGTTCTTTTTTTGTGGAATCTGTGAATCTGAGAACGTATAAAGAACACGTTTTGTTTTCTTCAACTGTACTTAATTGAAAACAATGCATACCTACTAGATTCAAACGTTAATACATTAGTTACACAGTAGTGTGGACTTTTGCTGGAAAATAGCTATTATTATTGCAGGTTTTTGATGCACTACCAGTAGTTAAGTTAACAAAAAGAAACATATTTTATTTTGTTTATCTACAATAAATAGCATAAATAGCAGGTAACATCCACTATTAACTTCAACGTAAAAACTATATTCAATACACTTTTAAGTGTGGATAATAGAACATTTCAAAGAGCTTCAGTTACTTAATTTGCTAAAAAGACAATAATCGAAACTAAACTCGCAACTCTCTAGCAAACTACAATAAAATCAACCAAATGACAACTGATTATGCTGTTCTTTTTTTGTGGAATCTGTGAATCTGAGAACGTATAAAGAACACGTTTTGTTTTCTTCAACTGTACTTAATTGAAAACAATGCATACCAACTAGATTCAAACGTTAATACATTAGTTACACAGTAGTGTGGACTTTTACTGGAAAATAGCTATTATTATTGCAGGTTTTTGATGCACTACCAGTAGTTAAGTTAACAAAAAGAAACATATTTTATTTTGTTTATCTACAATAAATAGCATAAATAGCAGGTAACATCCACTATTAACTTCAACGTAAAAACTATATTCAATACACTTTTAAGTGTGGATAATAGAACATTTCAAAGAGCTTCAGTTACTTAATTTGCTAAAAAGACAATAATCGAAACTAAACTCGCAACTACTCTAGCAAACTACAATAAAATCAACCAAATGACAACTGATTATGCTGTTCTTTTTTTGTGGAATCTGTGAATCTGAGAACGTATAAAGAACACGTTTTGTTTTCTTCAACTGTACTTAATTGAAAACAATGCATACCAACTAGATTCAAACGTTAATACATTAGTTACACAGTAGTGTGGACTTTTGCTGGAAAATAGCTATTATTATTGCAGGTTTTTGATGCACTACCAGTAGTTAAGTTAACAAAAAGAAACATATTTTATTTTGTTTATCTACAATAAATAGCATAAATAGCAGGTAACATCCACTATTAACTTCAACGTAAAAACTATATTCAATACACTTTTAAGTGTGGATAATAGAACATTTCAAAGAGCTTCAGTTACTTAATTTGCTAAAAAGACAATAATCGAAACTAAACTCGCAACTACTCTAGCAAACTACAATAAAATCAACCAAATGACAACTGATTATGCTGTGCTTTTTTTGTGGAATCTGTGAATCTGAGAACGTATAAAGAACATGTTTTGTTTTCTTCAACTGTACTTAATTGAAAACAATGCATACCTACTAGATTCAAACGTTAATACATTAATTACACAGTCGTGTGGACTTTTGCTGGAAACTAGCTATTATTATTGCAGGTTTTTGATGTACTACCAGTAGTTAAGTTAACAAAAAGAAACATATTTTATTTTGTTTATCTACAATAAATAGCATAAATAGCAGTTAACATCCACTATTAACTTCAACGTAAAAACTATACTCAATACACTTTTGAGTGTAGATAATAGAACATTTCAAAGAGTTTCAGTTACTTAATTTGCTAAAAGGACAATAATCGAAACTAAACTCGCAACTACTCTAGCAAACTACAATAAAATCGACCAAATGACAACTGATTACGCTGTTCTTTTTTTGTGGAATCTGTGAATCTGAGAACGTATAAAGAACACGTTTTGTTTTCTTCAACTGTACTTAATTGAAAACAATGCATACCTACTAGATTCAAACGTTAATACATTAGTTACACAGTAGTGTGGACTTTTGCTGGAAAATAGCTATTATTATTGCAGGTTTTTGATGCACTACCAGTAGTTAAGTTAACAAAAAGAAACATATTTTATTTTGTTTATCTACAATAAATAGCATAAATAGCAGGTAACATCCACTATTAACTTCAACGTAAAAACTATATTCAATACACTTTTAAGTGTGGATAATAGAACATTTCAAAGAGCTTCAGTTACTTAATTTGCTAAAAAGACAATAATCGAAACTAAACTCGCAACTACTCTAGCAAACTACAATAAAATCAACCAAATGACAACTGATTATGCTGTGCTTTTTTTGTGGAATCTGTGAATCTGAGAACGTATAAAGAACATGTTTTGTTTTCTTCAACTGTACTTAATTGAAAACAATGCATACCTACTAGATTCAAACGTTAATACATTAATTACACAGTCGTGTGGACTTTTGCTGGAAACTAGCTATTATTATTGCAGGTTTTTGATGCACTACCAGTAGTTAAGTTAACAAAAAGAAACATATTTTATTTTGTTTATCTACAATAAATAGCATAAATAGCAGTTAACATCCACTATTAACTTCAACGTAAAAACTATACTCAATACACTTTTGAGTGTAGATAATAGAACATTTCAAAGAGTTTCAGTTACTTAATTTGCTAAAAGGACAATAATCGAAACTAAACTCGCAACTACTCTAGCAAACTACAATAAAATCGACCAAATGACAACTGATTATGCTGTTATTTTTTTGTGGAATCTGTGAATCTGAGAACGTATAAAGAACACGTTTTGTTTTCTTCAACTGTACTTAATTGAAAACAATGCATACCTACTAGATTCAAACGTTAATACATTAGTTACACAGTAGTGTGGACTTTTGCTGGAAAATAGCTATTATTATTGCAGGTTTTTGATGCACTACCAGTAGTTAAGTTAACAAAAAGAAACATATTTTATTTTGTTTATCTACAATAAATAGCATAAATAGCAGGTAACATCCACTATTAACTTCAACGTAAAAACTATATTCAATACACTTTTAAGTGTGGATAATAGAACATTTCAAAGAGCTTCAGTTACTTAATTTGCTAAAAAGACAATAATCGAAACTAAACTCGCAACTACTCTAGCAAACTACAATAAAATCAACCAAATGACAACTGATTATGCTGTTCTTTTTTTGTGCAATCTGTGAATCTGAGAACGTATAAAGAACACGTTTTGTTTTCTTCAACTGTACTTAATTGAAAACAATGCATACCAACTAGATTCAAACGTTAATACATTAGTTACACAGTAGTGTGGACTTTTGCTGGAAAATAGCTATTATTATTGCAGGTTTTTGATGCACTACCAGTAGTTAAGTTAACAAAAAGAAACATATTTTATTTTGTTTATCTACAATAAATAGCATAAATAGCAGGTAACATCCACTATTAACTTCAACGTAAAAACTATATTCAATACACTTTTAAGTGTGGATAATAGAACATTTCAAAGAGCTTCAGTTACTTAATTTGCTAAAAAGACAATAATCGAAACTAAACTCGCAACTACTCTAGCAAACTACAATAAAATCAACCAAATGACAACTGATTATGCTGTTATTTTTTTGTGGAATCTGTGAATCTGAGAACGTATAAAGAACACGTTTTGTTTTCTTCAACTGTACTTAATTGAAAACAATGCATACCAACTAGATTCAAACGTTAATACATTAGTTACACAGTAGTGTGGACTTTTGCTGGAAAATAGCTATTATTATTGCAGGTTTTTGATGCACTACCAGTAGTTAAGTTAACAAAAAGAAACATATTTTATTTTGTTTATCTACAATAAATAGCATAAATAGCAGGTAACATCCACTATTAACTTCAACGTAAAAACTATATTCAATACACTTTTAAGTGTGGATAATAGCACATTTCAAAGAGTTTCAGTTACTTAATTTGCTAAAAGGACAATAATCGAAACTAAACTCGCAACTACTCTAGCAAACTACAATAAAATCGACCAAATGACAACTGATTATGCTGTTCTTTTTTTGTGGAATCTGTGAATCTGAGAACGTATAAAGAACACGTTTTGTTTTCTTCAACTGTACTTAATTGAAAACAATGCATACCAACTAGATTCAAACGTTAATACATTAGTTACACAGTAGTGTGGACTTTTGCTGGAAAATAGCTATTATTATTGCAGGTTTTTGATGCACTACCAGTAGTTAAGTTAACAAAAAGAAACATATTTTATTTTGTTTATCTACAATAAATAGCATAAATAGCAGGTAACATCCACTATTAACTTCAACGTAAAAACTATATTCAATACACTTTTAAGTGTGGATAATAGAACATTTCAAAGAGCTTCAGTTACTTAATTTGCTAAAAAGACAATAATCGAAACTAAACTCGCAACTACTCTAGCAAACTACAATAAAATCAACCAAATGACAACTGATTATGCTGTTCTTTTTTTTGTGGAATCTGTGAATCTGAGAACGTATAAAGAACACGTTTTGTTTTCTTCAACTGTACTTAATTGAAAACAATGCATACCAACTAGATTCAAACGTTAATACATTAGTTACACAGTAGTGTGGACTTTTGCTGGAAAATAGCTATTATTATTGCAGGTTTTTGATGCACTACCAGTAGTTAAGTTAACAAAAAGAAACATATTTTATTTTGTTTATCTACAATAAATAGCATAAATAGCAGGTAACATCCACTATTAACGTCAACGTAAAAACTATATTCAATACACTTTTAAGTGTGGATAATAGAACATTTCAAAGAGCTTCAGTTACTTAATTTGCTAAAAAGACAATAATCGAAACTAAACTCGCAACTACTCTAGCAAACTACAATAAAATCAACCAAATGACAACTGATTATGCTGTTCTTTTTTTGTGGAATCTGTGAATCTGAGAACGTATAAAGAACACGTTTTGTTTTCTTCAACTGTACTTAATTGAAAACAATGCATACCAACTAGATTCAAACGTTAATACATTAGTTACACAGTAGTGTGGACTTTTGCTGGAAAATAGCTATTATTATTGCAGGTTTTTGATGCACTACCAGTAGTTAAGTTAACAAAAAGAAACATATTTTATTTTGTTTATCTACAATAAATAGCATAAATAGCAGGTAACATCCACTATTAACTTCAACGTAAAAACTATATTCAATACACTTTTAAGTGTGGATAATAGTGTTGCGGCAAATATGTATTTTTATTTTGAATTATTATTTATTATGTAAATAAATATGGTAGTGCCATCTTACGGCGAATATCTTAAGTTAATTTTTGGCGCATGCTCCATGAGTACATTTTATTTAGTTCCCCATATATGAATTTGTAATAATTTTGAATGCATTCGAGTAAACTATTTTGTACAATAAACAAGTGTTTAAATCAAAGAACAAGACGATCCCATCCGAAAAAGCTATTATACAGTCCACTACAATTGGGAGTAATTCCTACATCACAAACATATGGTCCATTCCGAACCGGATCTACTAGTTCGAGCTGGGGTGAGTTCCTTTCAATTCCACATCCACAATATACTTGTTATTGAAATTGCTTCGATTTGTAAAAATGGCCGATCTCGCGAAACTGCGTTTTCAAAGGGGACAATTAAAATCAAAGCTAACACGTGCGCGACAATATTTTGAATCTTTAGACTTAAGTAAGCTTGATGAAGTGCTAATTACCGAACTTTCAGTACGCCTAGAAAAACTAGTACCGTGTTACGATCAATTTAACGATATTCAAAGCAAAATTGAATTAGCCAATTTAGCGTTAGCTGACAATGAAATAAATGAGACCGACGCGGGTGCTTTAACTGAGTTTGAGGAACAATACTTTCGTTTGATTTCCAATATGAAAATTGCTATTTCACCATCTGCGACAAACGAAGTCACAGTTAAAGATCAATTAAATGCGAGTGGTTTCAGCGGTGGTAACCAACAAAGTCAAGCTATAAAATTACCTACAATTAAAATGCCCAGCTTTTCGGGACAATTAGAACATTGGTTGGAGTTCAGAGACGCATTCAATGCATTAATTCATGAAAATGATCAACTGTCCGATATACAAAAATTCTATTATTTGCAATCTTCATTAGAAAAAGAAGCCTCTAATATAATTCAATCAATTAAAGTAACATCCATTAACTATAAAATAGCCTGGAAACTATTGCAAGACCGGTTTGAAAATAAGCGACTTATAATACACAGCCATGTCAAGTCAATATTCGAGTTGCCTTCTATAAAAAGGGAGTCACATGTCGAGCTTCGTAACCTATTCGATAATATTACTAGGCATCTACGTTGTTTAAAATCATTAGGGGAAGCTACCGACAGTTGGGACACTTTAATAATTTACATAATTACAAGTAAATTTGATTCTATTACCCGCCGCGAGTGAGAACAATTCAATATAAAAACGAATCTTCCGACGATGGAAGACATGAATAAATTTTTGAAACTACGATGCGAACTGTTGGAAACTCTTAAAGTTGACAAACATGAATATAAAATTTACAATAACTTCAATGGCGGAAAAAGGCACAAGAGCGAATTGAGCGCTTACGTATGCACCGATGGATTGTCTTGCTATTATTGTAAAAAACATCATACAATATATCAATGTGAAGCATTTTTAAAACTTTCTCCATCAGCAAGAATTAATGAAGTTAAAAAATTAAAATTGTGTATCAATTGTTTGAAACCAACTCATTTAGTGAAAGATTGTCAATCATCAAATTGTAGAAAATGCAATAAAGCTCATAACACGATGCTTCACATTGATATACAAAGATCTCATGGATTCAACAGTTCTAATGAGAATATTGAAAATATAGTAACACCTAGCAGTGATGTACAAACAGTAACCATGCACACAATATCTGATAGAAAAATAATACCATCCCAAGTCGTCTTGAGTACTGCAATTGTTTTCGTGGCTGATTCTACGGGTAAACTTCACGAGTGCCGCGCAATGCTTCAATGAGTAATTTTTGTACCGAAGCCTTTTGCAAAAGGTTGAACTTGCCTTTGGAATCAACCAACTTTTCGGTAGTAGGAGTTGGTCAAGCCATGTCAAATATTCAGTACACGACCAACTTCGTGGTTCAATCTAGAAACAATGCATTCAATGAAATGATAGATTTTTTAGTAATGCCAAAAATTACAGAAAAACTTCCGATGAAGTCATTCAATAAATCCGGTTTTGATATACCTAGAAATATAAAATTAGCGGATCCTAAATTTAATCAGTCAATGCCGGTGGATTTATTATTGGGGGCTTCTGTATTTTGGAGACTATTATGTGTAGGACAATTTCAATTGGAAGGTACACAATTAACAATACAAAAAACAAGGCTAGGTTGGATTTTGGGATCAAGTTTAAATATACCGAATAAAAATAGATCAATTAACTGTTTGTCCTTGGAAACCAATTCGCACTTAGACAATAATATCACTAAGTTCTGGCAAATTGAAGAAATATGTCCAAGGTCATACTTATCCGAATCTGAACGTTTCTGTGAAAACCATTTTGTTAAAAACCTAACTCGGAACAAAAAGGGACAATTCATAGTGTCCATACCATTTAACGATAAATTGAGTCAACTTGGGTCATCAAGGGAATTTGCACTAAAGCGATTTTATGCACAGGAACGAAAACTTCAAAAAAATACTGACTTATACAATGAATACAAAAAATTCATGCTAGACTATGAATTGTTAGGTCACATGATAGAAATTAATGACAACGATTGTAATGACGCTTCAAACTATTATTTACCACATCACGCAGTTGTAAAAAGCGATAGCATAACTACTAAAGTTCGAGTTGTATTCGATGCGTCTATGAAAACAGATAGCGGTCTATCCCTCAATGATGTCCAACATTGTGGGCCAACTATACAAAATGATTTATTTTCCATTATTCTCCGTTTTAGAAAACACACTTATGTAATGACAGCAGATATATCAAAAATGTATAGAATGATTTTCATTAATAGTGAACAGCGTCGTTTTCAAAGAATATTTTGGCGACGCAATCCATCACAAGATGTAAAGTGTTTTGAATTGAGTACGGTAACATATGGTACAGCTTCGGCTCCCTATCTTGCAATTAGGGCTCTATTACAGGTCGCAATAGAAAATGAAAAAGATTATCAAGAAGGAAGTGAAGTGTTAAAACATGATTTCTATGTTGATGATTGTCTGACTGGTAGTGACTCCAAAAATAAATTAATTCAACTTCAACACGATCTAAGTAAAATTCTTTCTAGTTATGGGTTTGAATTGCGAAAATGGCTGACAAATGAGAAAAATATTTTAACAAAATTCGATGTTAATGATAAACTAGACTCCAGCATATTATCATTAGGCGATCATGAAACCAATAAAACTTTGGGAATACAATGGAATGCTAGTTTTGACACTATTGAATGTTCAATTGGAGTTAGAAATCAGTCAACAATTAGCAAAAGATCAATTTTGTCGACGATTTCTCAAATATTTGACCCTTTGGGATTGTTGGGTCCTATTATCATCCAGGCAAAATTACTAATGCAAAAACTTTGGCAAGCTAAATTATCTTGGGATGAATCTATACCTCAAAATTTACAAACAACGTGGGTACAATTTTGCAATGAGTTGCAGTACTTAAATAATTTGAGAATACCTCGCCACGTTATTGGAAAAAACTATAAATCAATTGAATTACACGGATTCTCCGATGCAAGCGAACGTGTTTACGGGGCGTGCGTGTATATAAAAACGGTAAATGACTCAGGGCGAGTTACTTCACATTTACTTTGTGCTAAATCAAAAGTTGCGCCAATTAAACAAGTTACACTTCCCAGACTGGAATTGTGCGGTGCGATGTTACTTGCACATTTAGTACAAAAATTTCACGATTCGATGAAAATAAAATTTGACTGTTGCTATCTTTGGTCTGACTCGACTATAACGTTGGCTTGGATACAGGGTGATCCAAATCGTTGGAAAACCTTTGTGGCCAATCGGGTTAGCGAGATTCAGCGGCTCACCAGCATTGAACAATGGCACCACGTACGATCCGAAGATAATCCAGCTGATTTAATTTCTCGCTGGTGAATTGTTGAATTTAGATTTTTGGTGGTCAGGCCCAGGTTGGTTAAGAACAGATAACATACAATACAACAATAATAAAATTACAATTAAAAACATTCCAGAACAACGAACAATTGTTAATGTATCTACTACGAATAATACTACTAATGATATTATCGAAATTATAAATAAATGTTCAACTCTCTACAAGGCTCAAAGGGTACTTGCGTATTCTTGTAGATTTATTGCAAATTTAAAAATAAACCGTGAAGGTAGACTACAGGGAATTTTAACTGCCACTGAATTACAAAACTCTTTAACGCTCCTCATTAAAATAACGCAAGAACATGTATTTTCTGAAGAATATCAAAAATTATCAAAGGGATTAGCTTTAAATAATAGGAGTAGTATTCTGTCACTTAATCCATTTTTGGATACTAATGGTGTAATTCGCGTTGGTGGCAGACTTCAAAATTCGGACAACTCATTTGACACAAAACACCCAATAATATTGCCATCAAAACACAAACTTACCGATTTAATAATTACACAAGAGCACATACGATTGCTACATTGTGGTCCTACTATGTTACTTCCAGCAATGAGAGAAAGATTTTGGCCATTGGCTGGTTGCAATGCTGTAAGGAAAATGATTCGCCAGTGTATTCGATGTTTTAAGGTAAAACCGGTCGCGACTGAATATTTGATGGGTAATTTGCCAAATGGTAGAGTTAATCAATATTTACCTTTTTCAATACGGCGGTTGATTATGCGGGTCCTATTTTGATTAAAGATAGAAAAACACGAGGAGCAAAGTTATGCAAAGCATATATTTGTTTGTTTATTTGCCTAAGTACAAAGGCAATTCATCTTGAACTCGTCTCTGATCTGACAACCGAATCCTTTTTACAAACTTTAAAGCGATTCATAGCTAGGCGTGGTAAGCCTAAGAACATCTATTCAGACAATGCCAAAAATTTTGTGGGTGCCAATGCTGAAATAACTGCTTTATATGACTTTCTAGAAACAAATTCAGATAGCTTGAAACAATTTGTGTCACGGGATAATATAGAATGGCATTTTATTCCCGCTAGATCACCAAGTTTTGGCAGTATTTGGGACGCAGGTATTAAAAGCACTAAGTATCACTTATATCGAGTGGTTGGGAATGCGCGATTGTCATTTGAAGAACTGACAAATCTATTGGTACAAATCGAAGCAATTTTAAATTCCCGTCCTTTATGCCCTTTAACTTCAAATTCCGATCAACTGACCCCTCTTACCCCAGCACATCTTCTGATTGGAAGAACTTTAACGGCTATCCCAGAAGGAAATCTTCAAGAAGTCAAGGAAAATACTCTTAACCGCTATCAAAGAGTTCAACAGATAGTGCAACACTTCTGGTCACGTTGGCATAAAGAGTACCTTTCCGAACTTCAAGGAAGGGTCAAATGGAGGCAAGCAACGCCGAACCAATTCAAGGTTGGGCAGCATCGTCCTGATGAAGGAAGAAAATACACCGCCCTTGAAATGGCCAATGGGTCGCATCAGCGAGCTTCATCCCGGCAACGACAACATTGTGCGGGTAGTGAGTGTAAAAACGACTAACAGTGTTGTGAAACGCGCGCTCACTAAGATATGTCTTTTACCGCTACAAGACACTAAATAAAACGGACAAGTAGTTGTTTTGTAAATAGACATTTTGAATTGAAAATAATCCACAGGATATTTTCGGCGCCCGGCATGTTGCGGCAAATATGTATTTTTATTTTGAATTATTATTTATTATGTAAATAAATATGGTAGTGCCATCTTACGGCGAATATCTTAAGTTAATTTTTGGCGCATGCTCCATGAGTACATTTTATTTAGTTCCCCATATATGAATTTGTAATAATTTTGAATGCATTCGAGTAAACTATTTTGTACAATAAACAAGTGTTTAAATCAAAGAACAAGACGATCCCATCCGAAAAAGCTATTATACAGTCCACTACAATTGGGAGTAATTCCTACATCACCACAACAAATAGAACATTTCAAAGAGCTTCAGTTACTTAATTTGCTAAAAAGACAATAATCGAAACTAAACTCGCAACTACTCTAGCAAACTACAATAAAATCAACCAAATGACAACTGATTATGCTGTTCTTTTTTTGTGGAATCTGTGAATCTGAGAACGTATAAAGAACACGTTTTGTTTTCTTCAACTGTACTTAATTGAAAACAATGCATACCAACTAGATTCAAACGTTAATACATTAGTTACACAGTAGTGTGGACTTTTGCTGGAAAATAGCTATTATTATTGCAGGTTTTTGATGCACTACCAGTAGTTAAGTTAACAAAAGGAAACATTTTATTTTGTTTATCTACAATAAATAGCATAAATAGCAGGTAACATCCACTATTAACTTCAACGTAAAAACTATATTCAATACACTTTTAAGTGTGGATAATAGAACATTTCAAAGAGTTTCAGTTACTTAATTTGCTAAAAGGACAATAATCGAAACTAAACTCGCAACTACTCTAGCAAACTACAATAAAATCGACCAAATGACAACTGATTATGCTGTTCTTTTTTTGTGGAATCTGTGAATCTGAGAACGTATAAAGAACACGTTTTGTTTTCTTCAACTGTACTTAATTGAAAACAATGCGTACCAACTAGATTCAAACGTTAATACATTAGTTACACAGTAGTGTGGACTTTTGCTGGAAAATAGCTATTATTATTGCAGGTTTTTGATGCACTACCAGTAGTTAAGTTAACAAAAAGAAACATATTTTATTTTGTTTATCTACAATAAATAGCATAAATAGCAGGTAACATCCACTATTAACTTCAACGTAAAAACCATATTCAATACACTATTAAGTGTGGATAATAGAACATTTCAAAGAGCTTCAGTTACTTAATTTGCTGAAAAGACAATAATCGAAACTAAACTCGCAACTACTCTAGCAAACTACAATAAAATCAACCAAATGACAACTGATTATGCTGTTCTTTTTTTTGTGGAATCTGTGAATCTGAGAACGTATAAAGAACACGTTTTGTTTTCTTCAACTGTACTTAATTGAAAACAATGCATACCAACTAGATTCAAACGTTAATACATTAGTTACACAGTAGTGTGGACTTTTGCTGGAAAATAGCTATTATTATTGCAGGTTTTTGATGCACTACCAGTAGTTAAGTTAACAAAAAGAAACATATTTTATTTTGTTTATCTACAATAAATAGCATAAATAGCAGGTAACATCCACTATTAACTTCAACGTAAAAACTATATTCAATACACTTTTAAGTGTGGATAATAGAACATTTCAAAGAGCTTCAGTTACTTAATTTGCTAAAAAGACAATAATCGAAACTAAACTCGCAACTACTCTAGCAAACTACAATAAAATCAACCAAATGACAACTGATTATGCTGTTCTTTTTTTGTGGAATATGTGAATCTGAGAACGTATAAAGAACACGTTTTGTTTTCTTCAACTGTACTTAATTGAAAACAATGCATACCTACTAGATTCAAACGTTAATACATTAGTTATACAGTAGTGTGGACTTTTGCTGGAAAATAGCTATTATTATTGCAGGTTTTTGATGCACTACCAGTAGTTAAGTTAACAAAAAGAAACATATTTTATTTTGTTTATCTACAATAAATAGCATAAATAGCAGGTAACATCCACTATTAACTTCAACGTAAAAACTATATTCAATACACTTTTAAGTGTGGATAATAGAACATTTCAAAGAGCTTCAGTTACTTAATTTGCTAAAAAGACAATAATCGAAACTAAACTCGCAACTACTCTAGCAAACTACAATAAAATCAACCAAATGACAACTGATTATGCTGTTCTTTTTTTGTGGAATCTGTGAATCTGAGAACGTATAAAGAACACGTTTTGTTTTCTTCAACTGTACTTAATTGAAAACAATGCATACCTACTAGATTCAAACGTTAATACATTAATTACACAGTAGTGTGAAAGAAACATATTTTATTTTGTTTATCTACAATAAATAGCATAAATAGCAGTTAACATCCACTATTAACTTCAACGTTAATACAATTTTTAAAAAATTTAAATTTAAAAATTTTTAATCTTGGTTAATACATTAATTACACAGTAGTGTGGACTTTTGCTGGAAAATAGCTATTATAGCTAGAACTTTTGTAATGCATTGCGCTCAGTAAAAAAAATGTTTTAAAAAACTGATCAGCATAAAAATGCAGTATTTATTACCTAATTTATACTGAATCAGTAACTTGGACAGAAATGGAAAAAGATTTTTCAGACAATTTTATTCTTCACAAAAGCTTCTGGGTTGTTTTAAACCTAAAATGCAAAAACTATGAAAAAATCTTAAGAGACCTTTATTTTAAAAGCTATGCAAAAATGTAATTTGAAAAAATTTTAGAAATAGAAGAAGGAAAGAGGGCATTAAATATGGAACGTCGAAGGTGACTATAATTTCATATTAAAGTGTTTGAACAAAGAAATACTTTGGTCCTACTGACGAAATGCATTATTTGATCAACATGAGCAGCGTCATGTGTATCAAATAATCTCACATCGAGACATCTGTTCCCGGTGATTATTAAAATCTAATGTACGAGAAGCGGTTAGGCAGGCAGCGCGCCTGTTAGCAGTCGCGGCCGCCTACGGATTGAAATGAGATTTTCGGCGGAGGTGCCGGTAAATAAAAATCCAATAACCGAAACCGGCCTCAGAATGGAGTGAGTTGCCCTGTCACGTGGAACAGTTGCTTTGCAGCTGCCTCACAACATCGTAACAAATTCATTTATCACACGTACCAATTCAAGAAACAATCTCTTCGTCGAGTCCGCCCGCGGGGAAGATTTAACTTTTTTTTTTGTTGTCGTGTAGCTCGGCGTGTCGAGCACGCTGTCACGATTTTGGGGATAATTAGGAGAACGACGGGGATGCCGATTTATCGAATTTGACAATGCAATTTCCATTTATGGCTTTCGTGGACTATATTTGGAACAGTTTTAAGTGGTAAATTAAGTTGACACCTGCGATTTCGGTACATATAGGTCAAAAATGTATATGTGGCATGCGTATGGTTGCCATTCTTCCTGATAAATCAGGACTATCACCAATAGTGGGCTACTTGTCCCGACGTCCCAATAAAGTAGTGGTAGGTTATGACAGCTGGGAAAGCTTTTACCATGCCATAACAGTGAATCCTAGTTGTAGACCAACCAGAAATTGTATAGATATTTTTTAAGTTTTTTTGGTTTTTATTGGACATTTTTACTAGTAATTGCCCGAAAGCGTAACTACAAAGTTTCATGAACAATAATATATTGGCATTATCTTCTTTTGATTTTCTAAAACACGAAAACATGATAACCCCTAATATGATTTTTTGATTTATTTGTATATTTTGATGACGCTTTGCATTTCAAGAAGACAATTTTTTTGTGGTTAATAACCGTTGTTTTCCACCTTTTGAAAATGTTCAATCGCTGCTGAATACTCATATTGTTAAAACAATGTTTAGGAGTTGCCACTTGCTACCAGCTGTGCTGTATTATATATACCTTTATAAAAAGAAAATACAAAAATATGTTTATTCATTTTAATAAATTTGTATACAATAATTGTTAACTTTATCGAAGAAAAATATTTATTTGACACACTTTTTGGTGTAGTTTTGAAAATAACAGTCGATTTTCAATTACTTGATTTCTAAAAGTAGACAACCGATTCTGGTACGCTTTTTTATAGAAACTGAATCAGAATCTGAAGTCAGAAATTGTAAATTTACTCTAGTTTTGAGAAACCCAAATGCCAAAAAGCGCGTTGTGTACATTTTTGGCACCTATTTTCTCAATAACTAGACAAAATTCAGAATGTCTACGGAAACGAATACTTCCTTTGTATCTTCTTCAATTTAGAAGATTATTACCCGTATCAATATATTACATTGAAGAAAATATCAATCGTTCTAGGCATATTTAAAAGCAGAACATTTTACAATATTTGATTAAAATTGATTTGCGATGCGATTACGATTAAGAATGATTCTGGGTAGTTTTGCTCCCTGGTTTTTGTAAAAATCAGATTGTAATCACATTTTGACCGGGAGAATCGGTCTAGCCATGCAGGACCTGAATTTTAATTACCGTTTGCTCCCCAAGCAATTGACACACCCCAAACATTTGACACACAATTTGATTCCAGACTGCTTGTTCCATTTCAAACGACATTAGACCTTGATATAGTGCAAGTAGACTATCTAATATTTATTATGAAATTTGTACAAACAGTCCAAAAATAAGGTATTTTGTTGATATTTGGAAAATTATTCGAATCGGCCAGAAAACCAGGGAATGAAATAGGACATAACTTTTAATATAACATTATAACTCGACAACTCGCTACAAAAACAAAGTTACACTCATAAAACATCAGATCGAAAGATTTACATGTGAAATTCTAAGCAATTCTGTCCGAAACTATGTTTAATTAGGATAATAAGTGACTAACATATATCAGTACACTCGCATCATATCTTCATAATTTGTCTTTTTCTTAAAAAAAAACGTTTTTGGTGTTGAAGTTCAATCGTGAGAAATACCGTGATATTTGATGTATCCATAAACCGAGACGGAACCAAGGAGGGAGTGAGTGACCGTCAAGAATAGCGGAACTAGCTATAAGTTGATAATCATTTGATTGGTAGTAATGGCTACCATATTTTTTAGGGAGTATTGCATTTTTTTCTCTAGAATATGGTAGATTTTTTCTTTAAATTGTGTTGCCTTACATATGTAAATGATCGAGAAAAGGTAATGAAATATTATCTCTTAATTGGATTTCCAAGTAAAGGGTGAAAAATCAGAATTTTTAAAGCTGAATCTGCGTACCTACTAATTTGTTTGTACGCAACACTTACGACTATTCAGCTATAGGTTCATAAAAAATCATAGGATGTGTCATAACCACCATATTTTTGCAAGATGTCGTTTTGTTGTTTGGGCCTTTTATTATTTACACTTACCAACACTAATATTGTGACATAAAAAGTTATTCCCGCCGATTTCTTGTTCTTTATACTGTTTGTATGACAGGTCAGCACACCAACAACGAATATAAAGAGAAAAACCACCAAACGCTTAAGTAGATACCATTAAATGATACTACCTCCAGAAGTTACCTCCATATATGGAATATTATTAATTTAAAAATGTTTAAGTGTCAATTCAATTCCAATGAATTCAGCACCATTCACTTCTTGGGAATAGTTATTTACAAATAAAAGCTCTTTATCCACATTTCCGTCATTCTAAACTAGCTAAACTTAAAGATTCCATCCATTTCCATATATCTAGAAATATCAACAACGATTCGCATACAGTATCGAACAATCTTCTTCTCGCCATTCAGAAACTTATAGGTCAACTGTCAGGAACATCCCCCAACAAATAGCCTGCAGGCTGACTGTATTCACCGGCATTCTATTGGCATCTTTGTAAAATTTCTGTATCATAATTACATCCGCCTTTCGTCACTGTTTGGGGCAAAATGCGTAAAGTCAATCTAAAGTATACGAAAACTTGAACCCTTTTGAATAGGGTTTTCAATATGAACAAGCAGTAACCACATCCGCCGGTTTGTGGCGAGTTTTCTCCTTCGATGAACATTTTAACAATGTTTATTAAGTACGCAGTGTTAAGTTAACTAATTAATTTATGGTTGCCGTTTATACAGGTTGACTCTAAAGTAATACTTACGATCCTTGAAGGAGCATAATATCTAGGCGCAGAGAAATCTTCGTTATAACGTACTCGTATCTACAGTATAAATTAATACTAGTACTTGTACAGTAATGATTATTTAAAGCATACCTTCATAACAAAGAAACTTGTGACATTTCTCTCCTTCTATATTTATAGAGCGGTGCTGTTTGTTAGGAACGAACCCATTTACGTATCGAAAACGCATCAAGTATTTTTTCGTAGTTTCAAATATGGAATGAGTACACCGATACGAGAATGGACGAATAGTTTCAAATATGGAATGAGTACACCGATACGAGAATGGAAGAGAATGGAATAGAGAATGGAATGAACATATACAATACGACTTCTGCAAAAATATTTATAATACATATATTAGAACCTGTTTCTTTGCCAAAAATTGAATAATGTTATAATACTAATAACTAGTGGACCTATAGACCGCCTATTGGGTAGATCAGTGAATCGGTAGATCGCTGGAATCGATAGACCGCATATATACAGTTGGTGTCTAAGAAGAGACTTCTTTTGCAAAATTAAATTTACAAGTTGATATAAAGTTGTTTCAAAGGACTATGGAAAAAAATTAGAATTTGTCCCAATAAATTTGATTTTTTTGAAGGGTGCTTTTTCTTTTCGAGTTGAATAATTTTGACAATAGGTGGGGTGTGAAATAAAAGTATTAAAATATATAATTCTAATACAACCTACTCACATCGCATGAAGTTAAGTAATTTTAACAAACTAAGCTTATTTTCATAATACATACATGCAAATTGCGACGACAAATCGAATTGTTTTCTTTTTAGTGACAAACATCTGAATAAAAATTTAGAAACATGAAAAAATTATAATCCCCTTGCAGTAGACCTAGATTGTTTTCGATTGGCCTATATTTGTGGGTGGAATACGTGGGTCCATAGAGACAACTTTTATCATAGGTTACAAGTTTCTCAAATGTTATTTGTGTACTCTTAGCCCCCCGCAGACAATAATCAATAAATTGCAACAAATCGGTTAGCTTTGTACATACCTACTGCTTATTTGAATTGAGGTTATCGTCATGTTATCGTCGTGCTTTTGACGGTTATTTTGACGTTTAACCGGCAGCCATGACGACACGAAATAAAGGTGCGTTTTCATTAGTGCTAATGGCAGTGGTAATAGACGCCATTATAGTATTTCTAATAGAAAATTGCTAGTGACTCATGTTTATGTACATGCAAATTAATATGTGTCACTATCACAACATTTGAGAAATACTATAATTTCGTCTGCTACCACCGCCATTACCTACCATTACCACCAATCGGAACGCACCTTAAACAGCTATGAGGCGCTATCACAATACTCGCTCGCGTTTTAGAAAATGTTGAAGCAAAAACGTCCGATATGCCGTTTTGCGTCGATTTCGAAAACTCACGTAACGTAAAATGGTCCATGGAAATGGAAAAGCCTTCTCCAAATTTTCCATAACCAATTAAGAAGGCACTTTTTTGCACGTGAAGTGGTGAGAAAGAAATGGTCAATTTACTTTACTTAATATAGATTAATATACAGGGTCTCCCACGACGAGCTGCCATTCGAAGTATATAGAGAACCAAATGAAATGAGAGATTGAAAATTTGTGGACTTATATTGTTGGACACGATCGTCTCAACTGAAATATTTTGAATTTTCGGTTACTTCCGGTTACACCGAAAATGATGTCAACTTTTATATTTCAAATGGAACACCCTGTATTTTATCGCATTTTTAAAATCTTCATTAAAATTTAGGCCAATTTCATTTTACATTCCCTATACTTAACGTGTGTCATATTTGAGATATTAATTTTTTTCATTAAAAAATGAGAGTTGCACGGTTACTTTCAATTACTTATAAATTATCGCCTGTGACCGTTGGAAAAAAGTTATCCGGCAAAATTGTTGTCAAGGTAACATATTATCGACACATCGGTAGAATTCTTCTAAAAGTTATACAGGGTGTTCAAATTATAAGATCAAATTCGAATTCGAGAAAAGTACTAAAAGTCGATTTTTTCAAATGGCAACCCTAAGATATGAATAAATTTCTCAATTCTATGGAAAATTTTAGATCAACTTTATGTACAATGTCCTATACCTAAAATGTACTTGTACCTACTGAAATCGATTTTTAAACATCACAGTGGAAATTGCAAATATTGCCAAATCTAGATTGCGTTTGAAAACAACTAAACAATTTGGAATAAACAGAACTTTATTAAACAAGATTTTAGGTCATTTTTCATTATAATTAATTTAGTATTTATAAAATTATAAGTCTACAATAAAACACAAGTTTAAAAATAAAACAAAATCGTAAAATAAATTAAAAAAAAAACTGCTTAATTCTATTTCAGTAACTGGTCAAAAACGTTGCCGTTTTCCGCTAAACATGCTTCAATTCTTTTTAACATATTATTGTTGGTCGCGTCCCTGATGGAGTTAGCACATAACCCATTGAAGCAACTCGAACTCTATCTTTCATGTTCTCCTTATCAGTTATTGGGTCCTCAATAATTGGGTGGTTTCAAATGGACGGTGCTCCAGCGCACACAACTGTTGCAATAGGAGGCTTGCTTAACGAGATGTGCGACGATCGGTGGATTGCGCTTAATGGGCCATATAAGTATCCACCGCGTTCCCCCGACTTGACGCCAATGGATTTTGTCATTTGGGGAGCTATTGAAGACGTAGTTTATAAGGACCCAATAAAGAATTGATAACGAGAACATGAAAGATAGAGCTTATTCCAAATTGTTCAGTTGTTTTCAAACGCAATCTAGATTTGGCAATATTTGCAATTTCTACTGTGATGTTTAAAAAACGATTTCAGTAGTTACAAGTACATTTTAGGTATAAGACATTGTACACAAAGTTGATCATATCTTAGGGTTGCCATTTGAAAAAAATCGACTTTTAGTACTTTCTCGAATTCAAATTTGATCTTATAATTTGAACAGCCTGTATAACTTTTAGAAGAATTCTGCCGATTTGTCGATAATTTGTTACCTTTACAACAATTTTGCCGGACAACTTTTTTTCAACGGTCACAGGCGATAATTTATAAGTAATTGAAAGTAACCGTGCAGCTGTCATTTTTTAATGAAAAATATGAATATCTCCAAAATGACACATGTTAGGTATAGGGAATGTAACATAAAATTGATCTAAAATTTAATGAAGATTTGTGTTCCACTTGAAATATAAAAGTTGAGTTATAACCATCATTTCAGTTATAACCGAAAAGAAACCAAAAACTCAAAATATTTTAGTTGAGACGATCGTGTCCAACAATATAAGTCCATACATTTTCAATCTCTTATTTCATTTGGTTCTCCATATACTTCTAATGGCAGCTCGTCGTGGGAGACCCTGTAGACTAGAGGCTAATATTTACACCCGTATGGCCGTATGGCTGATCTAGACCTACAGTTCTATTATTCTTGAACTCACAATTTGGATTTCTGAACGCTATCATTTCAAGTGAACATTCTGAGGTTTTTAATCAGAGATATCTTCTGATAACTCACTTTCTGTATGTATTTCCTGACAACGTTTTTTTCAAAATATGGTCTTCTGTGTTTTGTATTTATAAATATAAGCGACAAAAGTTTCTTTAAACTACAAATGTTTCAAGTTTTTGGTATCATTGTATTCTTTCAAATAATCGCAGTTTCGTTTAAAAAAAAACGAAAACGTGAAGTCTTTTCAGCAGAATCTGTATGCGCACGCATTCAAACGCCTTGGGGGTCAGAGATAGTAAATGGAAATGTTCAATTTTGCTTATTTTAATTCGTTAACTAAATTATTTATGCTAGTAGGAGTAGCTGAACATAACATCAAATGCACCAATTCACCGAAAACCATTCTTGAGCGTGCCACCGCGATAAACATAACAATACAATAATCGGAAATCGATAATAATAATAATAATAATAATATCGTTTATTATATCCAAAACATAATACATGTACAGAAAAAGACAAAATAACATTGTATTGTGCAAAGATAAGGTCAGGTGGAGAAAAAATGAATCACGGACGATAGGAGTTCATAAACTCGGCGACGCTGTATATTGGTGTTTTCAGAAGCATTTGCTTCATTTGGCGTTTGAAAATTGTAGATGGGAGTCGTCTCCAGTCTTCTGGGATCTTGTTAAAAATCTGTAGGTGCCGGTGTTGGGCCTGTGTAGTTCTAGTTCTATGTCTTGGAATCTCCACATTGTTCCTGGTCCTGATGTTAACAGCTGTTACTTCGCCTCTGGTCAGCAACTTTGGAACTTCCGATCTAGCCCTGATCGACTGGCTTAGGACGTAGACTGCAGGAGCCGTCAGTACATTCAGCTGCGCAAACAGTGGACGGCAGTGACTTCTGGGTGACACTCCCAGAACTGTTCGTACGGCTCGCTTCTGTAGAACTAGAATTCTCTCGGCGTGTGCAGACTCTCCCCATAATACTATGCCGTATGACATTTTGGAGTGAAATAGTGCATGGTATGCTGTCAATGCAGCCTCCTCTCCTATTGTAGCTTTGATGCGACCTATGGCGTACACTGCTTTTGCAAGCTCATTCTCAAGATTCTCCACGTGGGTCCTCCATGTTAGCCTGGTGTCTAGCCAGACTCCCAGAAGCCTCACGCTGGTTGACTCTTCTCCCCCCCGACGATCACAGGTGAATAGGATCCGCTCAGTCTTTCTTGCATTTATACTGAGTTGGTTTGCTCGAAACCAATCGGTGGCTCTTATCATTGCATCTTCCAAGTTAGAGGTGAGTTGTTCACGGCTTTTCCCACGGGAGACCAATGTCGTATCGTCTGCGTACATAAAAGTATGAGTCGGAATGTTGGGTGGTAAATCGTTCACAAAAATGGTGAAGAACAGTGGTCCCATTAAGGACCCTTGAGCTACACCGCAGGTGATATCGCCCATCTCGCTGGTGCTTCCTTCCAAACAAACACATTGTCGTCTGCCGTCCAGGTATGATGCCATCAGTTGCAGCGGGCTCCCTCTCACGCCGTAGTGTTCAAGCTTCATCAGGAATGTGTGATGCTGCATACAATCAAAAGCTCTACTAAGATCGCAGAGAAGGGCTCCGCTATCCTCACCGTTCTCCATCGCTTCCCAAACAGAGCCCAGAACTGCTAGGACTGCATCCACCGTACTTCTTCCCTCTCGGAACCCAAACTGATGGGGGCTTAGAATACATTGACTGTCGAGATATTTAGTCAGTCTGTTAGCCAGTGCTGATTCGAGGATTTTGGAGAACACAGGCAAAATGGCTATTGGCCTGTAATTCTCGACGTTATCAGCATCTCCCTTCTTAAAAATTGGGGTTACTTTCGCTATTTTCATTGATGCTGGGACCACTGCTTGTTGGAAGCATGTGTTGATGATGTCTTGCAGCGGGTTAGAGGTGTGGTGTATTGTTTCTTTGACTAATTTCGTACTTAGGCCGTTTATGTCTGTAGATAACTTTGGTTTTAACCTGCCTGTTATTGCTTCAATCTCCTGACACGTTACTGGTGTGAGGAAGAAAGATGTGTGCGTGGGCGTGGTTGGAGCAGTCTTCAGATATGCAGCAGTCGTAGTTATAGCGGGGGGGATATTGGACAATGTTTTCGTGGCGATGTTGCAGAAGAACTTATTTAGATCTTCACTGGACGGTGTTCCAGACGGTTTTGATTTTGTTGCTCCGGTCTCCCTCCTCATTATCTCCCATAGGGTCCTCTGCTGATTTTCAGACTGCACTATGGCTTTGTGATTTTTTAACCTCCGCTCTTCTCGGGCACAGTCTAAGTAGAATTTTTTATAGCTTGTGTAGATTTTCTTAAGATCTTCGCCTCCGAGATGGTTGTATGTCTCCTCGATTAGATGAAGTGTTTCCCGTATTTGACGTAATTTGCTGGATGGTAAGGGTTTTCTTTTTCGTGGCACTGCTCTGATTGGAAAAGCCTGTTCAAAGCACTCAAGGTATCTCTTGAGAAAAACATTGTACTTTGTCTCAGCGTCTCTCTCATAATAGACACATTCCCATGTTTCCTCCGCAAGGAGTTCGCTGAACCGCTGGTAATTTTGTCGAGCAAACAAGCGTTTCTTCACATGAAATGAAGCATGAGATATCCCGACATTGATCGTAAATAATATATTGTTGTGGTCAGACAATCCCGGGAGAACCTTGGCACAGTATTCTGAGATATTGGTGTAAACGTTGTCAAGTGCCGTCTTTGAATTTTGCTGCACTCTGGTGTAGTCCCGGACAGTTCCACTGAGACCGTAAGATGTCATGCTGCTCTGGAGGGCCGTTGTTTGATTGGACGTCCTTTTTATATCCACGTTAAAATCTCCGGCAACCACAAGCCGGGTTTTGTTATCGAACTTATGGAAGAAAAACTCCATGAATTCCCCGAATGAATCCAGAAACAGCATAAGATCGGAATCTGGTGTGCGATAGGCTGACACCACAATCAGGTTATGCTCCTGATAACTATATGATTATTAAATCTACCCGAAAATAAGCTCAGAATGAGGAAGTAATATTTATTTTCTGAGTTCGCCGCTTGCTTCCTGTCTTGGACAAATTTCCTTTGTATTTTTATTTACAGCGTAAAAATCAATCGAATTTACTAAAACCTCATAGGTACCTATAACGACTTCTCTGAACGTCCATTTTTTGTTCGGAGAATGTTCGTCAGGCATTTAATCGAACTTTACATAATTGACTTCGAACGGATGTAAATATGAGAATGATGTAAATATGTTCATGCATGAATCTTTCGACAAATCACTGCTCGCGAAGTCGTATATAAATGCAATTTATTGGCAACAAAGGTCACTTATATACACTGTGTGAAATTTTAGTGCCATAATGCTTATTATATGGGATAAATCGTTGGTTAAATAAAAGTATAATAGAAGTTTTATGTGCACATTTGTAAAGAAATTAAAACAAAGGCCACACAAAAAAAAAACGTCAAAATTATAATAAGTGTTAAAATACCAACCCTGTCACTACCAAACACTGTCTTCCTTAGATGGATGTCATGATAACGTGGAAACCTTTAAACAATCTCATTGGAATGAACATCAAACAAATTCTCAAATCGGGACTTAATACACATAGGGCTTAACTAGGAGATCTTAGGAGAACTTAGGAGATCAAATACCTGTTTAGATTTGCAGTTCAAGATTGAAGCTTTCTTTTCAACATACCTATAGAATCTTAGGTTTATCATAATGTAAACAGTTACTGTGATTGTTATTGGCCTTCAAGACTTAATTTTGCAAACGAAAAAGTTTGATAGAACAATTATTATTATTAATTACTATATTTTCGCTATTAGTTTTCATTATGCGAACATATGTGAATAAAATGTACTGTAAGTATATTGCTAATTACACACATTAAAATAAAAGCTCAAAAATTTAGAAGTCAAAATAATTTGTTACTATTTTCTGTGCAAGCCCTAAATATGCCAAGCAATAGAGCTATAAATAAGTAAAAATGCTGGGTTTGATGAGTTCAATCAGTTTATTCGGGCAATATCTAGATTTCGAGCTCGGCTCGTCTTCAGTTGCACACGTCGGTTTAATGCAGTCTTACATATAGAGAGGTATTCGTCAAAATATTAAAACATTTACAAGCCAAGTCCAAGTTGATCGATTTCTGCACGTTGGTAAATGAATTCATTTTGACGAATACCTCTCTATATGTAAGACTGCATTAAACCGACGTGTGCAACTGAAGACGAGCCGAGCTCGAAATCTAGATATTGCCCGAATAAACTGATTGAACTCATCAAACCCAGCATTTTTACTTATTACACCCATTGATGAAAAATGGAGCTATTTCTAACCAAAAAAAGAGCTATAAATGATTGCTTTTTTGACATAAAGACTAGCACGAAGCTGCCTGTGCCATCCTCTTCAGGACAGTCCGTAGTATATTCCCACTATGTTTCCTACTCGAAAATGCATTTTTTAATTTTTTATAAACAATTATCAACAAAATAAAGCGTTTTTTTACTTCTTTTATTGTAAAAGGAAAACTATTGAAGCAATCTTAATGGTGCAACGGGATGAACTGTAGAGAATTAAATTACAAAGAGAATGACAGGTCAAACGACTCGATAGGATAATTAGAACCGGAGAAAAGCTGGAAAAACTTGGCTTTTTTTAAAAAAATTCATAACTCCGACATTTTTTAATATTAGCAGCCGAAACTTTGCACAGTGGTAGCTATTCATATGTACTTTAAGTGGGCTACCTGGATTTGGTCGGATTAATAGATTTTGCACAATCCTCATTTGAATTTTTTTGGCAATATTTTTGCGGAGAGCTGGATGCGTTTGTATTTGAATTTGTGCTATTAGAGGGAAAACGTATATATAGTAACACGTGCGTGCAGCGCGCTTGTATTACTATAGATACGCGCTTCCCCGCCTCGACCGCCTACCCCTTCTACTCGACCGGTTTGGAGCGCGCAGCAGTTTTCGGTCATGTTTGCAAGCATTTTTCACCTATTTCACAACATTTTAACGCAAAATCAGAATAGACGTTTTATAGACAATACTTCTAGTTTCGAAATACGTAAAAAAAAATGAAAATCGGACCACCTCCGACGCATCCAGGCTCGCCGAATCATAAACTCTCAACACCTGGATTGTCCATGCTGAAAGTACCCATCACTCGCTACTTTCACGCGAAAAGCCTCCGCTACAACTTTGAATATGGCGGAGTTATGAATTTTTGAAAAAACGCGGATTTTTCCGGTTTTTACGAATTTCCTCCGTTAGTTCAATCGAGTCCGTGTAGGGTTCATTTTTTTCATCTTTTCATTCTCAACAATGCGTCTGTTGATAGCATCAAGATTGCTCCATCGGTTCAGTTTTTACAAGCGAGAAATGAAAAAAGACACGATTTTTTGAGGGTTTTTGTTTATAACAAATTAAGAAATGATATTTGCGAGTAAGAAACACATCACAATACATCTACGGACTGTTCTGCGTGACCTGGGATCGTCGGCTTCTTGCTAGTATTTTTGTCAAGCAAAAATCTCTATTGCCATGTTCTAAAAAAGTATCTTATGAAAGCGATTCGGTTTTTTCTCTTTTCAGAGAAAGTGTTTGCAAATCTAAAGAGAATGAAAATTCCCTTCGAGTAAAAAGTACGGAGTTCTTTTTTTCAGTTGAACTGATAGACAAAGAAGCAAACTCGTCCCGGAAATCCCCCGGATATGCCACCCTTAGTATTGTAAACGAAATCTGCAAAATTTACTGTCGATCAAAGTAAAATAAATAAAAATTCATCTTCACAAATGTCCACAATAAACAAACGCATAAAAACACATTTATATTTCATGGAGTTTAAACAGCTGCCAAGAAACTTATTGTTATGGTTAGCTGATTTACCGATTTTTTCATTTTATGATTTTTCTCTGGCTACTGTGGAACGTGCTTTCTATCTTTGCAGCTTTATTTGTTAAACATTTTACGAAGAAAGTGTACGAAAAATGGTAATTCGTGCACAGTGCAATATTACTAGGGTGGCGCTTTGCATAATTGTTTGTTTTCTTTGTGTTAAACACAGGTTTTGTGGACACTTTCAAAGCAAGAGCTCCGAACTAATTGCAATTTTATCAGTAAACTCCACTATTATGTCTAAATTTATTATTGCGGAGGAAATAAAGCAAGGCAATTTATGTAGGTTTTCGAAATACGAACATACACACCACTTTTTCTTCACTCGGTATTCAAATGATTCAAGTGATATCAAAAATCGGACGTCGAGTCCAGTATTCTAGTAAGGAAAATGTACAATCACCGGCCAACGGCATGAAGCGGGAAAGGAGAAAGTAATTGTTATAGTTTATTTTACTAGGATGCCTTTTTAGGATAGTCGGTTGCAAGTAATCTTTTATGACTTATTTTATGCATAGCAAGATTTATCGAATAATGATGTGTGTAATAAGAACCCGGAATTGTCTGCTTGAATATAGATCAACTGGTCTGGCTGCGCGATCATCGGATTGACATTTGTTTTTGTTGGTAGATTTGGGCACCGAACCGTTGCCTCTTCAAATCATTATGAAAGCTGAGCGATATATTAAAACCTCACCTAATTATTCATAATTAAAATTTTTATTATGTAACCAAAATACGACTGATATTATGTCCACAAAGTATTGTTAGTCAATCTCTTTATCATTTATTTACACTTTTTCTACAAACAAATTCTAACGGAAGATTTCTATTTCTTCTTTCAGTGATGGATTCCTTGCCAGTTTGCAACCCGGATTACGACTACGCCAACAAGCTAACCTTCATCGCGAGATGGTATTCTTCCGAAACTCAAGTCATGAAACGCTTCTATCTAAACTACTACCCCTACGACAACACCATAGAACTGTATGACAAAGACACGAATCGCGTCTATTTGAAACGTTCAGCGGCGGAAAACATTCAGCACCGTGATTTTTTCGTTGGCAATACAGTGCGGCTGTACGGTAGAGATCTAGAACTGATCGGCTACGGAGATGGATACACGGAGAAGATTGTCACCAAGGCCATGGAGCACACGTTAATCCTGGTAAAACCAGGCATGACGACGAAATTGGGTATTGTCATCAACGAAGTACAACAACACGAATTCAAGATCTACAAGATGCGCATGGTTAACTTCACAAGACGGAAAGCTTTGGAGTTCTTCAAATCTAAAAAGGACGACGTCTTCTTGCCATTTCAAATTGAGCATATGATCGCGGGTCCTTGTGTCGTTATGGAGATTGTAGGTTACGACGCTATTAACCGTTGGCAGCAGATCATGGGTCCCCAGGATCCTGTTGAAGCAAGGAGAACCCATCCTAACTCACTAAGGGCAAAGTATGGTATCTCAATAGCTGAGAATGCCTTCTACGGTCCAGCTGATTCTAAATCCGCCACTGCCGAAGCATGCTACTTCTTTCCGAAAGGCACTGAAACTGAGCAGCCAAGACAAACCCTCGTCCTAAAAAATAGCACTTGCTGCGTTATAAAACCTCACGTTATTCACCAAGGTAACCTGGGTAATTTAGTCAATAGCATACAAGAAAATCCGTTGTTCAAAATAACTGCGCTTCGGATGGTGTCCTTCAACAGTCAGGATTGTGAGGAATTTTTAGAGGTCTACAAAGGTGTTATTGCTGATGTAGGCGCATTGCAACTAAGCATGCAGGGTGGGCCTTGCGTCGTTGCTGAGATATGCGGCAAAAGGGATGATGTCGATGCTCATCAGGAGTTTAGGAAGTTTGCCGGGCCGCTTCACTCTGGGATGGCGAAGCAGGTGAGACCACACTCTCTCAGGTCCCTCTATGGCGTAGATAAATATAAGAATGCTGTACATTGTACCGATCTCCCTGAGGATGTAGAACTAGAGTTGGAGTACGTGTTTAAACTTCTGGACTGATGACCTTTTTGGGGTGGATTTTAATCTACAGTTTAACGTTCCCCTATCATGCGTTACTAATAATTTTAATATTATATAAATTTAATTAAAATGAAATAAACATAATGTTTACTGCAGCAAGTGTATTCAGTGTAACATATCAAGTAATCTCATGTACTTTTGTATTTTGTCAATAAAGGAATATTGTAAACTGTATTTTGTTGTTACTAATAACACTAATCATACTGGAAAAACATTTTTACAATAGGTCTCAGCCAACCGGTTTAGAAACTTTGTATTTATAAAAGACGAATGTATTTGTTGCCTCGCGGTAATTATAAGCATGCAGGACAAAGACATAAACCCAAATACCTATATTTGTGACATATATGATTGTAGTAGCTAAAATACCTACTCGATCTGTATGTAGAAACTGTATGAAGCAACTAATGAAGTAACTTTATTTCTCGCCTATTAGAACTTTGTTCGATTGGTTCATAGGTTGACTAGGCCAATGCAACGCACTGGGTACGCCATTTCATTCAACTTTCTTCAATATATTACGTGTTAGCCTCAGAATTTGTTATATATATATATATATATATATATATATATATATATATATATATATATATATATATATATATACCGGGTGATTCAATTTCGAGGCTCACCTTGGGGATCTCGCTTATTAGTGGAGATAGAGCCTATGTTTAAATTTGGCAAAGTTTCGTATTTTTGTGTTGATCAATTATCCGAAAAGAAATTTAAGCTATCATTTTTCATTTTGAAGATATCCGCAAAAAACTGAAATGTTAAGATATCGTTTTTAATTTTTTATTCAAAACCAAATGTAGCTAGACATTTGAAACAAAAACATTTTACAGCTACTTTTTAACAAGGAATGCAGTGTAATTTTTTAATTTGAAATAACTTCAAAGATGGCGGCGTAACCATGGCCAACCTTATGGGGGTCTTGTTGAAGTTTGGCATTTTCCGATAGTCGTGCTTTTTCTCATTTCCGCAATGTATAACATATAACATTACTTTTTAAATAATGGTGTAATAATAAAAAGACCTTCAGGTACCTAACTGCAGCTTGGTTACAGACCGCCGGACTCGTTGCCAAGCAACGTCAAGAAAATGCACTTGGATCTAGCGGCGCGCTCAGCTTTGGGTTTGCCATTTAACCAAATAAACCTCAATTGTGGTTGATTGTGGATGTAAAATGCCGTTTACCAATAACGAAAAGCGTGATATAAGGGTTTATTATTGTTCTCATAGAAATGCCCAATCGTACAAAATTTCTAACATTGGGCAGAAATTTAGCGGACCATGGATCGTTTAGTAAACGCCGCAATTCTTATAATCCTCATGGAAATGTTGAAAACGATCAAAGATATTTTGGAAATGGTAAATGTTAGATTACCATAATTTGCAATGCTTCAACTACTGGTTTTTAGATAAATGACGATTCTCGGATTTCTACGCGGGAAGTAGCCACTAATTTGGAATTGCCGCAAACACGTGTTTGCAGAGCACTACGAACAAAGAAATTGAAACCGTACAAACCCCAAACAAGTCAAACTTTGCATTTGTACGAAATTATTTGAATAAACAATTTCCAATTCCCTGGATTGGTAATGGTGGGGTGGTGGAATGTCCTGCTAGATCCCCTGATTTAAGTCCTCTGGACTATTTTCTATGGGGAACTGTGAATGACGAAGTTTATCACGAAACTCGTAGACATATCGAGGATCTGCGGGATCGAATAACAAATGCGGTCAATGCTATTCCGGGAAGAACAGTTAGAAGAGCATAATACATGTAGAAATACTGGCTCGGTTTTATGCCTTCAAGAAAATGGCGACCAATTTGCTTAAAATTAAAAAATAAGCTTGTTGTTGTATAAACTTGCTTCTTTTACAATCTGAATGTTTTTAATCCAAAGCACTCTGGTCAGTCCGGCGGTCTGTAACCAAGCACCAGTTGGGTACCTGATAAGCACGACAAACAACCAGAAAAAGAAAATAATTTTTTTTTATTAAATCATTGTTTTAAAAAATAATGCCAACATGTTATACATTGCGGAAATGAGAAAAAAACACGGCTATCGGAAAATGCCAAAATTCAACATGGCGCCCATAAGAAAAACAAAGGTTGGCCATGGTTACGCCGCCATCTTTGAAGTTATTTCAAATTAAAAAATTAGACTGCATTCCTTGTTAAAAAGGAGCTGTAGAATATTTTTGTTTCAAACGTCTAGCTACGTTTGGTTTTGAATAAAAAATTAAAAACGATATCTTAAAATTTCAGTTTTTTTTGCGGATATCTTTAAAATGGAAAATGATAGCTAAAATTTCTTTTCAGATAATTGATCTGCACAAAAATACGAAACTTTGCCAAATTTGAACAGCATCTATCTCCACTAATAAACGAGATCCCCATAGCGAGCCTCGAAATTGAATCACCCGGTATATATATATTATAAATATTATTTATATTTGTCGTTCAGGATGTTTAGAAATGCATTAGGGTATGTATTATACCTGTTACCCACTCCAATGTAATTACTTTTTTTTTTTCAGAAAGCTACGTTTGGCAATTTTTGTTGCGATTTTTAAAGGTTGTATTTTAAAGCTAAGTTATGGTGTAGGTTAGAAAAAAATCATCACTAAATTACCCCTGTATAACCAATTGCACGGAACTATTTGTAATTCCATTAAGTATATTATTCATGATACTGTGCTGCAGGTTTGATTGTTTCTCTGAAGTACTGACTGTAAAACGTGTACATATAAACTGTAGCAATTATCTGTTATTTTATTATAGTTTTACAGTAGACTCTCCTATAACGCGGTTCCTACAACGCGAAATACTACAAACGCGCTAAAAATTTTGCGACTACATCTTCATATAACGCGACTCTCGTACAACGCGCATGCGTCAAAATTTGCGATCCTCAAGTTCCTATAACGCGTTTTCATAAAACGCTTAATATTAAACCGCATTGTAGGAGAGTCTACTGTATTCAATTAGAAGTATACCAAGAATTAATGGGCTAGCGCTACTAACCGCGTGGTTAATATAATATGAATATATTTGCGTGTAGCGGATGGTGTCACACTGATCATTTCGTATTAATCTACATGCATATTAGATGTGCTTATATTCCAGTTAATTTTTTTACTCCTTAAATAGGTTAATGGTCGTATTTATCCTATATGGTGGTTTAGTTATTGTTATTTTTGCAGTTGTTTATTTGCAGCTTGATTTAATACGCGAGTAAATGTCACGCTATTATGCATAGGCAACAATAATAATATCCTGATCAATTACAACGATGAATGGAAAGTTGCAAAATGCGTAGCTTTGTAATAATGAATCCTCTAAAATAATAACAATCCAGTAAACCTATGGATATATTTATGATGTAATAATTGTATTTGCAAAAGTAGGAAAATTGTAGATATGAATAACATAATCAAGACATAAATTCCTTGCATGAATACTCACTTTGTTATTAACTTAAATTATTAATTATCAAATTTAAATTGCTGTACGGAACTCAATTTTGCGGCCTTTATATTATCTTTAAAACTTTTAAGACATTGCTTTTACCTGCAAAACCCTTATGTGGCCTATTCGCTGAAAGGGTGTCGGTAGAAAAATAAACACATCCAAGAAATCCCCGGGTTTCTAATACTTTATTTTTTTATCAATCCAAGGGGCATGGTAGGTAATATATTTTTTGGAGGGTTCTGCTTTTCAGACATGCTACAGAATTACCTTGGAAGTAACTAGTTAATCTCAACATTCCCTAATCAATTTATGCAGTTAAAGTACAAAACGTATGTTATTCCTTACTCTAACTAGTTGTTAATGGTGGTCATACGATATAGGGGTCTCGGGACTGCGGCCAACCCTCTTTGCCAGGGAACCTGAACAGACATACCACTTTAGCGCTTTATTATACGGTGCGGGGTTGGGGGGGTTCGCGGCGGGCGAGGTTGAAGGGTTGGGCGTATAATATAATCTAATAAATACATTTTATCATTTATTTTTTCCCGCAAAAATATATTTTTTGAAAGTAAATGTCATTCTGAATAAAATTGTTCATATGGACCGTGGACCGAATTGTTTTTCAAATCCTTTAAAAGTTACAGCCGCTTGAAGTATCAACTAAACTTAGAAAAATAAATAATGAAATACATACCAAAGATTGCGAAAAAAAAAGATAGAACACAAGCAACATCCATAACAATAATAAAAGTAAATAAATTTAAGTAAAAAAATTAAAGTAAAAACTCAGAACATTCAAAATAAATGAAATAAACAAATGAAGCAGGAAAGAAAATACTAATGAAACTTCCTGAATTCTCTACAAGTAAATGCCATTCTGAGTAAAAAGTTTCCTGTCCATTTATTGGATTTTTCAATTCCTAAAGAAGCCGTTTTAAATATAGTTTAGCTATTATTTCAAACGGCTGTAAGTTTTTAAGGAATAAAGAAAATAAATAAGATGATACTTTGCTTAGTGGGACATTAAAGATCCGGAAATAGTTTTGCGGGGAAACATGTGGGACAACCTGTATATATGATATTCAACAAAAGTTGTTCTTTGCAATCTTTATTTACAACTTGCGGTTCATTCTTGGTTTTGTTAAGTTAATAGCATCGTTAGGTCTGATATCTATTGAAATAATGTAATTCTTAATTAACAATCAAAACTAACAATTTTAGTACATGTTTTAGAAGAATTTTCAATATTATTTGTTAAAGAAATCAAAATAAATCTGATAGTTGTTTTATCCAGTAATTTATCGTATTAGCCTTAGCAAATTAGACTGTGAGATTGATCTTTTATAAATAAGTCAACGCTTGAAAATACCTAAAGTATAAAAATTTTATATCGATTCAAAACAACGCACATGTGGATCTCCAAAACACGTACCATGTTCTCGAACTGCTGGACAAAAAAAAACATGTTGTTTAATGGCCGAATTGTGCTGGAATATTTGAGCAAAACAAACTGATACCGTCAATGCTCCACAGAAAAATATATTTTTCTAGTTGAAAGAAATTGGTATCGGGTCAACGGAGATTTCTTTTTATGTTTCAATTTCGACGAGAAAATAATATCTTGGTATGTAATAAGCACGTGTTTGTTTTTGCTACATTACTAACAAGTATGTATCGCAAAATATAATAATATGCAATGATTAAGAAATTTATTGTTCTAGTTAGATCATATTTTCTAGTTGGTGTGTTATTAAATAAAAGAAAACGCGAACACGTCAAGCATCAAGAAACACAATTCCATATCAAGTTAAATTTCCGATGTTTGATTGTTTTCGAGTTATGATGTCATCGATTTTCTTTTCATGACAATCCCCCATCTTGCTGATCTTTAAATCGTATAATTCTGATTAAACCCCAGTAAAATGAGGTTTTCACTTTGAAAAATTGTAACTTAGCTAGATTTTTGTATGCACTCTGGTTGTGCATTTCAAATAACATGTAAAAAGACCCCATCGACATCGTGTCGGTGTCGCGAGTTATTCGCGGTTAAAACATTACCTAATTGTTTTTTTAACATTATCTTGCTTTCGATGTATCGGACGACAATGAGTGTTATTAGGAAATTTCTACCGGGTGACCCACGGCATAGGTACTCCCGTTTATCTTTTTGTTTATAAAGCTGGACGAATGAACTTTGGGAAAGTGTTAATAGACAAAAATGTCATTCTTTGGGATACTCTTGACGTCATCATTGAAATTTTAAATGGCACCCTATATGCTTAGTGTGATATTTTCAATCAGGATGACATTCTGAACACAAAAACATATCGGTTGTCAATTTTTATCACCAAGGCAACGCAAAAATAACTTTTTTGTGTATTAATCTAGGTGGCTATGAATTGGTGAAAATAGTCGAAAATTGTCAAATCAACACTAACTAACTCGATTTTGGCCGATATTGCATTACTGGCGCCCTCTAGCGTGATTGAATTGGTTTTTGACCAGTTAGTCATTTTTTTCACGGGTACCCAATGGCCACACCCTGATTATAAAGAGAAAACAGCTTTCCGATTACAATGATACCAAATACTTGATATTTTCTTGAAATTCGTTGCGTACAAATGTTGTTAGAAGCAAGCAAATCGAAAAAAATATTGACCTAATGCTTAAAGTCAGCGTACAAGTCAAAGTCACTCAATGGACTACTCGAAGGGAGTACCCTGATTATTGGAGGGAAAGCATTTTTCCGATACAATGATACCAAATTCTTGATATTTTGTTGATAATCGTATCGTCAAAATGACGTTTAAGGGTACTTCCTTCGAGTAGTCCATGTGACTTTGACTTGTACGGTGACTTTGATCATTAGGTCAATATTTTTTTCGATTTCCTTGCTTCTAACAACATTTGTACGCTAAGAATTTCAACAACATATCAAGTATGTGGTATCATTGTAATCGGAAAGATGTTTTCTACCGAATAATCAGAGTGTGGCCATTGGGTACCCGTCAAAAAAATGCGTCACTGGCCAAAAACCAATTAAATCACGCTAGAGGGCGCCAGTAATGCAATGTCGGCCAAAATCGATTTAGTTAGTGTTTATTTGACAATTATCGACTATTTTCACATATGTCCTAGCCACCTAGATTAATACACAAAAAAGTTATTTTTGCGTTGCCTTGGTGCTAAAAATTGACGATCGATATGTTTTTCTGTGTTCAGAATGTCATCCTGATTGAAAATATTACACAAAGAATATAGGGTGCCATTTAAAGTTTCAAAGATGACGTCATTTCCTGAAGAATCGGAAGTCATATTAACCTCAAGAGTATCCCAAAAAATGGCACTTTTTGTCTATTAACACCTTCCCAAGTTTCATTCGTCCAGCTTTATAAACAACATAAACAAACGGGAGTACCTATGGCGTGGGTCATCCGATATATTTTTCGATTCTGATGTCCACACATCGTTTGTGTACGAGTTGGCGTTTTACAGTTAAAAAAACGTCAAGAGTAACAACGTAACTATATGCTGGGTGATTCCTTCCGTGTCTCAAGTATATGAAAACATGATTGAGCATCATATTTTATAGTAAGAAAAACAATAGCATGCTGTTGAAACTTGACCATTTCCGAGATATGTATGTCAAAATGTTATTATGTCTCGTATGTATTACCCACCTTGCTTCTTGCTGAAATGTTTATTTTATTATTTTATATATTTATTGTGCTGTTGTATTTAAAATTTGTACATACAAAGTTCTAAAATTTTTTGCTATTCAAATAGCGACGTCTGGCAACCGTGCGGATATGCAACGCAAATATCAGTTTTTGATGCCTTTACAGATTTTTTCTTAGCCGCCGACTCTTAAAGGATTGCTGGAAATCTAGGATGTTGGTTATTTCCACTTCCATTTTGTCCGATACACATTTTTATATAATAAATTTGAGTAAATATTGGAGTGATTTAAAAAACAAAGTACTGGCATGCTTTACATAAAAATATAAATCTAAAGGTCGGGTTAAAGGAAGGACTATTTGAAAGGTCGGACGTTCTTAAGTAAGTAATGTGGGCTCTGTAACCGTCCTCACATTTGTTCCTTAATGGAGGTTTCGTCGATGCCCCCAGTTGACCGTCCCCAAGTGTAGGAATTTCCATTTTACATCAAAATCTAATATAAGGGCATGCGTTGGATGCAACTGAGCTTTCCGCTTTATCGTCCTATAAACTTAGCAGCGGCCCATCACCATGTCATCGGTGCAAATTCCTGCTTTTCGAATATCTCCAACAGCCACCGTCATCCTGGTGTAATAATAATCATAACAACGAGGTAGAAAATTGGAAGTTACGACGTATCAGTGCACTTAGCGTGGCGCAAATGACGTCGAACACCACTAAGCAGCGCTAATATTAAAAGATGCACTCAGCGATGCATGTCGAATGTCGACGTGATAATTTTATTTGTCTTCAAATGCAAATCCTGAAAGGTAGAGCTCTTCTTTAATCCTGAAAGGTAGAGCTCTTCTTTCAGTCGCGCTAAAATTATTATTTAAGGCTGATTGGTTGTGGGGCTGTGGACAAATTTCTGGGAAAACGGCTGCACTTTAACAATATAAAATGTTGTACACAAGTTTTAGCCGAAATCGGACAATAAGTAAAGTCTGTTTAAAATCATAGTAATAAATACTCAATAGACACTGTTTTTCGTGTAAGGTTTTTATTTAAACTTAAGAGTGACTAATTTCGCTTATGCATCATCAGACTCTCGTGTCAAAAAGATAAAATAAAACTGTAGATACACTCACACGTATGTTAAAAACTGACAAAAACAATAAAATTGGTGTAAATATAAAATAATAATTTAATAATAAATCGTTAGAATTGTATAAGGGACAATCACTAAGAACGTACGTATAGTACGTTCTTAGTGATTGTCCCTTATCCAGTTTTAACTATTTATTACTCAATTATTATTTTATATTTACACCAATTTTATAGTGTTTGTCAGCTTTTAACATGTGTGAGTGTACCTACAGTTCTATTTTATCTTTTTGACACGATAGTCTGATGATGGATAAGCGAAACTAGTCACTCTTAAGTTTAAATAAAAACCTTACACGAGAAACAGTGTCTATTGAGTATTTATTACAATTTCACGTGTAAATAATGGAAATCTAAGCTTTTACTATTTTTCTCTAAAATTAACCTTACAAATCCAATATTTACTACTTAGGACGGATTTTCAATGACGCCAAGGACGTGGATTTTGTGCATGATACGTCGCTGATAAGTTGCTGATATTATTTCAAATAACAGCAATAAGAAAGTAATAAAGAAAATACAATTAGAATTCCAGCAACAATCTTTTGATGTATTTTCTACGTAGTAAACAAGAAATATTTTTCTGTAGAATTAGCGAGCTTTAAAATATCGAGGGAATGCTGTCAGAGACCAGGCGAAAACAGGAAACGACTACTTTTGCTGAGATGAGCATTGAGCACCTCTAAAAGATGCTTATGAACGATATTTTGAATGTTTTCAATAAATGAGTCGTTTTTCTCGGCTTTTTTGTAATAGGTATAGTCATGAAACGATGTATGTACCTAGCGCTATCTCACAATTTTAAACTTGCATGCTGGTTATATTTTCGTGTACTGGGTTTAGTTATTCTCTCCTCGGCCGCTATGCAAAAAACTGGATATATCACAAACACGCTGCTTTAAAATTCTGAAATAGCGATAGGAACTATTCTCATGCTGTCTAACATAATGAAACAAAGTGTTTGATAATTCATAGAAATAAGGATCCATGTGAACAACAAAAAGAAAAGATATTGGTATGTGGTAAAAAACAACCTACTTTTTGAGTTTCTTTTTGCATCTTAGGCCGACTATTATACCAAGAGTTGCAAAAATGTGTAGTCTTCGCTTTGCATTAAATTAAATTAACTAATTTTAGAAAATACTACAAAATGGCTTAAAATGCACCACAGACATTATATATTTATGACTTCTTATGTTGCTTCTATATGTTTACAATACTAAAAGATATTGACACAAAAAAAACTAACGCCATCTTTAAAGAAACATTCATACTTTTACATTTTCAGTATCTTTTGACTACCTACCCGTCCTAAAAATTATTGTGCGTTGCGACACTGGACCAGGAGACCAAAAAGATATTAAAATCATCTTTTTTGGCTGTTGTAAAATCAGCATGTTGAAAAAGGATTTTTGGAGTCGCTAATTCTCAATCAATTATTTTTATTCTCTTTATTCAAAATTTGTATTAAGTTTGCCGAGCAATAAAGTAGATAACTGTCGGGGTCGTATGAAACTCGCTTTCTATGATATCTCAAATTCCGTGATTCCAAATATGATATCATATTTACAGAATAAAAATTGGCTGATTTAATATAACGACCTTATGTCTAAAAACTGGCGGATTTGCTTGATAGTTATTGCCTGTAGCATTTGAAACTGTGATTCCAAATCCCATGTCAGATTTTCAACCAAATTTTACCAACACTTAGAAATTTCAAAAGCGCTCATGGTGCAGCAACATTTTTGTTGACTATTTTACAAATACCTGTATGTATATATCACTGGGAACACGCTAAAAGAATTTTTAGAAAACTCTATTTGTATGACAGTAAGATCATTTTCTCAGCAATCAACACACGCATAATATCAAGCTTTTTATCAGGTTCATATAAGCCCTAACATCTCAAATTTAATGAAAACTAATGTTTTTTAATGTTAGTTGGGCATTTTTCAATCTCTTGGCCAACAGTGCACTGCATTATTTATTTACACAACAGTATTGTTTACTAAGCCAGTGTTAACAATTAGTGTATATTTGATTTTGAAAATGTCTCCATATTATTGTGAATAGGTAATATTCAAGCTAGTATTCAATAAACTGCTAATAGACATAGATATCAATACTATCTCATCATCCTTAACTACTTTAAAGATTAATCATTCCATGTAAGCTAAATTGGATTATATTATTGTCGTATATTGTTATCGTTTTCTCATCATCCAAGACGGCTCCACCGCAGGTTAGGGATTTAGAATCGGTCCGGATTATATTCCTACGACTGGGAAATAAACCCCGATGATAATTTGATCCGAAATTGATTGCCATACGTGGAGACAAATTACTGGGAAATTATGGCAAATAAACATATTGTCTTAATTTCACTTAGGAATTACACGGATGTATTTAATTTATTGTTCTGTACAAAAGATTTAAGTATCCGCAAAAAGTATACTTCAAAGTATTCATTATTTATTATTTATCATTCATCAGTGGTGTTGAGTGAGATTAGATAAGTGCAAGAAGTTATCGATAAAATTACTAGAAAAATTAAAGGAACAATCGACAATTGAAAACCAACAGTAGAAAGGCAATTAATCAATTAAGTAATAATTCAAATTTAAAAATATTGATAACTTTGGGGAATTAACCAACAAATAACCAACAAAAAACGCAAAAGCTGACCCGATAACTTTCAAGACTCAAATTCAACGCAAAGAAATCTACCAAAACCACTTATGCGCTTTCCATTTACAAACAAAAGTCAACAATTTCATAATTTGCCGTTGTCTTTTGCTAGAAAATTTTGCGATGTAAGGTACCAATTAAGAAATATATCTTTAGTAAGAAAAATATGGGTAGCCATTTTATAAGGAAGTTGCGGACATCATAAGTTACAAACAATTGACGACATAAATTTGATATTATTTGATAAGTATGTGTGTTTTGATAATTAACAATCGACTTTTTAAAAAGTGATTTTGTTGTTTGGATGTTTGGATATTTTACGCGCTTAACTTTGTAGAAGACACTTTACTGTGAAACTATTAGAAAACTACGTTCTAATGAGCGCCAAAATTGTTAAAGCGGTCCACAATTTAATTTAATTTCAAACTTGAGATCGGATATGATGAACTATGTAATAATAAGTGAGTTTTAATTACAATTTTTTAATGTTTCTTTTTTAGATAATCTTTTATGATAATCACAGAAATACTGTGCAATGCAGTATGGATAATAATAAAAGCTGGAATTTCAATATCAATTTGAACTTTATTAATATTCGTTTGTTTGCAAAGTATGACACCAAGTTATATTCATCAAATATTGAATAAATTGAAATTTCCCAACCCGAATAATGTCTATAGACGAAAGAAATCTATCTGACTGCATTGTAAGCTAAGCAACTTTGGTTATTTCTGTGCATACAGAACATCCGTAACTATAAGTGATAAAAAAAAATAAATTTGTCTACCTCGAAGTAAAAAAAAAAAATTATTGTAAAAACCAACATTAGCTATCGTCTATACTTATCGCATTATAAGCAAAAGTTAGATTTTTCAATATATGACTTTTTATCTGTAACTTATCGGCACTTTGTTAATTTGTGTTGCTTTTCTACTAAAATTCACATATTAACAATATATTAATGAATTTTAATATACCACTACATGCATTTTGGCATCCCACATTTAGCTCTGCACACCATCTTGATGTGGCTACCAATCATTATTATGTCAACCCATCAAACAGGACTACAAAGTAGCATGTCATAACCACAACAGTCATGGTCATGGGTATTTAATAAGGCATAAACCAATTGCTCGGATGAAAATAATGGTAGTATCCTTTCTAGCTGAATTTATGAATTCCTTGTGACATTCGACCTCAATAATTTGGTTAAGCACAATCACTTGCGATATCTCATAATCGTGTACATACATCATTTACAGTCGTGGAATTAAGTATATTTTTATCGCTATTATATAGCCGACAGAATTGTCGGTTATATCGTGTACTGGGTTTCTTTCGGCCCGGCCGCTTCGCAAAAGGTTGTCAGTCACGTGCTGGTTTGATGGATATAATATTGATGGATATAATAGTATATTATAATACAAGTTTTATAAGACAAAAATTGGCGCACGAGTTGTTTCGTTATGAGTTTATGACGAACGCAAAGTGAAAAATTATATAATGTAACAAACAGGATTTAGTTTATTTTCATCGTGTCCGATCTGTTCTTTAATATAATACCTCCATTGCAATGTAATAAATGGAATATGACCACTAACGTTAAGTTTACGAGTAGGTAATCCATTTAATTAATTATAAAATTATACATTACCTATATAAATTTATTTCATGTAAGACACAAATTAATTACGTAAGTAAATGCACAAATCAACTTATTGCCAATGATTGAAGATATACTATTTCAGAATTGTAATACTAAAATATATTCACTAAATGAAAATAAATTCTCTAAATTTACATGAAATTAAATTTAGAATAATTTATTACTTGTGACTTTTACTACTATTTTTACTTTTATTATTTTTCTAACTATTTTATTTAGTTTATTTTTTTACACTATTTGATTGTGTTTAAATTTATGGACTGGGCATGTATCATTACAATCGAAATATTGTATATGTATTTACTTTACAGCAGTTAATGTTTCAATTAACGTTCATAAGATCTAACACATGTTTGACAACCCAAAATAATTAAAATTATAGCAATAATATATACAGGCTAACCCACCTTTCTTCTTTCTTTCTTTCTTTTTTGCTTATCATTTTAAAGAGCTGTAACTTCTTAAAGAATTGAAAAACAAATAAGTTTATATAAAATATTTTACTCAGAATGACAACGTTCTACAAAATAATTTTAGCAGTAAAGAAATGGGACAACCAGTATATTATGTATATCTTACATTTGCATTTCTTACTTAGATTTTTGTTAAATACAAAATAGTGCTTAATTATTAATTTAATTTGCACTTTTAATTATTTTGCGTTGACATATTTAAATTAGTGGACTATTTTCATACACTTGATGGAATATAAATATGCAATAATTATTGTTCAGGAGAGGTTCTCATGTAATCGGCTGAAGAAAATCTAAATTTTTATTTTTCATATTTTGAAACCTTGAAGTGTATACAATAACCCCTGAAACTGTTTTTTGATTCTCGTAACTTTTACGGTTTTATAGCCTTTCGTATTCTCCGGTCGAAATTTCCTGCGTTAACGCGGCACAAAGCGATATTTTTATTCAAATTATAATTCTCGCTGACGCTTTAAAATAGGAACGTGAAATTTGGATACAATACAGAGAACGAATATATTTAGGTGGTCGTGTTGAGTAAATTATTATATTTCAATGAATTCATATAGAAAATGATTTTAAAAAGTATAATTTTCTACCTTCTAGTGTAGAGTTAACAACCTCGATGCAACTCTCGCGTTTTTCTAGAAACACGATCTTTCAAACTGGCATGCGCGATTACTTTTTTAAATCGTTTAACGGATCGAGTTATTCTTTTTTTCCCTTAGAGAAAATACTTTTTATTGGAGGCTGAACCTCATAATAAGTAGAACTTTTAATTAATTGTATTATTTATACCGATTTGCAAACGAATAAAAGCTGTAGAAAATCGAACTTAAAATTCAAACAGCAACCATTTTGTCAATTTTAAACTTTTTTAACTAAATGTTGGTTTAGCTTCCAACTAATTTCTCTAGATTCGCAGCGTTTTTGAAATTTCGATTTCTGGTTATTTTTATAGGAGCTATCGTATACGTCGTTAAGAAAAGCACGCCGCGCCAGGGCCTGATACTTCCTACAACGTATCCACTTCTTGCATATAGTTTTTTCTGGCACATTTTTTTTTACTCTAAAGTATGATAAATATATAGCAAAAGAAAAAATATTGGTATTTCTTACAAGTTGAGCTACTTTTTAGGCCTCCACATGAGAACCTCCCCTTAATAACTTTTCTTTGGTTTATTAATTTAAAAGCGGCCAAAAACCTGAAAATAAATGGAAGAGAAATATTTCCAACATAGGTATCTGATCAGATGAGAAAAATTGTCATTAACTGATCTAGAATACTACATTTTGCTTCTATTTATAAGAAGTTAGGCTGTACGGCCTGATTCAAATTCAAGTAAAATTGCCTCACCAGGAGATTTCACTTATTAGGGGAGATTGAGGGTTTGTTTAATTTCGGCTGCTAAATATGACACACATATCAATCTGAAGAAAAACCTCACGGACAATTTACTTGGATATTATAAAAAAAATGTGTTTTATTTATTTCTCAGTTATTAAAGTCTATTGCAAATGAAACAATAATATGGTGAAATAAAGCTACAGTATACAGTATATCACAATAAAACTTCTGTAGCGTGCTTCGCAGTTCTTAAGAACGCGAAGCTATATGAAGTTGAATTTTTATTATCATATACTAAAAATCTATTAGTTGGTAAGTTTTAGTGAATTTTAGGTCCATTTTGTTTCTAATTTTCTAAAGAAAGTGAAAGGCGTGCATTAGCGACGACAATAAGCTAAAAGTAACATTTTAACTGAACTGTTTTATGAATTATTATTTCATTTATTGACAGGTGAATTAAAATGCATTTACATAAAAAACAAAGGCCTTTTTAATTTCCAAACAATATAAGCTATGCTCCACTGAAGGGTATAACACACTAATATTTTTTAAACCATAAAGAACACATTATGGTCTACGTATTAACAAAAAACCAAAACTCCCTATTCAAATGCAAAGGCCACTGTGATATCAATGGAAACAATCAGGACATTGATAATTATGTTAGGGATTTTTATCTGAAATTCAATGATCTACTAAAATCAGTAAGACAAAAATGGGGTATCGAAAGTAGAAAAGCGTGTCGATGACGTCATAGCTCAGTAACAATTGAAGGCATGAGAATGAAAAGTGGATAAAAACATAGGGATTCCTATGGTCTTTATCCACTTTTCATTCTGAGCTCTTCAATTATTGATGGTCAGAAGTTGAACTTTTCACAGAAATGTGTATTTTAGTAATTAAGGATTAATATATCAAACCGTTCCAGCCTTACACATGTTTCCATACTTTACGCGCTGTATCATACATAATTGTACGGTGCAGTTATTCCCTATTTATTTTGTTATTTATTAAATGTTATAATTAATTAATCGGAAATATATGTCGGAAACGTTGTCATATTTTATTTTTTCTTCAAATCTCTAGCTGGAGTTGTTTCAGAAATAGAGGGGAAGATTTTTTTTACGCCTTTTTGGGACTCAACATCTCAATAACTACTAAGATACTATTAAAATATAAAAAGTTTGAGACTTTTGAAACGATTTCCTACATATGCCAAGTCTTTTTCAAACTTCGATCTCTATAAACTTCGGTATTTTACTTCAAGTTTTTTGACGTCTTTTAAATTAATAAACACAATAAATTTAACAATAATAATTATTACGTTGTCTAAATGTTCAGTGTTCTTATAGATGGTCGTATATTTTGGTCGTATTTAATTTTTTTAATAATAATTGTTACGTATTTATATTCCACCAAAATTTGTCAAAAATTTAGAGCTTGCTTCACAAGCTATAATACTTACATATATGTCTACGCAAAATAATTAAAAGTAGAAACTGAATTAATTACTAATCATTATTATAAATGTTTGTAAATTAGTTATATAAGTACATAATTGTCATTATTTTCGGTTGTCAGATATTTGAATCATTCCTGTAACGTAAATACATACATAATAATTCAAAAAATATAATGATACATTCATGCAATAGAAAATACATGCTATGTGGTTATTAATTTAAACACTGTAAAATATATTTTAAGCTAAATATCTCCAATACACCAGTACAAGTAACAAATTACCGAAAATACAAATTTGAAATAAATTTTATTTTAATTTATTTCGAGTGTGTGATTAATTGTTAATATGTTAGTTCTGAAATAACTTTCAGTAAAAATATTGACAACAATTGTATAATTTGTTGTGCCGTTTTTTCCAAAATTGTTCAAATATTTGAAGGTTTCACACTCAAATGGAACTCAAATTAAAAAAGAACAAATTATTTCTTTTTTGATTTTACAATGATCTAATTATTAACAAAAAACAATTGACCATACTCTCCTGTTCATCAAAGTGAAATGATGAAAAAATGAGCAAATCAAGAAACCATATTAAAGATTTTTTTTTGTCGGAAATTGTTAATAGTAATAGAAGTTCAGAATTCCCTTAAATTCATTGTTTTCTAAAAAAAATATATTGAAATCGTTTTTTTAAATAGTATCATTTGTTTTTTAAAAAATATCATCTTTCAATGGATTTTTTAGATTCGAAGAGCGTATTATTACTGGAGTGCAATCAGACAAATAAAAAAGAAAATAACTCGGAACCCGGGGAATATGGTCCGTTTTTAATGAAACATTTTGAACGTACAAAAAAGTTTTTAATTTAAAAACTCTGGAAATTTAACCAAATAAAAAAAATCTGATGTGGCCAGGCACATGACTTTATCATACTATATCGAGATCGCCTATGTCTGCATTAAAATAAAACTAGTAGAACGAGACAGATATTATGTCGATTAGCTGCGTTCGGATATTGTCCACCGTTGACACCGGGTACACCGTTCAAATGACACTTACGTGTTATTGGGTGTAAAAAGTAACGGTGTACAATATCCGAACGCAGCTTATACTGACTGTAGGTGTTGTGAAAATCATGTCAAAACATTAGCCTGACCATTACCTACTGTCATTAGCATCATAATTTCTGACATATCCTGGCTACTAGTTTAAATGCAGTACGACCGATCTCGATGAAATAGAATTTGCTCACGCAACTATACTATTGATTGTACCAAAAAATGTCATAGTCATAAATTATTCAGAATTTCCTCATCTTTAATTTATTATTTAACTATTGCGACGAAATTCCAGAAATGGCGGCTTATTTGCAAAATCTTTCAAAAATGCTAAGACTAAACCTCCAGTTCCTTTGGACCCTTTTCAACAGAAAGCTTTTCAGCTCTAAGTTTGGTTATGAAACTTCTAAATATGAAGTTTCGTCCCGATACCTTTAGTAGTTTCTCCGGAATCGTCGTCACAAAAAACGGCTACACACACACACACACACACACACACACACACACACACACACACACACACACACACACACACACACCGACATTTTTTTGTACCTTGGTCAAAAATGTTCAGGGGGCCCAAAAAGACATATTTCCGCTAAAATCTCAAAAAAATTTTTTGGCACGATTACAATACTTTACATACTGCGTATGATAAAGTAAAAATTATAAATTAATTTTTAAATTTTTGTTAAAATATATTCAAAATAAATTTTGGCATATGGAATTTTTAATACACACCAGTGTTTGGAAATTTAATGCAAAGTTTATGAACGGGCAACACAAGCATTATACTAAATTATACTAAATTATACTAAAATATATTTTTCAAATGCACATAAGTTTAAACTGTAAAAGATAAGGGTGCTATGCTGTTAAGATGTACACACTGTATACCAAATTGTCTTATTGCTACTCTTAACAAGCGCCAATATTCCATGCAATTTTAATTTTGTATTGATTTTATATTGCAATATAATTAATCAGTATTGTTATATAAATGTTCATTTAATAATATTAAAAAAAAAACATCATTACGGTAACAAGAATTTGTTTTGCACAGATTTTCTTCGCTTTGCCACCAGTTGCACACAACAGTAACCCCGACTACATCAGAGTCGCCCTAAGCTCCGGACGTCACTACAAATTTGGTGAGTTATTCCTTTCGATATTAAAGAAGTCCGTTGCCACATCGAGTTATGATTTAACCGACCCACCAAATCCTTTTAGCCTGCCATAGAATTAATTCGCTCAGCTTAAGTCTTAAGAACTTTGAAAGTTCGTAATCGTTAAAGTTGCAAGTTTTCTTTCTTTCATATTAATGTAAAAAATAAATCGAACCAAAATTAATATGCTTTAAAATAAAGTTTATAGTTTGGAGGCATAATAGAATTAAAAATAACTTACCTGTGCGGCCGGGTCTGCGTATCCTGTTCACTTGTGGAGGGGGATGTGGATGGTGAGGACACGGCACAGAAGACAAATCCTACCGTGGCGGCTCTAGGTTTTATACCTACCACCTGTTCAGTGTCAGGCGCATTCAATTCAACGCCGCCTCCGACGTGTGGCAGAGAGGCGGCGAGATATTTATCTGGGTTAATTTTGAACAGATATAAGCCATTGACGATTTGACGTGTCATCTTTTTCTATAACTCGAACGTCTCATCAATAACTGTTAACTCTTGACTGACCACAGAAGAGCTTGGAACCCGCAGATTTGTTTTATACTTTTAGAACTAACTAAGACCGATCTATAAAAGGCCATTCTCTAGCTTTATGTTCAATTTTCGGTTAATATTTACCAAATTGATTTTGATTTTTGGACTTTTTTTGAGTTTCCATTATTGTACAATATTAATCGTAAAAACCACGACTAGGAAGCCCCTCCCCTTGTTCAGTGAAACCAATCAGAGATAGTGTAGTCAAAAATCATTGAAAGTATGGCTGCAGTAAGAAAATATTTTAAACAAAATTATAATATTGACATATTTGTGGAACATGTTTTTTTAATATATATATCTGTGCGCTCAATACGAATGCGGGATCGAAAGTTGCTTATTATAAAATTTTGTGTTATATTTGGATGATTGCAAGCTGTTTAAAGAAACGCTGTCATTGGTTTGAGGATACTTGACCACACATTTTCATGATTTCAGTAGCAGGTACAAATTTTAAGACCTTATTGAAGCGTCTGGGGCATTGGATTCAGCTGCAATAAGTTTTATTGTCAATTTTGGAAAAACAGATGTATATAATTTTCATATTATATCTGCAGGTATCCAGAAAAAAAAACAAATAATTTTATTATTTTGTATTTACACGTACATAATAGAATAGACTCAAGTGCGTAAAAAAATATTCTGTTTTTGTGCATAAAAGATAATTAAATAAAAAATATCACATGTCATAAAGAATTGTCATCAAGAAAATGTGTATTTTGTTCAAATAAATAATCTATTTTATTTCGCTTTGTTAAATAATACAAATATTTGCTCCGTTATCTTTGACTGAAAGTCGGATATTGAGTTTTATATAAGAATTTGTCATTTGATCAAATGAAATGGCTATTTTTTGTTATTTTACAACGCTTTTGTTAAAAGCAAGCTTTGTGGAGTCATAACAAAATTTGTACCGTTATTTTTCAATTGACGGTCGGAAATTGAATTTGGTATAAAAATGCAAAAAAAATGTTAAAGAAATCGATTGCCACATCGAGTTATGATTTATGCGACCCACTAAATCTCTTTAGCCCACCATGGATTAATTCGGTCATCTTAAGTCTTAAGAACTTTGAAAGTCCGTAATCGTTAAAGTAGTCGTTAAAAAATCGAATAAGACAGCATGTTTAAGTTTCCACAGCGTCCTTTTGTAGAAAGCAAGCTTTGTGAAATAATAACTAAATTTGCGTAGTTATTCTTTAATTGTTCTCTTTTACTTTCTTGCCCGCCTGTCTTGCCCGGTTTTCTTATTTTAAGATTGTACAATTTTAAATGGACACTGTACTTATTTGACAATATTCTTAAAATCCGTCATCTAGACTCGGCAGAATTGAGCCGGATATTTTTGTATTATTGGCCAAGGTTCCAAGTTCACTTTAACTTGTAATTTGAATGGAAATACCTAATCATTTCGGTGTAGACCTGATTACAAAATTATGATGTATATTTGGTTGCCTACTGATTTCGAAGCCAACCTTAAGAATTAGATCATTTAAATTAAAAGGTTCGGTAGTTAGATTAAGCAGCTGACATTCTTGGATTAAACAAGAAACTATTATTAGGTATGAAAGCAATAATATTTTACATGGAATGCAGTCATCTAAAGAAGAATATTGTTATTTTCCAACTAGAGAAGGGGCGGTCCCTTCTCTAGTTGGTAGTCTCTTCTAGTCACTTTCCACCAATACTAGAGCTGTTGGAGATTTCTACGTCAGTTACATTGATACTAAAGCTCCATCTATCGGCATCCTTCACATTATTTTCAAATCAACGACTTTCTTAAATCAAAACAATCGTTTTGTTAAAACAAATATTTAAGCTATTTTATATTATAGAAATATTCTTACTACAAGTATGTGTTGTCTTAAAACCAACAAGTTATGTTTGTATTAAGAGTGCAATTTTCTTTACATTAGACAACCATTTCTTTTTGTGTACGTTCAATTTTATTTAAGATCATTCTTTCGAATGGCTGATCCTGTATATAGAGGAGGTTCAGTATTGCCGATTAGTAATTAAATCTCACTGTACTATGCGTATAGTGTGAATATTGTATTAGTAAATTTTACAGAAAAATAGTTAAAATAAAAGTTGTTTGATTTATTGTGGTGATCAATACTGTTTCCGTGCACTTTTACCAGAAGACAATTATTAGCGAATTTATGTGCACTTAATAACACATTTTCAGTTCATAGAAGTATATTAATACATACTTCATATTATGTATGTTAGTGTACAAAATTTTATATTACTATGTGCAGCCCTTTTCCCGGATATGTGTACACGGCCCACACAATATCACCTACTTGCCATTCAAACTGGAAGTTTATAATAACATAATCGTTTCCCACTCAAAATCTTTAAATTTTTATTTTCTTGGCGCAGTTGTACTTTCAATTATATGTAACTTCTTTCCTTCAAATGGTTCAACCTTTATATAGAGGAGGGAGGTTCATTTAAAACTTCGCAACCTGAATAACTGTGGATATGCTGTCGACATAATGCAAGGAAGCAACAGTATAATTTCAAATCACTAATTTTAAGTTTTGTATGTCTTAACAGTTTTCTATATTTTATAATTGATTAAATACATTAGAATTGATCATGTTCAGACATATGATAAGAACCGTGTAAACTGGTTTTACTTTTGCCTAGATCTTGAATTTTGCATGTCATATTTCCACGAAGACAAAACAATATTAAAATCCACCAAGCGGAAATTTTCACAGGAACAAAATAATATCCTTTTAGAGCTGTAGCAATTATAATAATATGCGCACTGTACAAAAGTCTTTAGCACAACATTTAAACCATTTAATGCAATACCGCTACAAAGTATTGCCGCGTTAAAAGTTTCGAATAAATCGCATGGGAGTGTAGGGCGGCCGGCTGTGAAGCGGCAAATTAAATTTTAAACCAACTAGCCGGACGGGCATTATGAATATTAACTACACTAAAAATAATATTCCGCTTTAAGTTTGGTGAAAAAAGGTTATCCGCCTTAAGTAATTTTCGAACAATTTCCTTAACAACACGAACAAAAAAATGTATTATTTATTGGTATTTTGGACTATATGCGATATGAGTTGAAACTTATCTAGAATAACATTAATTTACATCTATTGCTTTTACTTCGATGTACGCCAGTTAGTACCAATTGGTGGATCCGTTTTATTTTTTATACGGAAGTAATTATATAATTACAAATTGATATATCAATAACTATAATTTATTCGATGATTTTATCAAAAGTACCATTCTTTTCAAGAATTATTTGAAATCTACAAAACTGTACAGACTTACAGACTGACTCATCACGAAAGTGCATTCTTCTTATTGTAGAATATTGTAGAAAAATAGCTTCTTATATCTTTGCAATTGTTTATTAAATTTACTATGTGGACATGTTTCGACAGTTTTAAACTGTCATCTTCAGCACATAATCTACAAAAAAGGTACAATAAAAAATCACAAGAAAAACCAACTGGTAGAAGCAAACCTACAGTTAAATCCGAAGCACAAACGGAAGAAGCATCTGGAAAGCCATTGCATACGGAAACAAACGGAAACGTGTCTAAATTAGCGGAAATCTTCTTATAACGTAAGCACCGACTAAAGAAGCGTTTTTGGAAATTTGGCCCTTAAGAGGGTAAGAATGGGGTGTAAAATCTTTATGACAAACGCTGTATCTGAAAACCACGGATGGTGCAGACTTTCAACGTAAACAAGTGTTTCAAATTTTCCTTTGATAATAAAGTAACTCGTATTTTACTATTTTCTCAATCGCCGATAGGGGGGTGAAAACATATTTATCATTTCCTATAGTTTTCATTAATATGCACATATCTCAATTACCGTAAATGTTACGAACCTGCTAAATGGTAATTACATTCTGCTTTGAAAATAAAGAAACCCTTGTTTCACCAGTTTCCTAACATCTAAGTGAGGGGGTAAAAAAGCGGATTTTATATTCTGTTTTATAATTAAATATGTTGGCTATGGGGTGTGAAAAGGAGGGTGTGTTGGTATCTACGTACTCATTGCAAAAAAAAGACTATATGACAGACCTAAAACTGCATATCTACATTCTCCTTTAAAAATAAGGAAACAAGGGATTCACTATTTTCTTAAAATGCAGAAAAGGCGATAAAAGATGGTGATGGTTTTCATGAACGTACATATATCTCAATAGTCGCAAACATTACGAACGTGGAAATTGGTATATAGATTCTGCCTTAATGGTACATTCTGGTGTAAAATGTTCAAAAATGATTAGTTTTTTATTACGCATTTTAATTGCACAACATTTAAAGAATACACTGTAAAAATTTCAGAAAGAATTTCGAAGACTTAACGATAGCACAACCTTAAGTTGAGCGGCCGTCCCGGATATGACAATTTTCTTTGGGAACGTTTTTTTAACTCTCCTCCGGTACCTACATCTTTCAATATTTTTCAGTAATTCTGTTTCTTTAAAATTATATTTTTTTCTAATCTTTTCAATTTTGGAGTAATCGATAAAGACATCAGTAGACAAGATGAAAAGTTTGGGGAAGTCGTTACACGTTTAAAATACGTCTTTTTTCTCGAAACGTTATTGTGATGAGCGATTGACACAATTTCATAATAACTAACCGGACGATTTTAAAAATTCTTGCTGCATTGTATTTGTAGATTTACTCGCTGTGGTGCACACTACAAGTAGCTATTCTTAAACAACAACATTAATAAATAAAATATTCAAATTTTATTTGAAGGGACGATACATATGGTCTAAAAAACAAAGATGTTACAAACCTGATAATTATAAGCAATTATATTTTCCTTTAAATATAAACAAAATAACAACGTGTTTGTCATTCTCCAAAAATCAAATGTGGTTATCATCTCGAAACCGGGAGATGTTTTTCGAAGCAATAATGTGTCAATACTGAAAGGGCAAATAAGATGGGACCGCACTGAAATCACAGATACAGCGCATCTACACTGACAGCACTATTGTTACTTTTTTGTTTGTTTAATAGGGTATTTGACTGTATCAAAAATATGGCTTATATTATAGTCATCCTCATAGATTACAGTTTAAGAAAACTATTTGTTATTACTTTTCAAAAAAAAATTTCAAAACCCATTTTTATATAGAAATTGCGAAAACAACACATCATACAACACAATTACCAAACGGCGACGATGCCGATGCTGACAGACCATATGGACCGATTTGACATCTACTATCGTGTGACGTCACACAACAGAAAGTATCGTTTTGGATGGACTTTTTGTGATTCAATTTTTAACGCTGATTTTTATAAAAATATTGAGCAAATAACTACGAAAAATAATGCATTTCCAATGTAGAGTAAACGAATAAACACACTAAGATGGTTTTGCAATCATAGTCAAATACCCTATCGTCTGCTACAAATAGTGGACCCATGTAAATGGAACAGACGTCTGTAAAAAACAGCGTTTGATAAAGTTTCTATAAGATATCCGCCTGTAAATTATATGTCGTAGAGTTTGAACAATAGCAATTTCATTTGAAAAATTTCATTGAACAATGTCATTGAAAAATGTACCGAAAACTACGTAAGCTATGGAACAGCTAGTAACTTGTACAAGTTATTTTAAGATATCAAAAAAATATTTTATGCAAAAGCTGCTTGGCCTATCATTTTCTATAATACTGATATTTGATATTGCAATTGAACGAAGATGTAATGGAAGTACCCACCTTACTATTGCTCTGTATACAAGGTGTTTTGTAGTGTGACTTAATGTATTTAAGGGGTGGAAAAAGAGGTAATTTAGAAAATATCTAACCAGATTCAATCTTATATAAAGTATGCAAGAGTTAGGGAACGATTTACCCGACTTTATACCATTTCAAATTTTGCACAAATACACCTTTTGTGCAAACTACATGTCAACAACTTGGCAGGGTTACGACGGTCATAAATACCCTAAAATCCACTCCTAACGTGCACTTACGCGGTAGTTCGTATTTTACCGTAAAACGGTCACGATTTCGAAAATTTAGCGCATATTCAAAATTAATTCTCATAAACAAAACAAAACCGGTATATTCCACTTTTTCTTAGCAGTACGAACGCGATAAGACACACAGGAGTTGGGTGAGGTGGAGTGGGATTATTTGCGATGACACTCTGTTGCAAATGTATTCTGTGGGCTAGTTTTCATTTGCAACCGATAGAGGCAGCCTTATTGTGCTTGCCGTTGTCTAGGGAGACATCACCACTGGTCGAGGAAGTGCGAGATCAATTAATAATTTGTTTAATCACAGAATAATTCGTTGCCACCTTAAAATATTTCATTTTAACTTAACCAACAATTCAGGAAATCGTCATTCTTTCACTCAACACAATAATTATTTGAACTAAACAAATCTTGTTCCTTAATATACTATAACATATTAAAGGTAAATTTTAACTTAAAAAATATATTGTTTGATACAAATAAAAGTTCTTTCTACGAATCAAATATTCTAAACAAATACATTTTTATCGCAAAGAGTTTTTTGCCGCTATTAAAACATAAGATGTCTTTGAGTGAATGCATATTTGAATTTAAAAAAATTGTAGTTGTGTTTGACAGTATTAACTGTTGAGAGGCACATCAAAATTAAGTGCAATGCTAAATTATTCTAGCAATTATTGTAGTTGTTTTTAAATGTATTTTAAAAATCATTTTCGTCATTAAGACGTCGCTATGATGGCAGAGCGTAGGTAGGAACGGCGGTTAAATGTAACTCCTGTAAAGTATTGACGATTAATATGTCGTGATAAATTTAATTACGTTCGCTCTCAAAAGGACGATAACGATCGGAATTAGCAAGACAATTCGTTGAAACATCGCTGTTTCGAAAAGTTTTGCTAAACGCAATTAAATTATTAAAACAGAAGTGACTTGAGTGCCTTAATTTAATGCCGTTAATTACATTTTGCAAGCGACAAAATTACGTGCACAAAGCTGCCTCTGTTCCCGTGTTTAGGCATTTCACATCCACGCTAAATCGTTGAAAGTAACAATGAAATAATGTTGTTAAAAGGGGTTCATACATGTTTTATCCGTAAGTAGGTCTGAGTAAAAGTTTCTGTTTTTTTATCTGATTTTATTAACTTTCCAGTATTTTATATAATACATTAAATGACTGTTATATGGAAACATCTATACAGATGTACAGATTTTCACAATGAAGTTTCATTTCCTTTTGTTGCGAAATACCCAGCAACGTTGATAAAAACAAAATTTATTACATATTTATATTGAGGTATGGACACTTATGTAGTTAAATGTAATATTTCTGTAATTTTTAAAATAATTAAGTTGCATACGTAACGCATATGTGCGTGACGTAGCCCTGAGTTTGAAATATAACAATATAAGTTGTTTTTTGTGTGACGTTATCCCGGGAATGATATAGTACGGTCTACCTAAATACCAGAATTATAATTAGATTATCTATGAATACGTGTATATTCCAATTGCCAATGTTATCCAATGTTATTTCTCTTATGTGCCGTTATACCTAATTCGATATTGTAATATTATTCTAATTATTATCTGAAATATCCAGAATTAATATACTAAGTGCTCAATGTTATATTGTGGAATCATTATTAGTAGAGCGGTGGGAGATATAGACTACATCGTATATTTCCTAATACCTGAGAGAGATGTTTTCAGCGCTCTACTAATAGTGGGCAAAAACAAAACTGTATATCACTTATAGACCCAGTCGATTACAATAATCATTTGCTAAACGAATTGGTTACATTATGAAGAGTGAAAACATACCATATTTTCAGTACAAATACAAAAATACAAGAGTTTATTCAAACTCTGTACAGAATATGGTCAATATAATAATGTCGTATTTCAATATAATGATCATTTCAAACTATTTGAAATTTCTTGTTATGTTCGCTTTGAATTCACGTATATCATATGGATCTAATTCCAGCAGATGCTCCAACTTTGGAGAATGCTCGACTTGTTGTTCTTTTCCATTCTGCGGGTAGTCTGTTGTACAGTCGTGTTGGTAATCCTTGGAATGAAGTTGCTGATAATCATGAGAACTCAGTTCTTAGTAGCACCCCACCTCGCGTTTTTGGGTGGTGTTCTTGGTTTCTGTTTTCTTTTGTGTGTTTTTCATGGTGTAGGCAACAGTGTAGAGAAGTAACTGTCATAGTCAGAGTGTTGTTTGATCTCAATAATGATCCACCGATTCCTTCAGTAGACTCCTCGCAACTATTTTTTGTAGAGTTAGGATGGTTCTGGCGTGGTTGCTGTGTCCCCAAACATCAATTCCGTACTTCATACGACTGTAAAAGAGAGAATGTTACGCTAACTCTATCGCCTGTCATCTTTCAACACTCTTTACTGCATATGTGCTCTTTCATAGGGTTTTGCATCTGCAGCTCCCACGCTCTGCCATCGGTCCATTTGGAAGTGTACTCGGTCTGCCTTGTCTTTATTATGGATCAGAGCGTTGTCGGTAAACAATTTCTTGGCCTGTGTGAAGTCATCGCTGGATTTTGCTTTCAATTCTTGTTCATTTGCTGCTGTGCTTATTATGGTTGTATCGTCTGCGTATATGATTGTCACACTTCATCGTCGACGGAAGATCATTTATGTACACCGGGTGACCCACGACATAGGTACTCCCGTTTATTTTTTTGTTTATAAAGCTGGACGAATGACATTTGGGAAAGTGTTAATAGACAAAAGATGCCATTCTTTGGAATAGTTTTGAGGCTGATATGACTTCAGATTTTTTCGGAAATGACGTCATCATTGAAGTATTAAATGGCAGCCTATATTCTTTGTGTGATATTTTCAATCAGGATGACATTCTGAACACAAAAACATATCGATCGTCAATTTTTATCATCAAGGCAGCGCAAAAACAACTTTTTTGTGCATTAATCTAGGTAGCTATGAATTGGTGAAAATAGTCGAAAATTGACAAATAAATACTAACTAAATTGATTTTGGCCGACATTGCATTACTGGCGCCCTCTAGCGTGATTTAATTGGTTTTTGGCTAGTGAGTCATTTTTTTTACGGGTACCCAATGGCCACACCCTGATTATTCGATAGAAAACATCTTTCCAATTACAATGATACCAAATACTTGATATTTTGTTGAAATTCGTAGCGTACAAATGTTGTTAGAAGCAAGGAAATCGAAAAAAATATTGACCTAATGATCAACGTCAGCGTACAAGTCAGTCACTCAATGGACTACTCGAAGGAAGTACCCTGATTATTTCAGGAAGAGCATTTTTCGGTCACAATGATACCAAATGCTTGATATTTTGCTGATAATCATAGTGTGAAAATGACGTTTAAGGGTACTTCCTTCGAGTAGCTCATTGAGTGACTGACTTGTACGCTGACTTTGATCATTAGGTCAATATTTTTTTGATTTCCTTGCTTCTAACAACCTTTGTACGCTACGAATTTCAACAAAATCTAAAGTATTTGGTATCATTGTAATCGGAATGATGTTTTCTATTGAATAATAACGGTGTGGCCATTGGATAACCGTGAAAAAAATGACTCATTGGTCAAACACCAATTAAATCACGCTAGAGGGCGTCAGTAATGCAATGTCGGCCAAAAACGATGTAGTTAGTTTTCGACTATTTTCAACAATTCATAGCCACCTTGATTAATACACAAAAAGGTTATTTTTGCGTTGCCTTGGCGATAAAAATTGACGATCGATATGTTTTAGTGTTCAGAATGTCGTCCTGATTGCAAAATATCACACGAAGAATATAGGGTTCCATTTAAAATTTCAATGATTACGTCATTTCCGGAAAAACCGGAAGTAGTATCAACCTTAAGAGTATCCCAAAGAATGGCATTTTTTGTCTATTAACACTTTCCCAAATTTCATTCGTCCAGCTTTATAAACAAAGAAATAAACGGGAGTACCTATGGCGTGGGTCACCCGGTATAATGAAAAATAGACCCCCAGGGATGCTTCCCTGTGGTACATCCGCAGTCACTTCTCGGAGGTTACTTGGTGTGCCGTCGATTATTATTTGTTGTAGCCAATGTGTTAGGTTTTCGGTAACACATTTTAATCAAATCACTTTAATTATGGGTGTATCTGATAATGTCGGGTATCTTTAATGTGAAATGAAACCTGCATCAAAAGTAAAGATCAAAATGGCAAAAGTTTGGTTGCTACAATTCGTAAATTTCGTCCAATTTTTGGTAGTAATAATGCTTAAAATTCATCCACTGTGAAAAGAATAGTCGCAAAACTCGAAAGTAGGTATGTACTGGTTCAGTAAAACAGACGACACGCGCTGTAACGCACTCAGACGGGAAATCATTAAAATCCAGCAAATGTGACTATGCTCGTGCACAACGTACCAATGTTAGAAGACACATGAGAGCGCACAGTGGTAGTTCAGAAATAATTGACTCAACAAATTCTCCCATCAGAACATGCACATTGCACAGCGAGGAGAGTTTAGTAATTGGAATATTGAACAACAAAAAGTGAATGCTTATTTTGTGTACAAAATCATTTTCAGCGACGAGGCTCATTTTCACCAAAGCCGTGGCGACAATTTTCTGGATGTGTTGTTCTATACATAATTCTCGAAGGTCTACATCAGCGTTTCTCAACCGGGGTTCTGCGAAACCCTGGGGTTCCGTGTGATGTCGTCAGGGGTTCCGCGGAGAAATAGTAACAAATAGCGGTGACGGTCGCCGGTTCATGGGCACATTATTCAGTGTTATTTTTATGTTTTATTTTAGCATGGGATTATTATTTGAAATATTGGATTAATAAACAAAGTCAATCCATGAATAATTTTGATTTGGAGCCCTTCTAACCCAATAAACCACTGTTATTTCGATATTACATCCAACGGGCAACATTCTGGACTATTCATTAACTTCAATTGACAATATTACTTACAATTATCTATTACATAAAAACGAAATAACCTCTAGGAAACAACAATCTGACAAAGTTATTGGTCAAACTCTAACAGTATTTGTTTTCAATATTTTTGCCTTTCCAAATGTGTGACAAAATAAACCTATAATTTGAATCTGCTCATAATGGTAGGTACTTTACGAGAAGAACAGAGTGGTGGCGAACAGGTGGTGGATATCAATATGATCTTACATTCCAGATAAGATAACTAACCTATCACCAGACAGCTTCTGAGCTTCTATGACGAAAATTACGTCGGTCATCATAGAAAATCAATAAATATACAGAGTGAGTTGCAGTTATAGGCGAAAATTTATGCGGACAGGAAACTAAAGTGTAATTTCAAATTTCGTGACCGCATTTAATTAAACAAAAAATAATTAAATTAAATTGAAGTAAGTACTAATTTTGACAATGAAACAAATTTAAAAGTGCTTCACATATTTTTATTTATAGTTTGGTATGTTTTTGCATTTAATTTTCACCTTGAGTTATAAAATACCTTGTATGATTTCAGTTTTCAACATTGTGTATGGACGACCAAGTTTTTTCTTATTTAACAAACTTTAAGAGCAAATATAGAGATCATCTTTATATAGATGAATATATATAGATGAAATTAGCTGGGTGTTTATTTCCACACTTTTTCTCTCAGAACATAATTATTGTTCTGACTAAAATGTTTCAAGATTGCTTATTTTGTCAATAGCTTAAGAAATACTAAAATATTAATAAAACAGTATTTTAAATGGCTCTAACTTCTTAAGGAATATTAACATGTTATCAATAGGTCCATATGAAACTTCTTACTCAGAATAAATGTTTTTTAATTTTTGTATTTTGACCAATGATTTTATTTTTAATTTATACTGAATTTATTTATTTGTAAAACGTACTTTTTGTATTCTTCGTTTTCGCATTGTTTGATTTGTATTTTCTTCTCCCTTCCTTTGGTAATACTTGAAGGAACTAAAAAGAACAAATAAGTTTGTACCTAGAGAGAAATATCTGCAATATTACATAAAATGAATCTACATATTCCACAGACATATTCCTGTGAAATTAGCACAGTATCACCTTAATTTGATAGGGCATTTATTAAATTTTACAGAAAAAGTACTAATTTCACAGTAGTAAGTAATATTTAATCATGGAACTGCGATTCTTTACAGACTTGTATCTGGTTACTTGAAATACGTTACACGTTTTTCTGTACGCAAAAAAAAATACTCGAAATGCCTTGGAAAGGCCATTGTATATATTTTTTGTTGCGGTTCCGCCAGGTTCCAACCCTATTTAAAGGGTTCCGCAAGAGTAAAAAGGTTGAGAAACGCTGGTCTACTTTATCGCTCCTCGCCAGCTGCCGCCGCCCGCTTTTGCATAGGAAACCTGCCTTGACACTTGACACCTTGATACTCAGTGTGTTCTGCATTTTACACATTCACTGAACCAGTTCGAAGGATTTAGTTAATCTTCTCACTAGAGTCGGGCATTCGACACTACAGCTAGTGTCTCGACTTTGACGTCATGGTGTACGCGAGATTTATGGTTAACGGTCTTTTTATCTCTTGAATGAGACACAAAGATCACGGGTCAGGTGACGTTTCGTATGTACCACGGAGCCTCAACCATATTGCTTAGTACTTTATTTTGTTTTTTTACCACAATCCCAAACTTTAATGCCGTTTGTTTTTTGTGTTTGGTTGTAAACTTGTAATGTATGCTGTAATGACAATTGACTTTCTTCCCAAAAGCCAGTACAGTTCACAGTATTTCAGACGAAGCTCAGATCTTTTCTTTTGACGTGTTCTTGTCGGTGGGAAAGAACACCGACTTTGTGACCCATGTTTGTGACCCGTGTTTCGCGGGTCACGTCCAAATACTTTTTATGCTCATTTATAACTATGACGTCGTTTATCTTGGATAAATTTTCGTTCCTTGAGTTTGGTCTTCCGTTGTTTCCTCCATGGATGTATTCGGTTATAAACTTGTTGAATCTTCCTGGTGGATTCTTCTACCTGGTTGACCTCACCGTCATTAGATCCGTGTCATCTGCGAAAGTGGCGACTGTCACGTGCTGATGTAGATAGACACGTAGATAGAAGATCGGTCCCATAACACTACCTTGGGCACGTCTGCTTTTAGGTCAGAGAATGCATCTATCTCTTTCATCATGAATGTCTACTGTATCTGATACATAGGATGTTAGCAGATCGACGGATTGTATTGGTTGCATACGCTTTAGTTTGTGCATTCGGGCCAACCTTGTCAAAGACTTGTGTTACAACAAAACAAAAGCCTTTCTTCTAATGCTTTCTCTGTTAATTCTATTATTCTACAGACTTCGTCTATAGTGGATTGCTTTTCTCTAAATCTAAACTGGTAGTTTGGAATTAGTTTTTTCCTCAATGATAGATAGATTTCATTCTTTTTAGAAGCAGCTTTGATGTTACTGGTCTATATTCCCCATTTGACCTCGTAAACTGACGACAAATGAAAAGAAGTTATTACATTATTTGTTTCATATTTTTTAAAGAATAGTTAGCGGTTGCTACGACTCTCGACCTCAATCATTTTTTATAGAATAGCTAAATTTAGCTTTAAACTTTTTAAAAAATACTCTAATTGATTTTCAAATCATAAAGCCCTTTAAACAAGTGCCACTGATAAAAAAATGGCCCATATAAGAAGAACTATAGAACGCACAAATAAAAAGCGATAGCCGGGTCTGTTCGGATTTGTATAATGCACAATAGAATTTATTGAAAACAACTAGTGACTTTCAGTTTACAATATCAATATTGCCCAGGGTAACTAATATTATTCAAATTTATTTTTTTATATTTTATTTTATAATGTGCTTATTATGTAAGGTGTCAAAATGTTTATGTAAAAGGGTGCAATTAAAGAAATGATATCATAATATCCATGTTTTTTACTTTATCATACGCAGTATGTAAAGTATTGTAATCATGCCAAAAAAATTTTTTGAGATTTTAGCGGAAATATGTCTTTTTGGGTCCCCTGAACATTTTTGACCAAGGTACAAAAAAATGTCTGTGTGTGTGTGTGTGTGTGTGTGTGTGTGTGTGTGTGTGTATGTGTGTGTGTGTGTACCCGTTTTTGTGGAGACGATTCCGGAGAAACTACTAATGGTATCGGGACGAAACTTCATATTTAGAAGTTTTATAACCAAACTTAGAGCTGAAAAGCTTTCTGTTGAAAAGGGTCCAAAGGAACTGGTGGTTTACTCATAGCATTTTTCGAAGATTTTGCAAATGAGCCGCTATTTGTGTAATGTCATCAAAATAGTTAAATAATAAATTAAAGGAGAGGAAATTTTCCATAATTTATGTATATGACATTCTTTGGTAGAATTTATAGTTTAGCCGCATGAGCAAATTCTATTTCATCGAGATCGGGTGTACTGCTTTAAAACTAGTAGCCAGGATATGTCAGATTATTTTGATTCTAATGACAGTAGCTAGTGTCAAACGCTAATGTCTTGAAAACGCTACTGTCAATATAGGCTGCGTTCGGATATTGAACACCGTTACACTTTTTACACCCAATAACACGTAAGTGTCATTTGGACGGTGTACCCGCTGTCAACGGAGTCCAATATCCGAACGCAGCTTTAATCGAGATATTTGTCTAGTTCTACTAGTTTTATTTTAATGCAGACATAGCCGATCTCGATCAAATAGAATCTCATGCAGCTAAACTATTAATTTTATATATAGTATGATAAAGTTATGTGCCTGGCCACATCAGATTTTTTTATTTTAGTATCGAGATGTTACACGGTTACGTAAAAAGTTGGAAAAGAATTAATGATCAACTTTTATTTTTAACTTTGTTGACAAAACTAATAATTTTTGTCCAACCAATAGGCTGTTGGCCCTGCCAAACTTAACAAGTATGTATGTAGTCTTGTCCATCGATTTGACCTATAGAACACACCTGCAAAGTTTGACCACAGTTAAAAGAAATACCTTGTATATTTTTCGAGATATGTTCCTTTATAATAATGATTTAGTTATTGTGGCAAAATTAGAAATAACGCGATTTTGATTGCCGACCACCGCCTATGCTATACTAAAAGCGCTGTAAATCAGAATAAATGTCTTTGGGATTTCACTGAATTCTTTTATTGTTATTGCTGAACGGAGATTTATAAATCTGCGCTCCACCTTTTCTTTATTGGATTACAGAAGAATAGTAGGATACAGGTACACATATCATGGCAGGATGTGGGTGACATTCACGTTGCAGTAACGGTGCTAATTATTAAGAAAAATAATTAATGTTGTATTATAATTATTGCTTTATTGCTGGATTTTATTATACTACTATTGATATGGTGTATCTAACTCCGCTTAATATACGTATGCTACAAACAAACGATTCCAATTGTACTGCAGGGTGTAGTTTAGGCTGTCATATTGCAGACAACAAACAAACATTTTTCAAATCATTGATTACACAATTATTATACATTTGTGCCAAGCTTTCATTATAAAAAGTTATTTCTTGAAAACGACAATATAAATATTTTTTCCTATATAACAATAAAAATGAAAACAATAACAGTACTTTTAGTACTTTTAGAAAGTACTTTTCTAGTCTATATTAATGTCAACTGATGTCGACGATTTTTTCTCACCAATTCACCTGCACAAAAGTGGCTTTTTAATTGCTTATGGACAATTTGGAGAGGCTTTTCGGTTCGTCACACTATATGAACCATTTTACGTTGCGTGAAGTTTAGAAAACGACGCAAGAGGCCTCTCGGGTGTTTTTGCTTCTAAATTTTCCAAAACGCAAGCGAGTTTTGTGAACGCGACGTTCCAGTGCTGTTTGATTCGTTTCGCCATTGGCTACCGGATATAAACGTCAAAAACGCTGCCACAACCTTTTCATATAGCAGTAGTAGGTACATAATTATATCCTTAAAAGCTAAGCGATATTTATTGATTGTCTGCGGGGGCCGACGAGCACAACCGTCGCGATGATTAACCTTTGTGAAACCATATGATGACCTATGTTGTACGTATAATAATAATAATAATTAATAATTCGCATTTGTCTCCATTACGTACCAATGGGTTGTGGTTATAGCAAATAGTAGCACAGATAGTTGAGTTTTATCACATGTTAGCGTAGATTATTTACAATACGATGAATCGTGCGGAACATCAATTGGTAAACAACATGCGTACAACATAAATGAACTAAAAGTTGCTTTGTATTTTAAGTTTTATGAACTTTTTTTATCGTTCTGGCGCCCCCGCTTGACCGGTCAAGTTACCGTATTTGGGACCAAAATGGTAAGAAACTAACTTTATTTACTTTGTAATAACTAATAAGAAATCGCTTGCATGCATTTTATCACGTTTGAAAATTATTTTGTTTTGTTAGAAACTCAACTTGGCAATGCTGAATTTCAAATTTTAATAATAGCGTTTTCTTTTGGTAAATCTCGGGCGCACTAGTTCCACCGCGCTGGTGCAATTTTCCACGACTGTAGGGCAAGCTTGTGCGATCCCAACAGAACACACATTGGAGCCATAGTGCACTCGCCAACACGAGCTCTCGGAGTTCGTGGAGAAAAATGTGCACTGAGTGCAGACTGTGCTGCACCGGGTTTCCAACAGAACACGAAACACTCTGTGAGTGCAACCAACAGAACACAAAATTGTGTACTGGTGCGCCCGAGTTTTACCAAAAGAAAACGCTATTAGTGCCCAATGTCATACCTAACATAACCAAGCGTATAACCAATAATTCGAACTCGAATCCGTACAAGAAGAAACTAACTAATAATAAAGAGTACCAGTTGCCGACAGTTGGATAGGAATTTCATTGCGCTTAATCTGCCTCGGACCGAATGCACATAAATATTGCTTTTGGTTTTGCTCGAAACTTCGATGAAACAGCAATTTCAGCAATTTACTCGAGAATAGAAGGATATTTTTTAGTTCACTTTCCCAACTTATTTGCAATAGTCCTCTGCATCCCCAATAGACTGTCAGTGTCTGAGATAAAATTCGCATATCCGAAAGCACAATTTGTCAGTATTTTAAAAATGTCAAAATTTTAGAAAACTTAGGTTGTTTAGCGTTTACATGTGCGACTTGTAACTGTAAGAGTAGCAACGTAGGTATTCATGCCATTATTATTATTTATTATATTAAATTATAAACCGTTCCCGATAGTCCATCAGAAGGTTAAGAAGTGTCGTAATTAATACCTACCTTGTTAAAAAAAATAGAAAATGTGAAAACTATGAAAAATATTAATAAAATGGTCAACTTTGACTACATATTTCTTGGATTTTTTTTAACTGTCCGTTATGGTTTAAAAATATCAATACAAATTTAAGATTTATGAAAAGTAGGGCTCCCGTTCATTGCGGTATAAACTGTTAAAGTAGGGCTGCATTATATATGTATAAATCCTAGCCCTCCATCCAGAAAAGCTGAAAAAACTACTGTAGTATTTTCGATTTCCTCTCATGGGCGAAACAGAACTTCTTATATCCTATCTTACACCTTCGGAATATTTGTTGTCTATTATAAACGGATTTAGCGTAAATTTTTTTTTCGAAACAAGTCGACATTTAGTGGAAGAAATGCAACCCACCGGTGCTCATAATATTCCAAGTGACGTTCTAACGTAACCCGAGAGCTGGCATATTTATAATTCATGAGTACCACCTGCATTATTTACCGACGCTCTTCAAATATGTGCAATATTTCAGCTTTTATGCAAATGTCTAAGGCTGTTTGTATCAGGTACGAGCAGTTTTTTCAGCAGTAGAATCCTACATTCATGTGATATATCTAAATAAATAGTAATTAAGCACAAATTTGTATTTCACACAGACCCTTTCGACAGCGCGGGACAAAATTCTTTTTTGATATGCAAAATATGTTCAAACGCACTAATTGGACAAAGGCCAATTAAAGCATCGCCATAATGTTTAACGATCGTTGTTGAAAAATAATATTGAAATTTCATTACAGAAACGAGTATTTTTGATTGCTTGTATCTCCCCAATTTTAAATATTTTTAATTTAAATTTCCATTGAATATACCCTATTAGTGGAGCATTAACATGAGCATTCCTATTTTTAAATAAACACATATTTTCCCATTATTATATTTTCTTAAAATTTGGCCTTGAGCAATGCGGTTTTTGTTGCCCGTTAAGAAAACATCATGACTAATATTTATTAATATAGTATGTTAGTATGTTCTAGATTTGAAAAATATACAGTTAAAATAAAAAGCAAAATATATTGAATTATCTCAGTAAGTATCTATTTTCCGTAATTGTATTATACTTACTCGATATTTCGATAACAAAAATATTTTGATAAGTATAGCCGGGAAAGGAAAGCACAATTATATACAAAATATAAATACCGATATAAGATCCCGAGTGTTTAGCAAGGTTAGAATAAAAAATACATTTTAATAGATACAGAGACAGTGTCTCACGGAACATGATTTTAACCGTAATCCCCATGTATGTTAAATTGGTCAAATGCTGAAACAATTATTGAAAAATGTTTTGCTCTAGATACTGCGAAGCTATTTCTGGTGCCATTCAATTATACATATTGATGAAACGCAGCCTTTGGTGCTTCTACACACAGAAAAGTGATTATTTGGAACGAGAAAACATAATTTCTTGAATTTATTTAATAGATTCAAATGCATATTTACTTGGATGTAGAAAGTTAGGTATATACAAGAAATGCCACATACTCAACATAAGTAAAATAATTTCTCAGATAAATGCTGTCAACAAATAAATTATTTCTTTATAAGAACCAATATTGTATTGAAAGAAGTAATTGAATTTTTCGTCCCAAAAATGTTAATTTCTCAAACGAAGTAATAGTAAATCCATCCAAGTGCGTAGTTACTTGATCCAAGAAAATATAAGGCATTTAATATAAGTAAGTATTGTTTACTGAATAAAAACCCACCAATTATTTAACTGAAGTGATTCTCACTTCTTTCAAGTAATCCGTTTCTCTGGAATAAATATGCGCACCGTGATTTTGTCAAGGCTCGCGCGCCCGCGCGTGGTGCTGGCGCCGTAAAGGAGCCTAACCTAGTACGCAAGACAACAACGAAGTACCCGTAGGGGATGTGCCTTGTGATTTGGGATGTGTATTGTGATTTATAGTGTACAATAAACGTTTTAACACGGAATAGTTTGATGTAACGCACGCAACAGTTTAGAACGAGTAAGTAAATATAATATACCTATCTTGTTAATTAGCAATAGAAAACGTATTTGGCCAAATCTTTAAAATTCTACATTAAGTAGCTAAAAATATTTACCGGGAATAAAAATATACACTTCATTGAAGACTGTTTACTTACTTCACCAGAGTAACCACTTTCTTAAATCTAGTAATTATTCCAAGAAATAAAATTTCTTGGTTGAAGTCAATAATCTCTCGCGTATATACGAACCTACCAACTACTTCAGCCAAGTAATTCTCTCTTCGTTCGAGAGATCACTTTTCTGTGTGTAGAATCTAGGCGGGCCCATAAAACGTCTTTATCTATTCAATGTGCGTCATGGCATTATTTTCTATTTTCTAAGTTTATAATAGTTTGCTAGAATAACAATTTAAAATCTGCTCAATTTCTTTTGAATAATTCTGTATAATCCAGGATCAAAATGTATCGTTTTGTCGTACTATTCAGACATACGATACTCCTTTGTACTCCTATCTCTGAGGGGCCTACGACATATTTTTTTATGCAAACATTTGTATTAATATTAATTAAATGGTACTGCAATACCAAACAATTTTGTTTTGTTTATGCTATGTTTCTGTTATTCTCAGTATTTGCATCCTTAAAACAATGGGCCATCTGAATACAATAAAGAAAGCACGAAAACAGTTTTTTTTTGTAAATGGCAGCAAAACGTTTTGGGTGCGCTTACCTCGCTTTTAACGATTGGTATTTAATTACTTTTCTCTCATCCGCGGTGATATCGCGCGAGATTCTAATCGCCTTGCTTGAACCGATTCAGATTTATCAACCATGAAATTACAGCGGGTGGGTGGTGGTATTCTTTATTTTAACCCTGGGCTGGAATCCTTTAGAAATGTTTAAATGAGTTCCACGTCCACTTCCATGATAATTATCCTTTTTTAATTCTGCTGACAACGCGACGTCGAAGTCGATGTCACGGACATGTACCTCAGGTATCGAGACTCGAGAGTACAGGATAAACTTGAGAAGTACTGGTACAATAATCCTACTAATAATTCCAGTCCCATTCGTATTTATTTTAGAGTTTTAATTGCTTAAATTGGAATTGGAGTTGATAAAGTTTGTGGACTAACATAAGTCAAAATTATGTGTTATATATACTCAAATAAATTATGTAAATTAATAAGTTTCCTGTGTTATAGTCACTGTCTGTAAAAAGCAACTAATTAAACTATGTTTCTTATTGACTAGTGTAGTAGCACAGAAAACTTATTAACTGTCATTAATGCTTTTGATGGTGACTGGTCCCCATACAATTTTATGCCGTTTGGTATACGGTTAACACCGAATCGGATAATTTTAACACCCGTGCTGTGAAAATATCCAATTCCCTAAACATGTACTCTGTAAAAATTCAACTCCGTCTGATTTAAAAACATAATATATGCAAATGGTCGCGAGGGAAATACATAGCGCAGTTTAATCGGTGTTAAATCCAACTCCGTATTTTTATGTGTGATGTACCCATTCCCACCCCACTTTCATACTTTTTGAATAAACTAACGACAGTATAAGTCGCACGAGAGAATCGGCCTAACTGCCATCTCTTGCTTCGATAGTATTGACTCCTGTGTTTAGGCCCATAACTCTAAAACTACTGAACGGAAAAAATTTAAATAAAGTACCTATGCCATACTACTGAATCATTTCTACATAAATTGTATGACTGTCAAAGTTGTTATGAGCGCGAGAGAAGTGAAAAAGTTACCCGGTTTTTACTGTTTTAAATTAACGCTCATCTTTCCATTTTTTTCCCTTAAACCCCTTACCACAAAACATTTCAGTTTTTGTTCAGGTTGCATTTAGTGCCTCTTTTATAGATTGGCCTTTTTGTTTTCTTCAGTTTTATTAAGGTTGCGAACAAGATTTTGATAGAAGCCGATATCTCAGTAACGAATGTTAGCAGGACAACGCAGTTAGCATGCAAATAATCCGTATTTACTGCCATACCCATCCCTTGAATTTAATAGCATTCCGACTATTTGTTAATTTTTAAAACCGAAATAAACATGAATAACATTTTGCGTAGTTCGGCTTCCCTCGCTTGTGGGTTTTGGTGCGAGGCAGTCGAACGAGATGCGATGTTTTGACGCGATCAGTGAATCCGTTTTAATCCGTTTTTGTAAGATATTGTTGGGTATAATTAATTGTACATCTAAATTCATTATCTATATTTAACTCGCACTACTATTCAAAATTCCGAAATTAAATTATTCTGATCGCATCCTACTAATAGTAAATAATGTTCCACTGTCCCAGCTACGTTTCCATTTACCGTTACGATTGACGTAGTGCGCGCTTCACGAAATTTATATCATTCATATTAAATCGCTTTAAAAATTACTTAAAAATTATTATGCAATTCTTTTCCTACAGTCGCATTAATAATTAATTAAAATATGACGATTGTTTACGTGCATATCCCGTTATCGTGCTAATATTTGTTACTGAGATATCCGCTTCCATGAAAATCTTGTTTGAATTTTTGTGGCAAAAGACGAGCGTTAATATAAAAGTGCAAAAATCGGGTACCTTTTCTCATTCCTCTCGCGCTCATGTTTACACCGAGAGGCAAAAAATGTTGACAGTCATATAAGTTAACCGTAGAAATGATTCAGGAGTATGAGACACTTCATTTAGATTTTTTCTGTTCAGTAGTTTTAGAGTTATGTGCCTTCAAATACAGGAGCCAATACTATGAAAACGAGAGATGGCAGTTAGGGCGATTCTCTCGTGCGGGGTCACATAAACGATTAACTGAAAATTTCTAAAAAAATTTAAGCTGCTCTTGATTTAAATTTCAAGTTTTAATTAAATAAAATTGTTTCCTCACTAACACAAATTACATCTTATTACACATATTCCATTTGTGTAGGTAGCTCGATTAAAAATAAAGATATAAACGTTAAAGCGATTTTTGAGAATTTACATTCCCATAATTCTAAAACGGGAGAATCACATAGCAACATAAAATTTTGCATTTTTACTTCCCTACATAAAGACAACTATTATAGAATATTTCATTCAAATGCAGAGTTAGAGTAAAGACTTTATTGATTTGACATGGACACAGGATGTCGCATTTTCTAGAAAATGAATCTGACTAAAACTTTTCATATGGACCTATAGACCAGGCAATAGAGATTTTTGCGTGACAAAAATACTAGCAGGAAGCCGACGGTCCCAGGTCACGTGGAACAGTCCGTAGATGTATTGTGATGTGTTTCCTACTCGCAAATATCATTTCTTAATTTGTTATAAACAAGAAACCTCAAAAAATCGTGTTGTTATTCGTTTTTCGCTTCTAAAAGCTGAACCGATAGAGCAATCTTGATGCTTTCAACAGACGAATTGTAGAGAATGAAAAGACGAAAAAAATGAACCCTACACGGACCCGATCGGATTAATACTAACGGAGGAAATTCGGAAGAACCGGAGAAATCCGCGATTTTTTAAAAAATTCATAACTCCGCCATTTTCAAAGTTGTAACGCAGGCTTTTCGCGACAAAGTAGCGATTGATGGGTACTTTAAGTCTGCACAACCCAGGCGTTGTCCGATGATTAGCTTTTGCACAAATGCGAATGAATTTTTTTTATGCAATATGGTTCGGCGAGCCTGGATGGTTCGGAGGTGGTCCGATTTCAATTTTTTAAATGTATTTCGAAAGTAGATCTATTGTGCTACAAAACGTCTATTCTGATATTGCGTTAAAATGTTGCGAAATAGGCAAAAAATGCTTACAAACATGACCGAAAACTGCAGCACCCTCCACAGCGGGCGAGTAGTGGGGGTAGGCAGCCGACGCGGGGAAGCGCGTATCTATAGTAATCTCAACGCGCTGCGCGCTTCCCCGAGTCGGCCGCCTACCCCACTACTCAAGCGTTTTGGAGCGCGCGGCAGTGTTCGGTCATGTTTGCAAGCATTTTTCGCCTATTTCGCATCATTTTAACGCAAAATCAGAATAGGCATTTTATAGCACAATACTTCTACTTTCGTGACCTGGGACCGTCGGCTTCCTGCTAGTATTTTTGTCACGAACTCAGTCATTTTCTGCTCTATTGCCTGGTCTACTATTTCAAATATTTACAAAACAAAATAAAATTAAATTAAATACATACCTGCTGTAACTTTTTAAAGAACTAAAGAAACAATTCCTTCCACATGAATCTTTTCACGCATTGCGACATTTACTACCTGAAAACATTTTTCTGCGGATAAAAAGCTTGGAGACCTGTATATTTTCTGACAAATGTCTAATTATTATTTTATCTACGACTCGCATATAATACGTTCATTTCATACTTAACTATGACTATATAATCCCCATCGTGATACACGCCAATGATTATAATGACACTAGTTCGTTCAAATAATGACTTCATTATTTTAACGAACTGTTATCATTATACAAGTGTCAAAGTCTGTCTAGACCTACGTGGATGACAGTTATGTGACAGTTCGCCTCGCCATCATTGACAAATACATTTAAAATATTTGTTATAAAATGGAATTTGTTTGCGTGTAAACTTCATGCTCGCGATTTATATCCTTAGTTATGTGCTCGTCAAATAATATACTATTAGTTTGCTGATTTTGTTGACAAATGTCAAATTTGAAATAACAGATGTACTAAACGTAAAATTTAGCGAATTCGATATTAAACACACTGTATATACTAGGATTTTTCAAACAAATTCGTGTATAAGGTAGGTACTATTTTATTGAAGTATGTTCGTTTGTGGCTAGTACGGTCCTAGAGTAGGTGTATGGAGTGACAGATGGTTGAGTTCCGCTCATTGATCGGATTAAAATGTTACGATACGATTCACTGAACGGTGGCCGTACTTAACCCGTGTGGCGGTTTTTGATGCCGCCGCCGCGGGCACAGATTAAATCAACATCATCGAGTGTTTACGGAAATGCTTCTTTTAGTCGCGTATATACAATCAATGTTCCGTAAATATTATCGAATTTATGAAGTACTACCCACAAAACACGGTACCCGATTAGATACAGATTCAGCGCAATTATGGATATTGCTGTTTAGAGCAGGGCTGTGGAGTCGGAGTCGGAGTCGTGGAGTCGGAGTTCAGACAAATTTCAGAGGAGTAGGAGTCGGAGTCGGAAAAATGTACCGACTCCGACTCCGAGTCCAGGTTTAATTACTGTAGAAAAAAGAAACATGCGAGATGGACAGACCTCAGCAGACAGTAAACAAATAAAACCAAATATTCTATTAGGTATACAGAAATATGTAAATAATCAAATTACAAAACACACTTTCCTAACGAAAGTGACAACGATTAACAAAAGTAATATGACAGAAATTTGAAAAATGAAATTTGAACAAGAGAGTTGAAATAATTATGATTATTTGAAAATATTCAGCTTTGAAAATATTTCAAAATTAGTTAAGGGAATCTTTGCAAGAGAATTAGTTGGAGCTATTCTGTCCATCACAACAATTTTATAATTTTGTTTTTATTAGAATGAATTTTATTTCGAATTATACACTGTGTCTTATGGGTGCTTTTGTTATTATTAGAGATAGAAGGTCGGTTAAATGGACAAAGTCGTGCCGATTTGTATGTTCCCTAATGAGAAAACAGTTTAATACTAATGATGTCAGAGATATTTGGAATAAACAAAGAAATTACATTTTATAAATAACTTTCTTATTTGTGGTCCGTTTATTTGTGCTTTTAAATAACTTTTTTATTTGTGGTCCGAACAATAGGTTTTTTTGATATATTATAGGCCGCTTTTATTTACATTTAGATTGTCAGTTTAAATATTTTTACCAACAAATTCGCTGGATACAAATAAAACTTCTGTTCTGCCTATGGGTTCAGCATTTGTTTGTGAGTAATTTGATATGCACAAGCCATATGTTTAATACTATCAGAATATCGAATAGAAATTTTAACAATTAAATTTGTTTCTTTTGTTTTTCCTGGTAGTGTTTTTGTTTTCATAGCTTTAATATTACACGGTTTTACGCCGGAGGCCCGGGTTCGGATCCCGGCTCGGGCAAAAATCGACTGTCCTGGTATTTAGGCAGGCAACAAATACCTTTGCATGCCGCCTTCCATCGCACGAGGAAGTCAAGCCGGTGGCCCCGTGTGCTGTCATGATGCGACGTGCACGTTAAAGAACTCTTACTGGAGGTTGGAATTCCTTCAGTTCGACAAAATTCCTGGGTATGTGTAGCCTGTCCTCAGCGTCGGTGATTGGGCTAAGTTGCGAAAATAAACCGACGTAAAATAAACAAGTAAAAAAAAGAGATTAAACACACTGTATATACTAACATTTTTCAAACAAATTTGTTTTTAAGGTAGGGACTATGTTATTGAAGTATGTTCGTTTGTGCCAAATATTAGTAGTTACCTATTTAAGAATATATTTGAACAAATTGTCGGCCTGAATGTCAACCATAGGTCTCAACTCCAACCACACCAATCACGGTGGCGGTTTTCAATACATATATTATGTTCATACCAGGGTTGCCACCTGTCCTCGTTTCGCGAGGATTGTCCTCGTACGAATCATTTGCCCTCGTGTCCTCGGCGTGATACCATTTGTCCTCGTGTACACAGATAGAAAAGACTTCTTGTCTTAAAGAAATATATTCTTTTGAATTTATTGTTTTCGATCAAACATATTTCTTTGACGCCAACAATATTTACTTCATTGTATCTTCTAGTTTATTTGCTTGTAGAGATTAATTTATTTGCAATATTTATTTGTCAAATAAATATATTTGGATTCAAACAAAAATTACTTTCCTTTAAAGTAATATTTTTGTTTTGATTTAAAAAGACGTTTCTTTACACCAACGAAAACTAAGATGTATTGAATTCAAATATTTATATTTGTTTAAAAGAAGAGGTGTATTTCCTTCAAAGAAATATTTTTGCTTTGCTTAAAAATAGGTTTTCTTCCGCCAAAGAAATCATATTTTGATTTAAATGAATATATTTTTAGCGTGAATACCGCATCCAAATTAATATTAGACTGGTGAAAGCCTACCGCTCAGTTGATGTCATGCGTCTGACTAAATTGTTAAAACGTTGTGTGATCGGCAGTATAGAGCACAGTGCGTGCAGGTTCAAGTTCCGGTTCCGAATCAGCGTACACTTTGCTACCCTAACAATGACTATATGTAGGTCCGGGGAAACCAACCACTGGTCGAGGATGTGCGTCATCCCAAAAGGCGGTGACGCGTGGAGATTTTTCTCTACTATACCCTTCGAAAAGTTCTAGTCAATAACAGCTCAATAATTTCTTTCATCAAAGAACCATTGATCGCAACCTTAAAATATCGCATTTTAACTCAACCAACAATTTCGTCAATTTCAAAAATTTTAATTTTTTCACTCAGCACAATCATAATTATTTGAACTAAATACGTTCGTTATAATATACAAATTATAAATTTTAATTGAAAACATAAGTTGTTTGACATAAATTAACGCTCTTTCGATCATGCACATATTTCAAACAAATGCGCTTTTATCCGCAAATTAATATTTCTTCCCTCTATTGAAACACCAGATTTCTTTGATGCATATTGCAGATTTCAATGCATATTTATTCGAATTAAACAAAGTTTTCTGTGTAGGATAAAATTGTGCTACCTAACCTAACCTACAAATGTTTTGAACATTTCGGTAAGATTTTGATGTTTTCTCGAGACCGACGACATCTTATCTTAATTACAGCAATGATGAATGCGCCACCTAAAAAGCGAGATACAAAATTCAACAGTTCCTGGCAAACCACCAAAAAGTCGACGAGGTTAAAGCGAAATTACGGTGTACAACGTAGTTTGTGAGAATATACCTAAATTTTATTTTTATGTGATATTACCACAGCAAGGTATTATTTTCGCATATTTAATAAAGTAATGTAGTATTTGTTTCTTGTTATATTTCAAGAATATTTTGTTTTATTATTTGATTGTGTTTTGTGTGGCAGTATCATGTGGACATATTGGATATGACATAATATTTTCACCCACTTACTGTCCTCGTGCACAATTACAAAAAGGTGGCAACCCTGGTTTATACCTACCTTATTTTTATGGGGATTTTTCAAAACTCAAAACATTAAATTTAGACGAAAAATGGGCTATGAAGGGAAAAAATTCAATACGCGGAAAGTTTGTGTTTCTTACCTACCTTATTTTTATGAGACTTTTTCAAAACTCTAAAACATTCAAATTAGACGAAAAATGGGCAATGAAGGGGAAAAAATCCCTTCTCGGATCCGATGCGGAAAGCCCTTTTCGGATCCGATGCGGAAAGTTTGGGTTTCAATATTGTATGGCGTCCAAAAACATGCACGTGCCACCTCTAACGTGCACCGTTAGCGTTTTTTTCCCATTTTACCGTAAATCGGCCACGCTAGTTTTAGCCCACTATCGCGGGAATAAGTTTAGGAGTTCTCAAAAAAGAGTTGTTTTTTTTTGCTTTGAATATTTTATACAAACCTATAATTATTGATGGAGGCTGGAAATTGCGGCTGCTGGCGTATTATCATGTTTTCAAATACATGGGACGGGAAAGGGATCACTCAGCATATAAATAAGTTGTTGATCTTACGTACTTATGATTTTTTTCACGATGAGCTACTTCCCTTCACGATGAGCACTTTCGTGCAGCGAAAGGTGTATGCAAAGGTCGCGCTAGGTTTGAATCTTCCCGAAGTGAATCGCTTTATTTGTCTAATTTCACTAGGCTTTTACCAAAAGCATTGATGCGTCCAACCGAAAAAGCCCGAAAATTACTGGATAGCCTTTTTTCATCTGGAGATAAATTTTTGGCGCGTCGATTGGCGGCCGAAATATTTACTGCCCCCCACCGTATGTGCATGTGATTTCTATTCGTCTAGATCAGCGTTCCTCAACCTTTTTACTGTTGCGGAACTCTTTAAATAGGGTTGGAACCTGGCGGAACCCCAACAAAAAAAAATATACAATGTCCTTTCCAAGGCATCTCGAGTATTTTTTTTCTTACAGAAAAACGTGTAACGTATTTCAAGTAACCAGATACAAGTCTGTCAAGAAACGCAGTTCAATGATTGAATATTACTTACTACTGTGAAGTATTAATTTTTATAACATAAGTATTTTACCTGTAAAATTGAAAAAATCTGATGTGGCCAGGCACATGACTTTATCATACTATATATAAAATTAATAGTTTAGGTGCATGAGATATTATTTGATCGAGATCGGCTATGTCTGCATTAAAATAAAACTAGTAGACCTAGACAGATAAATCGATTAAAGCTGCGTTCGGATATTGTACTCCGTTGACACCGGGTACACCGTCCAAATGACACGCGTTATTGGGTGTAGAAAGTGTGAAGGTGCGTTCCGATTGGTGGCAATGGTAGGTAATGGCGGTGGTAGCAGACGAAATTGTATTGTTTCTCACATGTCGTGATGAAATTCTATTAGAAATACTATAATGGCGTCTACTACCACTGCCATTAGCACTAATGAAAGCGCACCTTAACGGTGTTCAATATCCGAACGCAGCTTGTATTGACAGTAGTATTGTCAAAGCATTAGCGTTTGACACTGTCTACCGTCATTATAATCACATCTGACATCTAATCTGACATATCCTGGCTACTAGTTTTAATGCAGTACGACCGATCTCGATGAAATAGAATTTGCTCATGCAGCTAAACTATTGATTGTACCAAAAAATGTCATAGTCATAAATTATTCAGAATTTCCTCTAGTTTAATTTATTATTTAACTATTTCGACGAAATTCCAGTAATGCCGGCTTATTTACAAAATCTTTCAAAAATGCTAAGACTAAACCTCCAGTTCCTTTGGACCCTTTTTAACAGAAAGCTTTTCAGCTCTAAGTTTGGCCATGAAACTTCTAAATATGAAGTTTCGTCCCGATACCTTTAGTAGTTTCTCCGGAATCGTCGCCACAAAAAACGGGTACACACACACACACACACCCACATCCACACACACAGACATTTTTTTGTACCTTGGTTAAAAATGTTCAGGGGACCCAAAAAGACATATTTCCGCTAAAATCTCAAAAAATTTTTTTGGCACGATTACAATACTTTACATACTACGTATGATAAAGTAAAAATGCGATGTAAATTTAAGGTGATACTGCTCTAATTTCACAGGAATATGTTTGTGGAATATGTGAATTCTGTCAAAACAATACAGAAATCTCGCTGGTATCCAATAACCAGCGATGTTACAGTTAATTCTTCTTTTACAGCTTCTTTTGGTAGTACATTCATTTTCTGTGACATTGCAGATATTTCTCTCTAGGTATGAACTTATTTGATCTTTTTAGTTCCTTCAAGTATTACCAAAGGCAGGAAGAAGAAAATAAAAATCAAACAATGCGAAAACTAAGAATACAAAAAGTACCTTTTACAAATAATTAAATAAATAAATTCCTTAAAAAATTAAATACAAAAATTAAGAAACATTTATACTGAGTAAAAAGTTTCATATGGACCTATTGATAACAAGTTAATATTCCGTAAGAAGTTAGAGCCATTTAAAATACTGCTTTATTAATGTTTTGTTATTTTTGAACGTATTGACAAAATAAATAAGTCCTTATGAAACATTTTAGTCAGAGCAATAATTACGTTCTGAGAAAAAAGTGTGGGAACAAACACCCAAGTAGAAGCGATTTGTACCCACTAATTTAACTAGTACCATTAGTACCAACTAGTACCATTATGAGCCGCAAATTCAAATTATAGGTTTATTTTGTCACACATTTGGAAAGGCAAAAATATTGAAAACAAATAATATTAGAGTTTGACCAATAACTTTGGTTGTTTTCTAGAGGTTATTTTGTTTTTATGTAACAGATAATTGTAAGTAATATTGTTAATTGAAGTTAATGAATTTGCCCGTTGGATGTAAATCGATATAACCGGGTTAGAAGGGCTCCAAATCAAAATTATTCACGGATTGACCTGTGTTTATTAATCCAATATTTCAAATCATAATCCCATGCTAAAATAATACATAAATATAACACCGAATAATGTGCCAATGAACCGACGACCGCCACCGCTATTTGTTACTATTTTTCCGCGGAACCACTGACAATACCTCGCGGAACACCAGGGTTCCGCGGAACCGCGCTTGAGAAACGCTGGTCTATATTGTAGAACAGTAGGGGGACATTGAATATTCGGCCATCAATTCACGCGTATAAAATTTACCTCCAGAACTCTAGCAAAACATCTAAATAATTTTGCCTTCCATTATAGATGAATATACAAGGTCTCCCACTTTTCTCGGCAAATTATTTTTACTTTATCATACGTAGTATGTATTGTAACCATGCAAAAAAATTATTGAGATTAGCGGAAATATGTCTTTTTGTGTGTGTGTGTACCCGTTTTTGTGGCGACGATTCCGGAGAAACTACTAAAGGTATCGGGACGAAACTTCATATTTAGAAGTTTCATGACCAAACGTGGAGCTGAAAAGCTTTCTGTTTCCAAAGGAACTGTAGGTTTAGTCTTAGCATTTTTGAAAGATTTTGCAAATAAGTCGCCATTTCTGGAATTTTGTCGAAATAGTTAAATAATAAATTAAAGTAGAGGAAATTCTGAATAATTTATGACTATGACATTTTTTGGTACAATCAATAGGTTAGCTGCATGAGCAAATTCTATTTCATTGAGATGTGTCGTACTGCATTAAAACTTGTAGCCAGGATATGTCAGATATTGTGATTCTAATGACAGTAGGTAGTGTCAAACGCTAATGTTTTGACAATACCTACTGTCAATATAAGCTGCGTTCGGATATTGCACACCGACACTTTTTACACCCAGTAACACGTACGTGTCATTTGAACGGTGTACCCGGTGTCAACGGTGTACAATATCCGAACGCAGTTTAATTGACATAATATCTGTCTAGTTCTACTAGTTTTATTTTAATGCAGACATAGGCGATCTCGATCAAATAGAATCTCATGCAGCTAAATTATTAATTTTATATATAGTATGATAAAGTCATGTGCCTGGCCACATCAGATTTTTTTACCTAAATGTATTTACTTTTTATTGTTGTGGTAATTTATCTTGATTGTGTTCTTTCTTCTTGTTCGCATTGTTTGATATATTTATTTTTTTAGTGTTACTTTGTTCTGTTGATTCAATCAATATGGAAAATTTTTCTCAGAATGGTATTTACTTTCTTGTGTATGTAAACAAGTGTCGGTAGATACTTTTGCTAATCATGACTTTAGCCGGTACTACTACTAGACCACCATGAATATCTTACCACTATGGTTGTAAAGCAGTTCCGGTCAAATATGACCAGACACACCAAGTTACCTCCTAAAATTGAGAGAAAAATATTCAGATAAGTTGTGAGGATACCGGTTTGCCCAGTTTTGGTCAGTAATTAGCATAATTAAACATTGTTTTGGGCAGGAACTGCTTACTAATACATTCATTTTATATCAGATTAAATTTGATGTATATCTTTCGTAGTATGAAGGTACGATTTTGTTGCGCGTTCTCGGCTAGATAACTTGTATATTCTAGTAACCTTGTACCATAGTAAACATATAATATCTAAAGAAATCAATAGATTGTTACAAAGCAACCCGTGAAAGCAACTAAACTAATGACATTTACACCAAACGACAAAAGTCACGATTGATAAGATTGTATTATATATTTTATATATTATATAAAAGTATTGTTGCACAACTGATCCAGATCATGTCAACAGAGTTTTGTTAGTCAATCTTTTTATCATTTATTTACATTTTTTTGACAAGCAAGTTCTAACGTAAGATTTGTGTTTCTGCTTTTAGTTATGACCTCCTTGGCAGTTTGCAATCCAGATTACGATTACACCAACAAGCTAACCTTCATCGCGAGATGGTATGCGTACGAAATTCAAGTCATGAAACACTTCTACGTGTACTACTACCCTTACGATAACACCATTGAACTGTTTGATAAGGACACCAATCGCATATATTTGAAACGTTCAACGGCGGAAAACATTCAGCACCGTGATTTTTTCGTTGGGAATACTGTTCGGGTGTACGGCAGAGATCTAGAACTGATCGGCTATGGAGATGGATACACACAGAAGATCGTCAGCAAGACCATGGAGCACACGTTAATCCTGGTAAAACCAGGCATGACTAAGAAATTAGGTATTGTCATCAACGAGCTACAAAAGCACGAATTCAAGATCTACAAGCTCCGCATGGTAAACTTCACACGACGGGAAGCTTTGGAGTTCTTCAAATCGAGTAAGGCCGACGTCTCCTTGCCATTTCAAATCGAGCATATGATCTCCGGTCCTTGTGTCGGTATGGAGATTGTTGGTTACGACGCTATTAACCGTCTGCAGAAGGTCATGGGTCCCTCGGATCCTGTTGAAGCAAGGAGAACCCATCCTAACTCACTAATTGCAAAGTATGGTATCTCAAAAGCTGAGAATGCCTTTTACGGCCCAGCTGATTATAAATCCGCTACTGTCGATGCTTGCTACTTTTTCCCAAAGGGCACTGACGCTGATCAACCGAGGCAAACCCTAGTCCTAAAGAATAGCAGTTGCTGCATTATTAAACCTCACGTTATTTACCAAGGTAACCTGGGTAACTTAATCGACAGCATACAAGAAAATCCGTTGTTCAAAATAACTGCGCTTCGGATGGTATCCTTCAACAGTCAGGATTGTGAGGAATTTTTAGAGGTCTACAAAGGTGTTATTGCGGATGTAAGCGCATTACAGCTGAGCATGCAGGGTGGGCCTTGCGTCGCTGCTGAGATATGCGGCAAAAGAGATGATATCGATGTGCATCAGGAGTTTAGGAACTTTGCTGGACCGCTACACTCTGGGATGGCGAAGCAGGTGAGACCGCAGTCGCTTAGGTCGCTCTATGGTCAAGATAAATATAAGAATGCTGTCCATTGTACAGATCTTCCTGAGGATGTAGAACTAGAGTTGGAGTACGTGTTTAAACTTCTCGACTGATAGTAATTTTAACATTGAATAAACTTATTTAAAATATATATAAACAAAATAACTGCATTTACTGCAGTAGATGTATTCATGTGTATGTAAAGTAATCTTATGTACTGTACTGTATATTGTGAATAAAGGAATATTGTAAACTGCATTTTTTTGTTTCTAATTTTATATTTAATTTTTAAAAACTACTTGAAAACAAGTAGTTTTCACTATTCAGCACAGATATATATGGTTAGATCGACGACGCTGTTTTCTTCTTGTTTATATATATATATGTAAGGGGGATGAACGGATATCAGACGATGGTTCGCTGTCAGTCTGCGGTTTGTCCCTGTTGGACAACTACAACTATCTGATTTAGTTTATGGTTGGAAATATGTAAAATGTGATTAGTTGTTCAATAAATGATTTTGTATTGTATTGTATTCTATTGTATTTTGACAATAAGTTTAACATTTTTATACATTTTTAATGCATATTTAAGTCTTTCTTCTGTTAAAATTTTCCTGTTTTTCTGATTGTTTTGTGTTTTTCTGGCTGTTGGCTGATTATGATTATGATTATAATGATTATGATATTTTTTTCTCTCAGATTAGAGATTTGTTCGTTGCATTCAGTACATATTGGCCAAGTTAGGGCAACATAACGTCACGGGCAGCCAAGTACCTACTAGGGTACCCAGAAGGCTGACTCTCAATTTATACTTAAAACTGGAATCGCGCGTTTGGTACTCGGACCTGGTACAAGTGGTCGATAATAGATTTTTGGGTTACTTTAGCTAAACTTCAGGTACAGGGAGCACGTGGAAGAGATGGCGGCAAAGGCGAAGAGGAGACTACTCGCGTCCGTGGCGGAGTTGGTGATGCTATATGCAGCACCGGTCTGGGCGGACGACATGGAGTTTAGAAACAGAAGGCAGCGTCTCCTACGACTACAAAGGAGAGCGGCAATCGGAGTGACGTCAGCGTACAGGACCGTGTCTTCCGTGGCAGGGCGAGACAAAAGTGGACAATGGACCCATTGCTGAATGTACCGGAGCGGCAGATCGCATACACCATGGGAGCGATCCTGTGCAAGGACAAAAGCGACAAGCGTGAAGAGGCGAGAGGACCTCCCACGCCTTAGTTGTTAAGGAGTAGGGATGGTCCCGAGGACGTATGGAGTAAAATCGGAAAAGACAGAATAGCGGCCGGAAACCGGCACACGCAAGATTCCCGAGCTAAAGAAGCTAGTAATGTATAGGGCTGTGGAAATCCGGACAAGACTTCAGGCGAGGTATCGGTGGTCATACCGTGATATCGGTGTCCTAGGTTAGATTAAACACATTTGGGGATTTTAGCACTTAACGGTGGTGGTGGTATATATTACGAGGTAAGAGCATAAGTAGCATAGTAGGATGTTGTTAGTAAGTAAGTTAGTATGTCTGTTGTTCATCTTTTCTGTATTTGTGCTTAATAAAGAGCAAAAGAGCCAGTAGGCCACAAAACGGAAAGGCGAAGGGAGAACTATTGGGAGATGTCGGTGCAGAAAGTATGTCCTTCAGGCGATGCCGTGCAGCGGGAGGTGGTGGTTTCTTCCCTCACCTTACATTTTTTTACTAAAAACAAGGTTATGCTAGCTCGCGTTAGGCAGGTCATGGTATGGACAGCTCATTGTGTCTGAGTGACTGATTGACTGGCTAGGTGTCAGCGCAGATGACTGGTGATGGGCTTATGATGTAGTGAGTACTATTAAGGCGCGTTCTATGGTATCAGCAGGGGTAACAGACGCCATTACAGTATGTCTCACGAGATGTGATCGTAACAGATATTAGTTTGCACGAATCACTAGCACTTTTGGATTTTTTTTTTTTTTTTTTATTAATAAGCATAAGATGCTTAACATATTGAAACTAATCTAAAAGATTAACCATCAATTTAAATCTGAATTCTTAAAACTAGGTACTTGTCTCTAATAGGCTATCCACTGATGTCCCTATATTTACTTTGTCCCAAACAAGAAGCACTAACACGTCACTCACTGTGCTCTGCTTTTTACACATTTCACTGATTCACTAGTTCGAAGGGTTTAGTTCTTTTTAGTCTTCTCACTAGATTCTGGTTGTCCAGTAGCTGCAGGGCCTCTACGTTGACGTGATGGCTTAGGCGAGATTCATGCTTAGTGGCGAGTCTTTTTATCTCTTGGATGACTTGTGGGACACCAAGATCACGGTGCAGGTCACTATTCCGTATGTACCAAGGAGCGTTAACCATATTCCTTAGTACTTTATTTTGGAAGGTCTGGATTCCTTGTATATTGGAGCTTTTTGCGCAGCCCCAAAGCTGGATGCCGTATAACCAAATCGGTTTTAGTACTTGGTTGTAGACTTGTAGTTTGTTCTGTACTGACAACTGAGAGTTTCTTCCCAGAAGCCAGTACAGTTCTCTGTATTTGAGGCCAAGCTCTACTCTTTTCTTCTTAACATGTTCTTTCCACCTTAGTTTTGTATCCAGTGTCATACCCAAATACTTTGCAGTGTTCGCATATGGAACTATGGCGTCGTTAATCTTGACATGAGGTATGTCTTCGATTCTTTTGTTTGTGAAGTTAATGTGGACAGATTTCAGTTCGTTGAGCTTGGTCTTCCATTTTCTGGTCCATTTGTATATTTTGTTACTAGCTTGTTGAAGATTCCTGGTAGATTCACCAATAGTTGATCCCACTGCCATTAGAGCCGTGTCATCTGCGAATGTGGCCACTGTTACATTTTCCATCTGTGGAAGGTCACTTGTATATAGTAGATAGAGAATTGGTCCCAATACACTACCCTGGGGTACCCCGGCTTTGACTTCTTTTAGTTCCGAGTATTCATCGATCTGTTTTATTCTGAATAGTCTATCAGATATATAGGATGTTAGCAGCTCGACGTATTGTAAAGGTAGCATACTCTTTAGTTTGTGTATCAATCCTTCATGCCAAACCTTATCGAACGCTTGTGTCACATCAAGAAAGATTGTTGAGCAAATAAGCTTTTCTTCTAATGCTTTCTCTATGATATCTGTTATTCTATGGACTTGATCTATAGTGGAATGCTTTTCTCTAAAACCAAATTGGTGATTAGGAATTAGTTCTTTTCTCTCAATGATAGGTTTCATTCTCTTTAGAAGCAACTTTTCAAAGAGTTTCGATATCATTGGTAACAGTGATATTGGGCGATATGATTTGGCCTCGGTCGGTGGTTTGCCTAGTTTTGGTATCATGATGACTTCTGCTACTTTCCAGACATGTGGGATGTATTTTAATCTGAACGATGCATTTATTAGGTACGTCAGCATAACAATACCTTTCTTAGGTAATTGCTTAAGAACTTCTCCTGTGATAAGATCATATCCAGGTGCCTTCTTTGGATTCAGGTTTGTCTTGATTTCTCTGGCAACTTCCTTTGGAGTAACTAGCTGTATGGCTTCTTCATCATAGGTTATATCTTCATTCGTGATTGGCTCTGATTCGATGTTGTGTGGCTGGAAGATTTCTGTTAGATGTTCTGCAAAAATTTCAGCCTTCTGTTTATTGTTTCTTGCCCAGGTACCGTCTCTTCGTCTTATAGGTGGGACATGGGCCACTGGCCTCTTGTATTTCCTCACTGCTTTCCACAGCGAGTAATCTGTTTCTTTATCGGGAGTCAATTTGGTTAAGAAGGATTCCAATGATGCCTCTTTTAGTTTTTGAATTTCGCGTTTAAGTTGTTGGGATTTATTATTAAGTATGGTTTTCAGCATGTGCCACTAAAATTTACGTTGAATTTGTTTGAATTTCAAAGTATTACTATTAAGAATATCTATTCAAACATTTGCGGAATATGGTCAGGGCTGTGGAGTCGAAGTTGAAGTCGTGGAGTCGGAATCGGAGACAAATTTCAGAAAAGTCGCCGTCGGAAAAATGTTTCCGACTCCGAGTCCATGTTTATATATTGTAGAAAAAGCAAGCGAGATGACTGGTGCTGATACATCTCATTAAATATATTAAACCTAGAAAATATAATTTACATACAACATATGAATACTAAGATTACACTAATAATAAAGTAAAAACACCTCTTTTTTGCAACTTATAATTTATTCAATTCAGACCGGTTTCGCCCTCTCAATTAAAGGCATCATCAGTGAATGTGTCAAAAATGCTGCACCAGTGTCATTAGCCATGTGGTCAACATAAAGGTAAAACGGGGAGTACAATGCAATGGAGACTTCATGTACAAAGAGACAAACACTTAAAATACATCGACGCTAAAATATTTCATGCAGAAATCTTGCACACGAAAAACGTGGTTACTTGTACACCGAAAGAAAATAAGATTTTAACATGCTTGCAGCTAGAGTACACCAAACGTAGGTCGGAGATTGTCGGTCGTCGGTCGTCGGATACCTACCTGCTAAAGTCATAAAACCAAAGGGTCACTTTTTTTTCGTTTCGTTTTATTTTTCTATATGTATGGAATGAAATCGAATTTCGTCTATTTATATATGTATCCGATATCCGAACCTGACAAAAGTGCATTGTAATATTTAATGTATTTTAAAATACACAGTAAATTAATTCTTATTGTAAGTAGGTATACCGACAATTTCAGTCGGTATACTGCCGTTATAGTTCTAAAGGTCGTATCTGCAAATTTGGTGAATATTGTGTAAAGCACATTTTGAAGTCCTTGATCATCAGGGCGCCGCCAGCCGGCGTATGTCTAAAACACAAAACCGATCATTATAGCCGGCGTAAATAATTTTTAAAAAATTTCTAAATTTTTGCATTTAGTTGAAAATCTTATTTGTCCCGGTTTCTACTTTGCTGCAGATATGCCCTTTAGAACTGATTCTAGTGTTGTTCGGCATTTTAGTTTAATTATAAAAATGTTATTATTTTTGTGTTTATTCAAATTATATTTTGACGTTCTATAATAGCATCCATACGCAATTTTCTTTTATGTGTGATATGTAAGGGCAGGATTTACAATCCAATATAAATGATATCATATCAGAAGGATATGTTGATAACTTTGAAAAAATTATAAAATTGAAATTATTTAAATTTCAATCTACTTATATTTATGTTACTCAATCGTTTCGCCGTATTGCAAAAGTTTCAAGTCCACAAGTTCCTTGTATAATATTTTGTATTGCGGCCGACCTACCCCAATCAACCACAAAGGCAGATATTTTTATTACACTTTGGGTCGCCTTTTCTTCCTTAATTTACTTTTTTGCTGGAATAGGCAAATTAGGCAAATATTGAAAATATGTATCACATAACGTTGTGACTTCGTGCCATCGACACACAAATCTGTTGAAGATCGTTCACGAATTGTCACGCTTTGGGAACTTGGCAGAAGCAAAGGAGAAATCGCGAATGATTTAAATATATCGGTAAGTTTGCTTTTGTATTGTATTTTATGATTAAAATTATTATTCTAGTGCATAGGGCCTGAATACGTGTATTTTAAATATCACAGTGTACTGTTTTGTTAAAATGTTTGCGTGCTATTGGTTTTGTTGATTATTTTATTATCATTAAATTGTTATTTACGTTAATATTAATTAATCAATTGAATATATTATTTATTATGTAAGGTATGGAAACGACAAAATCTCTGGAATGGATTGCTATTTTAAAAAGCCTCCAACTTGTCAATTTGTAATTATCAAAATATACATAGCTATATTAAATTCAATGTCCAACCTTCAATTGTTTTTACTTATGACGTCATCGATAGCTTTTTAATGGCCATTCCCTCTTTTCTTACTGATTTTGATATATGTATCGCTTAATTGTCTTGATATAATACATTTATAAATTTCTGTAATAAAATTTACGAGAAAACATTAACTCAAAATTATAAGAAATTGATAACATATTTTGTGAGTGGATTGTGAATATCGTAAGGATTGTTTGTATGATTTATATTTGATTTTCCAAGTATTCAGCTTTGATTTTTGTGGAAAAGACGTGCAGTCAATTCATCGCAAATTTGATTTTTGTATTGATAAAAGAATTTATACCGTCTGCTCCAAAATTCTAGAAACCTCAAAAGGGTTCCTTAGAAACCTTAAAAAAACATAAAATGGTTGTATTCAAAGTTATCCGTTGCTGCATAACAATTGGTAATACAAACTCGGTTAAATTACAAAATCAGCATTACCCCGGAAATTATATTTTAGATAAAAATTTATTTTGCTAATATTTCAAGTCTGTTGTAACTTTTTAAGGATTTGAAAAAACCTTAGGTCCATATGAAAAGTTTTACTCTGAATGACATTTAGTTTCTTAAAATATTTTTTTGTGGGAAAAAATGTGTGACATACTAATTGTGAATATTCCGTATATAATATATTTTAAACACTTAAGTAAATATATGTGGAATACAGTCTATTTTACTGTTATATATCTATCTATTATTTTTATCTATAGTATTCTCATGTTATATTTATGTTATTTTTGTTGTATACATAATTATATGCATAAATAAAATATATAATATTCATCTAAGTGATTTTTTTTGTAGTTTACGGAGTTGCTATTTTTCAATTACTTACCATAACTTAAATTAAATAAATATAAAGCATTTTGAGATATAAGTATATAATCTCGGTCTGCGACGAAGTAGAACCCGAGAAAAATGAGTTACATTTTTTTTCACTTACAGGACATTCCTATCTGAAATTACCTTCCTTTAAAGATTATTGATAGCGGATATCCGATGTAGTAATCGGTTTGCCTTTAGGTATACACCGACGTAGCCATGATAATGAAGTATTTTAATATTAGCATAATTCAAATTTTTACAATTATAACTAACGTTACTATGTATTTTAGTATATATGAAATAATATTGCAATTGCATATCGAAACAAAAATATTAACAAATCAAGCTTTACGAAACCAGCTTTAGCTACGAGCGGCAATTTCGCTCGTTCCGAATATCGAAAATATATTATATAAATACGAAACTCATATTCAAGCCATCGATCGATGTATATACAGAAAACTTAAAATGAAATGAAACAGAGGTGACCCTTCGGTTTTATGACTAGCAGGTAGATTTACGACGACCGACAATCTCCGACCTACGTTTGGTGTACGATGGCTGCAAGCATGTTAAAATCTTATTTTCTTTCGGTGTACGTGATCGGCGGACGAGTCCGAGACCGGTCTGAATTGAATAAATTATAAGTTGCAAAAAAGAGGTGTTTTTACTTTATTATTTAACAATTTGCAATATGGATCTCCAGTTAATAATTACACTAATATATTTTGAAAAGTAATGAAGATCATCAGGGCAAATTGGTAGTACAGAGCTTCGCTGAAGCCTAGGGTACTCCCTTTGCGGGTATCGCTGCAGCTCAACCCAATTTGGAAAAGCAACGCCCTTTATGCTTTGCAACATTAGGTTGCAAAGCAAAGGAAAACTGCAGAAACCCCGTACAGCGTTGCGTACAGGTCAGTAAAAACACATGCAGATACTTATTAATAGACAGCGTACAAAGGAAGGCAAAGATGAAATATAAATATATATATATATATATATATATAAATTGAACATTTAAATAATAAAGTAAGGATAAATTGATATATTTTCTTTGTATGTTGTTTCTCTAACAAAAAAGTTTAGGAACATAAATATAGTTTTAGTCATATCGCTACAAGTTACATATAGCATTTTTCTTTTGTTTTTTAACTTCCATAACTTGCTATAGCAAAAAAATTTGTCTTTTTTTTAGAACTGTATATTTCTTTTCCCTCAAATTTTGCAGAGAAGTGCTTTTCTGAATTCAGCCCCTCAAATGGTTTTGCTTTACATAAAATGATTTTGCCTTACAGGAAAATTTTCAAAAAAAAGCTGATGAAAACAGTAATTATTAGTGCTCTGGGGAACATGGATTATGTAAATAGAAATTGAATAACAGTTCGGTAGAGTAGGTATTCCCTTACTATGGCTGACCTTGAAAACCAAACGGCCGAGGCTATACTCGGAGTGGTGTTGCTAACTTCAGACAGGTTGTCAACTCGGCTAACTTCGGAGTGCGCCCCCTTGCCGCTCTAACTAGCACTCCGCCCCGCTGTGCCCCCCTCGAATCTAGGGCTCCGTTGCTGCCTGTGGCCCCCTCCGGACTCCGCCCCCCCAACGCTAGACCGGTGGACTATAATTTATGTCATTCTAATCTATTGGATGTTTAACCTTGATGTTAATTAAATAGTAGCTCCATGTTCAGCGGTAAAGAAATACTGTGAGTGAGTGTGTGTATACAAACCAATTTTTCATCTATTTCTATAGCATTTTTTTTTGTATATGTAATTAGGCGGAGGGAATATATTAATTAAAGCGCTTAGATATCGATAATAATTTTTATATGAATTAATAATTACCTAGACAAATTTATAATGCTACAAATTGTTAAATTAATTTTTCTGGGTTATAACTGTGTAATGTAGGTATATTGGGGTGGAACGCACCACAGGGCCGTCGATTATTGGTATATTGCCCGCATCGGCATTTAGAAGAGAATAAATTATAAATATGGCCATTTCTCTCTTACATCAATGCGCGATTTAGTTATCCCAGTCTTTCTGTTGTGTATTGGGGTCTATCTCCCGATAATAGTGTATACGGACAGATACAAAAGCGTTCCACACGCGTTTGACCCCCTAATAAAACTAACAAGAGGGCAGTAAAGACCCCATGTCTCTCTCACCCACACAGGTCTACCGTAGTTATTTAAATGAGCATAAATACATAAGGTCGATTGTCGATTAGCGGTGTTTCGGAAATCAATCTCAAAACATGTTGGAACTTGTCCGTGCGTTGGGTCCACAAACGATAATTAGTGTTGAATTCTTATTGACGCATGACTAAATTTAAAGAATCCGATAGGGTTTTTTTTTGTTTTAAATAGATACATTTATATATTAGGTATACTCGTGTCCCTAGGAAAGTATAAATTAAGGGGAGTATCAGGGATGTTTTTAGTTATTTTTTTTATTTAAAATATATACGTAATATATAGATCTTTTACAATGTAATATGGATGTTAGCACAGTCTCCTTTAGCGATTTGCTACACATTTTACATTACAAAAGCATTACTATTATTAACATTTATATTCTTCAATAAATATATTAATTAATTGCGGTATTTATTGATTTATTAATTTTACAAAATTTAAGATTTAGATCTTTTACAGTAAATTCAGATAATAGGCATTTTACAATGTAATTCGGGTATTAGGACGACCCCTTCAGTGATTTTGCCATACATTTTATGTGACAACGCGTTACTTTTATCAACATTGTAATATTTTCCTATAAATATATGAATTAATTAGGGTATTTATTGATTTATTAATTTTACAAAATTAAAGATTTAGATCTTTTACAGTATAGGTAAATTCAGATAATAGGTATTTTACAATGTAATTCGGATATTAGCACGGCCCCTTCAGTGATTTTGTCATACAGTTTATGTTACAACGCGTTAATATTATTAAAATTGTAATATTTTCTTATAAATAATATGAATTAATTAGTTAATTAGGTCGGGAATATATTAACTAAAGCGCACAGATATCGATAATAATTTCATATGAATTAATGAATTAATTACCTAGTCAAATTTATAATGCTACAAATTGTTAAATTTATTTTCATGGATCCGACCATAAATACCCACTGTCAAGAGAATCAAAATATCTCTCAAATCCCGGCTAACTAGAATTATATTAAGGTAGACACGACCGTATCGATCAAATAGAATCTCATGCAGACTATTAAGACTATTTCTAGGTTATGTTGTTTTATAGTCACGAAAAGCGAGTGGGCGTTATCATTATCATATATATCGGCCATATTTTTTTTAGCATGCTTGTCAAAGGCATATAGCTAGTAAAATCTATGCGGCCAACTGATTCTCGGAATAGGTCTGATAAATTTGATAAATCAGTCACTACTTTTAAAAATATGCACTATGTCTCTAGTGGTAGCAATACGTTCTACTTTTACCTAGTAGAGATGTCAATATGACCTTTATCAATAGCTGGTAGACGACTTACTCATAACCTCGCCATTATATTTTATGGATATAGATAGATGAATCTTAATCTATGTTAACACCAATAAAAACTGTATTGAGCATCGAATATGTTTTCATTTGCAAATCCCAACCATATCTATCTAATTTTGAATGAGTCAATAATGACTTCATAATACCTACTTGGGAAACACAACATACTCGTTGAGCAAAATTGTCCCTAATTCATTTACCAATTACATTAAGGATTAAAACATAGACAATGTACATAAAAGTGTCATTTATTATCATATTATTAACATTACATAAATATAAAGTATCTTGGAGCTGTTCATGTCTCTATTTGGTATACATGTGACACAACAAAATGGTTTAGCACACACTATCAACAAATTAGTTTTCTATTTAATATTATTCTCGCTGCTATCATCCATCAATATTTTCATGAAATAACTTTACAGCACTCCCTAAGGCGTCTGCGCAGGACGTGCACTTATTTATGAGTTTTCATAAAACATTCACGACAAAATGGTTTACCACAATCACTACAAATTAGCTTTGTATTTAAACTCCTTCTCTGCGCCTTCTTCCATCCATATTTTTGTGAAATAACTTTATAACACTCCGTGCAGCGTCTGCGCACTGCTCCATTCTCTAATGTGTGCCCTGCTAAACTATTGGATGTCGCTCTATTGTAAGGTTCCACATCTACATCATCTAAATGAATAGATTGATTCTGACGTAGATTTTGCACTTGTAAACCTATGGGATCGTCAATAGAACTTCTATCTTGAACAATATTTTTCTCTGATTTATCGATATTTTCTCGTAAATCATATGGGAATGAATCTTCATCTTCTAAATGAATAGATTGATTCTCAAGTAGACTTTGGGGATGTAAACCTTTGGCATTGTCAGTAGCGCTTCTAGCTTGAGTAATAGTTTTCTCTGATTTATCGACATTTCGTCGAAAACCATACGGGGATGACAAGTAACCCCGATGATTATTAAAAATTAGCCCCATGGTTAGCTCTTCAACGGTAGAGGTATACTGAGTGAGTGTGTGCAACTTTACAAACCATTTTATTCTAGATTTTTCTATAGTATTTTGGTAATTAGGTGGGTGGGGATAATGCGCATAGCAACAATGGACTACATAGATATTTGATTTGACTCAAGTGACGCAGTTCTCGATGTGACAGTTGGCTTACTCTATAGTTCATACTAACACTTTGGGACTAACACAAATATTCTTGTGTCATCAGTTTGGGGCGACACAAATATTCTTGAGTCATATTTGAGGCACTCCTGAACCACATTTGAGTCACATTTGGGTTTCGGTTAACACAATTATATTTGAGTCACATTTGAGTAACATTTGAGTCACTCTTGAGCAACGTTTGAGTCACTCTTGAGTCACATTTGAGGTGATTTGTGACATTTGAGTCATTTTGAGTCAGGCTTGAGTCATGTGGTATAATATGTTGACATTATCCCGTACTAGCTCATACTATACAGTTTGGGTTAACACAAATATATTTGAGTCATTTTTGAATCACATTTGAGTCACTCTTGAGTCACATTTGACTCACTCTTGAGTCCCATTTGAGTCAGGCTTGAGTCACGTGTTATATTATGTGGTTATTATCCTATACTACACCATACTATACAGTTTAGTTTAACACAAATATATTTGAGTCATTTTTGAGTCACATTTGAGTCACTCTTGAGTCACATTTGAGTCACTCTTGAGTCACTCTTGAGTCAGGCTTGAGTCACGTGCTCTATTATGTTGATATTATCCTATACTACATCATACTCTACAGATTGGGTTAACACAAATAATCTTCAGTCACATTACTCTAGATTTTCTATAGTATTTTGGTAATTAGGTGGGTGGGGATAATGCGCATAGCAACAATGGACTACATAGATATTTGATTTGACTCAAGTGACGCAGTTCTCGATGTAACAGTTGGCTTACTCTATAGTTCATACTTTGGGACTAACACAAATATTCTTGTGTCATCAGTTTGGGGCGACACAAATATTCTTGAGTCATATTTGAGGCACTCCTGAACCACATTTGAGTCACATTTGGGTTTCGGTTAACACAATTATATTTGAGTCACATTTGAGTCACGCTTGAGCAACATTTGAGTCACTCTTGAGTCACATTTGAGTCATTTTGAGTCAGGCTTGAGTCATGTGGTATAATATGTTGACATTATCCCGTACTAGCTCATACTATACAGTTTGGGTTAACACAAATATATTTGAGTCATTTTTGAATCACATTTGAGTCACTCTTGAGTCACATTTGAGTCACTCTTGAGTCCCATTTGAGTCAGGCTTGAGTCACGTGTTATATTATGTGGTTATTATCCTATACTACACCATACTATACAGTTTAGTTTAACACAAATATATTTGAGTCATTTTTGAGTCACATTTGAGTCACTCTTGAGTCACATTTGAGTCACTCTTGAGTCACTCTTGAGTCAGGCTTGAGTCACGTGCTCTATTATGTTGATATTATCCTATACTACATCATACTCTACAGATTGGGTTAACACAAATAATCTTCAGTCACATTTGAGTCACTCTTGAGTCACATTTGAGTCACATTTGAGTCACTCTTGAGTCACATTTGAGTCACTCTTGAGTCACATTTGAGTCACATTTGAGTCACTCTTGAGTCAGGCTTGAGTCACTCTTGAGTCAGGCTTGAGTCACGTGCTATATTATGTTGATATTATCCTATACTACATCATATTATACGCCTACATACACCTGCATACAATCATCACACCTGCATCACACCTTCATCACACCTGCAACACACCTTCATCACACCTGCAACACACCTGTATCACACCTGTATCACACCTGCATCACACCTGCATCACAATATACATATAAATAACATACACCTGCATCACACCTGCATCACACCTGCATCACACCAGCATCACACCTACATCACACCTGCAACACACCTACATCACACCTGCAACACACCTGCATCACAGCTGCATCACACCTGCTATCACGTATAGCTGTACACACCAAATATATTTGTGTTAACCCAAACTGTATAGTATGAGCTAGTACGGGATAATGTCAACATATTATACCACATGACTCAAGAGTGACTCAAATGTGACTCAAGAGTGACTCAAATGTGACTCAAGAGTGACTCAAATGTGACTGAAGATTATTTGTGTTAACCCAATCTGTAGAGTATGATGTAGTATAGGATAATATCAACATAATAGAGCACGTGACTCAAGCCTGACTCAAATGTGACTCAAGAGTGACTCAAATGTGACTCAAATGTGACTCAAGAGTGACTCAAATGTGACTGAAGATTATTTGTGTTAACCCAATCTGTAGAGTATGATGTAGTATAGGATAATATCAACATAATAGAGCACGTGACTCAAGCCTGACTCAAGAGTGACTCAAGAGTGACTCAAATGTGACTCAAGAGTGACTCAAATGTGACTCAAAAATGACTCAAATATATTTGTGTTAAACTAAACTGTATAGTATGGTGTAGTATAGGATAATAACCACATAATATAACACGTGACTCAAGCCTGACTCAAATGGGACTCAAGAGTGACTCAAATGTGACTCAAGAGTGACTCAAATGTGATTCAAAAATGACTCAAATATATTTGTGTTAACCCAAACTGTATAGTATGAGCTAGTACGGGATAATGTCAACATATTATACCACATGACTCAAGCCTGACTCAAAATGACTCAAATGTCACAAATCACCTCAAATGTGACTCAAGAGTGACTCAAACGTTGCTCAAGAGTGACTCAAATGTTACTCAAATGTGACTCAAATATAATTGTGTTAACCGAAACCCAAATGTGACTCAAATGTGGTTCAGGAGTGCCTCAAATATGACTCAAGAATATTTGTGTCGCCCCAAACTGATGACACAAGAATATTTGTGTTAGTCCCAAAGTGTTAGTATGAACTATAGAGTAAGCCAACTGTCACATCGAGAACTGCGTCACTTGAGTCAAATCAAATATCTATGTAGTCCATTGTTGCTATGCGCATTATCCCCACCCACCTAATTACCAAAATACTATAGAAAAATCTAGAATAAAATGGTTTGTAAAGTTGCACACACTCACTCAGTATACCTCTACCGTTGAAGAGCTAACCATGGGGCTAATTTTTAATAATCATCGGGGTTACTTGTCATCCCCGTATGGTTTTCGACGAAATGTCGATAAATCAGAGAAAACTATTACTCAAGCTAGAAGCGCTACTGACAATGCCAAAGGTTTACATCCTCAAAGTCTACTTAAGAATCAATCTATTCATTTAGAAGATGAAGATTCATTCCCATATGATTTACGAGAAAATATCGATAAATCAGAGAAAAATATTGTTCAAGATAGAAGTTCTATTGACGATCCCATAGGTTTACAAGTGCAAAATCTACGTCAGAATCAATCTATTCATTTAGATGATGTAGATGTGGAACCTTACAATAGAGCGACATCCAATAGTTTAGCAGGGCACACGTTAGAGAATGGAGCAGTGCGCAGACGCTGCACGGAGTGTTATAAAGTTATTTCACAAAAATATGGATGGAAGAAGGCGCAGAGAAGGAGTTTAAATACAAAGCTAATTTGTAGTGATTGTGGTAAACCATTTTGTCGTGAATGTTTTATGAAAACTCATAAATAAGTGCACGTCCTGCGCAGACGCCTTAGGGAGTGCTGTAAAGTTATTTCATGAAAATATTGATGGATGATAGCAGCGAGAATAATATTAAATAGAAAACTAATTTGTTGATAGTGTGTGCTAAACCATTTTGTTGTGTCACATGTATACCAAATAGTGACATGAACAGCTCCAAGATACTTTATATTTATGTAATGTTAATAATATGATAATAAATGACACTTTTATGTACGTTGTCTATGTTTTAATCCTTAATGTAATTGGTAAATGAATTAGGGACAATTTTGCTCAACGAGTATGTTGTGTTTCCCAAGTAGGTATTATGAAGTCATTATTGACTCATTCAAAATTAGATAGATATGGTTGGGATTTGCAAATGAAAACATATTCGATGCTCAATACAGTTTTTATTGGTGTTAACATAGATTAAGATTCATCTATCTATATCCATAAAATATAATGGCGAGGTTATGAGTAAGTCGTCTACCAGCTATTGATAAAGGTCATATTGACATCTCTACTAGGTAAAAGTAGAACGTATTGCTACCACTAGAGACATAGTGCATATTTTTAAAAGTAGTGACTGATTTATCAAATTTATCAGACCTATTCCGAGAATCAGTTGGCCGCATAGATTTTACTAGCTATATGCCTTTGACAAGCATGCTAAAAAAAATATGGCCGATATATATGATAATGATAACGCCCACTCGCTTTTCGTGACTATAAAACAACATAACCTAGAAATAGTCTTAATAGTCTGCATGAGATTCTATTTGATCGATACGGTCGTGTCTACCTTAATATAATTCTAGTTAGCCGGGATTTGAGAGATATTTTGATTCTCTTGACAGTGGGTATTTATGGTCGGATCCATGAAAATAAATTTACCAATTTGTAGCATTATAAATTTGACTAGGTAATTAATTCATTAATTCATATGAAATTATTATCGATATCTGTGCGCTTTAGTTAATATATTCCCGACCTAATTAACTAATTAATTCATATTATTTATAAGAAAATATTACAATTTTAATAATATTAACGCGTTGTAACATAAACTGTATGACAAAATCACTGAAGGGGCCGTGCTAATATCCGAATTACATTGTAAAATACCTATTATCTGAATTTACCTATACTGTAAAAGATCTAAATCTTTAATTTTGTAAAATTAATAAATCAATAAATACCCTAATTAATTCATATATTTATAGGAAAATATTACAATGTTGATAAAAGTAACGCGTTGTCACATAAAATGTATGGCAAAATCACTGAAGGGGTCGTCCTAATACCCGAATTACATTGTAAAATGCCTATTATCTGAATTTACTGTAAAAGATCTAAATCTTAAATTTTGTAAAATTAATAAATCAATAAATACCGCAATTAATTAATATATTTATTGAAGAATATAAATGTTAATAATAGTAATGCTTTTGTAATGTAAAATGTGTAGCAAATCGCTAAAGGAGACTGTGCTAACATCCATATTACATTGTAAAAGATCTATATATTACGTAAATATTTTAAATAAAAAAAATAACTAAAAACATCCCTGATACTCCCCTTAATTTATACTTTCCTAGGGACACGAGTATACCTAATATATAAATGTATCTATTTAAAACAAAAAGAAACCCTATCGGATTCTTTAAATTTAGTCATGCGTCAATAAGAATTCATCACTAATTATCGTTTGTGGACCCAACGCACGGACAAGTTCCAACATGTTTTGAGATTGATTTCCGAAACACCGCTAATCGACAATCGACCTTATGTATTTATGCTCATTTAAATAACTACGGTAGACCTGTGTGGGTGAGAGAGACATGGGGTCTTTACTGCCCTCTTGTTAGTTTTATTAGGGGGTCAAACGCGTGTGGAACGTTTTTGTATCTGTCCGTATACACTATTATCGGGAGATAGACCCCAATACACAACAGAAAGACTGGGATAACTAAATCGCGCATTGATGTAAGAGAGAAATGGCCATATTTATAATTTATTCTCTTCTAAATGCCGATGCGGGCAATATACCAATAATCGACGGCCCTGTGGTGCGTTCCACCCCAATATACCTACATTACACAGTTATAACCCAGAAAAATTAATTTAACAATTTGTAGCATTATAAATTTGTCTAGGTAATTATTAATTCATATAAAAATTATTATCGATATCTAAGCGCTTTAATTAATATATTCCCTCCGCCTAATTACATATACAAAAAAAATGCTATAGAAATAGATGAAAAATTGGTTTGTATACACACACTCACTCACAGTATTTCTTTACCGCTGAACATGGAGCTACTATTTAATTAACATCAAGGTTAAACATCCAATAGATTAGAATGACATAAATTATAGTCCTGAGTCATAATATTTAACCCACCGGTCTAGCGTTGGGGGGCGGAGTCCGGAGGGGGCCACAGGCAGCAACGGAGCCCTAGATTCGAGGGGGCCACAGCTGGGCGGAGTGCTAGTTAGAGCGGCAAGGGGGCGCACTCCGAAGTTAGCCGAGTTGACAACCTGTCTGAAGTTAGCAACACCACTCCGAGTATAGCCTCGGCCGTTTGGTTTTCAAGGTCAGCCATAGTAAGGGAATACCTACTCGGTAGATTTATTATACATTAGGGATGAGTCGTTCGCGAACGAACCGTTCAAAATGAACGGGTCAAATGTCTGAACCGTTCGATCCGGTTCAACCCTGGCAAACTGACCCGTTCAGTAGGAGATCCGGTTCAGTAGTTCGTTCGTTTACGGCGTTTACGCTCTCGGCTCATTTCTGCTCAAAGCATAGACGGCTCAAAACAGACACAGTCCAGCCGGCGCGGCGCGGCGGCGTCTTTGATGCAGGTGTTCATTCGTTTCCAGTGCCGCGTAAACTACATAATATGTATATACGTTTTACATTTCGTTCGTTTATTTTTGGTTTGATTGATGCATCAAGATTCGTGAACATAATTATTATGAATCTGCCCGAACATTTTCTTTGCGTTTTAAAATTGTTGAGATCCGTATATCTGCACTGTATTTATTTTAAATATTTTTGGGATATTATATTGAATCGGGAGTTGATAATGAAGATCATTAATTTTAACAAATATAATTTATTAAAGAAAATGATAGTTTGAGAATATATAAGGTAAAATATAAAAAGCATAAAAAGCAGAATGAAAGATATGAGATTTTTTCGGTAAAATTGAACGATTTGTTTATATAACCATACAGAACTTATTGAAAAGTATTGTATAAATTCCGTAAAATCGCTAAAACATCTAAATTAGATTTAATTAATTTAAATTATATATATGCAAATACCATTGACCTTAGTTGCATTTTTATAGGATCTATTTTGTTTTTGTTACTGAATGGAGGTAATTTCTATCAGCATAAATTACAAGAAAAACTAAGTTAAATCAGAAAATTCCAGTTCTGACAAAGAAAAACAATATTCGCAGGAGTTAGGCCGTCGCGCGTCGGTATATTCATAAAACTGACCCCCCCTGCCACATAGGGCCGCTGCGATGGCTGAACGAAGATACCAGCAATGCCCGCGTCGCGTATCTCGTTCTTTTTGAACGGTTCGTTCACTAGATCCGTCTATAACCTATATGAAATACGTTCATTTTGAACGGTTCGGTCGCGTCGGTCCATATGAAAGTAGTTCATTTTGAACGGGTCCGTTTGAACGGGTCATTTTAGTGAGCCGGTTCGACTGATCCGGCTCACTGAAATGACCGAGAATGCCCATCCCTATTATACATGCGAAGTGAAAATCATTGATCTTGTCGTTTTAAATACAAATATGAAATACTTATCTTACAAAATATATTATATTTTATAATTTGAGTTATTCATATAATAAAACCTCACTAGAATTTGAAAGGATTCTTGTTAAATTTTCGGGAAAATAACAATATATCAAAATAATAAAATATTTATAACTCTGGAAAACGTGGATAATGTGAATGGATAGTGCATAGGCGGTTTTAATTGATCTGAACTAAATAATAGATAAGTTTTCTAAATAGGTGAGGCCAAAATGTAAAAAAAATGACTTTATGCGAATTTCTAATGGCTGAACACAACTCCCTATAGTCTTCAAAATGAAAGCTTATTTTAGAAGTGTCCTGACGCACTAATAGCGTTTATATTAAAATAGTTTATCCAAAGTCCAAACAGAGCAAAAACATGATACCATTGGCAGACCGTTTCTGTCAGGATTTGTGTCCAACGCAAAGAAATCTATCAAAACCGCATATTTCGAAAAAAAGTTCACTTCGCAAAACAACAACGATGTTCAATTCAGTTTTTCTCGAAAATTTAAGGCCAAAATGGCAAAAGTACAACCAAAGTAATCCAACCCAATAAGTTATGAACAAACAAAATGGAGTATGCGTCTGAAAGATTGGTTTATATTATTTATTTGGAAAATTTGATTTTTCCTCTATTATGTTGCTTTTATATTCTTTAGTAGTTAGTTTATACAACCGTTCATAGAAAACTGTGTTTCTTGTTCGTGAAACCGCCTCGCGCCGGCCGTGTTTAAACCTACCTCGTATTCTCATCCTTCCGAGCGATCATTTCGGGGTTAACACGAACTGCAAACTCTAACTTAAGATACATTTATAACTGAAGATAGAATATTAAATGTTATCTTATCTAACTTTGTTGGTGTAATCCGCCCTGAATACGGTCAATAATTAAAAAAATAAAAACAAATACGGCTTTTTAAACCGTCACCAACTCTGAGAACTCAAAATATCGGTATTGTCCAATAAAGTATTTACTGAAAATATTGATAATAAGGCCTCAACAAAGCGCTCTTATTCATTTTTTGTCGATATTATTGAAGAAAGCGTTCAAGGTTAATGACGGCGCTCTACACGCCCCCAAAGCGTTCAGAAACCGACATACCAGAGCGCGCACTGACAGCAAAAATTTTACAAACGCTCTACACTAAACGCTCCAATACGCTTTTAGCACTTGAACGCTCCCCTGTAAGTACCAGCGTTACCAGGGCTAAGTGGCAGGATCATGATTAAGTGCTCTAACTTGCAGTCAGTAACTTCAGTAACTTAAAGTCTGCTCAAGTTCCAACGAAGTCGAACAGAATATAAATGTTGGCGGATGTCTTTCAATCTGACTCTTTCTCGAAAGATATGATTTTGCAATTTCAAAGTATTGGGTTGAATAAAATAAAAACGTTTTACACTTTAGGGCATTGAAAATCCCTATATGTCAAATTCATTTGCTCCTGTTGTACAAGTGGCAATTAAAAATGTCCGGAAAAGAAATGGTCCACTTTTTTATTCCGTGTTTTTTGAAGTGAGACTTTTTACGAGACGTGGTACGAAAACAGTTTCTAACGAAAGAAAGTAAACCAACGTCCGGTTGCTAAGGCAAGCGTCTATACGGTACGACGAACGCTTTAAGGCACTAAACGAAACTTGAATTGACCTTGAATGAATATGGATAAAATCAAAAGCGACGAATCAAAGACAGCACTTTATTGTCAAAATTTCAGTATTCTTAACACTCATGGTTGCTACGTCAAAATATGGAGAACATTATCACACTAATTGATAAATATATTTGCTGCGATAGAGATGCGAATAGACAATATAGACCTGTTATATTCAGAACACTTTAATAGACACTGACAGACAATTTGGGCTATTGTAATACATGTTTGTAACATGACAATTTGCCACCAATTTGCTATTGACAGTTTATATCAGAATGCGCTACTGACACAAAACCCCTAACAAAATATTTTCATATGACTAAGCCCAACATCGATTATGATTACAACAGTAAACTGTGTTTTCATGCTCAGTGGTACTGTGATGATGCATCGGTCACTAAGCGCCTTTACTTATCATACTTTCCATACGATGGCTCGATAGAACTTTACGACGCAGAATGCAAGCGGGTCTTCCTAAGGCGAACAGCATCAGAACATTTTCCACTGAAGGACTTTTTCGCAGGCAACACTATTTTTATGTACGGCAGGCAAATAGAGATCGGTGATTATTTAAACGACTTTACCAGGAATATTATCAGTTTAACGAAAGAACACACATTTGTGTTGATAAAACCGTCTATGGTCCATATGATAGGTTTCGTTATCAACTTCCTACAGAACAATGGATATACAATATTTCGGATGCGCATGGCCATGTTGACTCGTCTGGAAGCGTTAGCATTCTACTCGTCAGAAATAGGCGATGTATTTCTACCATTCAAGATACAGCATATGATCTCTGGGAGAGTGGTTGGCATGGAAGTGGTGGGTTATAATGCAGTTCGAGAATTCTTGGAATTATTGGGACCAGATGACCCAGTGTTAGCCAAATTATCTCATCCGTATTCACTGCGAGCGCAGTTTGGGGAATCGAGAGCTATTAATGCCTTCCATGGATCTGTAGACCATAAGACAGCACAGAAAGAAGCTGAATTTTTCTTTGGCACGGCCAATAATAAACGGCCACTTGCACCGACATGTATTCAGAAAAATACCGCGTGCTGTGTTTTGAAAACGCATGTAGTAGATGATGGTAATTTCGGCCATTTACTTACTAGTATCGAGGATCATCATCTGTTTCACATAACTGCATTGAAGATGATGTACTTGACAACAACTGATTGTGAGGTATTTCTAGAAATGTACAGTGGTGGCAAGACGCGTTTTCACGACCACATCCATGGTTATGTGTCAGGGCGTAGCGTTGCTTTGGAGATTGCGAGTAAGTACGAGGGGATAAACGTCCACAACGAGTTTAAAAAGTTTGTTGGTCCTGTGGATCCTGTAATTGCAAAGGAGATAAATCCACTTACCCTACGCGCTATGTACGGTATGCATCGGTATGAGAACGCAGTTCATGTCACCGAGTTAGAAAGCGACTCCAAGTTGGAATTAGAATATTTATTTAAAATTATCGATTGAGGGTTCCTATCTCATTTGTTTGTGTTGCCAGTGTTTATTTTAATATTATTTTTTATTTATTCGTTTATGTATTATTTACATTATGTTATCTTCTATTGTGACTTTTATTTTGCATATTCTGTACTTTTTTATATCTTTATTATATGTGTAAGTTGAGTTTAACAATCTGTATTATCAGTGCGGGAATGATCCTAACTGAAAAAGAAAATGTGTGGCAAATTACTATCTATAGGTACTTAGACCTAGATAAGTATGCGGTTGGCGTGGTTGCGTAATAATTGTATTCAAAATACATCCATTATTTCTACCCTGCTTTACTCGAGTAATGTGGGTAGTGCTTTCTCATATCTTTTTGGAGTACGAGACCATTTGCTTGATATTAGTAAATAAAAATTGAGCAATTTTTTATATGATATTAAAAACTAGTAAGTAATATAACTTAATATTATAATAGTAACTAGTACCTATTATATTTGGCCAGGCCGAAGTTAAAGTAACATGTCCTAATTTTTTAAGCGATAAGCTTGTATGTTAAAGTTTTTAAGAAAAACTTTAACACCCCGTATCTCAGAAAACAAAGCATTTGCGGACATACGTTTATATAGCAAACTGTCATTATTTTTTCATGCAGAATACCGCCGGAAGTTTGTCGCACTTATTTACTAACACCCTATATATATACAGGGTCCTGCAACTCAGCTCCCGTATTCTGTAGCTCAGTTACTAATTAAGGTAAGAGTTTGACATTTTGCAGGCTTACCCTGTACTTCAAGGTACATTTCAAGAAATTAGTTTTGATTATACAAGGCGTCCCAAAAATGTGCAACGCCATGGTAATATATTTTTTTAATTGCATGCTATATATTTTTGTACACATTTGGACGCCTTTTATGGTTGCCTACATACCACCAAAGTTTTATTGAAAGCGGTTGAGTGACTGCAGCGCAAAAAAATAAAAACCAGGAAAAATTGATTTTGCATCGCTTTAAAAATCAATATAAACCACAAATTGCGCCTCGTTAATAAAATTTTGAGACGTGCTTATTAAGTTTTATAAAAACCAAAAAGAATTGATTTTGCATCGTTGGCTTTAAAAATCAATAAAAACCAGAAATTGTACCCCGTTAATAAAATTTTGAGACGTGCTTATTAAGTTAGATCTAGTAGTCTCGTTAACCAAGTGTCATTGATCCAAATTATACAGGGTGACCAAAATCTAGTGTCAAACTTGTCAAACTTCTAAGCGTGTTATTGTTCTTATTTTAAATTGGAACCCATACATTTTTTTAGTTGAAACGATGCAGAATTAAAAAATAAACATTGTTTCTAAATACAACCCCATCAGAATTCCCAATATTTTAAAAGTTATTCGCCAAAAACTCATTTTTAAACGTTTCCAACGGCCATTTTAGGTAATAAATATCATACGTGGCGTTGAAAAGCACTTTGTTTCATATAATAATAACATATAATAATAATAATAACGCAGAGAGTATTTTAGATTTGAGTGTACTTAATTAAGTAGATGTTCGAAATACCTTCCGTGCTCTTCGAGGCACAAACGAAGCCGAGTATGAAATGACCTCGCCACTGCTCTTAGTAGGCCGGGCGTAAGAGTTTGATGAGCTCCAGCACATTACTCGTTACATGTCAGGGACCAGCTCAACGAAATCTTCCCAAATCGGTGGATTGGAAGAGAAGGACCAGTTGCTTGGCCTCCTCGATCACCGGATTTAACGAAACTGGACTTCTTCCTGTGGGGCTACGTTAAGGACATCGTTTAGGCTGAACCTTCAACAACACCAAAAAACATGCAAGACAGAATCCGGGGCGCATTCTAATCTATTACGCCCGACCTATGACGAGCAGTGACGAGGTCATTTCATACTCGTCTTCGTTTGTGCCTCGAAGAGCACATATATATATATGTTACGGTCATAGTGATAAATAGGTTATTATTAATAATTACCGGTTATTATTAATAATAGCCAAGTGGCGAGGTTAAAGTGAAGAATTTATCACATGAACCGGCTATTATTAATAATTGCCAGCATGCTGTGGTCAATGTGATTTATTTCATTTCGATATTGCATTAAGGTGATGCTACAATATAATAGAGCCTCAGATTTGGCATTCTGTTAGTATCTACATAATCGCCACACAACGAATCTATTTACTGGGTTTTCAGTGTCGGGCCTTTAGTGACGTAGTCCTGACTAACTTATTTAGTTACTACTCATGACTAAAATAAGGAAGATTATCAAAACGAGACTAAAAGATGCCAATCCATACTAATTGCATGCACGAGTGTGTAACTCTTTGGGTCATGCTTATTTGCGCAATTCTTAAAAGTTAAGTAAGTAATAAATTAGAAACTCGGTTTGTATTATTCTGCCAGTGCATACGTACATAGTGCTTCTGCATTTTGCAATTCGTGGCAAGAAAAATTATTTTTATTTATAACTTATTATTTATTATCTTTTTAATACAAAACTTTAAAAAATGTTTTATATTTAGTAGTACAACAATTACACCATTTATATTGTAAAAATAAAGCAAGAAAAAGTTTGTAACATAAGGACGTCATCCTCTTTTGTTCTGTTCACAAATATGAACTGTACCTGTATTTTATTTTTATTTTATTATTTACTATGAATATTGTTTATATTTGATTTGTAAGTGCACAAATGTGATACAGATTTTATTTGAGTTACCTACTGTTAATTTTATTTATTAAGAATATATTTTATTTTTAAGCTGATTCCTGGACATGAGAATTATTGTGTTTTTGTTATTGTTATATTTTTTCATATATCTAAATAAATAAAATTATTTAAAAGTATTTAAGTTTTTTCCCTTTTTTTGTTGGTGATAAACACTTTTATAATAACCGCCTTATAAAACAGATTATCGTCAGATATTAGATATGCATACGGTAGGTATACGTAATGGACAACCTAATGTACGGAAGCTTGGGGCAAGTTGTTACAATGTTTAATCTTTTATTTATAAAATAGTACTTTATTGTCAAACACCAAAAGTAAAAATACCGTGTTAGGAACAGAACCGTACAAAAATGTTTGCATCATATGTGCGGTGCAATTTATGTAAAAACATCGATGTAAACTAGTCTCGCCTTATTTTGCATGTATTTGCATGAAAATACAATATTGAAAAAATTAATATTCAATGCGCAAAATTTCAAGATAATTGGGATTTGAGAATTTACTTAATAAATTGTAATTGTACATTTACAAAAAACTACCCACATGCATCAAATATAAAATGGGTGTTATTGATAATAAAATGGTTAACTTTTTTGAACACACTGTGTAAAATGTTCTTTTTATGTTTTCGTCATTGGGTGTATACCAAATATCATTACCAATTATATCCAGTAGTTTCTTAAGTACAAGGGAGACAAAAGAAAACATTCTGTATTATCAATGTTTTGTATTATTCGTAATTTTGGTCATTGGGCATATAATAGCTTACATAGTAATCAAAATAACTTAGCTAACTTCTTTGAAGACTGTATACAAAAGATCTTTTGTAAAAAGTAACGTTTTTATCACTTTTACCGTGCCCGTTAGGAAATTATTAATAATAGCCGGTCCATGTGATTATTTAAGTGTTTCTAATCACATTGACCAAATGATGCGGTTATTATTAATAATAGCCGGTAATTATTAATACAAACCACATTTATCACTTTAACCGTAACATATATATATATACATTTAAAATAGGGTATTTTTCTGGAGAGACAATTCAAAATTGGGATAATATGAATGTGAAGTGTTTTTAATAGATTTTTTTGCTATGAATGAAAATCTGAATCTAAATATGCCTCAGTTTGTTTCTGTTGCATATTTGGTTTTTGTGTATGAGTACATAAATCACATCAAAGAAAATCTGATTTTCAACACTCAGAAGTCAACAAATTTGCACAATAGTTAACCTAAAAGTACACGGTTTAAGGTTTACTTTGGTAGTAATAGACGGTTAAATATACTTATAAAATTTCATATAAAATTGTTAATATGTTGATAGCGGTAATAATTTGTATAAGGATCGAGCTGGCTAAATTGTTTCTAAATTATCTCTTCTATCGCCACCTTAAGACTACTTCAAACTACCAAATACCTTATTCACAGCAATATTAAAATTTACAATTGCATTGCATTTTCGTAAAATTGCAAATATCACAAAAAATAATAACATTTGGTGTATGACATACTAGATGTAAATTAGAGCGAAATAAAGGGTTATTACAGCCAACACATATTGTACAGGGTGTTCCATTAAAAAAGCCCGAGAAAAAGCCATTTGAAAAACATCAAAATTTACTAAGTTCAATGAACAACCTGCATAGTGTATCTCATATCTTTGGATACTATCATCTACCTACTGGCTTTGACTATTGTCTCACATAGTTTAAAGGCAAAATCGGCAAAAATTTCGTTTTAACATAGTTTTTAAAATGATCCTGCAACGGGCATATTTTAACCAAATTGTCAGTTTACTTTGGGATCTTTTTTAAATGTCAGAGTTTATTTTTGCAAATACTTTTTTCACATTTCAGAATCAGGTTCTTTTACAAAAATTCGGTACACCTATGGGTTCTCCAATCAGTCCCATTCTGGCAACCGTCGTGATGGATTATGTGTTGGACCAGGTCATCCCTTCTTTGAAGTTTCGTTTACCTTTCATGTATAAATTTGTGGATGATATCATCACGTGCATTCCACGGGGGGAGGTTGATTACATATTGACTGGCTTTAACAACTTCGCTCCTTACATACAATTCACTGTGGAAGTTGAGAATAATGATAGCTTGCCTTTCCTGGACTGTCTAATAATCAGGGGTTGTCATGGGGGAGTCAAGGTTGATTGGTACAATAAACCCACTTATTCAGGACACTAGATAGACTTCAAGTCGGGCCATTCCTTTGACCAAAAGGTAAATACGGTGTGCGCCATGAAGAACAGAATCTTAAAAATTTGTGATACTACTTTTTAAAAATCAACACTTAACAAATTGAAGAGTGTGTTTCTACGTAATGGTTACCCTAACAAGTTACTTAACAAGATTCTTTTTTCTGCGTACACTGGTTTACAAGTCCCCAGCATCTTTGATGCACCCAAACCCCAAACTATTTATAAAAAGATCACGATGGTGCCTGGATTAACACACACCCTTAAGACGGTCCCTTCCTGATAATATAAAAATCGCCCAACATTATCCTAATAAGGTCGGAAACTTTTTTAGTAGGATTAAAGATCAGGATCCTGTGGATTATAAATCGAACATCATTTACAGGATCAGTTGTAGAGATTGTGATGGAGAGTATGTGGGAGTTACTAAACAATGGTTAAAAAACAGGGTTTGTTTACATAAAAGCGATTGCCGCACGGGGAAAACTAGATGTGCCCTGGCCTCACATGCTCTCCAAAATAATCATACTTTTCACTACGAAAACATAAAAATTTTGTATACTGAGAGAGATTACAGGAACCGTTTGTTCCTGGAAATGTATAGCAAAGATTAAAAGTAATTGCTTAATTGTTTTATTTGATTGACGCCCGACTAAATTATCCATTTTATTTTATATATATATATATATATATATATATATATATATATATATATATATATATATATATATATATATATATATATAATGGATGTTAATTCTCGCAGAAACCTGCATATATATATAAAAGTAATTTTGTATCACCTTTTGACCCAATCACCCTTTGACTCAATGGTGGGTAACTTTGAAAACTTAAATAGTAACCCTCATTATTTATGGCAGATTCGTATATTACGTCAAAAACACACGTCTGCCTTATATTATAACGAATTAGGTTTAATAGAAATCGTTTTAGATTGTGTTTTGCTTTTATACGCAGGTTTTGAGAATGATTTAAATCCATAAAACAGTTTAATGTCCAATAAAGAGTTAACTCAGCTACTAGGATTATGTTTCACTGACTCGACCCACTGACCCGACCTCATGTCTGCCTTGCACGCATGGTCCAAAATGTATTACATGCGTTTTGAAATCTCAGAAGTCGATACGGTCCTAGAAATTTGCGTTTAATTTAAATTACGTAATAATTTGACCAGGCTTTTGATAATTTTTATTATGGAATTGAGATGGTGTCCATCTGTGAAGAATCTGGAAGGAATCTGTTGTGGTGGTATGATCCTAATACTCACTTTTTGATTCCGGATTAGCATTTATCACAAACTAATTGATCGAAAACGCCTATGTCCTTTCTATTCACAAGCTTACAATGTACTTACTTACTCTTCACAACAAAAACTCATTTTTAAACAATGCATTAGAATGCGAGTAATCGTTTACGATATATTTCCTTGCGCTGAATATCTTTGTACAGGGACAGCTTTTGCGTTTTCTTTTTTGTTTTTGTTTGAAGAGCACATTTCTACAAAGAAACTCAGTCATTGCTTCAAGGATACATGTGAACTACTTTCCAAGGAACTAATGTAAAAGTACATAGTCGACAACTTTCCAAGGAACGTAAGCGTATATAGGTTAAGGTTTCGTTTAGATCATTTTGGAGGGTCTAGGTCAGTGTTTCTTAACCGATGCTCAGCGGAGCACTACGAGCGGAGCAAACCTATGCACCTGACGTGAGCGGGAGAACGACCGCGGGGGAAGTTTAAGAAACACTGGTCTAGGTCGTCCGCTATACATGGTCAAAGGTGGCAAAATATACACCTATAATTGCATGTAAAATGAAATTGGCAATACCTTGATAGCCGTAACAATTTGTATACTTATAGATAAATGTGATTAAATAGGTTCTAAATTACCTCTGCTATCAGCCTTTCAAGGGAATGTGTTAAATTACAAAAAAGCCTCCATTTTAGTATTTTTCTGTACTACGTATGTAAATAATATCACAAAAAAACACTTTAATTCTGCATAAAGTTTTTTTTATCTTAAACATTGTGTCTTTTAAGATAAGTACAGTAAATATTTGAAGCTTATGACAATGATCTATTGACACTTCAAATCATAATCAATCAGAATGTGCTATTGACGCAAAACTCATCACTTTAGTTTTGCGATGAATGTGCTCAACGTTGAATATGATTACAGCACTAAGCTGTGTTTTCATGCCCAGTGGTACTGTGATGAAGCAGCGTACGTGAAGCGTTTCTTTTTATCATACTTTCCATACGATGGTTCGGTAGAACTATACGACGCAGACTGTAAACGAATCTTTTTGAGGCGATCGGCATCAGAAACTTTGCCATTAAAAGACTTCTTCGCAGGCAACACCGTTTTCATATACGGCAGGCAAATTGAGATCGGTGATTATCTAAACGACTTCACCAGGAATATTATCAGTGTAACCAAACAGCACACATTCCTCTTGATAAAACCGTCGATGGCCAACAAAATAGGTTTCGTTATCAACGAGGTACAGAACAATGGATATACTATATTTAAGATGCGTATGGCCATGTTGACTCGAATAGAAGCTCTAACCTTCTACTCGTCAAAAATAGGCGATGTGTTTCTACCATTTGAAATAGAACATATAATCTCTGGGAGAGTGGTAGGCATGGAGATTGTAGGTTATAATGCAGTTCAAGGGTGGTTAGATCTTATGGGGCCAGATGATCCTGTAAAAGCCAAACTAACTCATCCTCAGTCATTGCGTGCAAGGTTTGGGGAGTCGAAAGCTGTTAATGGCTTCCATGTAGCTGTAAACCATGATACAGCAAAGAGAGAAGCTGAGTTTTTCTTTCACAATGCCTCTAATAATCGACCACTTCCACCAACCACTGTGCAGAAAGATACCGCGTGCTGTGTAATTAAACCGCACGTACTGAGGGATGGTAACTTAGGAAATTTAATCGCGAGCATCGAGGAACATCCTCTGTTTAAGATAACCGCATTGAAGATGATGTACTTGACAAAAGCAGATTGTGAGGTATTTTTAGAAGTATATAGTGGTACCATGGTGCGTTTTCACGACCAAGTCGGTGGTTATGTGGCGGGACCCACTGTTGCTTTAGAGGTAGCGTGTAAGTACAAGGGAATAAACGTCCACGAAGAGTTTAGGAAGTTTGTTGGACCTGTAAGTCCGGTCATTGCGAAGCAGACAAGACCGTATAGCCTACGCGCTTTGTACGGGTCACGCCGATATGAGAATGCCCTTCATGTCACTGTATTAGAAGGCGACATCGCACTGGAAACAGAATATTTATTCAAAATTATTGATTGACAGTGCTTATCTTATTTATATGTTTTTATATATTACCATCTACATGTGTATTCTTCTACTGCTATTATTATCATGTACTTTTATTTTATTATGTACTCCATTATAGTTACCCTTATGTGCAATATGAATGTAACCACCCCTAATATCATAATAAACAGAAAGGAAAAATGTATTCATTTTTATAGATCAATTTTTACTCTATCATACGGAGTATGATAAAGTATTGTAATCGTGCCGAGAAAAAAAAATTGAGATTTTAGCGGAAATATATCCTATTGGGTCCCCTGAACATATTTGACCAAGGTACAAAAAAATGTCTGTGTGTGTGTATGTGTGTGTATGTGTGTGTAATGTGTATGTGTGTGTACCCGTTTTTGTGGCGACGATTCCGGAGAAACTACTGAGGTATCGGGACGAAACTTCATATTTAGAAGTTTCATGACCAAACTTAGAGCTGAAAAGCTTTCTGTTGAAAAGGGTGCAAAGAAACTGGAGATTTAATCTTAGCATTTTTGAAAGATTTTGCAAATAAGCCGCCGTTTCTGGAATTTCGACGAAATAGTTAAATAATAAATTAAAGTAGAGGAAATTCTGAATAATTTATGACTATGAAATCTTTTGGTGCAATCAATAGCTGTTTACTGTAATAATAGCTGTACTGCAATAAAACTAGTAGCCAGGATCAAGGGCGTAGCCAGGGGTGGGCAGGGGAAGAGAGAAGACTCGAGAAGACTCGCATTCGCTTCAAAAAGATGACGAGAATAGACTCCCTGGGACCCTATTCTCGTCATCTTTTTGAAGCGAATGCGAGACTTTTCGAATAGTTAGGAGAGAGTGGGGATATCGGCGGTTGCCTTGTGTTGGAACGTATGGGCGTGGCGCGTGCATTATTGTTCTTAGCGACGGGCAAATTTGCTCATAGATACGGTTTCGTATGGGCGTGGCGAGTGCGTTATTGTACTTAGCGACAAGTAAATTTGCTCATAGATACGTTCCAGAGGGGAACCGCTGATATCCCCACTCCGTCCACCTAACCATTCGAGAAGTCTCGCATTCGCTTCAAAAAGATGACGAGAATAGACTCCCTGGTCGTAGTTGGTAAACTAGCTTCTGGTATGAAAACTTGCATTATTTTTATGATTTACATTATCCGACAGCTCACATTATGCTCACGGTGCCAAAGGTACATCAAAGCACGTTGGTTCGCAGTATGGAGTTAGTGGGGGACTCGCATTCTTACAATACCAGAGGAAGATGGTCACTGCGGCGTCCTGCTATTAGACTTGCTACTGCAGAGTACCTAAGAATGGAAAACGAGCAAAGGTAGTTACTGATAGTTACAGTCCCGTATACAATCGATGTATTCATGCCTGATGTTCCGATGTGAGTGATGGGATTCAACATTCATCATTATATTATGTTATTACATATTATATTGTCATTATATTTGAATATTCTTATCTAAAATGTACTGACGGACCCTGTACAGGGTAAAATAAACTATTCTATTCTATTATTTCTATTCTATCCAAGTTCAAACAGGCGCGTCTAGTTTTGAAACTTGGAGAGAAACTTGGACAAAACTAGTATCATATAATTCAAGCTTAATTTTCGGTCGAGATTTCCGATCGGCACTTCCGGTCGACATTTTTTTTATTTTCGGTGACCATTTTTCGTCTAAAACGTCATGGCACTAGTGTTCACAATAGTGGTAGTGGTGGAAGCAAACACGAATTTGGAGATGGATTTACCCTTCTGAACTAAAATTAATACGTTGACAGATTTATAATTACAATCCAAACTACAACAGCACCAATTGAATATAATACGACATGAAATGGATCTTCGAAACGACTATTGGCCTTGTGCCTACCCCCTGGAAGGGAGATGAGAATCGATCTAGGCGCCCGTAGTGGAGAAACGGAGAAATACCGACTTACACTTTGTGCAGTGGTTTAAGGCGCATTATGTTTTCTTGCTTATCTGTCATAAAGATCGTTCGTCGATATCATCGTAATTGGGGGACACAATAAGTGTCAATCCAACGAATATAAACGGTTCTCTGCTAACAGCTATTCGCCAAAAAACAATATAATACTAGAAATTTGATTGGACCACTAAAACACTACAGATTACTGTAAATGCTAGCTCCACACTCAGCCCGAATAAATCGGCGAAAAGTTCGGCGACGCTGGGTGAGACATAGGGGTCAAAACTAAAATTATAGGTAAGGTAATGTAAGGTGAAGGTCCATAAAATAATTGGTCCCACGCATTATTTGTAAAATTAATTATTAGTTTTCAGTTTCAAAATTCTGTCAGATACGCCGGTCGTTAACAACGACGTCGCTCGCACATTGGTAATCGCCGAGTAGCGCGCGCATCGATGTTCGCAGTTGGAAGGCCCTCCACATACTCGGGGTTCAGCTCGTGCATTCAGTGTTCATCTGCGGGTGAGTTATAATGGACGTCGCTGAAGTAGCCGCTGCCTCAGCGTATAGTGTGTATGCATACTTTCATTGAAATTGTGGTTATTATTAATTAAATATATATTATATATATATATATATATATATATATATATATATATATATATATATATGTATATATATATACATATATATATAAAAATATAAATATATAATAACGTAAATAAAAGTTTAATATAAAATATATTAAATATTTAAAAAATTTCTTAAATGCTATTGATTTATTATTCTGATCATTTATATTAGATACCATATAGTAATATAAGACATAGTAATACGATTTTCCATAAACAAAAATTAAATATTTGTGATGAAAACGTGTTAAAACTTAACGTTTATGTTAAGTGTGAATGATGACGGATGGATGGCGTGACGAGTAGGGCAGAGCGTAGACCAATCAGATTAAGCGAAAGGTAAAACGGATAAATCAGACCCCGGTCGTAAATAATACCTTCGGGTACACACAATAAAATGCTTTGAGCCCCGCCAAAAACCGGCGTTGAATGGATCGATGCAAGCACGTGCAAAAGAAGCATGCTACTCGCCGAACGCGTGATTTTTATCCGACTATCTGCATCCGTAGAGACTTCTGGCAATTCGATTGTTAGCGCATTTGGGAGAATGTGGCATTCACACTCTCCCGATTCGCGGTCTCTCGCTATGTCTCGCGAGAGCCTGGAAGATAACTATATGTATAACATATACTTGCGAACAGCTTTATTTACGGCTTGTGGACATAGTACTCGCCTACCCCGATAGAGGCGCGTGCATCGCGCACCCGGCCAATTTGAGATTGATAGAAAAGATGTCGAGAATCGTCGTCCTTTGCTTAAACCTGCTATTGAGACATGTGAGGATTATTTGGATGGCAACATCGAAATAGCAACATTAATCAAAAAGCTATGTAAGTTAAATATATCGCCTATCCGCAAAGATTTCTACAAACTTTTACCCAACAACTATTGTTCTATCAATATGTACTATTGTATAATAAAATACCTAATAATCCATTATGTATGTGTAGGGTAATGACTTTATAATGTATATAAAACGATGTTGATAAACAATGTAAAATTATCATGACTTGTTTTAAATGCGTAAAACCCTGTTGAAAAAACATCAGACCTTGTTGAAAAATCATCCGACACCTGTCAGAAAACCATCCGACCAGTGTCGAAAAGCCCTCTAAAACCGCTCCGAGACCCTAACCACTAACCGAGTGAACTAACCATTATTTTTTTTTGAGATTTTAGCGGAAATATGTCTTTTTGGGTCCCCTGAACCAAGGTACAGAAAAATGTCTGTGTGTGTGTATGTATGTGTGTGTGTGTGTGTGTACCCGTTTTCTGTGGCGACGATTCCGGAGAAACTACTAAAGGTATCGGGACGAAGCTATATATTTAGAAGTTTCATGACCAAACTTAGAACTGAAAAGCTTTTTGTTCAAAAGGGTCCAAAGGAACTGGTGGTTTACTCTTAGCATTTTTCGACGATTTTGCAAATGAGCAGCTATTTGTGTAATGTCGTCAAAATAGTTAAATAATAAATTAAAGAGGAGGAAATTCTGAATAATTTATGACTATGACATTCTTTGGTAAAATTAATAGTTTAGCTGCATGAGCAAATTCGATTTCGTCGAGATCGCTCGTACTGCATTAAAACTAGTAGCCAGGATATGTCAGATATGATTCTAATGACAGTACGTAGTGTCAAACGTTAATATTTTGACAACCTACTGTCAATATAAGCTGCGTTAGGATCGACACATCTGTCTAGTTCTACTAGTTTTATTTTAATGCAGACAGCCGATCTCGATCAAATAGAATCTCATGCAACTATTAATTTTATATATAGTATGATAAAGTCATGTGCCTGGCCACATCAGAGTTTTTACTTTATCATACATAGTATGATAAAATATTGCAATCGTGCCAAAAGAAAAATGAGCTTTTAGCGGAAATAGGTCTTTTTGGGGCCCCTGAACATTTTGGACCAAGGTACAATAATTTCTGTGTGTGTGTGTATGTGTGTACGCGATTTTTGTCGCAACGATTGCGGAGAAAAAACTAAAGGCATCGGGACGACACTTCATATTTAGAAGTTTCAGGACTAAACTTAGAGCTGAAAAGGTGTTTGTTCAAAAAGATCCAAAGGAACTGGATGTTTACTCTAATCATTTTTCAAGGATTTTGCAAGTGAGCCGCCATTTCTAAAAGTTCGTCAAAATAGTTAAATAATAAATTAAAGGAGAGGAAATTTGGAATAATTTATGTCCATGACATTTTTTGGTAAAATTAATAGTTGAGCTGCATGGGCAAATTCTATTTGATCGAGATCGGTCGTGGTTGCATTAATAAGAAGCAAGTTAGCCAGGATTTGACAGATATTTTTATTCTAATGACAGTAGGTATTGTCAAACGTTGATGTTTTGACGATACCTACTGTCAATAGTATAAACAAATCTGTCAAATCCTGGCTAACAGTTTTATTTTAATGCAGACACGACCGATCTCGATCAAATTTCATGCAGCTAAACTATTATTTTTATATATAGTATGATAAAGTCATGTTCCTGGCCACATCAGATTTTTCGTTTGCATGTCGAAGGAAACTTCTTACATAATGTCCTGTTTGTATTCACTCGTTAATATGTCTCTCAATTTATGTTTTCGGTAAAGAATGGTACTGCTACTGCTCACGATATTTGTTAAGAACGACCGGAGTCAAATTATCGACTCTTGCTGGAGAGGTCTCTGACATCATCATTTTCTTCCTCTAAAGGGTCATATTGGAGATACTTATCTTCTCGCATGAACTATGGTTGTGATAAACTTCTCGGTTTCAGGAGTCTTTTCGAATGGGAGTGACTGTATAAGAATCGGGCACAGTTCGGCTTTTATTGAAATAATCTGATTCAGAATAATAAACTGTCTGTTTTTTCTGTAAGTTGATCTGATTCGGCATAAACTGGTTGTTTTTCTGTCAAAACAGGCTGTTCTTCGTTAAACAGATTTGAAAAAGTTTTGATAGAAGAAGGTTGTCGCTTTGTAAAAGTCCAGTTGAGGCTTTGTCTCTGCCTTAATTTTTTTATTAGTTCGATGAGTAGTTCAGTGGTTGGTTTATAAGTTTCTTTTAGCATTGTGTCATTCCCGCTTTTACTTGTTTTACTGTTTTTGTCTTATTTCGTTTTAATTTTAATTATCTTTTGTAATACGATGATAATTCTTGTCAGCTTGACTTTTGTGTATACGCTGAGTGCCTCGTGGTCTTCGTTCTGATGAGGTATTTATCTATTTAAGGTTGTTTGGCGCTTAAGTTTGACGTGAATTGTTGATTACACAGTTAATTACAATAGGATCGATGATCGAGTGTAAAGTAGGGTTGGGGAGCAGGTAAACAAACATAAATAAAAGCTAGTCTTCTTTAGACAAGCAGTTCTCAAACATGTTAAAGATACATACGTAGGCTTTCAAGGATAAAATTCTTTAGCAAATAATTTGTTTCTGGATTATGCCGTGCGTCAAAGTTCGTAATTTCTGACGTTTTGCTAACCATGTTCCTCGCTTCTTCAGAGATATGGTTTGCTGAAGATTCACGATTCACGGATGATTCACGGATAACGTACTTTTGAGACCAATCGTCAGTGCAATAGGTTCCCCAACCTATTTGTTGGCAAAATACTTATTTGTCCTACAACCGTTTGTAGGACAAACAACATATTTTATCAAAAACTTTGAATTTTTTATTCATATTCTTCAAATTGTCAATGACCCTCAATATACTCGTAAGCTTTGACGTAACACTTCTTCACGTGTGGTTAAGGAGGCGGTACAAAGCCTTCGGAGGACTTTACTTTCGCTAGGTCTATCAAAGGATGTACCGGATCTTGTAGAGTACTGTCTCTCGACCACATACTTCAAGTGGGTTGGAGATAATGATATGAGCAAGATAATGATATGAGCAAGTAGCGGCTGCAGCAATGAGATCTCCTCTTTCCCCGGTAATCGCCAATACCTTTATGGAATTGTTTGAAGAAGAAGTTACTAGGTCAAGTCCCTGTAAACCCAAGTATGGGTTAGATATGTCGATGATACCTTTACAGTTTGGCCATATGGTAGATACAACCTTATTGAGTCCATCAAACAGATAAACCATGTTAGTCCTTCCATCAGATTCACGAGGGTAATAGAAGAGGAAAATCAGCTGCCATTCTTGGATGTGCTGGTATCCACAACGGCAACGGGTAGGCTTCGACAGAAAGTCTACCGCAAGAAGACACATACAGATTGGTACCACCACGCCAAGTCACACCACGACGCCCAGCAGGAAACTGTTATTATACGCTGTTCAACAGAGGCGAGAAGGTATGCGACTCAGTACCTTTGACGACGAACGGAAACAGTTGGAGTGGGCGTTACGTCAGAATGGTTACACCATGTCTGACATACCACAGTAGTATGAAGAAAACCGCAGGAAGTCCCACAGGGGCCGTAAGAGTCTAAAGGGTTTGCTTGTTTACCATACGTAAGTGGGATATCAGAAAGAAAGTACAGGATTTTGGCTAACTCAAAAAATATCACTAACACTCCTGAAGAACGAAGGGGTACACGATAACGTGGGAGTGTGAAACGTCCTATGTAGGACAGACAAGACGAAGCATCGAATGCCGAGTCAGAAAGCACAACAGAGACACCCGGCTAGGCAAGATTCAACTATCCGCTATTGCTGAACAGTGCCATAGGTCGGGGCACAGAATAGACATTTGAGCACGTGAAGATGTTGGCAAGACTGAGTAATTATCATCGAAGGCCTATAGAGTAGCCATCAAAACTTGCAAACATCCCAACAACATTAATCGTGAGGACGGCACTGACAACGGGAACCTATACGAGAAAATAAACCGTTAATATAGTATAATTGTTTCAAGTATTTTTGGCGATTCCACGGCAACAGATCAGCAGAGCGCAACGCCATGCCGCGCTCCTGAATCCTGTTGATGCTAAATTTTGTCCGGTACAGTGTGGTACTTTTATTTTTATGATTTAGTGAGATACGGGGAATGAAGGATTATAGTCGGTCAGGCAGAATTGTTCGCTGATTTTTCATTAATATAAATTTTCCGACTCACTATAATTCTAAACATTTGATTGTGTTCTTTGGTGCTAGGAACCATAAGTTATCTATGATATAAGTTTTATCTCATTCATTTGATGATACTATATTCTGTGAATCAATAATCTAGAATGACTGGACTAATCACTGCTCGAAAGTAACGACACTTTACATCACTAGTAATGGAATAGAAAACTTCGGCTCACGCTAGCGGATCACACCAATGACCAACGTTGCCACGTGTGCCACCTAGATCATATAAAAGTGCGTTTTCATTAGTGCTAATGGTAGTGGTAGTAGACGCCATTATAGTATTTCTAATAGAAAATTGCTAGTGACTTTTGTTTAGGTACATGCAAACTAATATGTGTGACCATCACGACATGTGAGAAATACTATAATTTCGTCTGCTACCACCGGCATTACCTACCATTACCACCAATCGGAACGCACCTTAACTGTCAGCAATGTCACTGTCAACGCATTAAGCACAACGTATTTTCTCATTTTATTCATATCGCGCATTATCACTCCACACACTGTATCAAATGAGATTAATGACAAATAGTCGATCCACGATTGATGTAAAAACTATAACTAAACCTGTATTTCGAATGTAAGTCTTATATGTAATATCAAAAATGGGTGATTTATCAGTGAAAAGGTACAAAATTGATTATGACTATACCACTTCCTTAAGTTTCCACGCTCAGTGGTACTGCTACAATAATTCGTACATGCAGCACTTCTTATTGACATACTTTCCTTACGATGGCCAATTGGAACTGTATGATACCGACCACAAAAAACTTTACTTATCGCGGCAATCATCAGACAGCTTCCCATCAAAACGCTTCTTCGTCGGAAACATCATATGTGTGTACGGGAGACACATAGAGTTGACTGCCTGCGCTGATTCTTTTACACAAACAATCATATCTGTTGAGAAGGAGCATACATTTGTCTTGGTGAAACCAACAATGATCAGGCAGATAGGATTCATCATCAACGAGTTGCAGAACAACGGATTTACTGTCTTTAAGATGCTAATGTCCCAACTTACCAGAAATCAGGCTCTCAAATTCTACGAAACCAGAATCGGGGACGTTTTTCTGCCATTTCTAATAGAACATATCATATCTGGACCAGTATTAGGCATGGAAGTTGTAGGTTACAATGCTCTGGAACGTTGGTTGGAATTAATGGGTCCAGAAGATCCAGGCATTGCCAGGAAAACGCATCCGACCTCTTTGAGGGCGAGGTTTGGACTGAGCAGAGCGGAAAATGCCTTCCACGGTTCTGCTCACCATGAAGCTGCAGCAATGGAAGCAAAATTTTTCTTTAGGAAATCATCTCATAAACTTCCCTTACCGCCAACCATCAAATTAGATAACACTACATGTTGCGTCATCAAACCCCACGTTATTGTAGATGGACGCTTAGGTGACTTTATCTCGACTGTTGAAAATCATCCCTTGTTTGTCATTTCAGCACTGAAGATGATACATTTTACTACCGCTGACTGCGAGGAGTTTCTGGAGGTTTATAGAAGTTGCTTGACTGATTTCCATCGTCTTTTAAATACTTACTTGGATGGACCAAGTATTGGTTTGGAGATTTCTAGCAAGTACGAAGGGATCGATGTATTTGAGGAGTTTCGAAAGTTTGCGGGACCTATAAAACCACCGGTTGCGAGGCATATCAATACTAGCACTTTGAGGGCTATGTTTGGCATTGACCACTACTACAATGCCCTCCATGTCTCCGAACTTCCTGGTGACACGTCCTTAGACTTGCAGTATATATTTAAAATTATAGATTAATAACTATTGTAATCTAAGTTGAACCAAAAATCTTGAAAATGAATAGAAAGAAATATTATATTATTATTTTAATAATATTTCCAGTAATGGTTACTACAGTTACTGGAATTTAGTTAACTTTTATTATATGTGTAGTTTACATGCAGCATAGAAGAAATTGATCAACTTTATCACACCTCTTCTCGGTATGTGGTTAAATAGGGCTCCTGATATCAAATCAAATCCAGACACCCTTTTCGAATTGAGATTGATTTTGGTTATTAGTTCTTTTGGTAAAGCGTGATAGAATCGGACATTTTGTCTTTTACTTTATAGTACTTTATGATAGTATGATAAAGTATTGTAATCGTGCCGAAATAGTATATTATAATGCAACTTTTATAAGACAAAAATTGGCACAAGAGTTGTTTTGGGCACGACGAGCGTAGCGAGGAGTGCCCAAATGGAACGAGTGCGCCAATACGTCTTATAAAACCAGTGTTATATACTATTTTTCTACTTTGCGACAATAATTTTACATAAATTTCGAAAATTGCGGTTGTCATCTTACAATCTAGAGTAAATTTATTTTCAACAGTTGGCAGTTGTGGTAAAATTCACAAATACGATTGAGGCGAGCCAATAGCGATTGAGATGTCAGCCTTACTTGACACTTGACGTAAATTTCATCAATCTTTAAAAACTAATAGTTACTAAAAGTTTGTGATCTAGTGCTTTCCTAACGACACCGAAAGCGGTTTCGTTATCAGTTTATAACGAACGCAAAGTAGAAAAAAGAATATTGAGATTTTAGGGGAAATATGTCCTTTTGGGTCCCCTAAACATTTTTGACCAAGGTACAAAAAAAATGTTTGTTTGTATGTGTTTGTGTTTGTGTTTGCGTTTGTGTTTGTGTTTGTGTGTGTGTTTGTGTTTGTGTTTGTGTTTGTGTTTGTGTTTGTGTTTGTGTTTGTGTTTGTGTTTGTGTTTGTGTTTGTGTTTGTGTTTGTGTTTGTGTTTGTGTTTGTTTGTTTGTGTTTGTGTGTGCGCGTGCGTGTGCGTGTGCGTGTGCGCGTGCGTGTGCGCGTGCGTGTGCGCGTGCGTGTGCGCGTGCGTGTGCGCGTGCGTGTGCGTGTGTACCCGTTGTTGTGGCGATGATTCCGGAGAAACTACTAAATGTATCGGGAGGAAACTTCATATTTAGAAGTTTCATGACCAAACTTAGAACTGAAAAGCTTTTTGTTCGAAAGGGTCCAAGGGAACTGGATATTTACTCTAAGCATTTTCAAGGATTTTGCAAATGAATTTCTGTAATTTTTTAGAGGAAATTTTCTATAATTTATGTCTATGACATTTTTTGGTAAAATTAATAGTTTAGCTGCGTGAGCAAATTGTATATGATTGCGATCGGTCGTGTCTGTATTAATATAAAACTAGTTGCCAGGATTTGATAGATATTTTCATTCCAATGACAGTAGGTAGTGTCAGAGTCTGACGTTTTGACAATACCAACTGTCAATAGAATCAAAAGATCTGTCAAATCCTGGCTAACTAGTTTTATTTTAGTGCACCATCAATCTCGACCAAATAGAATCGCATGCAGCAAAACTATTAATTTTATATATAGTATGATAAAGTCATCTGCCTGGCCAGATCAGATTTTTAGAAGACTTCGACCAGTTAGAACTTCGTACTCGGTTAATTCCGATATATTTGTAAGTATACCTGCTTATTGTAGTATAAATTAAATGCTGTAATAATTTACGAATCAACTTTATCAATCAAAAATCACTCTGGACAGACCAAACCTTCAAGTTTGACGGAAAATGTAAAATGGAACAAAAGCAATATAATTGGTGTTACGTAAGCTTAAACATAATGGAATCCCAGATATTCTTGGTTTCCACATATGCCTCCCATTGTGGTAACACGAGGCATCTGTAGTATATTTTACTTAATTGTTAGCTAAATGGTTTATATCTGAAGAAGTCATTACAAACAATAGTTTGATATTGTACACAGCCGTTTTGAAATCATCTAATGCAGGAGTCCGAAATCTTTTTGTAGCCTTAGACCACATTGTAGAATATTCGTAGTTCTGCGGGCACCAACTTTCTTTATACTAAGGAGATCGCAAATTTTTATTTATATTATTCTTCTTCTTTTAGAGTATGTAGTAACACCTAAAGATTTAAAAAAAAAATTATGAAAATACGGTTATTGTTATTCTTATCATACAACAAGTGATTTCCATTGAAAAAATATATATCTGCCAAAATAATAAGCACCCCATTGCACAATCTACACAACAATTTAATTTCTCTTTTCGAGAGCATGCACAAAACTTTGAGAGTAGCATTTTTTGATTTTGTGAATACAGACTGTTGGGCAGGCAGTAGGATAACAAAGTATTCTGTAGCCGTGAACGTTTATAATTGTATTAAAAGAAAGAAATTACGGACTCCTGGGACCCTATTCTCGTCATCCTTTTGAAGCGAATGCGAATCTTTTCGAATGGTTAGGTGGAAGGAGTGGGGATATCAGCGGGTTCCCTCTGGAACGTAACTATGAGCAAATTTGCTTGTCGCTAACAACAATAGCTCACGCGCCACGCCCATACGAACGTTATCTATGGCAAGTTTTCTTGTTGCTAAGAACAATACCGCACGCGCCACGCCCATACGTGCCAAACACATGGCAACCGCCGATATCCCCTCTCTCACCTAACCATTCGAAAAGACTCACATTCGCTTCAAAAAGATGACGAGAATAGGGTCCCTGATCTAATGCAGTAACACAAGATTGTATCCTGCCTCGATGATCGACTGAGAGTTGATAATATGAGTGCATAATCTACAGACAATGAGGCAGTAAACTATGGGAAATACTAATACAAATCTATTATCAAAAATTGCTTTAAAAACAGGGATATTTTAAAGGTAAGAATTTGCTTGTCAAAGAATGGTAGCAGTTCACAGAATAGTATCATCCTGGTCTGCCATAAAACAGTATTTTGTAGATGGAGATGACGACAGCTATATCTTTATTTGGAAATTTTATTATTAGTTAGACTATATATTTACAAAAACTGAGAGATGTGGTTATCATGTTTGACTAGAGAAACATTTATTATGGGGGTTTATATAAAATGCCACCATATTATCAGAATAATATGTAACTTTATAATTAAAAAGGGTACATAATTACTTCAAACAAAAAACACATGTTTCCTTAAAGGCTGGTTTTCCTAGGAGCAGGTATTTTACGCAGCGTACAACTGAATAGAGGCATGTCAAGTCATTGTCGAGTATCAGCGTGTTGTCAAAAGTGACAGTCGTCTGAGAAGACGTACGTCCAACGTTCATGTCAATCTTTTCACATATCGTAGAAAGAATGAATGCATGACAATCGCATCTTAACTAGCTCATGTCACTTTTGACATTTTGTATTTTGACATTACGTTTTTGCGCTCTGTAGGAAAACACTCACACTGCTTCCCTATCGGTGATATGACGGCGTGTTGCGCTAAGCCTTTTACGTTGTACGCTGCGTAAAAAACCTGCTTCTAGGAAAACCAGCCTTAAGAGAAAATTCTCTCATCACATGAAAATTATGAACTGTTATTATTATCACTAGAAATAAGCTTGGCTTAGGTGCTAATAATAGCATTTTGTCTCAACTTGGTTGTGTCGTTGTAATAAACGCCACAATGAAAACCGAGGGGAAGTTAGCCATAAAAGTTATCCATAAAACTTTTTTCAACCGATTTCAATAAACGATACACTTTTGGAAAGATCACAACGTGGTCTACAGTAGTTATAGGCAACAGGATCAAACCATAATTATTACATCAAAAACTGAAAAAAACGTATTTTTTTCATAATTTGTCAAACTTCATAACTCCGCAAATTCATAAACAATTTATTTTCTTAAACAAAAAATTATAAAAAATTTATTTTTATTACTATTATTGCCGCGAACCACTCAGGGTGGTCTCCTACGCGTCCGGTAGGACCATTTTAATTTTCTATTTAGTTTTCTTTTATGTATTTGCATGCGAGGTATTGATATAAGATGCGTTATGTTGTTGGATTTTTCTGCGGTTTCCCGTAGTTTCCGTAGGTTTCCCGAAGTTAAGGCGAGCATTTCCTTTACCGAGTGTATATCATATGCCAAGGTCCAATGTTATTTCTCAAAAAACAAGATGAAGGGAGTTTCAAAAATTGTAGCTTTTTGCAGCAGGTGTTCAGTTTGCTGGTATGTCCTACAATACTCTATAGTCTATAGCATTCACTCCCACTTTCTTCGAATACTTTTTATACGTAGCAATTTAGGTTAGATTAATATAGCTAGATAGTCATCAGACTAGGTGTTATACACAAGTACCTATGAGGTGCTGTTAATTAATAATAAAAAAAACACCTCTTTCTCTCACTGCGCTTCATGACCAAATGACACTAATGACAGATAGTCGATCATTATTGACACAAACAATATTTGGAATGTAACGATTTTTTACATATAAAAAATGGGCGATTTATCAATGAAACCGGACCAAATTGATTATGATTATACCAGTGCGTTACGCTTTCACGCTCAGTGGTATTGCTACAAGGATTCCTACATGCAGCACTTCTTATTGACATACTTTCCTTACGACGGCTCATTGGAACTGTATGATACCGACCATAATAAACTCTACTTATCACGAAAATCATCAGAGAGCTATACACCGAGATACTTCTTCGTCGGAAACTTTATATGTGTATACGGGAGACATGTAGAGCTGACTGCCTGCGCTGATTCTTTCACACACAAGATCATATCAGTGGAGAAGGAGCATACATTTGCCTTGGTGAAACCAACAATGACCCGGCAGATAGGATTAATCATTAACGAATTGCAAAATAACGGATTTACTATCTTTAAGATGCAGATGGTAAACCTTAACAGAAATCAGGCCCTGAAGTTCTACGAGTCCAGAATCGGCGACGTTTTTCTGCCATTTCTGATAGAACATATCATATCTGGAAGAGTATTAGGCATGGAGGTTGTAGGTTACAATGCTCTTGAACGATGGTTGGAGTTAATAGGTCCAGAAGATCCAATCATCGCCAGGAAAACACATCCGACCTCTTTGAGGGCGAGGTTTGGACAGAGCATAGCGGAAAATGCCTTTCACGGATCTGCTGACCATGAAGCAGCAGAAAAAGAATCAAAATATTTCTTTAAAAAAACACATCGCAGGGTCCCTTTTGCGCCAACCATAAAATTAGAGAACACTACCTGTTGCGTGGTGAAACCCCATGTGATTTCAGATGGTCGTCTGGGTGATCTTATCTCGGCTATTGAAAATCATCCGCTGTTTGAGATTTCAGCTATGAGCATGATACACTTCACAACCGCTGACTGCGAGGAGTTTCTGGAGGTTTACAGGGGCTGTTTGACTGATTTCCATAGTCTTTTACAGACTTACTTGGATGGACCAAGTCTTGGTTTGGAGATTTCTAGCATGTACAAAGGCATCAACGTATTTGAGGAGTTTCGAAAGTTTGCGGGACCCATAAAACCACCTATAGGAAGGCATATCAATACTAGCACTTTGAGGGCTATATTTGGCATTGACAACTACTACAATGCTCTACATGTCGCCGAACTTCCTGGTGACACGTCCTTAGAGTTACAGTATATCTTTAAAATTATAGAGTAATAATTATTGTAATATAAGCTGAACCAAAAATGTTAAAAATGAAAAGAAGACATCTTATATTATTATTTTAATAACGTTCCCAGTAATGGTTACGACCGTTCTGGAATATAGTTAAGTTTTAGTAGTCGTGTAGTTTACATGTGCAGCGATCAATTTCTTCAAATTGATATATTTTATTACAGCTTTTCACGTTAGTTGCTTCAGTAGGGTTTCTGATATCACATCAAAACCCAACAGTTTTCGAATTGACATTGGGTTTGATTTTGATTCTTAGTTCTTTGGTGAAGCGTGATAGAATTCGAAATTTCAGGGGTATTTCTTTCATTTGGTCGAAACGCTGCTCCAGATAAGCAAGCCCTACCCTTGTTACTCCTGGCCGAAGGTCGATCGGAGAAATTTACATCAGGTTAATCTGTAACAAAGTTATTATTGTTTTTTTTTGCTGTTTGATTTCTACGATAAGCTTATGAAGTTTTCATACCATGTTGGTTATTTTCTTTTAGTGTCATTTGAATTGTTGTAGGTGTAGGTAGCTAACCACGCTTCCTGTATATCGCTGTGGAACTTATGCATAGCTTCTTCCAATTCATCTGGAGTTTTGAGTCTAACAGCTTTGATTATGTTCTTCTCCAGACATGTTTTGAATTTTGTAGGCTAATGGGTCGATTCTGTATTTTCACTCGTAAAATTCTATAACGTTATAGATCTATAGCGTATAGGTTTCGATAAGAAATCCTTATAGAACTCTATAACCACCTATAACTCTCTTATAGAAATGCAATTCTGTGCACATCTGTAGCGAAGGAACATGGTGGACAGCCGAATCAGCTGTTCATATTTACCAAGCGCCGCCTCGCCCCGTTTGATTTCAGCAGTTGACTAGTTTAGGATTTGTATCAATGCGGCAAAATAAATGAATCGATCAATCGGGTACGCCAAAATAGTTTGTATCTTCAATGATATATTTTGTTTAATTAAAAACTTATAGATTGGTAATCATGCGAACTAGACTCCAAATCAAATTAACAGCTGGCAATGCTATTCGCATATTTTACAGTTTAGTGCTGTGGTATTGAGATTATAATAAATACACTACTAGCAATCAAGGGAATATATACAAGAATTCAATCGTTGAAATGAATCCACATATAGAAACTACCAAGTGATAGTTATATGCTTCCGAGATAGGGCAGTTTGCGATTACAACAAGCAATCAAAACATTTGTTTGAAGAAGGTACGATATTTCTCCATGTTATTGTAGTCAATTTTTTATTATGAACTAATTGTAGATATGGTAATGAATCAATCATGATAATTGAACCAGACGATTATTATTTATGATGTGAATGTCTGGTTAAAACTTATACCAATTGCACAGGCCAATTGTGTTCGGACAAACGTCCATAATATCAAAGTGCAACGCAAGGATCATCGAATAATTAGGATGAATAGTTGAGATCACGTAGGCAAGTCAAATTGTAGTGTTAAAACGTGTGCAAATGTTCTACGCAAAATATTATGATTTCAAAGCTTTGGGACTAGATTAGAAGCTTTATTCAAGAGCAGGGTTGCTAGGTCTCCGGTATTGCGCCGGAGTCTGCGGCATTTGAGGTAAATCTCATGTCTCCGGCAGGCATTCAAACATCTCCGGCAAAATCAAATATGACGAGAGTAGTTTTACGTTCTTGTAAATAATATATTGTCAGCTTAAAGGTAACATTTTGTTGCATTTGATTGAAACACGAATTAATTGTAGGCACAAATACTTCGAAATGTGGAGGCGATCAATAAAAAGTGTTCTAAGTTGTCTCAAAAGCATTAGTTCTCTGGAAAATATCATTATATTTATTGTCATTAAAGTCAGGTTTCATAATTATTGTTATGTGATAAATTATACATTAGTATTATTACTGAAACTAGTTAGAACACTGCATTACTATTATTTGTTCATAAATTTCACTTGAATGTTTGAAACTTACAAATAAAACTTACAAAATACTGAATTTTTCTTCCTTTATGTGTGTATACGATAAAATTAAAAAATATGGAAATATAATGCAATCAGAATATTTATAGTGTCAATAAAAAAATTAACAAAAATTTTGTTAAAAACTGTATTATTAAATTGTACAACAATTAAATAATAATTATAACAAATTTAACTTTTTAATTTTTTTGTGATAGATTTTTGATGGATAGACATTTATTAATTTTTTTACTTTATCATACGCAGTATGTAAAGTATTGTAATCATGCCAAAAAATTTTTTTGAGATTTTAGCGGAAATATGTCTTTTTGGCTCCTCTGAACATTTTTGACCAAGGTACAAAAAATGTCTGTGTGTGTGTGTGTGTGTGTGTGTGTGTATGTGTGTGTGTATGTGTGTGTGTGTGTGTGTGTGTGTACCCGTTTTTGTGGCGACGATTCCGGAGAAACTACTAAAGGTGTCGGGACGAAACTTCATATTTAGAAGTTTCATAACCAAACTTAGAGCTGAAAAGCTTTCTGTTGAAAAGGGTCCAAAGGAACTGGTGGTTTACTCATAGCATTTTTCGAAGATTTTGCAAATGAGCCGCTATTTGTGTAATGTCGTCAAAATAGTTAAATAATAAATTAAAGGAGAGGAAATTTTCTACAATTTATGTATATGACATTTTTTGGTAGAATTTATAGTTTAGCTGCATGAGCAAATTCTATTTCATCGAGATCGGTCGTAGTGCTTTAAAACTAGTAGCCAGGATATGTCAGATTTTTTGATTCTAATGACAGTAGCTAGTGTCAAACGCTAATGTTTTGAAAATACTACTGTATAGACTGCGTTCGGATATTGAACACCGTTACAATTTTTACACCCAATAACACGTAGGTGTCATTTGGACGGTGTACCCGGTGTCAACGGAGTACAATATCCGAACGCAGCTTTAATCGAGATATCTGTCTAGTTCTACTAGTTTTATTTTAATGCAGACATAGCCGATCTCGATCAAATAGAATCTCATGCAGCTAAACTATTAATTTTATATATAGTATGATAAAGTCATGTGCCTGGCCACATCAGATTTTTTACTTTATCATACGCAGTATGTAAAGTATTGTAATCATGCCAAAAAAAATTTTTGAGATTTTAGCGGAAATATGTCTTTTTGGGTCCCCTGAACATTTTTGACCAAGGTACAAAAAAATGTCTGTGTGTGTGTGTGTGTGTGTACCCGTTTTTGTGGAGACGATTCCGGAGAAACTACTAAAGGTATCGGGACAAAACTTCATATTTAGAAGTTTCATAACCGAACTTAGAGCTGAAAAGCTTTCTGTTGAAAAGGGTCCAAAGGAACTGGTGGTTTACTCTTAGCATTCTTTAAAGATTTTGTAAATGAGCCGCTATTTGTGTAATGTCGTCAAAAGAGTTAAATAATAAATTAAAGGAGAGGAAATTTTCTATAATTTATGTATATGAAATTTTTTGGTAGAATTTATAGTTTAGCTGCATGAGCAAATTCTATTTCATCGAGATAGGTCGTACTGCATTCAAACAAGTAGCCAGGATATGTCACATTTTTTGATTCTAATGACAGTAGCTAGTGTCAAACGCTAATGTTTTGAAAATACTACTGTCAATATAGGCTGCGTTCGGATATTGAACACCGTTACACTTTTTACACCCACTAACACGTAAGTGTCATTTGGACGGTGTACCCGGTGTCAACGGAGTACAATATCCGAACGCAGCTTTAATCGAGATATCTGTCTAGTTCCACTAGTTTTATTTTATTGCAGACATAGCCGATCTCGATCAAATAGGATCTCATGCAGCTAAACTATTAATTTTATATATAGTGTGATAAAGTCATGTGCCTGGCCACATCAGATTTTTACTTTATCATACGCAGTATGTAAAGTATTGTAGTCATGCCAAAAAAATTTTTTGAGATTTTAGCGGAAATATGTCTTTTTGGGTCCCCTGAACATTTTTGACCAAGGTACAAAAAATCTGATGTGGCCAGGCACATGACTTTATCATACTATATATAAAATTAATAGTTTAGCTGCATGAGATTCTATTTGATCGAGTTCGGCTATGTCTGCATTAAAATAAACCTAGTAGAACTAGACAGATATCTCGATTAAAGATGCGTTCGGATATTGTACTCCGTTGACACCGGGTACACCGTCCAAATGACACTTACGTGTTATTGGGTGTAAAAAGTGTAACGGTGTTCAATATCCGAACGCAGCCTATATTGACAGTAGTATTTTCGAAACATTAGCGTTTGACACTAGCTACTGTCATTAGAATCAAAAAATCTGACATATCCTGGCTACTAGTTTTAAAGCAGTACGACCGATCTCGATGAAATAGAATTTGCTCATGCAGCTAAACTATAAATTCTACCAAAAAATGTCATATACATAAATTATAGAAAATTTCCTCTCCTTTAATTTATTATTTAACTATTTTGACGACATTACACAAATAGCGGCTCATTTGCAAAATCTTCGAAAAATGCTATGAGTAAACCATCCGTTCCTTTGGACCCTTTTCAACAGAAAGCTTTTCAGCTCTAAGTTTGGTTATGAAACTTCTAAATATGAAGTTTCGTCCAGATACCTTTAGTAGTTTCTCCAGAATCGTCGCCACAAAAACGGGTACACACACACACACACACACACACACACATACACACACACATACACACACACACACACACACACACACAGACATTTTTTGTACCTTGGTCAAAAATGTTCAGGGGACCCAAAAAGACATATTTCCGCTAAAATCTCAAAAAATTTTTTTGGCATGATTACAATACTTTACATACTGCGTATGATAAAGTAAAAATCTGATGTGGCCAGGCACATGACTTTATCATACTATATATAAAATTAATAGTTTAGCTGCATGAGATTCTATTTGATCGAGATCGGCTATGTCTGCATTAAAATAAAAATAGTAGAACTAGACAGATATCTCGATTAAAGCTGCGTTCGTTGACACCGGGTACACCGTCCAAATGACACCTCCGTGTTATTGGGTGTAAAAAGTGTAACGGGGTTCAATATCCGAACGCAGCCTATATTGACAGTAGTATTTTCAAAACATTAGCGTTTGACACTAGCTACTGTCATTAGAATCAAAAAATCTGACATATCCTGGCTACTAGTTTTAAAGCAGTACTACCGATCTCGATGAAATAGAATTTGCTCATGCAGCTAAACTATAAATTCTACCAAAAAATGTCATATACATAAATTATAGAAAATTTCCTCTCCTTTAATTTATTATTTAACTATTTTGACGACATTACACAAATAGTGGCTCATTTGCAAAATCTTCGAAAAATGCCATGAGTAAACCACCAGTTCCTTTGGACCCTTTTCAACAGAAAGCTTTTCAGCTCTAAGTTTGGTTATGGAACTTCTAAATATGAAGTTTCGTCCCGACACCTTTAGTAGTTTGTCCGGAATCGTCGCCACCAAAACGGGTACACACACACACACACACACACACACACACATACACACACACATACACACACACACACACACACACACACACACAGACATTTTTTGTACCTTGGTCAAAAATGTTCAGGGGACCCAAAAAGACATATTTCCGCTAAAATCTCAAAAAATTTTTTTGGCATGATTACAATACTTTACATACTGCGTATGATAAAGTAAAAAATGTCTGTGTGTGTGTGTGTGTGTGTATGTGTGTGTGTGTGTACCCGTTTTTGTGGAGACGATTCCGGAGAAACTACTAAAGGTATCGGGACAAAACTTCATATTTAGAAGTTTCATAACCGAACTTAGAGCTGAAAAGCTTTCTGTTGAAAAGGGTCCAAAGGAACTGGTGGTTTACTCTTAGCATTCTTTAAAGATTTTGTAAATGAGCCGCTATTTGTGTAATGTCGTCAAAAGAGTTAAATAATAAATTAAAGGAGAGGAAATTTTCTATAATTTATGTATATGAAATTTTTTGGTAGAATTTATAGTTTAGCTGCATGAGCAAATTCTATTTCATCGAGATCGGTCGTACTGCATTCAAACAAGTAGCCAGGATATGTCACATTTTTTGATTCTAATGACAGTAGCTAGTGTCAAACGCTAATGTTTTGAAAATACTACTGTCAATATAGGCTGCGTTCGGATATTGAACACCGTTACACTTTTTACACCCACTAACACGTAAGTGTCATTTGGACGGTGTACCCGGTGTCAACGGAGTACAATATCCGAACGCAGCTTTAATCGAGATATCTGTCTAGTTCCACTAGTTTTATTTTATTGCAGACATAGCCGATCTCGATCAAATAGGATCTCATGCAGCTAAACTATTAATTTTATATATAGTATGATAAAGTCATGTGCCTGGCCACATCAGATTTTTTTATTTTAAATTAACTTTTTAATCAAAAGTAAATGTTGGAAAACTCAGAAATAACTTTACCAAAAATCCCTTTTCATAGGAAAAGAACCAGAACGTTTGCCTTCCATGCAGGGTTGTTATAAAAAGCGTTTTTTTAAATTTAAAACAAAACAAACATTTTATAAAATGGTGGTTTTTTAACAAAAAATTTAATTTAAGTTTTAAACATGTTTAAATCAATCTTTTAAAACAAAATATTTGTTTTAAAACATGTTTAAAACAAAGTGTTTTAAACATAACCCTGCTTCCAGTTCCAAGTCCTTTTGTTATATATTTCATTTCCATAATAGATATCACCTGAACACACAAAAAACAACATTTTTAACCACTGGGAAATTCCTAAAAAGAACTTTACCCAGAATTTCCTTTTCAAAGGAAAAGAACCAGAACCTATGCCCTTTTTGGGGACCCAAAAAGACATATTTCCGCTAAAATCTCCATTTTGTTTTGGCATGATTACAATACTTTACATACTACGTATGATAAAGTAAAAAAAACTAAAAAATAAGAAGCATTCTAATAGCAGTGTACCCTACCCCCTGATGAACGAAGTGCCATAAAACAGGAATTCAATGACAAAATTGAGGAGGTACTGGCTAATACAGAGAAATAATTAAAATGGGCGATTTCAATGGTAGGGAAGACGGGAAGCTTAAAGATAGATTTGTTGGACCGTTTGGTGAGGATACGACTAACGATGGGCAGAGACTGACTTACCTATTGGGGTAATCAAGATCCTGTCCAACTGGAAACAATTGTCAACCCAGAATGTAACTTTAACAGCGTCGTCTATGTAAGTACTAGTATACAACATCAATTGGATGCTAAGTTAGTGCATGCCCAAGAGACCCCTGCGATGAACTATATAAAAATATCATTAAGACCTTACATGAAGCAACAAAAGAGGCAGTAAGTATACGGCAAAAGAAAGTTATGCGGGGTTTACATAATACGAGCTGACGTGCGAGTAGAGAATGGCAGTTACTGCATACCAGCTACTGTCATTGTTTGAGCGAAATGTGCGAGTTGCTGCCTATGCGAGATGGTCAGCTGCTGCCATGCGAGCTGCTTCAAACACTTTTGATTTTACTGGCCTCTTGCCTTTCTCCACCAGGTTGTCAGTCAGCAGTTCGTCCGCTCCTTGCATAGTGTGAACGCAAACCTCACTGACTTTACTGAGTATAGCAAAATGTGAATTGTTTTTTTTTTTGTACAGGGTGGCGCTGATCCAATTGACATTTATTATACAGGGTGAGTTATTAGTATCCCGGCGGTCGATAGTTAAAAGATCGTTTGAGAAATAAACAAATATTTTATACAAAAGTTGTTTGACCCGCCATTTTCTATAACGTAAAACTATTTTCATTTATACAGGGTATTGCATTTATGTGTGATGGAAAGTATGTACATTTTTTTAAATGGAACGCCATGTATATTTTATTATATTATAAACACTACTAAATTTGTTTATCCAACCGTGTATTTTTCTAAGTCACAGCGTTAATAGTTCCAGAGATATTCAACTGATTTTTTCAAAATATGCCAGTTGGAGGATCTTTTTAAAAACTATGTAAAAACGACATTTTTACCGATCTTGCCTTTAAATTACGTGAGACAATAGTCCAAGCCACTGGGTAGATGACAGTATCCAAAGATATTAGATACACTATACAGGCTGTTCATAGAACTTAGTAAATTTTGGTGTTTTTCAAATGGATTTTTCTCGAGTTTTTTAAATGGAACACCCTGTGTAATATGTGTTGGCTGTAATAACCCTTTATTTCGCTCCAATTTCCATCTAATATGTCATACACCAAATGTTACTATTGTTGTGTTATTTGCAGTTGAACGAAAATGTTATGCAGTTGTAAATTTTAATATTGCTGTGAATAAGGTATTTGGTAGTTTGACGTAAAGTCTTCAAGTGGCGATAGAAGAGATAATTTAGAAACGGTTTAACCAACTTGATAGTATAAAGTATTACCGTTATCAACATATTAATAATTTTATATGAAATTGTGTAGGTATATTTTGCCGTCTAGCGTAAGGCAACCGAACACGCGATTTAAAAATTTCTAATTACTGCTGAAGTAAACCCTAAATACTGTACTTTTAGGTTATCCATCGTGAACATTTGTTGACTTCAGAGTGTTGAAAATCAGATTTCCTTTGATGAGATTTATGTGCTCGCACTCAAAAACCAAATATGCAACAAAAGCAAACTGATAGGCATCCTTAGATTCAGATTTTTATTCATAGCAAAAAATCTATTAAAAACACTTCCAAATAACCTACTTTCCATTCACATTATCAATATTACTCATACTATCATTCATATTATCCCAAGTTTGAACTGCCTCTCCAGAAAAATAACCTATTTTAAACCAATTAACAATAGTAAGTAGATATTGTTGGTTGTTTTTTGTACTGAATACAAATCCGTTCTCAAAGGTATTTCATCAAGACAGGTTTTAGCGTTTCTGTTTGATTTTGTGTATTAGCGTACATACTATTACAATGAAACGTCTCCGCACAATTTCCACAAACGTGAACAATTTTTCACGACAGTCCCCCTAAAACTATACTGTTTTTGGTTTAGTTCGGAGCCCAACTGAAGTTACTAGGTCTTCAGGTTCGCTCGCTGTACGTATGCAAAAATTGCAAAACATACTTATAAAATTGTGTAATACCTTGATAACCGTAATACTTTTTCATAATAAAATAAAACAAGTTAAATAGGTTCTAAATGGCTTCTTCTATAACGCTTTAAATATTTTACATCATGCTACTCAGCACACTGTATACAAAGCAATATTAAGATACTAAACAGCATACTACTCTTTAAATTCCAAGTATCACAAAAACTATTAAAAATTGATATACGATATAGTAAATATAAAGTACAAAGAACTTAAGGGACATTTCAATTAGCAAATAATATACAGGGTGTTCCATTTAAAAATCTCAAGAAAGAGCGATTTAAAAATGTTTAAAAACTAGTGCCTGCTACGATCACCCTGTATAGCGCATCAAATTTTTTATGACATCAGCATCTAGCTATGGGTTTAGTTATTATGTGACATTTTTTTTAGGACAATAAGTGCAAAAATGTACTATTAACGTAGTTCTTAAGAAAGGCCTGCAATTGCCAATTTTTTGACAAATAATTGAATAACTCAGAAACTATTTACTTTACCCAGGTACATCTTACACAGTTGGAAAGACAACTCCTTAGTATTCACAATATGGCATGATATACAGGGCATTCCATTTAAAAAAATGTACTTACTTTCGGTCACGCCTAAATGCAACACCCTGTATAAATGAAAATAATTTTACGTTACGTTTACGTTTAAATTTTTTTCTGTCTCAAACGATTTGATGTCTATCGACCGCCGGGATACTAATAACTCACCCTGTATATGGAAGCAGGGAATAAAATAAGTAAAAATGCTTATAAATATGACCAAGTATGTCATTTATTTACCACAGATTACAATGCTAATTTTTGTAAATAGCATCAGACAGATGGCATCAGTTTACATCAATGTATTATTGCAAACGTTTATTGAAGATGCACCCACAGGAAAAAGTCTGGTCAAAACTTTTTCCTGTGGGGGCTCCTGAAAGATCGTGTGTTCCAGACAGGGCTGTGGAGTCGGTAAAAAAACTTTCGACTCCGACTCCGACTCCAGATAATTTTCGTAGTCCGACTCCGACTCCGACTCCAACTCCGACTTCGGCAAAATTGTATTTGTTTCCAGCGAATTTGTTGGTAAAAAATTAAACTGACATAATCTAACTGTAAATACAATCAAACTAACCTGTTGATCAAACCATAAAGTTACGACCATAATTAAAAATGGCGCTGCTCTATTTTTCAAAATATCTCTGAAATCATTAGAAATTCAACTGTTTTCTCATTACAGAGCACATAGTTCGGAACTAGTTTGTCAATTTAACCGATTTTCTATCATTATTAATAACAAAGGTAATGACAAACCACTGGATAGTACAAAGTTAAATTCATTCCAATGAATACAAAATTGAGTGCAAAAAAAGCTGAAAATGATCTCTTTTCTTTATAAAATTGCAAATTTGCAAATTAAAATCATTAAAATACTCTTTGCAATATTTAATAAATTGTTAATAGCTGTTCTTTGTGGCCGAATGAATACGCGCAAACCCTCTTAATTTTGATGAATAAGGAAAACAACACGTTGTCGGTTCACTTTGGAAAGTTCTTATTCGTCATTCATAAGTAGGTATGCATCGAAGTCCGATTTTATAATTGTAGATGATCGAGCTATCATGATTAGCACATTTAAGTTGGTTGTTGGAAATTGGAAATAAACTATGTATACGACGCGGCAAGCGACTCGCAATAATCATTTGCTAATCATCACTCACCACCGACCTGTGTGTTTTGTAGTTTAATTATATTTACATATGTAGGTAGGTACTTTGTAAAAGACCTAATAATATGTTTAATTAATTGTTTACTATGTATTGAGGCAACGGCCATCTCGCATGTCTTTTTCTACATTATTTACGCATGGACTCGGAGTCGGAGTCGGTACATTTTTTCCTACACCGACTCCGACTCCTCTGAAATTTGTTTGAACTCCGACTCCGACTCCGACTCCACAGCCCTGGTTCCAGAGGCGTATCATGAATGATCAAGAACTCAAGCAAGCCACTGTTGAGGAATTGCAGCCATTGATAAAGACCTATGGAAGCGCGTGTACAACAACCTTTTTACGACAACATTTATTTATATTTATAGACAGCGATAGTTTCACGCTTGAACGAACCATTGCGTTGAATATTTGAGTCAATTAAATTTAAAAGAGTTTTGAACTATGTGGGTTCTCGATATTCACAAGGATCTTTGTAGTATAGCTCTTTAATGATCGTATTTGTTGCCCCTGAAGATTTCTGACGCAACCAATTTCTAACCCAAACTCTTCCCTTTCTTTCACTTTGCGAATCGTATATTTCTCGCCACTCTGCCATATTGAAACACGACCAAACTACGCAAGGCTGGGTAGCAGCTCACACACCACTGATCTCGTGTAAACAGCCGAGTTGCCGGCCACTTTTCCATGCGAGTTCGCAGGGACACCTGCTGTCTACTGGCTGGTCAGCAACTCGCATCATGTGAACCAGCCTTTAGTGACATGGTGTGGTTGTCTCCGGAAATTGCAGTGTTGGTGCAGCAAAAGAACCAGAGTGGTTAAACTGGCTGCTCAGGAAAACAGAAGTTGACAAACAGAACTACAATTAATCCAAGAGGCAACAAGAATACTAATAAACGAATTGAAAAGCAAAACTTGCGAGAGGAAATGTCGGGAAATAAATACATATATAGCAGGAAGAAAGAACTCGGAAGTGTGGAGGTTCATAAGATATGTGAACAGTACTGCAAAGAAAACAAAGCTCAAATTCAAACAATTAAACCGAGCGAATGGTAGAAGCACTATGAAAACCTACTGCAAGAAGCGAGAGGAAAGCAAGCCGAATAGTCTCCAGTAAAGGATGACTCCTCCTGTCCCTACCGGGACAGGAGGAGTCACTGGAAGTTGAGATGGTAAAGAAGGCCAGGACTGGAAAGGCAAGCGTCCGACAGGGAATATCAGCAGACATGCTTAAAAATATTACAGTAACCTTAAATAAGAATACATATTTATTGCAGGTTCGGGTAGTACTTGAAAAAATATGAAACTTTTATACATTTTTTTTCTTTCTATCTCCCTCTCTCTCTCTCTTTCTCTATCTCTCTATCTCTCTATCTCTCTATCTCTCTATCTCTCTATCTCTCTATCTCTCTATCTCTCTATCTCTCTATCTCTCTATCTCTCTATCTCTCTATCTCTCTATCTCTCTATCTCTCTATCTCTCTATCTCTCTATCTCTCTATCTCTCTATCTCTCTATCTCTCTATCTCTCTATCTCTCTATCTCTCTATCTCTCTATCTCTCTATCTCTCTATCTCTCTATCTCTCTATCTCTCTATCTCTCTATCTCTCTATCTCTCTATCTCTCTATCTCTCTATCTCTCTATCTCTCTATCTCTCTATCTCTCTATCTCTCTATCTCTCTATCTCTCTATCTCTCTATCTCTCTATCTCTCTATCTCTCTATCTCTCTATCTCTCTATCTCTCTATCTCTCTATCTCTCTATCTCTCTATCTCTCTATCTCTCTATCTCTCTATCTCTCTATCTCTCTATCTCTCTATCTCTCTATCTCTCTATCTCTCTATCTCTCTATCTCTCTATCTCTCTATCTCTCTATCTCTCTATCTCTCTATCTCTCTATCTCTCTATCTCTCTATCTCTCTATCTCTCTATCTCTCTATCTCTCTATCTCTCTATCTCTCTATCTCTCTATCTCTCTATCTCTCTATCTCTCTATCTCTCTATCTCTCTATCTCTCTATCTCTCTATCTCTCTATCTCTCTATCTCTCTATCTCTCTATCTCTCTATCTCTCTATCTCTCTATCTCTCTATCTCTCTATCTCTCTATCTCTCTATCTCTCTATCTCTCTATCTCTCTATCTCTCTATCTCTCTATCTCTCTATCTCTCTATCTCTCTATCTCTCTATCTCTCTATCTCTCTATCTCTCTATCTCTCATCTCTCTCTCTCTCTCTCTCTCTCCTCTCTCTCTCTCTCTCTCTCTCTCTCTCTCTCTCTCTCTCTCTCTCTCTCTCTCTCTCTCTCTCTCTCTCTCTCTCTCTCTCTCTCTCTCTCTCTCTCTCTCTCTCTCTCTCCTCTCATCTTCTCCTCTCTCTCTCTCTCTCCTCTCTCTCTCTCTCTTCTCTCTCCCCCTC